>CM069904.1:90927018-91600848 GCA_036172215.1 Camellia granthamiana | reverse complement strand
ATCTATTGTATTCTAAAGAACTATAAGTGATTTGCTTATGACATTTCATCATATCAATATCACAAAATATTTTACATATGATACACTTCATTTTAAATATGTATTGTAAAAAGTATCCTTTAAAACGATCCAATAATAAATCTAAGTGATTACAAGGGACAATCAAGGGACACTTAGATATTGGTGACATAAAGTTTTCTAAAAATGTGTTTTCAAAATACGATTTCAATTATTTTGTTAAAACAAATTCTTAAAATTGTATTTTCAAATAACAACTTAGTAGTATTTTAAAATAAACTAAGTGAACCTGATGTTATTAAAATAGTTTAAGATTATCTCATTCGATATTGTGAAATACCAATGCAATATGAAATTAGTGTACATTTTACAAATATTCATGAAATATCTAAGTAATAAATGAAAGTTTGAAAACCTTGGGGCATGTCCCTCAACTCCTATGCAATTCTTTTTTGTAAGGTCAATAAGGTTCATTAATTTAAGAATAATATTATATGCATTAATTAGTGTACTAATTAATATTATTAATTGATGATGTGATATAATTTAAGAAATTTTTGGTATTTATAATGTGATTAATGAGTAAGATTAATAATAATGTTATAGCTAATATTAATAAACTAATTAGTATATGTAGCACTACAGTTAATCTAATACTCAATTAATTGAAAATTTAAACTGAAGTAATTTTATGTTTACAAAGCATCAGATTCACATCACTAACTACTTGATGCGTTCATTATGGTTGGTTCGTGAAGTAATGAATGCATTGGTAGACATTAATCATTTTCAAAAGTCAACATTGAAATTTAAACATAATTAATGCCAGAAAGAAACATAATGGGGCCATTTGGAAAGTTTGAAAAAAAAAAAAAAAAAAAAAAAGGGAAAAGTTAGTTTTTCACTTTTAATTTATTTTGGATCACATTATTTTTAATACTTTTTATACATAAAAGATAAAAAAGTCAAAAAAAAATAAAAAAGACAGCTTTTAACTAACTTCCCCAATCACAATAATATCCAATAACAAGAGTGTCCACCTATTTGTTTTGGCCCCACTTCTTTGAATACCCAATTAAATGAGCAACAATGCTAGATATCATGAAAAACTTTGCATGAAAATAATCATGAAAGTTTTGTGACCTTTGGATTACACTTAGAATAAAGCACCACATACTAATCAAGGTAATCCAAGGATTATAAATCTTTCATGATTATTTTCATGAAAATTTTTTCATGATCCCTAACTTTTCTCTTAAATGAGTAGTCCGTATCCTCTCCTTAATATTCTTACTTGGTTCCCTACTGGGAATAGTCCAAATTGGGTCAAGGGAGATGGGCGGCTCAGATCATTTCATTAAAAAAAAAAAAAAAAATTCAAACCAATTTTTTGTTGAAAGTGTGAAAAGAGGAGAGAGAGTTGAGAAATTGAAAAGAAAGAGAGGGAGAGATATACGTATCGACAAACCACCATCGCTGTTTGTCTACAGGCAACCACCGTCTACTATTTTTCACCGGTGACCACCATCCATCGGCCATTGTTGCTACTTTTATGCCTTCCCATAACTTGGAGTAATTGAAAAATAAAATAAAATAAAATAAAAAATCATCAAATCCAGATTTTTGAAGTTTTGATCAAATGCCAAACAATAATTCAAATTTCACAAAAATAATAAATCAAAATCTAAGAAAACAAAATTAACAATAGCTTATTTCTTTCCCCCTTCTCTTTCTCTATACGTATTCCATCCTCTCTCTCTCTCTCTTAATAAATATAAATACATACATATATATATATATGCGAATCTATATCTATCACTCTCTTGATCTCTCTGCTTTGTAAGATATGTGAAATCAAGCAGTTGAAACTGGCTTTGGTGTATAATATGGGGAAAAATCTTGATGGGTTCTTGGTCTTTTTACTCAATTTATTGTAATTATATATATATATATACATTGGCAACCCAGTTATGGAAAACTTTGGAAGGAATTGATAGATCTTCTTCTTTAGGCCCTTGTTTTAGGCGATAGAGTGGCCTTTAGGGTTGCTGGTGAGATGGGTCGCCAATGAGATAGGTTGTGTGAGGTGGAAGAGAAAAGGGTGAGGGTGAGGGTGAGGGTGAAGGTAATACTCTCTCTCCTTTTTTCACACTTTCAGCAAAAAAATTGGTTTGAATTTTTTTTTTTTTTAATGAAATGATCTGAGCCGCCCATCTCCCTTGACCCAATCTAGACCGTTCCCAGTAGGGAACCAAGTAGGAATATTAAGAAGAGGATCCGGACTCTTAAATGAGTCCCTTCTATTTTCTCTTTAAACTCCTACCTTAATTTCAACGATACCCTTTTTTCTTTTGGATCCAAACTTTTCTTCTATCAACTTTCTAATTGCCGACAACCCTCACAGTCGACAGTCCCACCTACCTTGCCCCTCTCTTCCTCCAGCACCACCTCCTCAAGACTTTCCCACAACAACCCTCTCTTTCTACCGATGTCCCCTTCCAGCAATCTTTTCAATTGACAACACCACCATCTTCGATGCTATCTCTCCGATGCCACCCGAACCTTATTCATCTCCGGCGACACCTCTGCATAACTCCACCGCAACCCTACCTCAACTTTGGAGCAACCCCCAGCCCTTCCTCCACCTTTAGCGTGACCCCTCAACCTTCTCTAACATCCGATGCAAACCAGATCTCTCATCATCTCTCTCACGATCTTCCTCTGTGTCTCTCTTACCAAAGCATGGAAATGATTGTAATGTTGTGGGAAAGGTAAGGGGGCTACAGGAATGGAAAGCGCGGGGAGAAAGTGGTGAAGCGGAGTTGGAGAGGGGCAACAATGAAGATAGTGGTGACTGGCGGCATTAGGATGTGACGAGGAGGGATGGACGACCAACGAGGTACGAAAATAAGGGCTGAAAAGGAATTGAGAGTGGTGGAGGGAAATTAAAGAGAAACGGCAAGAGGTAAGGAAAAGAGGATGGTGACAGTTAAAGGTGGTGGTGACTGCCGAATGTGATGCGGATGGAATTAGGGTTAGGGTTAATGTTTGGAAAATTAGGGTTAGAAGATTGGGGATAAAGATAAAAATGAAATTTTATGTTTAGACAAAATTGGAATTTAAAAATTAAAAAAAAAATAGAGGAAGTGAGGGTTCTAAGAAAAAAGATAAGGGTAAATAGCAACACTCAAATATGGGGAAATAATAAAAATAAGAATAAATTACAAAAAAAAAAGAAGAAGAAGAAGAAGAAGTTAGACCTTTGTAACAAAACAAATCCTACGTTTTCAATTTTATCTATTTAAACCCTAATCTTTTGACTGAAATATTTTTTTTATCGATTTTAGTTAATGAAAATAGACAAATGGTTGAGATTGAAAATAAATCAAAATATTATGATTTAAATTAACAAAATTTAAAATTCAAGATTTATTTTGTTGTAAGGATCCAAGGTGTTTTTTTTTTTGTAATTATCCCTAAAAATGTAACGCCCTCAAAATATAATATAAATAATCCATTCATACGATCTATCGATTTAATTAAAATGATATACTTTCATTCATCAGAGTTATATTACAAAAATGTATTACATGTATTATACATTCACAAACATTCATTCTGAATTTACAGCATGCAATATAAGTTGATAACAACAAAATAAATACTCTACGGGTTTACATATTTCCAAGATATCCCTTGGTTACAACAAAAGAAAGAGTCTTAAGTTCTATACATGTAAAGCCCTCGACTTGAATGAATATTTAAACATAACATAACAAAATACAGTCTTCAGCCCTAGTCCTCCCAAGCTATATCCTTGGAAGTGGCATATCACCAATACCTGAAAATGGTTTCCTAAGTAGGGTGCACCAAAATCCAGTAGAGATAAACTAACACAATATATGAAGTTTAACTAAGATATAAGTGTCAGATAAAAGTTCTATATTCATAACCAACTTATATTCTTCCCATGATCATTCAATGTAGATAACCATACCTCAATCCATTGCCATTCATCAATTTCAAGTTAATCCATTAACCAAATTCATTATTATCTAATTAACCAAAATGAGACTACAACTCAGTGGTTCACAATTCAATTCATTCATCACTCCAACACTTCTATTTTGCCATTTTACGGATTCTCGTCCGAGGGAATCGGCACCTATATAAACACAAGATTTCGGGATTTTTACCCTGGACACTTCGGCCAACTTAATTTTAAATGGAGTCTATCCTCTATTTCCTCCCAAACAATTATACATATACAATGTATTAAAACATCGTCATGTACAATGACTATCCACAACACATATTCAATGTTTCAATCACACCGTCATATTCAATGACATAATTTAAATGACAGGTTTCAATTCACCGAGTCCTCATGCAATTTCTACAACAATCATAGCTATCTTTCACCGATAGCCCAAAACAGATATTTCTAGACAGATAGAAAATCTTCATAGCAGATAATTAACCAAATTTTCCATAGATTAGTGATTTATCAAATCCAACTACACCATTTATTCATAGACCCTCCCAATTTCATATTTCCCACATCAATTTCATTATTTATACAAAATAATTTATTTAACTCAAATTAGGGCAAATCCTTCATTTTTCCCAATTCAACCAAATGGCTAAATTCTACCATTTTAGCACTAGAGAAACTTCATACACAAGGCCCTATAGTCATTTTATAGATCAACATGGAAAACCCCTCTTTCAAATTTTGAACCCAAACCCTAGTTTGCTCAAAATCACCTCCAAATCCCATCATCTATACACAACAACACATATCTAGGTTAAAAGTCATATTAAGGTGTAGAACATCCTTACCTCAAGTGTAGAAGCCCAAATGAGAGGAAGAAGAACCTCAAAATGCACAAAACCGAGCTTTGTTCAGATGAAATGGAAGCCCACAAGATGCTCTACCTTTTTCTCAAAGGAAGTAGGGTAGTGGTGCTTGTATCAAAGAGTATTTGTAGAGAGAGAGAGAGTTTTAGAGAGAGAGTGTGATGGATTAGGGTTTTTAGGAGAATGGGAATCAAAAAGTGATGTAAAATTTCTCTGCTGCGAACTGATATACACGACCTTCCCTCGAGCGAAAGAGTTGTCGCTCGAACGACCAGACAAAACAAGTGACCTCGCTCGAGCACAAGAAGCGTCGCTCGAGCGCAGAATGCAAAGCTTCAGAAGTTTCACAAACGCACACACTCGCTCGAGCGTAAGAAGCCTCGCTCAAGTGAAGAACTTTATCTTCCCAAAAAGTCTGCGTCTAGGAAAGAAACCTGAGAACTCTCAAATCTCGCTTGAGCGCAAGAAATCTCACTTGAGCGAAGAAGCAAATTTCACAAGGCTCGCTCGAGCGCAAGAAGCTTCACTCGAGTGAAGAAGCCAAAATTTGGACAATAACAATGTAGACCAACTAACAACCAACCTATTCCAAACACACCCACCATGTTCCAAAACTCAAATTCAAAGAGTTAAAGGAGGAACACAAGACATGGATACAATATTAAACCACGAAACCTGAATCCGGAATGTAACAAAGGTCGGGTCAAAACCGGGATCACTATAAAAAATAACATGGTTCGTTTGGAAATTAATTTTTTCAGTAGTTTTTTTGTTTTATTTATTAAGAAAAAATGTGCAAAAAAATAAAAAGAATTAGCTGATTTTTTGTATTAACGTTTTTACTATTTTAGCCGATTGCTAAACATAGACTTAAACTAAAAATCAACCAAAGATTTTAATACCAACATAACAATAAATTTTTCGGTTATAATCAACATAAAAATTACAATAGATTATAATTAAATTATAACCAAACATCACAATTTTATGACCAACACTATAATGAATAACAGCAACTCCAACAGTGAGACATTAGAGCTGTTATTGCTATAAAATAGCATGAAATTCACTTTTTTCATTTCCAACGGTAAGCTATGAAAGCTACTAAATTATACCTTTGCTATATATTCCGTCAAAATTTGGCACCAGTTTTATCTATAGTTAAAACTGTCAGCGCAACAATTTTGGTCGACCACTTGGTGGGAGTTGTAGAAAGTGCTAAGCCACAAAATTTTAAAGCTCACCAGTCGTCTGTTCAGTCGTCCGGTTAAGCTAGCAATTTCATTGTTAGAGCAACATTACTATTCTATAACTTGTTTACACTGTTCATTGTTAAATTATAACTTTAGCTATCATTTTTACCAATTGACCGTTGGAGTTGCTCTTACAACCAAAAATTACAAAAATTCGTAATAAGGGCATATGATACACTTTTCTTAAGAATATGTATTATAAAATATTTTTATGAAAAAAAAATACATAACTAATGAGACGAAAATATTCCATAGATAAAAAATTTACATAAAAAATTATTTAAAATTATGTCATAATAATAGAGAAAATTAGCGAAACATTCTTCTTCAATTTTGTGTAGTAGGAGAGATCCAATATGTTTTTATTTTATTAGCTAAGGTCCCTCAACATTTTCACAAGAAAATTCGACTCAGAAAATTTCGTCCGACTCAGAGAAATTTTAAATTTCACAGAGAAACAAAGAAATTTCAAAATTTCTCTAGTACGATTGAAATTTGTCTAAGTTAAATTTTCTCTATAGAAATGTTGAGAGACCTTAACTACTATGAAAATCTTGTATATCTTTTATGTTATAAAATCTTAATATCAGGGATCTCAAAAAAAATCATAATAATATTTTTTAAAATTTTGAGTTATAGTAAATATTTTAGTTTAAAACAAAAGAAGCACAAAAAAATCAATATTGTTCTATGAAAAAGAATGTAGACAAATCTTGTATGTACAAATTGTGCCCCACCATGTTTTTGATTTGAAAACAATTTCCACCCCTATAAAAAATAATAATAAACAATTTCCACACTAACTAGGAGTAGATACAAGTCAAATCGATAAATCTTATGAAAGATAAGAAAATTCTAAATCGAGAAAGGTTATGTTACACATCTTATTATATGTTTTTATGATACATGTTACATATTTTTATGATAAATATTATGACAATTTGTGATTCAAAAATGATATTATGAATTATGAAGTGGAACGCACTTTCGGTGCATGGAAAAATCGATAAAGGTTTATTCAAAATATGCCTCAGTATGATTTTGCAAATGTACAAGTTCAGTTAGTTGGTGCATCAATGACGTTACATAACTATATACATAGAAATACTGGCAATCCAACAACTGTTAATCCCGTCTTCAACGAGGAAGAGGCTATGACAATAGTAAATGGCATACCGGAAGTTGCACATGACGATGATGGTTTAATGGTTGGGGATAAGGAACCCCATATGGCATTGGTGCAAGTTTGCATATGGGACAAGTTAGTGTACATGCACAATAACGGAATGTTAGGAAATATATAGTCAACCTAATATTCGTATGCTTGTAACATTGTTCAGCCACGGTCGGAATGTATGTGATTATATTATATTGTACAATATGTATGTGTTTGCATGAAAAAATGAAAGTACTATGGTTTACATGCCTTATTTTGTAAAATTATTGGGTTGGAGAAAGAGAAAATTTGTTATGTACTTGTAATAATGAAGCATGGTAGCACGATGGCAAACCATGATATTATGATTTGATAACTGTGGCAGAAAAATTAAAAATTTTAAAAAAATAAAATGGGCACGTATTATGTCGAAAATTACAACATTTGGTCGTCAACTAAATTTTGGGTAAAAGGTACCAGTATGATTTGTACCAACTTTTCTTTAACAAATTGTAAAACAAGTGCAGAGGTGATGTGTTTGAAAATAGATACCAAAAGGAAAATTTATGGATGTGTTTGGAGATAAATTTTTTAAAAAATATTTGGGGCGAGAGTAACTAAAATTTTTCTGGTTTGTTTGGTTATATTTTGAAAATAGTTTTGCAATTTGGGAGTTTGGTATGATTTGATGTAATTAAGAAGACTTGTGTTAGAGAACAAGTGATTGAGAATGAGAGAGGAGAGAGAAAAAGTGATTGATTGATGTGTAAGAGAGAGAAAGTAATTTTGCAAAAAAAAATTTCAAAAAATTTGAACCACAAAAAATTTTGAAAATTTTCCTCAAAACATGTATCTTGACATACAATTTTTTACAAGCCCTCCTTCTTTTTTTTAAATTTTAAGAACGGTAAAATTTTCATTTTTCTGGTAATTATAAAAAAAACAAAAAAAATAAAGAAAAGGAAAATAATAGGCTGATGTGGTAGCCTTGCAACCCACATACCCAGGTAAATGAACAGCAAAGGGAACACTATGCCCAAGGGCATTTGGGTAATTTTATATATAGACACCTCACCAAAAAGTCAAAAAGCCAAAAAAACCTATCTCAAACAAAGCTTTTTAAAAAGCCAAAAAACCAACCCACTGTATCTCTTCTGAGTCATCAGGGATGACCCAAACTTCGGTGTCCAGAGGATCCATCTCTTCAACGTGTATAGAGACTGGTTGCAGTGCTCCAAACCTATGTTGCCCTTCCCTTGTTCAAGAGACTTTTAGCTACCGGCCCAAACAAAAGAGATTAGCCTCTTGATCGATCGATTGATTGGATCGAAGTACGAAGGGGTTGATAGTCCCGTCTACTAGGCTTTTCCGAAATCTCTCTCTCTCTCTCTCTCTCTAAGCCACTAAATTTGGAACCTAGGAAGGCTTTGCTTCCTTTCCCTTTCGAAGCCTGATTTTTTTTGCCATTTTACTTTCCTTTCCTGCCTCTTGTTTGGAAAAAGTGTGATTAGAGGAATTGGATTGTATGTAGTTATCCAACTTGAGTTATGAGTACAAATGAATTTTTTTCTTTCTCAGGAAGGAAAGAAAAAGGTTGGTCCAGTTTATTGCTCTTTCCTTGGCCCGTGAAATAAGTTCCCCCTCAAAGGGAGTTTTTATTCTTTCATAAGAAAGCCCCTTTATTAGTAAGGCGGGTGCCCATTGATCGAAAGTTCCATCTTGTGGGATTTTCCTTGAGATCGACATACACCAATCATGCGCGGGACGAAGTAGTGCCCACTGCAAATCGCACTATCTCTGTAATAGGTAAATGCCTCTTTTTCTCCTGAAGTTGTCAAAATTATTCGTAATAAGATATTTCCTACAATTGAAAAGGTCACCAACATTATTGGATTCCAAATTCAGAGCAATACCTATTGTACCCTCTTCAAATTTTTCCAAACAAGAGGCAGGAAATGAAAGTAATTTTCACATTGAACCCACAAATGCTTGTATTTTTGAGTTACATCGAGATCATTAGCACTTTCTCTTATATTTAAATCACTCTCATTCGTGCTAGTTCTTATAGGATTAGGATTAGATCGTAAACCCGCAAACAAGACTGCCCTGGGCAGTTACCTGCTTTCCTTTCTTTATCGAGGAAGCTCTTGACACTTGTTGAAGATAAAAATTATGAGGAAGCTGCATTTTAGGAGGTGCTTGTAGTTGAGGCACATGTAATAGATCCTCAATATGAGGACTAAGAGATTCTTGAAGGTGCTCAGTGGTATGTTAACGAATTGGTCCACTACAGAAACGAGACTTCATAAGTTCAGAGACTTGAGAATGGAACAAAAAATGGGCAGACTCAACTGTCTTCTGCTCATTCAGAATCCGACATTTTGACACTAGCCAGAGCGTACTACTACAGCAATGGGAAATTCCAATAGTAGCAAATAAAGTACGTTACAAAGAATTAATTGGTTAGTTGAATATTTGAGAGATAAAAACTCGTTAATTTGAAAAGCCATTTTGAATTATTTACTTAAATTTGGATCTAATTTAACTCACCTCTATCTTTTCCATCTATTGTTGCAGTTCCCGTCCCTCGTGCCGCTATTGATTCTAGTTTGCATGGTCCAATCATTGATCCCAAAAATTTCTTCCCAATCCCTTCTCCATGTTGTTGTATGGGATTTAGGAAAGGAAGAGAAGGATGCTAATGAATAGAGGTGTCAATTGTAAAGGAAAGGAAGAGATGAGAGGACGTTGAGGTTAGGATTAGGTTTTAGAGGAAGGAAAAGAGAAAACGACTAAGAAATGAAGGATATGAGGTGGTGGAGGTGCCACCAACAAACTAGGTGAGCAAGGAGTACGGTGGGAATTAATTAAAGTGTTAAGAAAAAAAAGCAACAAACATTGAAGGTTGTTTTGGGAAGATGGTTAAAAGTTAACTTCTTTTTTTTTTTTTATACCTTTTTTTGAAAAAATGTATAAAAAATGTGACCTAAAATGTGGTCCAAGCTGATTTTTGTCTACTAACCCACTTTCCAAAAGAGTCCTAAATTTGAAAATTGGGTTGTCCAATGAAAATTTTAGAATATATTTAGAGCCTTCCAAACAGTTTTGTGGTAACTATCTTTTCCCCTATATGATCTTGAGGTAATTGTCTCATTTTTATAACATATATATATATATATATATGTATATATATGATACACTATTTGTTAAATAGCCAATAAAAAAAAGTAGTCACAGAAAGAAGCCCATACAAAAAATGATAAACAAATATATCATGAGATTTGTTTAAAATATTAACTATCTCTTATAATTTTGAAAATTATAGATCACCGCTTAAAATTTATAATTGCATTACAAATAATTTCTTTCTTTAATAACCGTTAAGTTAATTAACAATATTTAATAATATTTTTAATTAACAATTTGAATTATTTCATTATGTTATAGAAGTATAGTTAGTGTCAATTTTATTAAATAATAAATTCTAACAAAAAAAGTATTTATAATTTTTAAAAGGACTAATTACATCAATAGTCTTTCTAGTTTTCTCAGAGTTTCAGTTTGGTTGTCACGACCCCATTCCGCCCCTAGTAAAATGGTGTCATGATGGTTGTTGGACCAATCTTCTGTGTAAATAAAATAACTTGAAATAAAATCAAATAAAACAAATAAACAACATACCAGATTTATTTATCGAACTAAATGAAAATTAAGACCAAGTCGAGTGTGTGACACTCTGTCCTTAAGACAGATTCGCCCCGCTACGGTGCTTACGGTTGAGTGGCGTCTATCTCCCAAGATACAATGATCTTCACAAATTTATAGAAGCACTTCAAATAAATTTGTTCGGCGAACCAAACCTGCGTTCTAACTCTCTGAATATTTATTCCTAAAATTATAAATGAAGAATAATGCACTAAGGAAATCTGGACAGTAAAGAGAAAATTTTCAGATTGCAAAATCAGACTGCAAAATCAGATATACGGACTTGTTTTTCTTTTTGGATCCCCAAAGGAGTGCTGAAAAAGATTGTATATATATAGGCAAACAAAGTCCCCGAACAGGTGCAACCAATTTAAATGAACAGATGCACTATCTCAAAGAACAGGTGCACAAGTAGTATTCAAATAATCCTGACGGTTGTACCAAAATTCAAAAAAGTGTCCGTTGGTCAAACGCAAGAACATCCTGGAACTTTATTTAAAAACTATTAGAAATATATATATATATATATATAAAACTAATGGAAAACAATTATTAAACTATTTTGAATAGTTTAATCATTTTTTAAGAAATCACAATTTGAATTTAGAATTAAATTAAATTCCCACAATTACAAATTTTAGGAAACCACCTAGGAATCTAAAATTTGAATTTAGAATTAAATTAAATTCCCACAATAATTTTTATTGAAAAAATTCAAATGAATTTTATCTAAAAAATTAATGTTAGATCCGAAAACGACGTTAACTTCCCATTCACTCATAAATGGTTTTGACGTTCCATCTTCACCGTGTGACTTGCCACGCGGCAAGGAACATGTCACCTCTTCGGACTCACCCCAAAGACGTTTGGGACCCACTCAAATTGAGCTAAAAAATAAGCCTATATTAAACTATATTTCCAACAATCCCCCACATGAATGGAATTTGACGGAGAGAAAATGCAACAACATGATCTAATCAGAGAGTACAGAAATTGGTAATATTCTGCAAAGGATAGGTAACTTTTGGTTTTGAACCTTCCCTTGTGAGACACTATCGGATTTACTAGCTAAACAGTGAACATGATGTCTTGAACTGTTCAGCTGTTTGTGTAAACCAAGACAATAGAACTCACACAGTATATTCCCAGACACAGTTTAATTCTCACTATTGTGTTCATTTTGGCCCTGAACAACCTGGTCTTTCATGAGTGCTCTAAAGACTTGTAGCCCTTCACAAATCTTATAGAACCGGCCCAGTTCACACTCACATAAGTGATTCTTATGAAAAGTATCCTGCCATACTCCACTAGGTTTACCTAGATATAAGAATCATTAAAAGTATTACTTAACCTAAACCGCTTCAGACATCACTATTTCATCAAAGAAATGGGTAGGAATTAGACTCCCCAGTGATCCTTCTGAGTCATTCACAACTCGGTTATCCCTTTGAACCTAGATCTTGGGATCTCCAGTCAACTAGGTTGGGTTGCCGTTGTGGTAACTCTTATTTAATAGGCTTAAGTCCCATTCCCCTCGATGAATTCTCAACTAACTCTCTTGCTAACCCTTTCGTTAGTGGATCCGCTATGTTGTCTTTAGACTTAACATATTCTATGGAAATAATTCCATTAGAGAGTAGTTATCTCACGGTGTTATGTCGACGACGAATGTGTCGTGACTTACCGTTATATATATGACTTTGTGCTCTATCTATAGCTGATTGACTATCACAATGTATGCATATAGCAGGCACCGGTTTTGGTCATATTGGAATATCTTCAAGGAAGTGGCGAAGCCATTCTGCCTCTTCCCCTGCTTTGTCTAAAGCTATGAATTCTGATTCCATAGTAGACCTAGCAATGCAAGTCTGTTTGGAAGATTTCCAAGATACAGCCGCCCCACCAAGAGTAAAGACATACCCACTGGTGGACTTCGAGTCTCTAGTATCCGATATCCAATTTGCATCACAGTATCCTTCAAGTACTGCTAGATATCTAGTATAGTTAAGCCCAATGTTACGAGTAAATCGGAGATATCTAAGAACTCTTATAATTGCTTTCCAGTGTTCTACTCCCAGTTCATCAAGTACATTAAGCTTCCAATAATTTGGGCATACTCTAATTGAGAAATACTTTCCTGTATATTCTTAGAAAGATACAAATTAACATCTACAGGTGTTCTAGCAAAATGATCATCATCTTTGCTGAATTTGTCAAGTATTTTCTCAATGTAATGAGATTGTGACAAAGTATATCCTTCTGATGTTTTGGTAATTTTCATACCAAGTATTACATCAGCAATGTCCATGTCCTTCATGTCAAAATGTTTATTTAACATTTTCTTGGTAGTTTTAATCATGTCATTATTACTACCGATGATGAGCATATCATCTACATAAAGACATACAATGACATAACCTTTATCTGTGTTTTTAATATAAACACATTTGTCATACTCATTAATTTTAAATCCATTTGACATCATTGCGTTGTCAAATTTTTCATGCCATTGCTTTGGCGCTTGTTTTAAACCATATAATGATTTAACCAATTTACACACTTTCTTTTCTTTTCCTGGAACAGAAAACCCTTCTGGTTGTTCCATGTAAATTTCTTCATTTAACTCACCATTTAAGAAAGCGGTTTTAACATCCATTTGATGAATTTCTAGATTGTATAGAGATGCAATGGCAATTAGCATTCTAATGGATGTTATTCTAGTAACTGGTGAGTATGTGTCAAAGTAATCTAGACCTTCTTTTTGTCTAAAACCTTTGACTACAAGTCTTGCCTTGTATTTGTCTATTGATCCATCCGCTTTCAATTTTCTTTTGAAAATCCACTTGTACCCAAGAGGTTCACAACCTGGTGGCAAGTCCACTAATTCCCAAGTGTGATTTTGCAAGATGGATTCAACTTCACTGTTGACAGCTTCTTTCCATAAAGGAGCTTCAGGACTGGACATAGCATCTTTAAAAGTTAAAGGCTCATTTTCTAACAAATATGTTAGAAAATCTGGACCAAAAGATTTTGAGGTTCTAGCACGTTTACTACGCCTAAGTTCCTCTTCCTCATTTGGATCTAACTCTTGTTCTTGATCATGTTCTTGATCCTGACTAGTAATAGCATCAAAAGATCTTTTATTAGTACTAGTCTCTTGTCCAGTCTTCTTTGGAAATACATGTTCAAAGAAAGATGCATTCCGAGACTCAATAATAGTATTTACATGCATTTCGGTATGTTCTGATTTATGAATCAAAAACCGATATGCACTACTATTCTTGGCATAACCAATGAAAATGCAATCAATGGTCTTAGAACCTATCTTAGTCTTTTTAGGACTAGGAATAGCCACTTTAGCCAAACACCCCCACACTTTTAAGTATTTGTAGGATGGTACTCTTCCATGCCACAATTCATAAGGTGTTTGATTTATTTTCTTTCGGGGTACTTTATTAAGTATATAATTAGCAGAAAGTATTGCTTCCCCCCACAAGTTTTGAGGTGATCCAGAACTTATTAACATGGCATTCATCATTTCTTTTAAAGTCCTATTTTTCCTTTCAGCAATGCCATTTTGCTGAGGTGAGTAAGGAGCGGTGGTTTGATGAATTATTCCATGTTCTTTACAAAATTCACCAAAAAGTGATTCATATTCACCACCTCTATCACTTCTAAGTTTCTTGATTTTCTTACCAAGTTGATTTTCAACTTCATTCTTATATTGAATGAAAGTTTCCAAAGCTTCATCCTTGGTTTGAATTAAATAAACATAACTATATCTAGTATAGTCATCTATAAAAGTGATAAAATACTTTTTCCCACCTCTGGTTTGAATTGATTTAAAATCACAAATGTCACTATGAATTAATTCAAGTGGTTCCGTACTTCTTTCAATTGAATGAAAAGGAGTTTTAGATAATTTTGCCTCAACACAAATTTCACATTTATGATTTGGATCAATGTCAAATTTAGGTAAACATTCCATATTAATTAATCTACGCAAAGATCCATAATTAACATGTCCTAGTCTACCATGCCATAAATTTGAAGACTCAAGCAAGTAAGAAGAAGATGTATTATTATTAATAACTGAAGGTACAACAGTCATTATATTTAACTTGAAAACGCCATCAGACATGTAACCTTTTCCTACATACATCCCATTCTTAGTAAGTACAAATTTATCACTCTCAAATACTAGCCTAAACCCATTCTTACTCAACAAAGATCCGGAAACAAGATTCTTGCGAATGTCCGGTACATGCAGCACATTGTTGAGAGTGAGTTCCTTTCCTGATGTCATCTTGAGAACAATCTTTCCTTGTCCTTCAACTTTGGAAGTTGAAGAGTTGCCCATAAAAAGTTGTTCACCATTGTCCACTGTAGAGTAAGATGTGAACATCTTTTTGTCGGCACAAATATGGCGAGTAGCACCAGTGTCCACCCATCATTCTTTAGGATTTCCGACAAGATTTGCCTCGGAAACAACTGCAGAAAGATTGATGTCATCTACACCATTGGAAATCTTATCCACTTCAGTCATATGGGCTTGAGCAGGCTTCTTGCTTGTTCTTCTTTTGCTTTTGCTTTTGCTACGGCAATCTTTGGCCCGATGTCCCTCTTTGTCACAGATGTAACATTTGCCATTAAACTTGTACTTTTTATTATCCCCCCCTTTAGAGCCTTGTGATGAACTTTCTCCAGAAGACTTTCGTTTCTTGGTTTTTGAAGCATGTTCCACCACATTTGCCTTAGACTCCATAGAAAGCTTACCAGCCCGCTTTTCAGAATTGCGGTTGTCCTCCTCAATCCTCAAACGCACAATTAACTCGTCCATAGAAATTTCTTTGCGCTTGTGTTTGAGGTAGTTCTTGAATTCCTTCCAGCCTTTTGGTAATTTTTCAATTAAGGCTGCAACTTGGAAGGATTCACTGAGAGACATGCCTTCTGTGTGAATGTCATGCAGAATGAGTTGGAAATCTTGAGCTTGGCTGATCACAGTTTTTGAATCAACCATTACAAAATCCAAGAATCTGCCAACCACAAATTTCTTTGAGCCGGCATCTTCTGTTTTGTACTTTTTCTCCAACGATTCCCAAAGTTCCTTTGCTGTCTTGATTGGACTGTAGACGTTGTATAATGTGTTGTCAAGTCTGTTCAAGACGTAGTTCCGGCAAAGGAAATCGGCATGTTTCCAAGCATCAACCGCAACAACCACTTGCCTGTCGATTTCATCCTCTTTCAGGATAGGAGCATCTTCACGGAGGAAACGAGCCAGGTTCAGAGTTGTAAGATAGAACAACATTTTCTGTTGCCATCTTTTAAAGTCAGTTCCTGAGAACTTCTCTGGCTTTTCACCGTGATTTACCGGTACTGTCATCACAGGAGAGGGGGTTGGTGCAATTGCAGTCACCACAGCAGTACTTGTTTGGGTATTAGTTTCAGTAGCCATCAATTCTAATATATAAAACAAAATTATAATTAGAATTTACACTACACAGAAAATTAAACCAAATTCACAGAATTAAATTCTGTAAAAATAAAAGAAACAAGAATGTAACTTTTATTTTCCAATTAATTTGAAAATAAAATAAATTTTATTTAAACAAATTAATTCCACACAGAAAATTAAATTCTGTAAAATAAAAGAAATAAAACAATAACTTTTATTTTTCAATTAATTTGGAAATAAAATAAAATTTTATTTAACTAAATTAATTCCACACAGAAAATTAATTTCAGTAACACTTCAATAATTAAAATACTGAAAATAGAATTTTAATTAATGAGAACTCAGAAAATAATTTCTAAAAAACCAAAATTAATTTTCTGACAAAGTTCCACAAAAATATATTCTGAATTGTTAATGACACCAGTATCGTACTACTAGTTGTCAAAGAAAAGAGACAGTATATTACTACTATCTGTCAAATAGTATATAATCACTATTTGTTTTTCCAACCAGAATATTATTTTGTAAATTCACAGAAAATAATTTTCTTCCGAAATTATTTACGAAGAATGGAAAAAGGGAAACAAACGAAAAATTCTGTAAACAGAATAATTCGAATTTGTCTTAAGATTGTTGGACCAATCTTCTGTGTAAATAAAATAACTTGAAATAAAATCAAATAAAACAAATAAATAACATACCAGATTTATTTATCGAACTGAATGAAAATTAAGACCAAGTCGAGTGTGTGACACTCTGTCCTTAAGACAGATTCGCCCCGCTACGGTGCTTACGGTTGAGTGGCGTCTATCTCCCAAGATACAATGATCTTCACAAATTTATAGAAGCACTTCAAATAAATTTGTTCGGCGAACCAAACCTGCGTTCTAACTCTCTGAATATTTATTCCTAAAATTATAAATGAAGAATAATGCACTAAGGAAATCTGGACAGTAAAGAGAAAAATTTCAGATTGCAAAATCGGACTGCAAAATCAGATATACGGACTTGTTTTTCTTTTTGGATCCCCAAAGGAGTGCTGAAAAAGATTGTATATATATAGGCAAACAAAGTCCCCGAACAAGTGCAACCAATTTAAATGAACAGATGCACTATCTCAAAGAACAGGTGCACAAGTAGTATTCAAATAATCCTGACGGTTGTACCAAAATTCAAAAAAGTGTCCGTTGGTCAAACGCAAGAACATCCTGGAACTTTATTTAAAAACTATTAGAAATATATATATATATATATAAAACTAATGGAAAACAATTATTAAACTATTTTGAATAGTTTAATTATTTTTTAAGAAATCACAATTTGAATTTAGAATTAAATTAAATTCCCACAATTACAAATTTTAGGAAACCGCCTAGGAATCTAAAATTTGAATTTAGAATTAAATTAAATTCCCACAATAATTTTTATTGAAAAAATTCAAATGAATTTTATCTAAAAAATTAATGTTAGATCCGAAAACGACGTTAACTTCTCATTCACTCATAAATGGTTTTGACGTTTCGTCTTCACCGTGTGACTTGCCACGCGGCAAGGAACAGGTCACCTCTTCGAACTCACCCCAAAGACGTTTGGGACCCACTCAAATTGAGCTAAAAAATAAACCTATATTAAACTATATTTCCAACAGGTCAGTAATCCGAGATTATCAAAGACCAACTTACAAAGATTCACACACAATCAGAGTATACATATGGGGCTTACATGTGCGGAAGCAATAAATTTAAATCTAAGTAGTCCATAAGAGCTGTGCATAGATCAAATGAAATGACATACATCTTAACATGGTTTTATTTCAAGAACATAAGAACATCATTTTCTCTTTCTAAAACAAGCTTTAAATCAATGCATGGCTCATGAATCATGCTAATCATGCAATGTGATCGGATCAACATAAAGAATAACAAGAGTAGATCAAGAATCTAACCTCAAAATACGGATCTAACGGTTCAAGGTGTGAAGATCAAGCTTGGAAATCTAGTTCTCTTTCTAAGAACTTCTCTTTCTCTTCCTAGAGCTTCTCTCTCTATAAAGGCAAAGATATGACAAATGATGTCACACCCCAAAATTTAGACAATTAAATATTAAATTAGGACTAACCCCAATAATATTCAATCATCCAAATCTTAGGGGTGAAACAAAAAAAAAAAAAAAACAAAAAAAAAAAAACTAACACCAACCAAACCATCCATCATAATTTCATAACTATTAAATACCTCCAACATTAAAGTAGCAACAACTAGTCAAAACAACTTAAATAAAGTACGGTTACAAACCATACCAAATTATTCCAATACTAAAGTCATAAAAAAAATAATAAATACATAAACTACTAACAGCCCTAAGCTCAAAAAAAAAAAAGAAGTCCAAACGACATGCCCTACGATCATAGTTATTTCTTGTCACCACCATAGCCTCAACTAATCCTGCAAAGGAAACTCAACTGCGCTCAAACAGAATGCACCCGAGTTGCCAAGAGACAAAACGGGTCAGTATACAGGTATACTGGTATGAGTACAAGATTCAACACCCACGTGTCCACTAGACATAAACAAAAATACATTAAATTCTTATTATGAGACGAGACAAGACAAGTAGTTCCAACCGCATCGAGACGAATGGGTAGTTTCTCAAGATACGGTGGCATTTAGTTTCTTGTCCGTACACAACGAAATATAAATTGATTATAAAATAGACAAAATAGAAATAAAAATATGGTGGGTCAGCCCTGCATAAAAAGTTAGTAAGACCCACCATCCTGCAAAAAAATAAAGTTAGTATAATTTAATCATAAGTAACTTGCTGAATAAGTATAAAAATACACTGTTTCCTGCTTAAATAATTTGAATTGACCAAAACTCAAAGAACGAAAGTTGTACAGAATCAAATTTTCTAAAAAATAATACGAACGAATTTAATAGAAACTGAATAGGTTAAGAGAAAAACTTAATATAAAAATCTAGACGGAATTCAATAGAAAAATCTGAAGCTGAAAACGAACAAAAACTGCTCTAAGATGATTTTTTTCGAAAAAGTTCAAAACACGAAAAGTGTGCAGAATAATGTTTTACTTTCAATTGTAAGAAACCAATAAAAATGAGCTCGTTTCATGGGTTAAAACAGCCTCTAAAATCTGTCTTGCTAAAATAAATCAAACCGACAATAATCAAGATCATCCGATTATAAGTTCTAATCGATCTTTTTAATAAAAAGTTACAACACAAAAGTTGTCCAAAATCACGTATACATGGCTCTGCTCAAATTTCATAATTTATTGAGGTCGATTACTATTTTTCAAAATGTACAAATCAATAAACTCATAATTAAATTTTTGTACCTTAACTCCACCACTTCGGCCCTCCCCTTCCGGCCTACACATATATCCCATGTGCCTCCCGTATACCTAACACTGCTCCGAAACCAAACTTGCACGGGGATATCGTCCTGAGTTTGACTCACACTCCCCGGATGGTTAACATATACGTACGCGCGTAAATCAAAGCACTCGTCTACTCATGAGAACGAGGCAACAATATATATATACACAACATCTCACACATGAGAATAAACATAACAATGCCAAGCCTAAGGCATTCAAATAAATCTCATAATCCTTACTCTTTTTTTTTAATACACTTTTTCTCACCATCACTCAAATAAAACAACAATCCTTGGAGTCATGGTGGAGTATAAGGAATTTATCTATAGGTTCTTAATTAATTTTAATTTCATATAACCATATTAATTTTAGTTTCATATAATCATGAGGGTTATTATAACCATAAAATAAATCCAAATAAAAACCCTAAATTTGACATACACAACTAATCAAAATCAATCAATCAACTAAAAGCCCTAAACGCATACACAACTAAACAAAATAATTAAAAGTAATCAATCATCTTTATATAAATACAAAATCGAACTAACATCAAATAAATAAAAATAAAAATAAAAATAAAAACAATGAATTAAACATAAATCAAGAAAAGTGGATTTTGTACTCACAATATTATTTTGAAGCTCAAAGAATTATTTAAAAAATTAATAGAGCCACCAAAACAAAACCCTAACCTTTTCTTCCTCTCTTTTTCTCTTTCTCACACAGCCGCAGACCCTCTCTTTCCCGCCGGTCCCCTCTCTCTCGGGGGCTTCTCTATTTTGTGATTACCCCCCTCTCTCTCTCTCTCTCTCTCTCTCTCTCGTAGCCCTGCTGCCTCTCTTTTTTCCTTAATTTGTTTATAACCTAAACACTTCTTATAAATCCTAATAGTTATAATATTATATAACCTCATAGTTATTATACTATATAATATAAATACAACATAATTATAATATATATAAATATAAATATAAGATAAAATATATATATATATATCTATATAACACCTTTTTTTATATAACAAAAATAAATATATAAATATATGAATTAATTGAATAACACATTAAATTTATTAATTACAATATTAAATTCATTAAATATCACATTAACTAAACAACACATTAAATTCTCATATAAACCACACAATTAATTAAGTCAAAAAATAAAATAAGATAATAATAATCATAATAATAATAAATAATGACTTAACAAAATTAGGGTCGCTACAAATGATGTGTTTTCTCTCTTTGTTGGCTGACTTAACCCTCTGCTGGGACACGTGGCAACGATTGGTTGGCTCTCCTGAAAAAGGTAACAGAATGACAAGACAAGAGTATGACAAAGTGTATACAACAAGTAAGGTAATGTCATGACCCAAACCCGCCCTTATGGGTTTAGCACCGTAACCGGCCAGTAATCCGTGATTACCGAAGGCCTGCTTAATAGTAGAACAGTAAAACAGAGTACAGGGGCTGGCGGAAGCCAATACAGTAAATAAACAATGTCCAATGAGCTGTGATGGTCTGTATGCAAAAAGACTTTTCATGCATATATATATATACAGTACAGAACAGTATGCATAATATTTACTATCATTCGGATCAGGGACCTAATCCCTATTAAACAGTACGGTAACAGTCTAAACAGTTTATACAGTTATTACAAACAGATGCAGGAACAGACGGGAGAAATTAAAACACCGCTAAGCTATAGCTTGGCAGGCTCGGAACTTCGCAGTGAGTCACAGTAGTTGGCTTGACAAAAAGGGAAGTCTAACCCACGCTCCTAGCTCCGGTCTGGTGCCTGAACACCTACACATATATATAAACAGTGAGCTAAAGCCCAGTGAATAATATAATGCATAAAAGGGTTAAGAATGAATGTCCTTATAGTAATAAAAACAGTTCATTAAATCAGTAATTCAGTCATTCAGTCAAACAATCATATGTGGTACATCCATTAGCATAGCAGTACAGTAAACAGTAGGTCTTAAAAGACCGAACAGTAAATGATGGCCATCAATCAGTAAACAGTAGTGGTTCCAACAAAGAAACCGACAGAGATCTCTGTAACAGTAGCAGTAACAGTAAACAGTAGTTGCTAAGGATGCCACAATACAGTTCAGAATATAGGACATACATTCATTCAGTTAACAGTGTCATTTCAAAAAACAGTACAATTCAGTATTCAGAAGATATTCATATTTGAACATATCTTTACACAGTTGTTACTCACAGAATTCTTGGCTACAATTAAGCTAGAGCGCGTCCCCAGTCGCCAACCCTACACAGTATACAGGACGAACACACACTAAGCTACACAGTTGGGAAAGATAATAATTTAATCCCTAATTGGCCTCGGTGTGGTTCTACATCTATATCCTCATTAAGATGTCTTAAACTAGGCCTAAGAATGCTTAGGACGGGACGAGGATGCAAAGATCCATTCAGAAAACATTTTCAGAATTTTCAGAAAAACTGAGTCCCGCTTGAGCGCAGGTTTCCTCCGCTCGAACGGACATGCAGACAAAGGTTCCCCGCTCGAGCGTCACTTTCTCCGCTTGAGCGGACTGTAAAATATGGCAAAAGTACTGGATGCTCGAATTTCACGCTTGACGGGCGCTCGACCCCCGCTTGAGCCTATGACACAAGCCTCCGCTCGAGCGTGAAATCCTCCGCTCGAGCGGACTGTAAAACAGTGAGAGATGCTGGGAGCTTGAATTCTCCGCTCGAGCGGGAGTCAAAAATCTGGAAAATCCAGATTGCATGTTCAAGCTCAAAACCAAGTTTTAAAGCATAATTTTCGATCCTCTTGGGCTAATTTTCCAGAAAACACTAGTAAACACATAGAATGACATGATTCAAAGCTTAATTTGTAAAATCAAAGCCCAAGGGTGTTTCGAACAACCTCAATTTCAAACCAAGTTTTCATGAACATGCTACAAACATGACATGCATGAGTTTAACTCAATTCAAAGCTTCAATTTCATGCTCTAATGAGTCAAACCTTTCAAAAACAAGATGATATCATGGACTTAAACATAATTATGAGCATGCATGTAACATTTAAGCTTTGATTCAACAATTTAGCACCAATTCTGGACTCCACCCTTAAATGGACCATGAATCATGCAAGAACAATCTTAAATACAACAATGAGAGGTTCAATTTCCTTACCTAAGTCTTGAGTTTAAGGTATAGGAGCTTAATTAAGCAATCTAGACTTCAATTCTTCAAGTTCTTCAAGCCAATTCACAAAATCAAGTTGAAATCACACCTATTCTCTCACTCTCTCACTCTTGGTCGGTTGGAACAAGGAAATTGGCTGAGGAAGATGTGTTATGAGATCAAGTGTAGGCTCAAATATGTTTAGATAGTGGGCCACTCACAATGACAAAGTTGTAAATAAACCTAACTCATGTAATTTATCAATATTGATCTAGTTCAATCATACCAAATCACATTTTAGATAAATATGCCATAAAATCACATAAAATCTAATTAACACAGAACATCAATCAATTTCAGATTCGGCCGCCGATAAGGCCTTCAATTTGCAATTTAACATAAAAACATGAACAGATAATCAAATAGTCAAACAGATAGAATGCAATTCAAACAGATATACTCAATCAATCAGTTTCAGATTTCAGTCAGTCAATTAATTAACATGTTTAGCCTCGGTTTAACAGTAATTAGTAGGGTTATCAGTAATCAGTGGTGAGGGTTATTACAGGTAACATGGGCACTCCGGCAGGTAATGATCTCGGATTAAGACATAGGCTTCGGCAAGTAAGGTCTCAATGATCTCGGCTATGAAGGATAACACTTGACCTAGCTGTGCCACACCTCGGCCTAGGTCATACCAATCCCGGAATAAGATCACTATGTGCAAGGATCAAAGATCTAGGATGCCTAGATGATAACATCTCGGCCTAGATGATACATATCTCGGCCTAGATGATGACATCTCGGCTAATATGCCTAGGTGATGGTGGAGGTCAACCAAAGTGGTTCCAAGATGGTCCTAGGTGTAAGAGGTTCAAAGGTGTGACCTAGGCTTAACATGACCTAGCCTTGACATGACCTAGGCTTGGCATGACCTAGGCTTGAGACAGCAAGGAAGGAACAAAGCATGCATACAACACTTAGGCAAATCACATAAGCACAAAATAGGACAGGGACCTTTACTTAGGCAAAACAAGTCAAAATCTACAAATGCAAGCTTAACGAGACAAAATCATGCAAATGCACATGAACATGACTAAGACAAGAATGTGGGTTATTACATTAGTCCTTATACTTTCTATTCTGTTTCACTTTGATCCTTTTTGCTTTACAATATTGACCCTAAGATTTTAATTATTATATTATTGCATCTTAAGTTTTGTTATATTATAAAAGGGCTTGGTTTCTTTCAAGTTGGTAATCACTATTATGTTTAAATCAGATTTGTATTACAAAAAATGAATGACTATTCTTTATATTATATTTATCGTCTATTTTTTTAAAACAAATATGATCAAAACATATAACTATTGATGTCCAATTGTCTTGATTTTTTGCATGAATAGTCTACTCAATGAGTCCTCAAAAGTGAACGATTCGAATCACCGAAATCGGCCCCAAAGTAGGTCTACCAAGTCCAAACACTCTTTTAAGTTGAGATGACAATTTGAGAGAAATTGAACCCATTATAAAAATACTTTTTTATTTTGTTTTATCACACAATATTTTTTTTCTGGTGGTATTAATTCAAAAAATTCCTTTGGAGAGTTTTTCCTATAAAGACTAGCAGGTGGCACATGCAATGCATGTGCAATTCAAATAACTAATAATAAAAACAAATAATAAAGAATTTAATATCATAATATATATGTTGCTTAAGTGATAAATATGTTTTTAATGAAATTTAAGGTTCTGGGTTCAAAACTTACTTATGTTTTGTATTTTAGCATATATAAAGTTGCCACGTGGAATGAGAAGAAAAAGGTTTCACTAAACCAATTTAGACCTTCACTTAATATAATAGTATAGATAAAGATATTTATTTGTAGTGTTTTCTTATTTATTTTCCACAATAACTATTTGTTTACATTTATCTAATAGTAGATGTCAAATTTCATGTATAATTTCTAAATGATTTTCCTTAAGATTTTTGTTAAATTTTTTTAATAACCTGATTATAGTAATATTTTGTTCAATTATTATTTGTTGTGAAGTACTATTATTTAAATTATTTGATTCAATTTCTTCAGTATATCTAATACTCATATATTTATATTGACAAGTCTGAGAAAAAGTACCAATTCTAAACACAAGCAATTTTATAAGGATTTTATAATTTATAGGGATTTTATAATTATACTAATAGGGAAATAGGGCCTTATAGTATTTAATATAACTTTTGGGTTTATAATTTGATGATGTAGTTTTTGATGGTAGGACGGGTTGGACTGATCCATGCTTCTCAAACCTAAAGTCCGAATGACCAAGCCGACCAGAGAACCTGCACAAGAGTTCAACGGGAAACGTGGAGTCCCCTAGCGAACCCTCCGACGAGCAAGTTAGAGAGAGAGTGTGGAATATGTAGATGGATTAGAGATAGAGAAGCTTAACCTTCTTCCTGTCTTCAACGTTTGCTTATATCCTTTGGTAATCATTTCGTTGTCCCTTCCGACCTGTCACCTTGGCCAAAAGTCTGTGCTGTAGCTTACCTTGTTCAGGGTGAGGGCGTGCCGTCCCGACGGAGAGGTGTTGTCGTAATAAATGCTGTGAGGGGCTGCATTAATGACGATGTGCAATGGCAATAACTTTGTAGATCTTTGTCTGCTGATGTGGCTTGCCCTTTACTTGCCACGTGTCTGAATATCATTGGTCCTTCAAGTCATGTCGACTTCCAGCTGTGCTGGGCCTTATCAGTTGGGTTTTGTATTGGGCCCTAAGTGGTAGGCTTGGGTTGTTCATAGTGGATTATGGCCTTTATGGGCCTATTCACGTCAGTAGTCCCCCATTCCTAAGTGCAGCTTTAGTCCAACGAAGGGAATAATGAGGAAAATGGGGGTTGAAGGTCGAGGGAAAGGAACGACCGACCAGAAGTGGCCGAGTGGAGGAAACGACCGTGAGGAGGGCCGATCGCGAAGGGTAACCGAATGGAGGGACCGACCTTGAGGGGGGCCGACCGCGAAGGGTAGCCAAGTGGAGGGACCGACCATGAGGAGGGTCGACCGCGAAGGGTAGCCGAGTGGAGGGACCGACCTTGAGGAGGGCCGACCGCGAAGGGTAGTCGAGTGGAGGGATCGACCATGAGGAGGGTCGACCGCGAAGGGTAGCCGAGTGGAGGGACCGACCATGAGGAGAGCCGACCGCGAGGGGTGAGGTGGCAGGGTGGGGGGCTCGAGAGGCGGCGCGTCACGTGATGACTTGAAGTGGAAAAGACAGGATAGAAGAAGGGGGCAGTGAATCGTGGTCGTACACGTGGCAGTATCTTGTGGTGGGGGAGGTTAGGCATTGGGCCAGAAGTGAAACGATAGGTCATTATAGGGTATTGAAAGGACAGTTTTGGCGGTGTTTTGAAAAATTTTCAAACTGGCGAAATTTAATAGGGACCCTTGGAATACGGGCAAACCTTGGGCCTTTGGGATTATTCGCTTTACCTATCTTTGTGCAAAACATCAAAACATTCCAAGCATAAACTCCTTCGTTGCTAACGATACGCCCCTGCAACAGTTCTTGAATTTTCTTGTGCCCACATCCGAAGCTATTCGAAGACATACGAGAGAAGGCACAAGAGGAGGCAACCACCGCAAGGGTTGATCCCCTAGGGGATGATGACGCGGTTGACCTGGCGAAACAATATAGGAAGGAGAGGCAAGTGGAGAAGTCAGGGGAGCCAGTGGGTTTACCTCGTCTGTTGATTTCTCCAAAATTGCCTTACCATTGACTCAATTAACTCAGAAGGGGACATCATTTGACTGGACTGACCAAAGGGAATCAGTATTCCAAGAGTTGAAAACTCGACTTGTGACTACACCGGTTCTCACCTTACCTTCAGGTACGGATGGTTATACTGTATTTAGTGATGCTTCTCATAAGGGTTTGGGATGTGTTTTAATGCAGAATGGGAGAGTTATTGCCTATGCTTCCCGACAACTGAGACCGCACGAAAAGAACTACCCTACCCATGACCTGGAACTTGCTGCAGTAGTATGTGCACTGAAAATCTGGCGTCACTATCTGTATGGGGCAACATGTGAAGTATACACCGACCACAAGAGTCTGAAGTATTTCTTCACCCAGAAAGAACTGAACATGAGACAGCGGAGATGGCTAGAACTGATTAAAGACTATGATCTACAGATATTGTACCATCCAGGAAAAGCCAACACCGTTGCCGATGCATTGAGTCGGAAATCGATTGGAAACTTAGCTTGTTTGTTTACCGGGCAGAAAGAGTTGCTTTGTGACCTTGAAAAATCTGAAATTGAAATTGTTTTGCGAGAACAAGGTGGAACCTTAGCTGCAATTTCTGCTCAACCGGCACTGATTGAGGAAATTAAAGAGAAACAGCAACTGGATGACTTCTTGAAGAAGATCATCGAAGAAAGGGAATCCAAACCAAGACCGGGTTTCAAATTTGAAAATAATGTACTGAAATTTCATAAAAGGCTGTGTGTACCGAATGATACTGAATTGAAAAGAAGAGTTCTGCAAGAAGGCCACAACTCAAAATTTTCTATCCACCCAGGAAACACGAAAATGTACCAAGATCTGAAACAGAATTTTTGGTGGCCGGGGATGAAGAAAGAAATTGCTGATTTTGTATCGAAATGTCTTCATTGCCAACAAGTCAAAGCGGAACATCAACGACCCGCAGGCTTACTGCAACCCTTACCCATACCGGAGTGGAAATGGGAACATATTACCATGGACTTTATCGTTGGATTGCCTCGCTCCCGTAAAGGTATGGACTCGATTTGGGTTATTGTCGATAGACTGACTAAATCTGCTCACTTCTTACCTGTTAAGACAATTTATAATGCGGACAAATTGACTATACTCTATATTGATGAAATTGTTAGACTGCATGGAGTGCCTGTGTCCATTGTTTCTGACAGGGATTCGAAGTTTACATCGAGATTTTGGCAAAGCCTACAGACTGCATTGGGAACTGAACTGAGACTGAGTAGTGCCTACCATCCTCAAACAGATGGTCAGTCAGAAAGGACCATCCAAACTCTAGAGGATTTATTGAGAATGTGTGTCCTTGATTTTCAGGGAAACTGGGAAAACCATTTGCCATTAGCTAAATTCGCCTACAACAACAGTTATCATTCAAGTATTGGTATAGCGCCTTTCGAGGCATTGTATGGCGGAAAATGTAGATCTTCGATTTGCTGGGCAAAAGTTGGAGATGGGCCTTTGCTTGGGCCCGAGATTGTATATGAGACGACTGAGAAAGTAAAACTGATACAACAGAGACTGAAAACTGCGCAGAGCAGACAGAAAAGTTATGCAGATATCAGAAGGCGAGACAGAGAATATGAAGTGGGTGATCACGTGTTTGTGAAAGTGACACCGATGAAAGGCCAGACTCGTTTTGGAGTCAAAGGCAAATTAGCGCCAAGATATGTCGGACCGTATGAGATTATTGAGAAAATCAATCCGATGGCGTATCAAGTTGCGCTTCTTCCTGAAATGGAGTATATGCACAACGTCTTCCACATTTCGATGTTGAGAGATTATCTGCGGGATCCTTTCCATGTGATAGAGCCTACTCGGATAGTGTTGAGTGATGACTACACTTACGAGGAACGGCCTATACAGATTGTAAACAGACGGATCAAGAAATTGAGGAACAAAGAGATCCCGTTAGTGAAAGTTGACTGGCAAAATCATGGTGGCGTGTATGCCACTTGGGAAAGGGAAAATGACATGGCCAAGAGATATCCTGACTTGTTCCCACTGAATCCTGTCTTCTTCCAAAATGAAGGTAACTCAAGTTTAGAGGACTAAACTCTTTTTAAGGAGGGGAGACTGTAATAACCCTCACACTGATTACCGATAAGTCGCTGATTGAGTACCGATTACTGCTAAACTAAGACTGACTATGACTGATAATTGAACTGACTGAATTACTGAACTGATTGACTAAATCTGAAACTGAATCGATTGTCCGTATCTGTTCGAATTGCATTTTTTCTGTTTAACTGTTTAATTATCTGTTCAGTCTGTTTTGTTTAGACTGTAAATTGAAGGCCTTATCGGCGGCCGAACCAGAAATTGATTAGTGATTTGTAATCGCCATAATTTATGTGATTTTATGGTATATTTAATTGGAAGTTGATTTAGTATGATTAAACTGGATTAAAGTAGATTAAATGGTGTCAAATTACATGAAATAGACATATTTACATTTAGACCACTTAATGGCCCACTATCTCCACTTTTTGAGCCTTATACATCACTTGAGCCTTATACGAAACATTTCATTAGCTCATTTGTTGTCTCACCACCGAACTAGAGAGAGAGAGAGAGAGAGAGAGAGAAAGAGAGAGAGAGAGTTGGGTTGTTCTTGTTGATTTGCTAGAGAACTTGGTAGAATTGAAGGAGTTTTGCATCTTTAAGCTTCTACATTTGAGTTACAAGACCTAGGTAAGGTAATTGAACCTCTCATTGTTGTATTTAAGATTGTTCTTGCATGATTCATGCCAAATTTGAGAGTTGAGCCATGAATTAGTTCTAGCATGTTGGATTAGGACTCATTCCATGCATGCATATGTGTATTGATGAATTTTGAGTTGATTTTATGGCAAATTGTCACATGCATGTTCATAATTAAGCTTGAGTCTATGTTTTCAACTTGTTTTGAAAGGAAGAAGCTCATTAGAGCAAGAATTGAAGCTTTGAAATGGTTTTAACCCATGCATGTTCTATTTGAGCATTGCTCTTGAAAAATGGTTTTGAATTGGAGTTGAATTAAACACCCTTGGGTCTTGATTTCTTAAATTGAGTTTTGAAACATGTTATTCTATGTGTTTACAAGAGTTTTCCAGAAAATGGGCCCAAGAGGATCGATTTTGGTGTTTGAAAACTTGGTTTTGAACTTGGAGTTCGAATCTGGGTTTTCCAGATTTTGGTTGTCCGCTCGAGCGGGGGAAGTGCCGCTCGAGCGGGGAAATCAAGCTCCCAGCACTTTGGCCTTGTTTACAGTCCGCTCGAGCGGGGAAGTTGGCGCTCGAGCGGGGCCTTTTGTCTCACGCTCGAGCGGGAGTCGAGCGGAGAATTCACCCATCCAGTACTTTTACAGTACGCTCGAGCGGGTACCTTTGTTGCATGTCCGCTCGAGCGGGGGAAACCTGTGCTCGAGCGGGACCCTGTTTCACTGAAAATTCTGAAAATGTTTTCTGTGTACATCTTTGCATCCTCATTCCATCCTAGGCATTCTTAGGCCTAGTTTTAGACATCTTAATGAGGATATAGATGTAGAACACACTGAGACATAATAGGGAGTTAATAATTATCTTTCCCAACTGTGAAACTTAGAGTGTGTTCAATCTGTTAACTGTATAGGGTTGGCATTCCGAGGAGACGCTCTAGCCTACTGTAGCCAGAACTCTGTGAGTAACAATTGTGTAAAGATATGTTCAAAATGATTATCTTCTGAATACTGAACTGAACTGTTTACTAAACTGTTTACTGTCTACTGAATGAATGTATGTCCTATATTCTGAACTGTACTGTGGCATCCTTAGCACCTACTATTTACTGTTACTGTTACAGAGATCTCTGTCGGTTCTCTTGTGGAACCACTACTGTTTACTGATTGATGGCCATCATTACTGTTTGGTCTTTAAGACCTACTGCTTACTGTATTGTTATGCTAACGGATGTACCACATATGACTGATTGACTGAAAGATTGGAATACTGATTTAATGAACTATTTTCGTTACTGTAAGGACATTCATTCTAAACCTCTTTACGCTTTATGTTATTCACTGGGCTTTAGCTCACTGCTCATATATATATGTAGGTGTACAGGCACCAGACCGCAGCTAGGAGCGTCGGGGTAACTCCAATTTTGTCAAGCCAACCACTGTGCCTCACTGCGAGGTTCCGAGCCTGCCAAGCTATGGCTTAGGGGTGTTTTTATTTCCCCGTCTGTCTTGTACTGTTTTTGTAATACTGTATAGACTGTTACCGTACTGCTTAATAGGGATTAAGTCCCTGTACTGTATATTGTAAATATTGTGCATACTGTTTGGTACTATTCCGTATAAATGTATGAAAAATCTTTTTGGCATACAAACTGTCACAGCTCATTGGACATTATTTATTTACTGTATTGGCTTCCGCCATGCCCCTGTACTCTGTTTTACTGTATTACTGTTAAGCAAGCCTTCGGTAATCTTGGATTACTGGCCGGTTACGGTACTAAACCCATAGGGGCGGGTTTGGGTCGTGACACCAAGCCCACCAGAGAACCTGTACAAGAGTTCAACGGGGAACGTGGAGTCCCTCAGCGAACCCTCCAACGAGCAAGTTAGAGAGAGAGAGAGTGGAATATGTAGATGGATTAGAGATAGAGAAACTTAACCTTCTTCTTGTCTTCAACGTCTGCTTATATCTTTTGGTAATCATTTCGTTGTCCCTTCCGACCTGTCACCTTGGCCAAAAGTCTATGCTATAGCTTACCTTGTTCACGGTGAGGGCGTGCCGTCTTGACGGAGAGGTGTTGTCGTAATAAATGCTGTGAGGGGCTGCATTAATGACGATGTGCAGTGGCAATAACTTTGTAGATATTTGTTTGCTGATGTGGCTTGCCCTTTACCTACCACGTGTCTGAATATCATTGGTCCTTCAAGTCATGTCGACTTCCAACTGTGCTGGGCCTTATCAGTTGGGTTATGTATTGGACCCTAAGTGGTAGACTTGGGTTGTTCATAGTGGGTTATGGCCTTTATGGGCTTACCCACGTCATAATTTATTTTTATATTTCTTTCAAGGTAAATTGATTTGGAATTTAATCTTCATAGACTTAATTGACACAATTAGAACTATAAGAATTAAAATGAAACAAATTTCAAACTTGAGAAACTATGGCTATAATTCACCATTTTTTAAATTAGAGTGAATTATAACTATACCTTATGAGATTTGGTTAAAATACTATTTGTCCCATATAATTTTAGAAATTACATTTCGTTTCTTTAAATTTATAATTTCATAACAAATGATTATTTTTATTAATAAATCATTAAGTCAATTAATAATTTTTAATGATACTATAAATTTATTTTAATTAATAATTTAAATAATTTTATCATTATATAGGAAAAGAATTAAGAAGGATTTGTATTTTAAATACATTTATATCGACTTATTTATAATTGGGAAGGGCTTCTCTCTAATCTATTATTGTGTCGTTGGACCTGAGAGGCCCATCACGAGTCTCATTTCGATGATTCAAACCATTCAATGTATAGAACTCGTTGAGTAATTCATTTTTGCTAAAAATCACGTTGATCGGATATTGATATCTCTTTAATCATATCGTATTTTTGTTAATGGTAAATATAATTTTAAAAATAATTTGTTAACAAAAATGTGTTTTAATTAAAGGGATATCAATATATGATTAATATAATTTTTTACAATAATGAAATACTCAATAAATTCTATACATTGATCGGTTTAAATTATTAAAATAAAACTCGTAATAAGGTCCCAGGGCCAAATAGGACAATTTGTGTACAGTAGAGAATCCCTTCCCCTCTTTATAATTTATGTTAAAAAACATGATGATACTGTGGGGTGTTTTGGGAAGGGATTAAAAAAAAGCTAAAAGTTAGATTTTTATCAAATTTAAATTATATTACCTTTCATATTAAATAATGAAAAATTAAAAAATTAATTTTTTATCACCTTTTCAAGACACAACTATATATAATTTTGATAGCGAAGCAAACTCTAAAGAAGGCAAGCCAGCCAGCGATCGGGGCCACATTTGAATCGCCGATTCGTCTCTCTCCAACGTACATTAGAGAATGAATCAATGTGATTGGTTTGAGTTTTCTAAATTAAATTTTTTAAAAATTAAATTTTTGTATTTTTGTATTTTTGTATTTTTATTAAATATTTTTAAAAGTTTTAAACAATTTTTTTATTTTTTTATATGCACATTACTTAGATATATCTAAAAAATAAAAAAATTGTGAAAAAATATTTTAAAAAAATAATAAATACATAAAAATATAAAAAATGTACTTAATTCTTATATTTTTTTTGTATTTTTGGTATTTAGTGAATTTTCAAAAGATTTTTTTTATAATTTTTTTATTTTTTATGTGTATTTATGTGAGGTATGTCTAAAAAGTAAAAAAATTGCTTAAAATATTCAAAAAATTCAGTAAAAATAAAAAAAACACGAAAAATAAGAAAGTAAAATTTTTTAAAAAGTGTTTTTGAAAAAATAGAATCAAAATATCAATTTGTATATTAATTAGTGTATTAATAAATAATATGATATAATTTTAAAAGATTTAGATATTTATAATTTGAATAATATGTGAAGTTAATAATAATTTTATAATATATATATTAATATACTAATTAATATATCAATTGATACATATATCCCACCAGAATATAATAGAATAATGTCAGGATCCAAATGTTTACCAAATATTTTATTATAGGGGGTGTTCGGGAAGTAATTTTTTTTGGCTAAAATAACATTAAAACATAAAATAGGTTAAAATAATCAATAAGATAAAATGTCACATCAAATCCATAATTATTTTATTTTTTCTTTTATAAATATCACATCTAACTACAAAAAATTCTAACTATCTTTCCAAACACAAAAATTTTAATCTTAAAAACTAAAATAACCTATTAAAATAATAACTTTCCAAACACGCCGTGTGATTTTGGGATCCCAAGCATTTTTCAATCAACAATGATTCATCCCCTTTTTAGGACCCCCTTTGGACCCTCTCTCTCTCTCATTGGTCACCTTTTCTTTTTCTTTTTCTTTTTTTTCCTACTCCTCCAATCACCTCTTGCCGCGTGGCAAAGAGGGTAAAGGGGTGACCCCAAAGGTCCCACCCTTTATTCTTTTTCAATAGAATATCAATTAACTTTCCCCAAACAACTCTCTCTCTCTCTCTCGTTTACGATTCGCCAGAGAAAAATGCCCTCATATTCGCTAATATGCTTTCACACCTCTTAAATTGTTGTTAATTATTGTCTGGAATTGATGTTTTTGATCAACAGGTAAAACTCATTGATTCTTTGCGTGTAATTTTCGCTACAGAGTGGTTGATTTTTGAGTTTTTCTGGTGCAATTCAATGAGATTGAATTGAACTTTGATCGAATGGAGAAGAAACAACAAATTTCGATATTCACAACCGCAAGTCTGCCATGGATGACCGGAACAGCTGTAAACCCTTTGTTCCGGGCGGCTTATCTAGCAAGTCATGATGAGGAGAGGAAGGTGACTCTGGTGCTTCCATGGTTGTCTTTGAAAGATCAAGAACATGTTTATCCTGACAATATCACGTTCAGTTTGCCTTCGGAGCAAGAGAAATATGTGCGTCGGTGGCTAGAGGGACGGACTGGATTTCCATCTACTCCTTTTAATATTCGATTTTATCCAGGAAAGGTAATTTATCTTTTGAATCGAAGGAATTATGGAAGAGCATGAATGTTAATGCCTTTTTGGATTATGTGTTACCTACTTGTTAATATAATTGTGTGTTAAAAACTGTGGTGTCATGTTTTAATTGGTGAAAAAGGTTCAGTATTATGGTGTTATTGTTTGAGATTGATTTTCAATTGCCTATTTAAGATTATGGGGTTTAATAAATTGATACTATACAAAAAAAGTACATGGACAAGGTATTCCACAGGCTTTTATACCCAATTCGATTGGAAAATGATTGACAAACAGAATTTCCATACATAAAATGATGGGGGTAGTGACATTTTTATAATTATGAGCCACGATGACGAGTGTTTTGGCTTGAAAGGGAAAGGAGCATAAAAGGCCACATCATTCTGTATGACATTTTTGTACAAAAGTTCCGTTTGTGTAACATCAGCCCAAATTGGTTTTGAGCAGCTTTATAGAGGATCATTAGTACTGTTGTGTCTAAATGTCAGCGAATTTATCAGGGATTTAGGTTATAAAAGAGTGAGGGTTTCGAGGGTTTAAATTCTAGAGGGAAATGCTGGGGATGTTTACATTTTATAGTACTGAGGTTGAATTTCTAAAATATAAGAGGGGTTGGGTTTATTAAATAGGTTTTTGGGGTACAATAAAGGTTAATAAGGTTCATTGTTTAAAAGACTCTAATTGCAAAAATATAAAATACAAGAAGTTGAAGAAAAAAAAATTAGTTCATCGTTAATTGCACATTAAAAAATTTGATGCATCTTAAAAATTTAGGCATCACATTTAAGATTGTAATAGCATCATACAATTCTCAATGAACATTCCAAACATTTGCATCATTATGTTTGAATAGACATATATACTCTATTTATACTATAATATAATAGGTCATTTGGTACAAACACTTTGGGAACTTCTATTTGCACACCACTATTCCTCTCAATTCATACCATTTTCTATGTTTACACCATACTTAATTTGATTTTTTCTCAATTCACTCTATTAATTTTTGAATAATATCAAAATACCATCATCTTCTTCAATCTCAAACCCTACATCTAACCCTAACCCTAACCCTAACCCTAACCCTAACCCTAACCCTAACCCTAGTCCTAGTCCAACAGTCACCACCGCGCACCGCCCCCGCTTCCTAGCCTCGTCGCCCCTCCTTAGCCCTCTCCCATCATTGTCGTTGTGATCTCCCTCCCCAGCCCCATCACCCCTCCATATCCCTCCACCGCCTCCGCCTCCGCCTCCACCCCCCCACCCCAAGCCCTCTCCCTTCCCCGCCATCCCCCTTTTATAGCCACTCCCCCACTCTCGCACTACCCTCCCCGACTTTTGCAGCAACATCCCTTACCTTCCTCTACTGTTGCAGCGCCCTCCTTTCAAAACCCTAGCCACTGGGGAGAGGGTGGCAGAGGAGAGAGGGGGGTTGGGGAGGGGTGCTATTGGGAAGGGAAGGTGCTAGAGAGGGGGCGATGTAGGGGTGACTGACGGGGTTAGGGATGGGGTAGTGGAGGAGCGAGTGGTGGCAATAGCTGGTGGTGATGGTATGTATTGAGAGATTAAATCTTAAAATTTTGTCCAAAATGGTAGTTTATTTGAGGGACAAATTGTAATTCAAAAATACAAAAAATGGTATGTACTGAGAGGAAGTGTTGTGTGCAATACCTGAACACTTCTGTCACAACTTTTTTTATCCCTATATTACTGTTATGTAATTGCCAATTCAATTTTTTCCCCTCTCTTTTAACAACAAACCCATAGGTATGTACACCTTCTAGTAACTATACATACACACTTGTAGGTTACTCTAATGATAATAGGAGTATAGATTTGGATTTTAGAAAGTACAGAATTTGGAAACTTTAACTAGTTTGACCCAAGTTTAGAAATATTGTGACACAGTAAAGAACCAGGAACAACCTCATCTGGGAAAAGAACCATGAAGCATAAGTAACTCCTATATTTAAAAAATTTGGAGTTACTAAAATATCTTTTATTCTTGAACCATCAGAGAATATATATGAAACTGAAACGGCAACATATTAACTTTTAAAGCAATGTAGAACTATGGACTTCTATGTAGATACAATGAGATCAGTGTGAAAGTGCGAGGCTCAGAACTCCATGAAGCATGGTGTTTTTCTATTATAAAACCATTTTTTCCCCTTTCAATGTTTTGCTTGCATGGACTTTTAATGGTTGGAGGCAATCCTTTTTTGATGCAAGTCTGGGATGTGTATGGTTACTGGAACTTATGAACGAGGGAATTAATGAAAGGGAATCAAATCCAAATTGTAGAATCAATTTCACCTTGCTGAAGATTAAGATGATTTTTTCTTTTTCTTTTTTTAGTCATTCTTTCAATCTTCTAAAAGGGATTGATTGAATGGAGATGCTTGGGATGATCATGTATAACTTCCATTACCCTTTGTCAATGTCACTATTGAGTTTGTTGTTGGAGTTTGTCTTTTGCATTTTGAGATGGCCAACTTTTCAACTTTAGGCCCTTTTTTTCCGTCTAACAACCATGTGTGAGGCCGAAGTTAGAGAAAGTCTCCCATGTGCGCTGCCCCATTAGGTATGCTTGATTAGAAAGAGATTTTGTTCCCCTTGCTAAGACTTGAATACAAGGCTTTCTTATATAGTTTGGGTTTAGTCTCACTATTGGATATGGTTTTTTCAACTTCTGAATTTGCAGGTGCTTGAAAATTCTGGTAATATTTATAATTCTTCCAAATTTTATGCAATGTGAAAAATTTGATGCTGGGATCTATTCCACGCTCTATGTTATGCATGTACCATAAGAAGGAATAGATCATAAAAAGTTCAGGTACAAGTTGGTTCCAGAATTTAGCTGATGAAATGTTGTAGAAGCCAATCATCGTGTTTTGAGCTTTAAACAAAATAAAGATGAAAAGTGAAGATAATTAGTTTAATTCCTAGGAAATATGGTATGTTGTTGAAGATAAATTTTCTTTTTTTCCCCTGGGCTACTTTTATTGGTGAATCAATCTTTGATTGCATCATACTAGTGCCAAAGACAAGTACTGGCACTAAAGGTGTTCCCATATTATAATGTTTCATGTTATGTGAAAAATTTATTTGATAGTTGGTATTTGGAATGGCCTGTCATTTTGAAAATAAGTGTTTTTTTTTTTTTTCTTCCTTTTATCTTGTCCTTTTCTCTGTCTTGCATATAGTTCTAATCCAAATCATCACATATGTCATATTTTTCTAAACATTATTTATTTATTTGCTGGGCTTACATTGCAGTTTTCAACAGACAAGAGGAGTATTCTTGCTGTTGGGGATATCACAGAAATTATCCCTGATGAAGAGGCAGATGTTGCTGTCCTCGAGGAACCTGAACATCTTACATGGTATCACCATGGCAAAAGATGGAAAACAAAATTCCGCCTGGTTGTAGGAGTTGTTCACACCAATTATTTGGAATATGTGAAGAGAGAAAAGAATGGACGATTGCAGGCATTTTTTCTGAAGTACATCAATAGTTGGGTTGTTACCATATATTGCCACAAGGTATGTCTTTTGGTAACTTTTTATCTTAAAGAAATAAATTGTTTGTGAATTGTAAGGGGTTACGACAATTTGTTTTTGTAATTTAATTTAGAATTACCAAACCAAACTAAGCCTTGTGTACCAATCAAATGGAGTCAGCTACATGAAACTTTTTTTGCCATTTCTACTCTCCCAATTTAATTTAGAATTAGCCCCTCTTAATTACTTTGATCATACAACACACTTGGAGATGGGAATAATTTAATTCAACAAGTGGGCTTGTGCCCGTCTGATGGGTGTGTTTTTAATTCTGTAAAATATAAAGTTTCATTTTGATGTTATGTGTGGCTCAAGTGGTAAAAATGTTGTTTCGTAGACCGAAGGTCTTGTGTTTGAATCCCATCCACCTCACTATATAATTTTGTGTTTTAAATTTCGGAAATGAAAATGTCACATTGTGTCAACACCATGGGAAGCCTTCACTTTATAATAGTATAGATAGCTACATAGATAGATAGATGATTAATTTTATTTTTTTTTCTATTCAAATTATCAATAGTGGGGATCTTACCCTACACTGCACACCAAACAAAAAATGCCACTTTAGATGGAGCCTTAATACTCCACACTCCTCTCAAGGGAAAAGAGATACCCTATGGCCCACAAGGATCTTGTAGTACATAACTGCATATGATATATAACAATGATTAAAATCTCAATTGAAAACTTGCTCCGGCTACCTTGTTACTCACCTCTGTCCTTAGAACACTTGTTTCCTCTACTCAAATTATCCTACACAAAACAATGTACATGTACAGTATAATCGCATTTGAATGCAGAAGTCTTGCTTTATTTATCCATTTCACTTTCCTTGTCTAAGCCTCATGGGTTATAATCGAATTCATGTAGGTCTTTACTAAGGTTGAATGATCTCAATTATGGTACCCTTGGGACCCCTCAAAGTAACCATGGAGGTCACCTTTCACTAAAATGTAGCAAAATTAAGTTGGACATTAGAACCTCAACAGGGGATGTTTGAACCTTGGAACTCCAGTAGGCCCCATTTGAAGCTCATGTGAAGCACATTCAAACTATGGGAAAGCTTGTGCAAAGCTTGTTCGAACTTCAAAGACTGCACTAGAGCTCTTTGGTTATTTTCCAGGGATATTCTCCATTCAAGGCATTCCAACCATGTTCTACCCTCCAAGGGCCTTTCCAAAGGTCTCAACATGCTAAGTCACAAATATATTCTTCAAACAAAAAGATGAACATCAAGGTTATCAAAAAATGCTAATTTGGGTCTTCTCCAATCAAAATCATGCATTACATGGTTCTCTAACTTGTTAGGCATAACATCAAGTTTCATGTTCATCAATGGTCTTTTATAATCATCAAAATCACACAAAACATTTGTGTCTACCTTGCCCAAATTTAGGACACCTAAGAATTTTGGATGCACAATTAGGGGTAATTTAATTTACTACTACAAAGGTTTGGTTCTATTAACAATTTTTATCCTATTTCACTCTCCAAAAGAATGGTTTGGCCCCCAATTGTTTCTTTTGCAAATTTGAATACTTATAAGTTATTTTAAAAATAATGGGTCATATTAATTACTTCCATTGTTTAACATTTAATTCATTAATCATGCTTGTCAGCACATTACACATAGTAAGTATATGAAATTCTAGGACAGCGTTGGTAGGGGATGGTCTGGCCATCCCTCTTTCTTACCCCTTCCAAAAATGTGAAGTCTCTTGAGAAATCCATCCGAAGCCTGGGATTGGACAGGATTGGAGGCAAGGAGACGTGGAATCAAAAAGCCCCTGCTGGGCATAAAGTCACATTTTGATTGGCTTTGCTAGTAGTCATGTGTTGAACATTCATGCAACCATTACTCAAATTTAGATTGAAGCAGGGAAAGAACCCTCTGCCCAGCTGTTTTTAGGGGGTGTGTGGGTTTACCAAGATGGATGGACTTATTTTCTTTGATAAGTTGACCATTTTCATTGTAGCCTTTTCTTTTCTTTTAATTTACTTCTTTCCCTGCTGAATCTATCCACGTGCTATAATTATGTTGTTTTGATTAGTAAGAACACTGAGACTATGATTGGCTAGGCATTTTTAAGGAGCATGGATAGGTTTTCAGCAATCAAAATGGTAATTCTTTTTCCTTGGATGCCGTCATTTCTATATTACGTAGAAATAGCTGTTATGTATGTGCCAATTGATCCCTGTGTGTGTTTTTGTGCACATGCATGAACCAAAGTGGCACCTTATTTGATCTGGATCTTGCATTCCCGAAATTATGTATTGGTCATGTGACGGGCTGGAGAATCTCTGACGATGGCCCACTGGACATATTTTAGTAGTGTTGATTGTTGAAACTTTTCATTCCAACCCGAAAAACATTGCTGGATTACCGGATTTTACTTTTTATGAAATGGCAGGTGATTCGTTTATCTGCTGCTACCCAAGATCTTCCAAGATCTATTATTTGTAATGTTCATGGAGTCAATCCCAGGTTCATTGAGATTGGAAAGAAAAAGAATGAACAACAGCAGAATGGAAACCAAGCCTACACAAAAGGTGCCTATTACATTGGTAAGATGATATGGAGTAAAGGCTACAAGGAGCTACTTAATCTTCTTCGTGATCATCAGAAGGATCTGACTGGGCTTGAGGTTGATCTATATGGGAATGGGGAGGACTCTGCTGGAGTTAAGGAAGCTGCAAGTAAATTGGAATTAACAGTTAGGGTTCATCCTGGCTGTGACCATGCCGACCCTTTATTTCATGAGTAAGCTGTCTACCCGTTTTGACTGACTTGTAACATCAAATAGAATTATTCTTCTTGTGAAAATACTAGTTGAAAAAAAAATCTAGAGTGTGGAAAACCAATGAAAAGCCATTTAATACAGAAACCCTCAAAAATCAGTTATTTCCGTGATTTATTATTTTGCTGTTCTGTTCCAGCTATAAAGTGTTCCTAAATCCAAGCACCACAGATGTGGTATGCACTACCTCAGCAGAAGCATTGGCAATGGGCAAACTAGTGGTATGCGCGAATCATCCTTCAAATGAATTCTTTAAGCAGTTCCCAAATTGCCGAACATATGACAATGGAAAGGAGTTTGTTGAAGCTACGCGCAAGGCATTGACCGAGGAGCCTGCCCCTTTGACCGATGCACAAAGACATGAGCTTTCATGGGAGGCCGCGACAGAGAGGTTTATAAAAGCTGCTGAGCTGGACCAGGCACCACCAACTGCTGAGCTGGAGCAGGCACCTCCAAAGCGAGTGCTGAATAAGATCCCTTCAAAGCTTTTTGCGTCAGCATCTATGAATTTGAGGAGCAACATGGAAGATGCATCGGCGTATGTGCATTATGTTGGAACTGGGTTTGTGGGTTCGCAACCAGACGAAGATCAATGCAAGCAGCTAGGTTTGGCGGTCCCTTCGCGGAGACGCATATCTCGAGGATGATTGTATTGATGCTCATTTTGTTAGATCAATCTCAGGACACTTTGATGAATGGGCTACCAAAATGCTGCCACAGGTGGATTGGGTTTCTTTTGTTCACTTCTGTGGTGTAGTCTAAAATTGGAAATTATACAACGGAGGGTAGGGACTCTTTGACCTTTTTATGTATCTTTTTATTCAAAATTAAATAGATAATATATGGATAAATTTTATTTCCAAAAACACGTTAATTGTTTTTTCGCATTACGTGTTTTTAACCTAGTGTTTATATTCAAGTAAAAACCGTGGTTAGCAATAATGCTTTTTAAGAAAAATGTGATTGCTAGCCATGTTCTAGGGTACTTTGGGAATAAAATGTCTCTATGCTATTTGTTTAATTTTGAAAAAAATAAAATGTAAACAGGTTAAAGAGTTGGGCAGGTTTTAGGATTCTGTTCTCATCATGGTTTACTAATTCTTGAACCCTTGGTGTATTAAAAACTCAAAGAAACCAGCACCAAATAGGTTTGTGGATCATAATAATATAATGGATATTGTATATTTATCATCTTTGTATTGGATGCATTTTCTGTCCAAATTTCAGTTCTACAAAAGAAAATTACTCAGAAATTTTTTATGAAAATTTTACTTAGATTGTGGAGCTTAGGAGGTAGATTTAAAGTTTGTACTGTGGTTTATATTCAAAATTAATCTTGTCCACATTTTAATTGTGGATAGTTTTTGTGTGTATGTAGCAAAATTAGGTCCAAATGTTACCCTGTTTGGTTTTGAATTTTCAAAAACATTTTCTGAGTTTTCAATTCATATTTTTGTATTTTTAATGATTTTTTTTTGAGTTAATTACTTAAAAATCCTATTCACAAATTTTATAGTAGCTCAGGTCATATCAAAGATTTTTTAAACCAATAAGTTCTATTTAGTAAAACTGAGAATATTATCAGTTTTTTTCAATTTTTAAAATTAAGAACATTATCAATTTTGTATAATAATGTTTTAGATAATTGTTTCACTAATTGATAAAAAAATAGAGTATGAGATTAAAAGTTTATGTTCTTCTTCTTATTGGTTTGATTCAACTATCTAATAAAATTGAGAATTTTGTCAATTTTTTATTTTTATTTTTGCACATCAATGTTCAATCAGCATACTCTTTTATAGACACAAAATTTTCAGTTTTGTTAAAAAAATAATAATAATTAAGTTTTTTCAATTTTTTCAAAAAAAAAAACATTTAGTTTTTTTTTCACATAATTTTTTTTTTTAATTTTTAAAAATTGAAAGTTGATGTTTTTAAAGTTTTGAAAATCAAAATAAATGTCAAATCGTCATGTTCCTTTACAGATAATTATAAATGATGAACAATCATTATTTGAAGAACAATTCCGACTATTAAAAATTTAATGGGACTTGAAGGTCAAAAAAATCTTATTTAGGACTTAATGAAGTAGAAGTTCATAAATTAAGACTTGTGTGTAAATGTCTATTTTTTAAAAAAATATTTGAATCAAATTTTTTTATTATTATTTTTAAACCCACTTAATCTTATTATACTTAAAAAGTAAAATAATTGTACAATTTTTTTTTTTAAAATTCATTGAATACAACAAAATAAAAAAATGTATTAGATTTTTTTATTTTTTAATTTTTTTTGTATTTGATGATTTTTTAAAGTTTTTTTTCTACAAATATTATGTTTTTTAAGCGTATTTAGATTAGGTGTATCTATAAAATATAAAATAAAAAAATTTCATAAAATATTTCAAATAATCACCAAAAACAAAAAAATAAAATAAAAATGAACAATAAAAAGCTCCACATTTATGAAAAGTGGACTCAATTTTCTAGAATAGATAGAAAAAAAGTATTGATGGTTTGGTAGTCACTTTTTGATGAATTTGATGATTTCTGTCTAGTTAAAATTTTAAAATCTGTTTCTTATTTTTTTTTGTAAAAGAAGTACACACAAGTTTTTTAAAAAAATTGAGTTTGTTTAACATAAAATTCGTAGAAATTATTAACTAACTCATATTAATATTGTAACTAACTTTATATTTTCTTACAAAAAAATACATGTTAACACAAAAAATTTACATTTGTCATTATCTATTATTAAAATTTTAATTTCTTATATTTTTTTTTATTTTATTTGTAAAATTCTGATTGTAGAATGGTGAAAGAATTAGAAACAGGCACATCTCAATTATTTTTAACATTTTGGGAATTAATTCTCAAAATAACACTGGAAAAACATTCACAAACACATGAGAGAGAGATGCTAATAAGCAAAGTAGTGTCAGAACATTCCTTTGGTCGGAGTCACGGACGCAAAACTATTACCCAGAGAGAGCCAACTTATATGGATTTAAAATTAAGTGGTTGTTTGGTATGTGTTAAAATAACATATATTATTTTAGCATATTATCTTATTTTAGTTATAATTATCTTATTTAAGTCATATCGCCTCTCTATTATATCACTTCAAACTCAATTTATATTTTACTTTTTTTCGTAAAAAGTCATAAAAATATACTAATTTAGTACTTCCCAAACAACCCTTAAGTATCGATATATATTATTATAAATTTACAGTTATCATCGCTATTGTTACAACTGTAACTACTACCTCAACTACATTTACAACCATCACCATCATGCCACCGCCACCGCCACCGCCACCGCCACCATCTCTGCTACCGCTACCACCATCATACCATCACCATCATGACAGCACCGCAACTATTACCACCACCTTTATCACTATTGTTATTATTGTCATAATTACTACTCCCTCCATTCCAAAATAATAATCTTTTTTGGCTGGCCTAGCTCTTTCCGGTGTTTGTTTGATAGCTCCCTCCGTTCCATTATTTTTCCACCTAGGTGTGTTTTTGTGTGCTGCTGTAGATTATTTTTCTGGTGCTTTGGGGCCGTATAGCTGATTCATTGGGGTAGTGGTGTGTTGCTTTCATCAGGGGATGCCTGGAACAAGGGTCAATATAGAGGAGGTGATTGGTGTTGGACCGGCATAGAGGACGTCCAGGATCTTCATTCGAGCGCTCTTTTGCGAGTAGGAGCTTGAGGGGTGAACTCTGGTTCAAATTTATGGAGAAGTATCGATGCTGTGTTTGGGGGGAAACATGGGTGTCGAAGTTGATCCAGATCTGTCTGGTTTTCATTCGAGCGCTCCTCTTCGGAGGAGAGTTTGAGGGGTGAACTTCCAAATGTATGGAGGTGTCCCAACAGTTGGTCGGTGCTTGGATCGTGTGAGCATTGGGAGTGCAGCAGCATAGGTGATTAAGTTGTGTTTAGGTGGGTGGTTGATCGGTGTTTGGTCGGTGTTTGGATTTGCAGTGGGTGTGTTCGGAAGAATAAGTTGTGGTCAGGTGTTTTCCTTGGATGTGGAGTTTTCCAGTGTTGGCCCATGGAGCTGTTGGCTATGGAGTTTTCCGGTGTTGGCTAAGGAGTTTTCTTGGTCGAATCAGTAGCATAAGCGTGGTGTGGCCTTGGGAGTGCAGCAGCATAGGCGTGGATGGTGTGGGCATTGGGAGTGCAGCAGCATAGGCGTGGGTCTTGGCGTGGTGATTAAGTTGTGTTTAGATGGGTGGTTGGTCGGTGGTTGGTTCCGGTGTTGGCCTATGGAGCTGTTGGCTATGGAGTTTTCCGGTGTTGGCTATGGAGTTTTCTCGGTCGGATCAGTAGCATAGGCGTGGTGTGGCCTTGGGAGTGCAGCAGCATAGGCGTGGGTTGTAGCATAGGCGTGGGTCTTGGCGTGGTGGTTGATAAGATTTTAGTTTGGGTGGTGTGGGCATTGGGAGTGTAGTAGGTGAATAAAATAATTGGGTTGAATAGAGGAGTTCCAGCTTGGGTGTTAGAAAAGAAAATTTTAGTTTGTTGAAAAGAGGAATGCAGGAGCAGCTTGGGTGTTTTGGTGGGTTGATTTTGTGGGAACTCATGTATTTTATTTTCTAGTTAAGTCCTTCTTAACTTTTTTTTGTTTAAAAAAAATCGTGAGGCCAAAGGGTTGGTTGTATGAATGCGAGTAGCAGTAGTAGGGGTATTTTGTACTTTCCGAATCTCTCTCGGTGCATGTCATCTTTCTGTACCTTTAATTTTATACTGTTAATGAAATTTTTATTTGCTGATCAAAAAAAAAAAAAACAATTATTGCACTTTAAAAATATTAGTTTTTCAAAATTACCCTTTGATAGTACATTTTTTTGGAAATATTAATTATCATAATTGTACTTTTTAAGAATGACAAAATAGAAAATCTATAGTATTTGAGCCTTTGATTTTTGAAAATGGACTAATATTTTAGAACAATAAAAAATAGAATAAATAACTAATATTTTGAGACGGAGGGAGTATCATTATTTTATTATCACCACCACATTACCACAGTCGCTATTGCCATTACTATCACCACTGTAACAACTACGACAACCCTTTATCTTGAAAACCATTGTCACTATTGTCATAATCATTACTACAACAATCATTATCATTACACCATCGCCACCATCTCTTTTTATCTTCACAACATTACTATTCTACCATCACTATAACCACTATATATCTATCTATCTCTACCACCATTGTCATTAGCATCACAGCTAACGAAGTAGCCTCCTCCAGACTATCAACTCACCCTCATAATATAAAAATTAAAATATATCATTAAAAAATAATAAATTTCAAATTTGATATTATGCATATTAAATAATCTATTTTAGTTCACCACTTAAATTTTTAACTTAAAAATTTAACATTTAATTTTAAATACTTAATTTTTAATTTTTAATTTGATGAAACACCAACATCTGAGGCTTTTCCCATATTAAGCTTAATTTGTATCTTAATTCCCAAACTAGGCCTAGTTTGGACGGAATTTCCAAACTAGGCTAAAGCGCTATTATAAATCGCGCTTTCACTGTTTGGAGCCCAAAATGTGATGAATAGTGAAAGCGCTATTCAAAACCACGCTTTTAATTAAGAAAGCGTCGTTGCAAATCGCGCTTTATGTGCAAATTTTTTTTCTGAATAAAACGCTATTTAAAATAGCGATTTCTCTTAATTTTTTGTGATGAAAACACTATTGGGAATAGCGCTTTCTGTGCATCTAATTTTTTTTGAGGAAAACGCTATTTGGAATAGCGCTTTCTGTGTATCTAATTTTTTGTGAGGAAAACGCTATTTGGAATAGCGCTTTTACTTGAAACCTCGATTTCACTTTTCATTTATTTATATATATATATATATATTTTTAATATTTTGTTTTTTTTGCTGTTCTCATTGTTTTGGTGATAATGTAATTCATAAAATTTTTTTGGCTTTACTAAAGCCATTGTCATGTTGAAATTTTTTTTTTTCTTTTGTCTTTGTTTTGGTTTACAAGGTGTAATTCAGAAATTTTACATAATATGGGAAAAACCTCTTCTTTTCATATATTAATTTCTGTTACATCATATGAGAAAAGCCTCTTCTTTATATATTAATTTTACATAATATTTTTAACTAATTACCAAACATTTGGGAATTAAGCCAATTTATATATCATTTAAATTTTTATGGGAAAAACCTCTTTTCATATATTAATTTTACATAATATTTTTCATACATATAATTTTAAAATCATGTTCATTTAGATATTATTAAGCCAATCATGTTCATTTACAAAATTCATGCTTTCACTGTTCACTACAGTAAGCATGGATTGAAACCACGCTTTCACTGTTCATTTAAATTATATTTAATTTTTTTTTGTAAATTTTTTTTTTCTGTTGTCATTGTTTTGGTGATAATGTAATTCGTAAATTTTTGTTGGCTTTATTGAAGCCGTTCTCATGTTAATTTTTTTTTTTTTTCTTTTGTCTTTGTTTTGGTTTAGAAAGTGTAATTTAGAAATTTTTTTACTAAAGCCGTTTTCATGTAAATTTTTTTTGTTTATTGTTTTGTGTTTGTTTTGGGGTAGAAGGTGATAATGTAATTAATAATTTGTTTTTTTGCTTTACTAAAGCCGTTTTCATGTAAATTTTTTTTTTCTTTTGTCTTTGTTTTGGGTTAGAAGGCGTTATTCAGAAAATTATTTTGGCCACCGCGAGAGCTCCTAAAATAAATTTTGTCAACATTTTTGTAATAAAACTTAATACATAATATACGAAGTTACTAATTTACTAAATACTCATACAGGCATGAAAACAACATAACTGAAGTTGCAACTGTAATAGTTTTCAGTTACATAGGTAGTATAGACATAAGTCTCCCACAAAAATATATTCTGGACACCATGAACTGAACACACATTACATACATCCTAGACACCTTGAACTGAACACACAATACATAAACATAACAGTTAGACAGAGAAACATCTAATTCATGACCTAATATTGCATATTAATAGCCGCAGCATTTGACAGACACAATACATAAACATAAACATAACATAACAATTATACTTAGTCTAACACAGACATTACATATTAATGCATGACCTAATATTGCCGAAGTGTAGACATTAACACCTAATTCGCTCTTAAATCGGCAAGTGGCTCAGAGTCTGAATAATCCAAAAGCTCAGCGTCAGAGACAAGTTCAGGATCCTCCATGATACCCTTGATAGCCGCAACATTTGGTTTTGTTTTGTTCTTTTGGGCATCCTTCTTAACTATGTATAGCTGCATATCGCGGGCTAACCTATGGCGCATTTGAGAAATCTCACGTTGTAGTCTTTCACATAGTCGATCAACATTATCAGGATCTTCCTTTTGGATCTCAACAGAACGTGCTTTTGGCACCTTCAGTCGATTTTCCAGACATAATCTTTCCATTTGCACTCGCTCTATAAATAGTGCAGGCCACTTCAGAAGTCTAGCGTCTGCTAAACCATATTCTGTTTGATTTTCTGATGGATCCATACATGAACCTCCTTGAACTGGATAATACTTGGGCATCAAAAAATGTTGCTTCCCAAACCTATCACGATAACGACAAACATAATCTAAAACAGGTATTCCCACTCCCTCCCATGAATCGTCTTCAGCATCGCCACGTCCTCTTCCCCCTCCTCGTCGTGAACTGTCACCCCTTTGCAAGTTCCTACCACCTCTACGATTCCCACTCTCTCCCATGAACCATGTAGCCATGCTAATTTTTTAAAACAAATGAATGATAATTTCGTAGGGCGAAATGAGTTGTAAGGTTGTGTCTTCACCTTTAGTCGTTTATATAGTTGGTTATGAACGGCTTTAGAAAGATGCCTCTGCATGACAATCCCACATATATGAACAAGGTATGAGTTGTCACTAGACTGAAAAAATAGAGAAAAGCAAATACTGTGTACGAAGTCACGTGACTTGAGAATCCATCTGCATATACGGACAAAATAAGGGCATGGTGACTGTAAGGTAAATCAGTGAATTCACTGTTGCCATATGACTTTCTGAATTGAGAATCCCACATATATCAATAAGAGATAAGTTATCACTGTAATAAAAAAATCGAGAAAACCAAAGCCTGTGCACCAAGTCACATGACTTCACAATCCATCTGCATATACGGACAAAATAAGGGCATGCTCACTGTAAGGTAAATCAGTGAATTGGCTGTTGCCATCTGACTTTCTGAATTGAGAATCCCACATATATCAATAAGAGATGAGTTATCACTGTAATAAAAAAATCGAGCAAAAAATCAACTTGACCAAAGCCTATGCACCAAGTCACATGACTTGACAATCCATCTGCATATACGGACAAAATAAGGGCATGCTCACTGTTAGGTAAAGCAGTGAATTCACTGTTGCCATGTGACTTTCTGAATTGAGAATCCCACATATATCAAGTAGAGATGAGTTGTCACTGTAATAAAAAAAATCGAGCAAAAAATCGAGAAAACCAAAGCCTGTGCACTAAGTCACATGACTTGACAATCCCTCTGCATATACGGACAAAATAAGGGCATGCTCACTGTAAGGTAAATCAGTGAATTCACTGTTGCCATGTGACTTTCTGAATTGAGAATCTCACGTATATCAATAAGAGATGAGTTGTCACTGTGTATCAAATAATCGAGCAAAATATCGAGAAAACCAAAGCCTGTGCACCAGGTCACATGACTTCACAATCCATCTGCATATACTGACAAGTCCCTCCACAATTTGACTACTCAATGTTTGAAAAAATGAAGCTTATGTAGGCAATGTTGTGTTTCACTTAGCTATGCATCATTCGTTGTTACAACCTACTATTTCTATCAACAGGAAAAGTATAACTATTTGAGTTTCTGTTGTCATTTGGAATTATTTTAAAATCAACTTTTGAATATTCGATTTGTAATATTTTGGGAAACATTTACAATCTCAACTTTTGAAATCAACTTTAAAATAATGGTGGATCTTGTGAGTGAAACGTGAGTTAGGTAGGAGTACTTGGCCACCAATGTTTGTGAATATCATGGTGCATTCAAATCTGTCCAGAAAACTGGTGCATTCAAATCTGTCTGGAAAACTGGTGTTACACAGTAATTTCGGAAGTGTTGTTCTCTTTAGGTATAAATCCGAAAAATAACAAATCAGCGTCATTAGAACTGGTTACAATTCTAGTTTCTATACTAAGAGAATCGTCAATTTCTTTAAAAAGGTGCAGAAAACAATCTGTTTGGGTATAATTAATTGTAAATAGTGATTCATCCCAACCAAATCAAGTAAAACCAATTGGGTTTTAAAATTAGTCCCCCAACTGGACTAACCACTTGGGTTTGAGCTTGTTTGTCCAGCCCCCGAAGTTTAGTTTTCTGTCAACCCCCCATTCCTTACCAGAGTCATCATTTGTACTGGACTTACAAGAATTGGAAGGTGACTCTTTCTTCTTTCCTGATGGAGATTGAAATTCTTTACGTAGAGGATCCCTATTTGACGAGGCCCATTTAAGGGAAGCTTTTCACCGAGCTACCTATTCTATTTTATGTGTTATTGAAGGCGGTAGTTCGTTTGTCTGAACTTTATTAGTCCCCCAACTGGACCAACCACTTGGCTTTGAGCTTGTTTGTCCAGCCCCCGAAGTTTAGTTTTCTGTCAACCCCCCATTCCTTACCAGAGTCATCATTTTTACTGGACTTCCAGGAATTGGAATGCGACTCTTTCTTCTTTCCTAATGGAGATTGAAATTCTTTATGTAGAGGATCCCTATTTCACGAGCCCCAGTTACGGGAAGCTTTTCACCGACCTACATGTTCTGTTTTATGTGTTATTGAAGGTGGTAGTTCGTTTCACCAAGTTTAGTTTTCTGTCAACCCCTCATTCATTACCAGAGTCATCATTTTTACTGGACTTTCAGGAATTGGAAGGTGACTCTTTCTTCTTTCCTGATGGAGATTGAAATTCTTTGTAAATTGATCCCTATTTCACCAGCCCCAGTTAAGGGAAGCTTTTCACCGAGCTACCTATTCTGTTTTATGTGTTTTAAGTATTCACATAATTCAACATACATTAATCCATTCATTAATCCAGAACATTCATTAACTCATTGCAATTCAATAAAGAAAGTCATGAACTAATAAATGTGTAGTTATAAATGTAGTTATTTCATAAACTTCAGGTTCATAAAACAAATACTTGAAATACATCCGCACGTTAGATGAACAACAACATTGTCTTACACTCCAGTAACGAACATACGACACAACATACATACAAACATATATGAAAGATAACGGTGTTTGATTTCTTATTCCTCATCTGACATGTAGTAGTCAGAGAGATATTTTTCATTGTTTAAGACATTATTTCGCTCAGTCACTGTCAAATCTCTGTTGCTTGCTTCTGCCATTTCGGTGGCTAGCTGAAGCATGAAATGTCGACATCTCCGCATCAACATTCTGTTGTTCTCCTTCTTAATTCTAGTAACTACTTTTTCATAGTCACTCACATTTCGTCTAGCCATGGTCAATGAACGACGATGAGGTACCGGTGCCCCAAAGTTACGTAGATCATTATACAATCCTTCTTGCTCCGTTACCCTGAACGCCCATTCTGCTCGGATACCAGCATAATAATCCTTCGGACTCGAGTACTTTTTGCTCTTGTAGTCATAGGTAAATGGAGGTAGCAGCCACACTTTTGGATTTCTTTGCCGGCGTGAACTTCCTGCACCTCTTGAAGACATTGTTGATAAAATAAAAAAATTAATAATAATAGTAATTGTAGATATATTACTATTGTTATGACTTCAACAAACATCATACTGGGATATTTATAGACATCATAGTGGGGGTTAACTAGAGATGATCTGGTGACGATAATGCGTGCTGGGGCACTATGGAATAAGTGATACATGTGATATTATTTTATGTTATTCATTTCATGCAATTTTGAGTACCCGTGACTTTGTGTACCTGTGATGTAGTCACGGACGTGGTTGTCAGATAAAATCATAATTGTAGGCCAGAGGATCACAATGCAATCCCTTCGTATTCGAGCAGTGAGTTGTCAAATAAAACAAAATGCAGTGAGTTGTCACATCGCCACATGAAACTATTTTGTCATGCTTACTTTTGTAATACAGTAAGTAGTCACTTGGAATTGACGATTTCAGTACATATAGGTGTTTTAAAAAAATTATAAATGAAATCATAAAATGAAACAACGGCTTTAATTTTCTTTGTTTTAAAGTAATATTGTTCATAAACAACTATGAAACAGAGTGCAAGTAAATACACAACCGTCCAACTCACTTCAACCTACAAAACTATCGTTGTTTTTTTCACCAAAATAATAAAATGATCACCTAATATGTAAACACGATTGGAACTTTGCAGCCTATATTTTATCTTATTTTCACTTAATGAACTTTACAGTCATCCCATTTTCATTGTTATTACACAACCGTCCATCATGTTTTTTTCACCAACATAATAGCATTTTTTGCTTCTTTTCACAGTCGTATTAATGTGACTTAGATGAATTATGAAATGTGAGGAAAAAACAAAGCATGTAAGTTGCGTTGCAGAAAGTCACATGCATCACGTAATGTGAGGAAAAAAGTCACAACGTTTACAAGCATGACAAAGTCAGAAAGTCACATGCATTACTGCATCACTGCATAAAGTGAAATGCATCACTGCATCACTGCACAAAGTCACATGCATCACTGTATCACTGCACAAAGTCAGATGCATCACTGCATCGCTGTACAAAGTCACATACCTACCTACTGTGCCCATGTGAATTATGCAATTCATACAAATTTTGAGGGGGTGTCAGAACAAAATAACAATAAATTAATAAATATTTCAATACACCTAAAAAGTAAAAAAAAATTGTTAAAAAATAACAAATTAATAAATACATAAAAGTAAAAAATATTGTAGAAAAAGTGGTTTGAACAATGGGTAGAAAAATATATTGTAGAAAAATATTGTAATGTGAGGAAAAAATACACTTATTTTGATCATCCCAAACAACCTCTTAATTTTCAACTTCCCTTTGAAAGAAGGTAAAGTTACATTTTTACAGTAGCCAGGCTGACACCATCTGCGGCACAACAGCCGATGCTACAGGCCTTTGATTCATTCATGACTTGACAAAGGTGGAGTCCTGACAGCCGAATGCACTGTATAAGGTTAGTGGCATGCATGTGATCGAACAGGAAATGCTCATAAATTGGTTGAGACAAAATATTATAATCAATTAAAATATTTTAGCACTTGAAATTGTAAGTATATTTTAATGCAATATTGTAGTCAAAATTGAGGCTGTGTTCAGTTATATTTGTCAAATACATTTTTACCCAATTTTACGGGCGTGGTGTTTGTTTTGAAATTTTAAATTATAATTTCACATTTATTTTTTTAAAAAAATTTTAGGCAGAGAAATTTGACTTATTCAGACGTTTAGTTGGTTGATCAGCTTGCTTGTTTTTATTTTTCAGAAAATATTTTTCAGAAAATTCTACTTTCTTAATTTTCGTGTTTTTTTTTTAATTGAATTTTTTTAATATTTTAAGCAATTTTGTTTACTTTTTAGACACACCTAACATAAATACACTTAAAAAGTAAAAAAATTGTAAACACAATCTTTTAAAAATTCACTAAATACCAAAAATATTAAAAAAAAATACAAGCATTTAGTACATTTTTTGTATTTTCATGTATTTATTAATTTCTTGAAATATTTTTTCACAAATTTTTTACTTTTTGTTTTCAAATAACAATAAATTATGCAATTCATAAAAGTCGAAGTGACAACTCCTATCAAGTTGATGCATAGTTGTTCAGGTCATCAAAGTTGACGTGACAACTCTGATGCATAGTTGTCATAGTTGTTTACAATAATTTCATACATACAGCTACCATATGTATATATGGTATAAATATCGCATCATACCACAACAAAAGTTTTACAGCTATTTCGAGTGATATCATCATGAGATATATGGTGGTTGATCTATATTCAGCAATGGGTCGCTATTGGGTTGCAGATGGAGATGAATTTCAATACCCATTAAATCCAAATTTGTGTTACTCACGTGCCACCGTCAATACCATGAGAGCTGAGTGGGAATTTCGCATAATTCGAGCAAACATTCTCGTTGAGTTATGTCGTGAAGTTAATATTAAATTTCCTCGCCGGTTAGCCATGCGTATGCCAACTGACACTCCACAGTTGTTGCAAAGGGCATTGCATCGTATCCGCGACGAAGTTAATCGCATGACCCAACGTTTGCAAAGGTCCTCACTAATGAAGACCGCAAATGAGCGTGCCGAAGATGGGTTAATGGATGATGCACACCAGTACTTCGCCTAGAGCATGGATGTTATGTATGAATCTGATATTGAGATGTCAGATGATGATGATAATGAATGAAATTGTTTGGATGAATGACCAAACCATTTATGTTGTAATGGATTTGTAATGCTTAGGAACGACTTATCAATGAAGGGAGATATTTCAATTGTTTTTAGGCTTGAACAAACATATTTTTTAGGCATGAACAAACATATTTTTTATTTTATGTTTTTATGGGTTGTTTAAACATTTTGTTCAAACCAAACGCGTTTGTAATTTATGTTTTTCTAAAAATAAACAAAAATCAGTTTTTAATTTTTTTGTAAACATAAACCAAAAACGTAAACATTACCAAACACTACCTTATTTATTTTTATTTTAGGGTTTAGGATTTATAATTTAATTCTTAAAATTTATTTAAACTTCAATTTTATAAATGGTTGTCTCAATTTGTAAAATTGAGGAAAAACCGTAAATTACTATAAATAATGCACAGACTACGAATAATGAGAGAGAGGTAGAGATGTGAAAGAGATTTGTGTGATTCATCAAAATAAGTAAGAATAAAAAATTGTGAAATTATAATTGCGAATAAATAAGTATGACACATTTACATCAGCTGTACAAGTTTGATTTACAAAAACTATAACAAAAAAAAAAAAAAACTATACAGTCCATATCACAACCGCTAATGCCCTAACCTGCCCCCAGTCCCACAACCCCGACCGTGGACCTCCCTCCTCGGTCTCCTGCCGTAGACTCTCTGAATATCTGGCACTCCCTCCCCTACATGTGGCCCTCCACTGACTGCCTGTGGAGTCTGTGAGTATGACCCCCCCTCTTCTGCATTTGCTGCCCCTGATCCTGTCTGTGCCTGCAGATCGGATATTGCTGTGAGCTGTGAAACTCCCTTATCTGGTGCAACTGTATCGACCTGCAGCTGGACCTCGACCTCTGCCTCTGCCCGCACCCCGACCTCAGCCGCGACATCCCCCACGACCATAACCTCGGCCTCTGGGCTCAATATGGGCCTCATCGTCAACGTGGGAGATGTCAGTGAGAACTGCATCATGTGTACTCATGGGCGCGGTCGAAGTAATCCCCAGAAAAGCAGGTGGTAACTGGGTGGGTGGGGTAACAACATCATGCATGAACCGGGGCGATGTCCAATCAGGGTCAGGGTCAGCATGCTGGGTAGGATGTACATATGGGGAATCTGGAGAAATGTATAGGGTATCATGCGGTGGGGTGACTGAAGTCCAAGGACCTGCTGTGGCTGGCGCTGAAGTGGGAGGCACTGACGTGGACGGGACTGATGTGTCTGGAGCAGCTGCTGCACTGTGTACACCGTAGTCCCAAATGCAGACGATCTACCCGATGGGCATGCTGGATCCCCTCGTACAATAACTCTCGGATCTCTGCAAGGGCCTGCAGACCAAGCTGTCCATCACGTCTGAAAAGGGCGTCCTCAGCCAAGTGATATGACCTCTCAACTCGAACCACCTGAACAAAAAATCAGATATATTAGGCTATAGTTGACTGAAAATAATCAATTATGATATTAACAATTATCTGACACATACTATGATACTCACCAATGCCTCGAGAGAAGGCCCAACTCCCTGATATCCGGCCTCAGACAGGTGGCTCGGATTACCGACAAGTAGGTGTGTATGTCGCCGATACCACAACATGTAAGGGTCGGGAGAGGGAAGGACCCCATTGCTCCAGTCAGCCTGTACAATAGTGTCGCGACGGGCATCCCACAACTATATGTATCGCATATGATGCACACTCCAGTCAGTGCCGGCTCGGCTACGTCTATCAGTCGCATGTAACCGCCACTTGGTGTCACACCAATCCGGCACGGACTGGACCCGACCAAACTGTCGGAGGACACGATCAAGGAGATGCCATCAACCACGTCAAAACAAATGAGTGGCACTCTCGCCATCCATATCTCCTCACCTAGTCGGCAATAGTCTGGGAGTGTATCGAGGACCTCAGCATAAGGCTGCCAGATAAACTACAATAACGACAAGTCTATTAAAAATCGCTCATGAACATATACACTCCATATGACAATTAAAATTTAGGTATTTAAATTTGATACCTCGCCGTCTATCATCCGGTCAAGCTGGTCTCTATATACGACGACTACGTGGGTCGATACGACCTCGTGGCCCATGTCAACCCTCCACCGGCTACCTCGAGGTCCGGCTGGCAACTGCATGTCTCCCTGGCCGATGGAAACCTCACCAGGAGTAACCAGTTGCCACCTAGACGGGGCAATGCGAATCAATCTCTCCCACGCCCAAATCTGCAATAGTTTGAACGCAATTACAATACTAATATATGCCATACAATATGAATTGACATGTAATAAAATTCTTACTAACCTGTAGCAAGACAAGGGGTCCTCCGATCTGATTCGCACCCACCTGAGCTGCTCGACATAGCATCCTATACAAGCATGCCAAAGTCGCGGCGCCCCAGCTGTACTGGCCGATCACGTCAATGTCTGTCAATAGTGGCAAGTACATCAGCTTGAGCAGGTTCTATGACTTATCAGGGAGAAGTACCCTCCCAATAAGCCACAGAATATATGCTTGGGCATGCTGCTGTACTAACTCATCTGGAGCATGATCTGGAAGATGGCCCTGAAACTGCTCGGACAGCCACCTCACCCTCACTCTACCTGCTTGTAAGTCTGCAGGTGTAGGTGCTACTCCCAATAGCTCAGCACATAGGGCTATCCACTGGTCCCTCGTTAATGATGGGTTAGGTCCAGTAACTGCTCGCCCATCAATCCGTAGACTGTATAGGACAGATACGTCCTGCAATGTGACGGTGGCCTCATCGGTCGGGAAATGAAATGTATGAGACTCTGTGCGCCACCTCTCGACGAGAGCAGTAATAAGTGGGTGGTCCAGTCTGATATGGCCTATACGATAGACACCATAGAATCCCGCGCGTAGTAGACACTACAAGACTCTATGGTCCAATGGACGCTCCCACAGGCCGGAATCTCCCCGCCGGCATGCCACCATGGTGCGTGCCTGGTCCTGCATAACAGAATGAGTAGTTTAAATTATAGCATTATCACGTAATATAAAACAAAATGCAAGGTATTTTCATTGTAAGCGTAAAGTCCAACAAATGTTATGGCATACCGAGTCCTCCCATATACTGTCAGCCCGATGTGGATGACTCAAAAGTGGGACCTCATCAGGTAGATGTGTCATGAAGCCTGTACAGTTGAAAAACAAATACATTTTTAAAAACTGTGTTGGTGAGCATGTAATTTAACTATAACAATTAAACTCAAATTATTCCGTACATGACGACTTGAAAAACAAATGTGGTCGATTATTTTAAAAGTATCAATTTGTGTGCCATTAACATGGAAGCAATTCACTAAAATCTAAATTTTGCATATTATGTGCCATTAAATATGATAACCAATTCAACAGAACCTATCGTTATCTATGCTATAACTAATATAGAAATCTTTTACAAAATCATTTTAGGGTCTCAGTTACATAAGCTTAATAATGACCAGTAACATGTGGATAGTTTTCGTACATAAATATTTGCGAAAAAATGGAATGAGAATTTTTTTTCCAAAACTTCATTATTGATTTTGGCATATTTGACAAAACTTCATTACATTTATGGCATATTTGACAAAACTTCATTATTGATTTTGTAATGGTAAAAGTTCCAATAAAGTATAAAATTTGTAAATTACGTACATTTGATTCATAAATTGTAAATGTAAAAAATGCTTGCATCAGTCGAAATATTAAAATCTTAAAATGGTAGAAGAACTATGTGATTTTAACTAAAATTTTGTAATAGACATTTTCAATCAAGTAGAGAATAAAAAACATAGGCCTATGTGCACATGGTATAGTTAAATGTTTTTGCATTGTCATTTAGTTTAATTTATTTGTTTAGTATGTTAGTTGTAAATTTTGTCAAGGAAATCAAACAATTACAATATATAAAGAATTAAAAAATAGAAATGATCTATTACAAATAAAAAATGATCTATTTAAATGTACGACCCCGTTTACAAATAATGAATTACAAAAGAAAATAAAATGATCTATTACAAATAAAGAATTAAAAAATGATCTATTACAATATGTAAGTATTACATAGTCTTCATCGACCAAGTCGCGCCGGACATGTTCGCTTGTCATGACCTGTCTGCTGGCACTCACTGCAACGAGCGGTCAAACGCCTATTTGATATGTCCATCTCATTTGGAATACGAGACATAGATGCACGACCCCGTTTTACTTCTCGCAGACGCAGTACATTAGGCATTAAGGTCCACTGCGGATCAGCCCAATAATCTTGATGCGGTATTGGATTGAATTTAGTTTCCCAAACCCTCATGTATACAGGAAGCCTATATACTAGATCAACGTACTCGAATGGATTGTCACCGCATTCAGACATTACAGCGAGCATATGGGAACATGGATAGTGTCGTATCTCATATTTCCCACAACTGCACGTGGGTTAATTCATCTGCACAATTTGTGTATTGCGACCTCGTCCATGGCGAAAAGATGTTTGCACCTCAAACACGCGGCGTGGCCTATCAGAAAATTGTAATAGAAACTAATCAAGTTCATGTTTTTAGGTGTACTTAACTTGACAACATAATAACAACAATTTAGTTTATATTACAAACTAATCTGTCATACGATATCAACTTGAAAGTATTTGCCCTTGCGATGCCATCCTCAATAGTTTTTTGCATCTCTCTAGGGTATTGGAACTCATTTCGTACATCTATTTCAGCTTGGGCTCCCATCTCGTCAAAATATTTTACGAGCCGCCGAAATGTACATTCAACCATAGCTGAGATAGGTAAGTTCCTTGCACCTTTCAAGACGCTATTGAAGCACTCTGCATCATTGCTGGTCAATACCCCCCACCGACATCCACCGTCATACGAAAGGGCCCACTCCTCAGGATACATCTTGTAAACCCAATTGATGGCTTCTTGGTCAATAGCCTGTATTTGTTGTAAGTAACCATTACACTTTCGTCGTTGATGAGCACTCCCTGCTTTCCATAGAAGTTATTTCAGCTCCTTATTTCTGAACTCAGTGTTAAAGTTACTACAAACATGTCGAAGGCAGTGCCGATGATATCCAACAAATTGGAGCGAAGGATTCAGCCAATGCCACCTCACAGCAGCTAAAATACTCTTAGCTCGATCAGATATCAAAGTCACTCCTTGTCGGTCCATGACAATATGTTCCTTGATATTTGAAATGAAGAACGACCAAGACTCCAAACTCTCCCTGTCGACAACAGCGAATGCAAGCGGTAATACTTTGCCATTGGCAGTGACAATCGTTGCTACAAGCAACACACCAGTGTATTTCCCGTATAAGAATGTACCATCTATGGTTATAATAGGCCTACAATGTCTGAATCCATCGATGACGGGTTTGAAAAACCAGAAAACAAAGTGGAAGACGGGCATAATGGTTGTACTTTCGGTATATCTATGCTTCCATTGCACGATGGTGCCAGGATTAGATGTTTGTCATGCGTGCATGAATTTAGGCAACATCCTATATGATTCATCCCAATCCCCGAATACCATTCTAATTGCCTTTGCCCTTGCATGCCACGCCTTCTTGTATGATATACTATAGTTCATGGTCTTTTTTATATCTTCGATGACATTCTTAATGGGCATATCAGGTTCATTCTGCATACGATAATACCTATGAGTCAGATTATTTTGGTGTGAACACTTTAAACAAACAAATATGTATATAAATGTAAACATTTATTTTGTATACTCACCGCAACTTGTCCCAAAGGATGAGAAGCAATGTCACTGGAGCTAATATTTGTGTGGTCCCTGTTCATTCATGGATATAAACAATGGTGAGGACCCCTATACTGCTTTATTTCAAAAACACCATGTATCCTACTAAGAGATGCGCGCAACCACCATCTACAATCGTGCTTGCAAGCACACACCCAAACGTCTCGCTTGGAGGTTACGACTTTATACTCTCGATTATTTGTTGCATGGTACAATTTCACAACATGTACGAGTTGCTTCTTATCAACGAAAACGATCCCTTTGTCCAACTCTGGATTTTCAGCATTCCAGATTCGGTTACGGGGAACGACATCGCTGTTACTAATGTCAAAATCACCACCCATGTGAATGTTTTCATAGAAAGGGATTTCAGGTCTAGGTGGAATGGGGGCATTCTGAATATCAACGGGAGCGTCGGCATCATCTTCTTCATCATCATCATCATCTGATCCGCCCAATAAATTTTCTTTATCACACATTTCATTCTCATCATTGTCTAGGGCGACATCAGGACCGTACATGTCACTGTCAGCAAACTGCACAGAATTAACCGTTTTAGCCATATTACCAGCAACTTCAACTGGAGTGGTATGATGGCTGTAGGTGGGCACATCTTCGTTGTTATTGTGAAATTCAGTCTCGTACTCACCACGTGAACTTGATTCTCCACCATGGCCATGAAATGTCTGTTGTGTGTAGCCAGCTGCATAACATTTATTTGATTCATACATAGGAGACTGAAACGCTGTCGTGTCAATCCCATGTGTCAGCAATGTAGTGAACGGATGAGAATCCATCTGTGTTATATTCGGAAGATTGTGTACAACCTCTTTCTCAATGTACACTTCCAAACAATTTGGTGGTTGAAAACTTCCACCGATACTTAATACGGTGTTCAACGCCTCATCGTCATTGATCGGTAATATTTTGTATTTGCTGGTTGCTTGCCACTGGCGATAAGGATATCTGCATTTGAAGATCAATCGGACTGTTTCCCCGTAACTTGCCACCTTGGACATAAACATCTCCTCCAAATTGCTAAGTGTGGTGCCAAGTTGCACCCATATATCCCTTTCGGCTCAGCATCATATGATGCACCTTCATCGGGATCCCAAATTATGTTTCCCCCCCCTAGTAGAAGATAATTGGAATAGTTGCCATATACTTGCTTCAATGAAACAATAAACATTAAAATATCAACAATATATATATATATCGAAACAATATACATATAACCACAAGCATTATTATCAGCATAATAAAACAAGCTTACCATTGCGGCAAGGGCCTCCCTCCCTCAATATGATCAATTTTTAAAAGGCATTCACTGAAAATAAATAAATAATAATAATGACTCTACACAACCATTAATTTAGGCAACAATTTAATCGTACGCATGTAAGCGGGACCAATTTTAAAAAACACTTATTTTGTTTTCTTTTCATAAATCTTGATCTATTTTTTATTATTTTGATAAGGTAGACAGATATATCACACATTTAAAAAACACTTCATTCTATCAAGTATTTTTCTTATTGGCCAGCTATGAAAAAGCAATTATGGTCATCTTAAAATTTTTTTGGTCATCTTGAGCCTCGAGGATGTAGAGGGTTGTTAGTTTTGCTTTGGCATTTGGGCTGCATACAGTATGAGGTGATTGTTTGTACTTGACATTAGCTTCAGTAGTGGGTTGACGTTAGCTTCTGTAGTGGGATGATTTCCCTTTTAGTGCTTTGTATTCATAAAGATGTGAGTCTAGGTATAGGGCTTGTAAAATGTTTACCTTCAACAAAGTTCATGTTTCTTTAATGGTAAATGAAAAACATTTAAAAACTTAAGAGATGAATATGATAGTGTAGATGAAACCAGAGAATATAGGTTTATCGTTGACTAAGGGAGTTTGAGGTGGAATTTGCACTAAAGAAGATGAAATCAGGTAAGATATTAGGATTAGATTGTTTCCCTATTGAGGGCTTGGAAATGTTTAGATAAGGAGTTTGTCTTGATTGAAAAAATTCTTTAATAAGATTCTAATGAGTAGAAAAATGTTTGGTGAGTGGAGAAAAAGTATTTTAGTACGTTATTTATAAAAATAATGGAGATACTCAAAATTGCAACAACTATATTTACTGATTGATACAATGAAATTGAGGGAGAGAGTGATTGAGCATAGCTCAATAATGTCAGGGAATTATTTTGGATTTATGTCAGATAGATCAATTATGGAAGTGATATATTTACTAAGAAGATTAATAGAAAATGAGGGATGAAGGATCTACATATTATTTTTATAGATTTAACAAAAGCTTATGATGGGGTGCCTGAGATATTATATAGTATGGTGGGTGTTAGAGAAAAGGTGTGAGATCAAAGGATATATTGATGTGATAAAAGACATGTATGATGGGGTTGTGTGTGACTACAATTAGATCATTTGCAAGAGAAACTAGTGAATTCCAATCACCGTATGGTTGCATCAAGGGTCAACTTTGAGTTCATACCCTTATTTGCCTTTGTCATGGATGAGTTCATACTTGGGATGATATCTCATGGTGTGGGTTGTTCATTGATGATATTGTTCTAGTTGATGAAACTAAGGAAGGAATCAACATTAAATTAGAAATTTTGAGAGAAGCACTAGCATTAAAAAGGTTTAAAATTAATAGAAATAAAATTGATTATACAGAATGTAACTTCAGTGATAGTAGAGGTCAATGCTTTTTAATTAAACCATAGGCTATCATATCAATGCTTTTTCATAGAGGTCAATGTATCTTTCTTATTGCATGATTTTTTAAAAGCAATTTTGTAAATTTAGGATACTGTCCATCTATTTTGCTTGATAATTATGGTCATCTTAAAAAATTCTCAGTGTCTGGTGAAAAAAATTTGGTTGTCTATTTTGGTGAAAATGCTCTGTAAATACTACCAGACTCTTTGGTGTTCATCCTTTCTTTTTAACTTCTTGCAGGGGTCTCAGAAACAGCATTGACCTCTAGTGGACAAAATTGGACAAATCATACAAACATCTTAAATCATAGTGTAAGTTTTGTAGATAATTAAATATTTGTTCCATTGAGTTGAAAGAACTCGATTGATTTGGACAATATAAAATAGAGGTTTCAAACATTGTTATTAATTTTTTAAAACTGGTGATCTAATTCTTCAGATTTATGGACAATTACATATAAGTTAATTTAATTTGCTCAAACTTATGCCATTAGGGACCTTAATGACAAAGTTATTTCCTATGTGAACTAGTAACACTCGTCCAATTTTTAGAGGTCATAAAGGCTTTGTTATGAAATTAAAACAAAAAACTCATTTTGGCTCGTTCTGAAAAGTAAGAAAAAAATTTAATTTATTTACTCTTTTTTTTTTTCTTAAACATACAAAAACAAAATAATAATTACAGAGATAATTTATAATGGCCAAAAATTAGAGAGAAAATTTAAGTTGGTGGTTAAATCTATGTAATAAATTTTGGATAGTTATCCATGTGAATCTATCGGGGCATCCGTACCAATTATTTGGTATTATGAAACACAGGTTTACCCATCAAAGTGCCATTTTTTTCTTTTTGTCCTTCTTACCTACGAAATTGCTATAGACTATTAATTAAAATATGTAAAGACTCTTTTCATGCATATATTATAACTAGTGTAATAATGACTTATAATTATATAAATCAAAATAAAAATTATTAAAACATAATGTTCAGATTTTCCTTTTCAATGGTGGTGGACAGTCACAAAGCGGAAGTGGCGATAAGTCACTTCATTCAATACCCATTTCAAAAACTTTTTCTAATTTTCTTAAGTTTTGTGAGGAAATTTTAATTTCTACTATAATACTATTATATGTATTACAAATTCAGCTCATTAAATTTTTAAAATTTCTATGACAAGATTAGAAAATTAAATGTTAGTATTTTATGATGAAATGTCTTCAAATTATTCTAACATCAAAGTTAATATTTTTTATAAAAATTATTAATTTTATTGAATGTATATTAAAAATAATACATGATATAGCGGTTTGGTTTGATTTTTTAAATTATTTTTTGATTTTTTTGAAAAAATATAAATAAATTTGACAAAAATAAATTGTTTGGTTTGATTTTTCAAATGGTTGTGGAAGAATGTGGCACCTCCCAAAATTAAACTTTTTTCGTTGGTTAGTTTGGAGGGGCAGAGTGCAATCCGATCTTACATATAATTTACAAGTGATTATGTGCTTATATGCAGACACCTGCAATAAGCTATGTCCTAAAGTATGGATTTAGATAGTTAACAACTAAGTGGAAACCTTTAGCTAAACCCAAATGAAAATAAATTCTAAGAATTTTTAATCATATTCTGGGTGCCTGACCCCAAATACAGTGAAATAAACCAAACGAAACTAAACCAAAATATTCTTATATGAATAAAATAGAGTCAAAATTAAATATTTTGAGAGAACATGATCTTTTCATTTATTATTTTGAAGTCAATAAAAATATATATTTTTTAATAAAATAGAGTCAAAATTAAATATTTTGAGAGAACATGATCTTTTCATTTATTATTTTGAAGTCAATAAAAATATTTTTTTTGAATAAAATAGAGTCAAAATTAAATATTTGAGAGAACATAATATGAATTTCAATGAGGAAAAATTCCAATTCATGAGTAACATAATGTGAATTATCGGTTTATGAGTAACATAACTAAGAGTTTGTTTGATATTTTTTTAATGAGGAAAAATTATTAAGTGCTCTTGGAAAGTCATGCGTTTATGTTTTTCACTAATCATCCATTGCCTTTAAGTAAAAATTGATTTATTGACCTCTTAATTTATAAATAATATGACTAAAAACTTGTTTGATATTATTTTTTTAATGATTTTTTTTGACTTTTTTATAAGTTAAAAAAGTTAATATGAAATTGGGTTGCTTTTTAATTTTTTTTTTTAACGGGTGATAAACATAATTTTTTTATCAATTTTTATTTTTTGAAAAAGCTATTTTCACAAAATAAGGTAATGTTTTTTTGGTGAATACAAAATAAGGTAATATTCCTTACAGTGTACCATAATATCTATACAAGTGATTAGACTTACAAATTTTCGTAGGTCAGTATTATTTGGGTGAGTGGCAAATCGAAAATGAAATTTACCTACTTAGTTCTAGATTATGCCAACCAATTGATGTAGAAACTGAATAAAAAATTCAATATACAACCATAAAGTCAACAATTCATGCTATGTATATTGGTAATTATGTGTAACAAATAAAGAATACTCTAACTGTATATATGATTGAAGCAAATTGACTTTAACACATCAACTTTATATATAACATATACAAAATGAAAAATATTATACAAATTAATAAATTTTGTAAATTATTCTTATTAATTGATATATCATGTACTAATAAAATTTTTAAAATTAAAGCATGAATTATTTTAATGATGTAATAGGTGTTATACTAGTAGTTAATTTTTTTTTATAATAAAAATTTATTAATATATATAACATTATCAATTTAAAATAGGGATAATTGGTGAACAGTCCACACTCATGGGGCCATATGTTATTTGGTTCATGAAAAATTCCAAATTCCAATTCAAACAAACTCTTAGTTATGTTACTCATAAATATCTCAATTCATGAATTTCATAATATGAATTTCAATTCTCAATTCTCAATTATATGAATTCCATAATATGACATTAACAATTATCAATTATATGAACTTCAATTTTTTTAATTTTATTCTTAATTAAAAAAAAATTACTTTTAAAACCCTAATTTCAAACCCTAATTTCCTTTTAATTTCTCTTAACAAGCAAAAAATAAAATTTCCAATTCAACAAATATAGGTTGATTTATTCACAATTCAAAATTCCAAACCCTAATTTCAAAAAATATAGACATTTTGATTCACAAGCATAATTTCAAAATTCTAATTTCTGATTTCAAATTTCAAAATATAGACATTTCATAATTCTAATTCAACAAATATAGGTGAAGAAGATGATTTTGTGTATAGATCAAATATAAACATTTAGCTCAAAATGTCTATATTCCAATTCAAGAAGTATGGCATCTAGCTCAAATATAGGTGAACAAAAATATAGGTGAAGAAGATGTCTATATTTTCTTTAGAAGATGATTTCAAAATATAGACATTTCAAATTATTCACAAGCATAATTTCTGATTTCTGATTCAGAAGCAAAATTCCAAACCCTAATTCCAAACCCTAACATTTTCACAACACTGATAAAACCCTAACACATTTAATAATTGACATTTAAAACCCTAACATTCACATTTTCACAAACACACATTCACATTTTCAACCACACATTCACATTTTCACAAACACAATAAATAAATACATAAAATTCAGAAAAAAAGACAGAGCTAGATGCCATACCACAGAAACAGAGAGAGAGCAGAGACAGAGAGTGAGAGCAGAGGGAGAGCGAGAGCGACAGTGAGAGTTGAGCAGAGGGAGATCGAGAGCGAGAGAGTGTGAGAGCAGAGGGAGATTGCGTCTGAGAGCAAAATCAGTGAATCCAAAGTGTAAAAAACGTGATTGGCTTATATAAGTGTTGAGCAGCACTGAAAGCGTTATTCCAAATGGCGTCTTAGTAAGTGCACAGTGAAACCGCTATTACAAATAGCGTTTTATTCACAAAAGGAATGGACAGTGAAAGTGCTATTTAAAACAGTGTTTTCTTCATGAACAGTGTACGCGTGATTTTAAATAGCGTTTTATTCAAAAAAAAAATTTGCACATTGTAACAAGCCCGCGAGGGACCTCGCTACAGTTCGGACTCGATTTGTGCCACGGTTCTAAATCTTGAACCAAAGAGTCCAAATCCGGCAAATCGTTTTGAAAACAGATTTTTTTTTAAAGAAGTGCCAAACATGGACTGCTTTGCCAGATACAGAGTCGCCACCTAAATATTTTTTAAATGGGAAATTTAGGAAACCCTAACTCGGTGCCAAAGGCCACGTGTCCGTCATCACCAAAGTTGGCTCGGGAACTTGGGTACGATTGGGGAAGGTCACATCGTGAGCACCCCCGCTCGCCCGGTCAAAGACCGGCCTCTACTAACCATGATATCTGTTTTTGAAAACTTTGTATGTTCTTATTCCGGTTATTAGCCTAGGTTACTATGTGATGCGCACAGCATACAAGTATAGACTGAGTCGCCTGAATCGGAACAAAACATTTCATGTTTGTTTGAAAGACGATTTGCTACCCGCAGGTAGGCTTAAAATGCAGATTTTGCCACCCTCGGGTGGGCTTAGAAAACATGGTGTTGCCACTATCTAGTGGGCTTAAAACAAACAATCGATGAATTATTCCAATTCAGATAACTCAACCTTCACCCACAGGCATTCAGGCAGTTATATCACATAAGCACATAGCCTCATGGTAAGCATGCTATTTATGGCAATCACTCACACGCATGCAAGGATGCTAAAGCATAAAACTTACCGAGTACTCCAAGCCAAAACAGAAACCGGTTAGAAATCATGCATGAATCCTAAATATGCTAAAATGCCTAATGCAACACATGCAAAATGCAACTATAGCAGGCTCGGCTATTCTAAACATGGTATGTGAAATGTTACAACTAACATGTATTCAACTTGGAATTGAAATACGATGCAGTTTGTATGATGCGCCGAGCCCGGTGCATGCAAAACAGATGAATGATGCAAACATGCTGTCATACTGTATGCTAATTGAAATATGCCCTAATCTACCATCATAAGCAGATAAATAAAAGGGAGAAAGAAATGGGGGTTGGAAGACATACATCACACACACCCACACTTATTACAGCATTCCCCTCGCGCAGAGGGTCCGAATAAATAATACAGCCCGAATAAAAGAATAATACAGTCCGAATATACGGCCCAAAATAATATACAAATTCCTAATTAATTAACGAATTAACTAAGAAAGCTGTAAACTGGCATGCAAGCCAGGGACTGCCTTGACTCCGCTCCGGATAATGAAATGATGCATGTTTGGGCTGTTTTGCGCGGAAATCCACTGGGATGCCCCAATTAACCTCTGTTTGCAATGTTTCTCGAAATGCGTGCCAGACTTCGAAAAGTTGCTGATTCTTCATTTTACTGCAACAGAGAGCAGGAAAGGGGCATAGCAATGTATTTCACAAATATATGCATGCCTCGATCCTCGTGCCATCAATCACGCATATCGATGCATGATGGCCGAGGAGCCGAATTGCACAACTCAATATAGGATGAATGCACATGAATGCTACAATAAAACCTAACTCCATTATGGGTAATCCGGAGTGTCGGTGACTTGGGAATTGAGACCCGTTCCGTCACTCAGGGTGCGAAACGTGCCTCGTTTCCCGTGCAATATGCGCGATATGCATGAATGCAACCTAACATATGACCTAGCATACACAATGTAGATGAAAATGAGATGCCTCGAAATGCGTGCACACAGGCACGCAAACCGAGGTAATGACACACGCGATATAATGAGACTAAAAATAGCATGACAATGTAATATGGGCTTATACCAACATGAGTGAGCCTCAGCCACACTCACACAGGAGGCCAATAGATGAAAAGTGAAGTGCCTCGAAATGCGTGTACACGGGCACGCAAACCGAGGTAATGACATAAAGGCATGAAATGGCCTGAAATATGATATACAATGAGACTAAAATGAGATGTCTCGAAATGCGTGCCCACGGGCACGCAAACCGAGAAAATGGCATACGGAATGCAACAGGACTAAAATGGGATATGCGATGCAATATGGGCTTACACCAACATGAGAGGGCCTCAGCCACACTCACACGGGAGGGCACCGGATAAAAAAGAAGTGCCTCGAAATGCGTGCACACAGGCACACAAACCGAGGCATGGCCCGAAGGCATGAAATGGCATACGGAATGCGAATTGGGCTTACGCTAACATGAGAGGGCCTCAGCCGCACTCACATAAGCCGCCGAGAGATGAGAATGAGCTGCCTCGAAATGCGTGCACACGGGCACGCAAACCAAGGCAGTGGCATACGCAATGCAAATGACATGGAAAATGCAAATTGGGCTTACACTAACATGAGAGAGCCTCAGCCACACTCACATAAGCTGCCGAGAGATGAGAATGAGCTGCCTCGAAATGCGTGCACACGGGCACGCAAACCAAGGCAGTGGCATACGCAATGCAAATGACATGCAAATGAAACATGGCATATGGCATATGAAAAATGCAAATTTCAGTAGCTAAAATGATGCACAAATAGCCCCCCGAATTAAAGCAAAATTACACCCGATGCCCGAAATGCAATGTTATGCACCCGAAACGGCCTACAGCCCTACTAAACATGCACAATATGGACATAACATGTAAAACAGTAGCAAGGAAGCCCCTAAACTAGCATTTTTTCAGTACAAAGTATGGCCAAACAATGATCACAAGTATGGCAAAAATAGCTTGCAAAAATGGGGGAAAAGAGGAGAATTACAAAGCAAGTGGTATATACAATGCTCAAACTGAAAAACACAGTTCTAAAAAATTAAAGAAGGGCCAAAAATATGCACATTTACAAGAGATGACATCCCCCAATTCAGTATGTAGATAGGCTAAACATAGCATGCAAAATAATGAGCCAACAAAGGCTATAACATGAGGTACCAAAAGCATGCGTCAAACAGCCTTGGACCATTAACAAAACATTATGAGAAGGCCAAAACAAGGCTCTTTCCAGGCCTGATGAAGACTCAAAACAGAAGCCAAATAAGCTCAAAGGGGCATGCCAAATAGGAGTAGAACATGAATTCAAAGCAAGTGGCATGTAGAGCATGAAAACCAGGTTGAGCCCTTCTTCAATGTTGAAGAGGGGCTCAAAATAAGCACAATATTAGTTCATGAGATGCTCCAAATCAGATCACAAATAGGCCAAATAAATCATGCAATTTTACGGAAAATATGGAGGATTACAAAGAAAGTGCATGATAGAGAGGCCAAACATGATTGAGCCCTTCTTCGAAGTTGAAGAAGGGTTCAAAATAGGCCCACTCACAGTATATATCAGGCTCGAAAATGGATCACTCAAAAGCCAAACAAAGCATGCAATTTATTGGCCCAAAGAATGGTATTGAAAGAGGTGCATCATGGAGACACCAAACAGAGCTGAGACCTTCTACAAAGTTGTAGAGGGGCTCAAAATAAGCCTAAAATCAGTAGGGGTCGGAGCCCAAAACAAAAGGCAAATAGGGTAAAGAATTGACTCAAAATTGTGCTCAAAAAAAGGAAATAGAGTCTTACCCTTGAAGATCTAACTTTGGTGGCTTCTTGGCTTCAATTTGTTGATCCTTAGCCTTTGAAAATCACTCCTTTGCTGCTGAAATGGAGGTGGTGATGGTGGTGCTTAGGGTTGATGAAGAGAGGAGCTAGAAACTTGAAACTTTTTAGGGTTTTTGGCTATGGAAATGGAGGTTTTGGAAGAGAGGCTCTTGAGATGAAATTTTGTAACCTCAACAAAGGAGCTGTCCAGCCCCTTAAGAGGACCAAAAAGGGTGTAAAAGGGGAGGGAAATGCATCCAAGCTTTCCCTCCCAAAATATCCCCCGGAGGACAGGGATATTTTGAAAAGCAGCTGGACAGCTGTAAAGGGTTCAAAAGCAGAAAGCTGGCCGGCCAGGTGGATTTCTTGAAGGTGGCCGGCCGGCCACCCCAACTGGTCGGCCAGCCACTCCCCCTGGCCGGCCGGCCATGGCCAAAAAAAGAAGTGAAGAATTGCTGGCCGACCACCATGTTTTGGTGTCCTCCCAGGTGTGTAGAACAAGGTTCCAAGGTTGGAATTTGGCAACTCTGAAACAGGAGTCACAACATTGAACTTGAAGGAGAGGCTCAAAAATGAAAGTAACAATTACTGGCCGACCAGTACTTTTTAGGGTCCTCCCATGTGTGTAGAACAAGACCCCATGGTTGGAATTTGGCAACTCTGAAACAGGAGACACAACATTGCATTTGAAAGAGAGGCTCAAAAGTGAAAATCACAATTACTGGCCGACCACCACTTTTTAGGGTCCTCCCATGTCCCCTCATCACAAATATGTAGTCTCGGCTCGAAGAAAATATCCCTAGGGTGTTCAACATTAGCCCGGAAGTGAGCAAAACGGACACCGGAGGAGCGAAACTGGTTTTCTGAGACAATTGCTGTCCTCCCACCCTCCAGTGATCTTCCTGGTGCTAAAACAGAGGTACCTGCCAAAATTGAACAAAAACTAATGCAAAACGAAGGCTCGGGGACCAAAACCGCGCGGTTCGGGGTCCCGGAAATGGGCTGCAGACACCGAAAGTGGTGTTCGGCCACGAAGTGGGTATCAGAGGCCCCAGTGTCCCTCGGAATGATAAAACAGAGGCACTTGCCAAAAAACGGAGAAATCGGAGATGGTTGGGCGGTCCCGAACCGAGGCACACGGCCTGACGGTCCCGAAAACCGGGAACCGGGCTCCGAAATGGGCAAAATGGCCTACGGCCACGAAAAGTAGCCCACGGCCACTGAGAGATAGTCTACGGGACCACTCCCTCCCCTCAGGAAAGAAAACAGAGAAAACCGAGTCTGGTTCGCAAACCGAGGCAGGGCACGAAAGAGAGTTCGGAAGTCCGGAGGCAGGGCGCACGGCCGCGACTCTGAGGCTTCTGAACGAGCACAGTATGCAACATCACCGAGCGCTCAATCAGTGACATCTGAGTCTTAAGGTCGGTCAAAAATGGGGTGTCTACACACATAAAGCGCGATTTTCAACGACGCTTTCTTAATTAAAAGCGCGGTTTTGAATAGCGCTTTCACTATTCATCACATTTTGCGCTCCAAACAGTGAAAGCGCGATTTGTGATAACGCTTTAGCCTAGTTTGGGAATCCGTCCAAACTAGGCCTAGTTTGGGAATTAAGATACAAATTAGGCTTAATATGGGAAAAGCCTCCCAACATCTTGTTGAAATTTTATTAATACAATGTAAATTATGGGATTAGATAAGTTTTAGCTCAGTTCATCAAAGGTGTTGGCTTTTGATCCGATGGGCCACTCCTCTAGAGTTCACAAAGCAAAAATGAAAGGGTAAATCCTCTAAAACTTACTTAAGGATGAATTATACTAACTGTGTTTATAATTTGGGATATATATATTATTTTAATTTTTAACTTTTTAATTGTGATATATTTGATCTTAAATTTTGAATTTTGTTTTGAATAAGGACAATTGAAGATATCATTGTTTAATTTCAAGGGCAAAATCGTCAATTTGATAAAACATAAACTAATTTTACAAAAATAAATGTCAAACAAATATTTTTAAATTTTTAAAAATTGTTTCTACCTACTAAAAATAAAATTATGTAAAATTAATAAATCATTTAGACATTTTTTTTACGAAATTAATTTTTATTATATGTTTGGATGATGATCATGTAATGGGTAATTGTTTTTATTTTCATTAAATTAGTTTTCATTTTTCCAAAAGTCAAATATGGCGACAACTTTGATATCATTATTAAATCAATCCATTAAATCAAAAAATTCAAAACTAAAAACATTTCATATATTAAATACATCGATTACACATTAAAATCCTAACAATCAGCCATTACATAATCATCATCAAAACACATAATAAAAATTAATTTAGTAAAAAAATAAATAAATTAGTATCTAAAAGATTTATCAATTTTACATAATTTTTGGTAGATAGAAATAATTTTTAAAAATTTTATTTTTTTGACATTTATTTTTGTCAAATTAATTTATATTTTATCAAATTGACGATTTTGCCATTGAAATTAAGGAATGATATTTTGAATTGTCCTTATTTGAAACAAGATTCAAAATTCAAGATTAAATGTGTCACAATTAAAAGTTATCAAAGTGACACAAGTTCCAAACTATAGGAATTGTTGGTGTAATTTGCTCTTTCCTTAAACAACAATGATTGAGATCTCTTTTTTTTTTAAGACCCCACAACCCCATTTCGATTTTAACCATTAATGGTGTGGGCCCCACACATTGAGATCCAAAGGGTATTGTGGCCGTTTGGTAGAACTTATTTACAGTTTAAATCAACTTATAACTTAAAATAAGTCATATTAGAGTGTTTGGTAAAAATTATGAGGGGTGAATTATGGCTTAATTTAAGCCATTTCATGCATAATCTGTTAAGTTGGCTAAGAGGTGCTTTTCCAAACTGATTATGCGCACAGCTGAGCCTTAAGGTGTATAATGACTTAAATGCCCCTCACCATTTTCAAGTTATTACCAGTGTGCCACGTAAATAAACCAAACACAACTCATTTCTGTCTCTCGCACGCCTCTGAGAGGCGATTTCCGACCAACCCTAGCTCTCTGAAACCCTAGCGCGCTGTGTGTGTGTGTGTGTGTTCGGATTCAGATCTGTGAGAGTGACAATAATTGCCTTAGAGAGGCATCGCGATCGCGATCTGAAGGCAAATCGACAGCCTCGATCCACCGCCGTCATCGCAATCTGAAGGCATCGCGATCTCAAAACCCTACGCATCGCGATCTGCCGTCGTGAGAGAAGAGGTGTCAGAGGCGGTGCTTGTTCAGGCAGTGGTTGTTCAGGCCGTCGCCTTTCTCTCTCTCTCTCTCTCTCTCTCTCTCTCTCTCTCTCTCTGTGTTCAGGCGGTGGTTGTTTAGGCCGACGGCACTCCCTCTCTACCGTTCCAGATCGCGGTGGTGGCTAGGGTTCAGACCACCGGCGTACGGATGGTTCATGAGGAAGGAAGAGAAGAAAAAAAATAAAAATTAAAAACAAAAATAAATTTATTTGGTAATTTCTTTACCAATTAAAAACAAAAATAATCAATTAAAATAAATTTATTTCGATTAATTTCAATAAATAATAATTAAAAACAAAATAATAAAAATAATAATTAAAAACAAAAATAAATTTATTTGGTAATTTCTTTACCAATTAAAAACTAAAATTAAAAACACAAATAATCAATTATATTAATGAAACAATTGGTACTGTTAATGAAAATAATGATTTTTGTAATACTAATTATATTAACTTTTATTAATGAAATAATTTTTGGTATTGTAATAATAATATAAAAAAAAATTTGTTCTAATTGATATTGATGAAAACAAAACAAAATAATAAAAAATGAAAACAATGATTTTTGCAAACAAAATTAACAATTGATTGAAATAAAATAATATGTAATGACATCACAACATTAATTGAAATAATTGATACTATTAAAAATTTTAGTATTAATTGATGCTAATTAAGCCATTAATTTTATACTAATTGATAAAGAATAATAATAATATGAAAATAATAATAATAATTGATGGACAAATTGATACTAATTTTAATAATTGATGAACAAATTAATAATAATAATAATAATTAATAATTGATGAGCAATTGATAATTTTTATACTAAAATCACAATTAATAATAATAATAAAGAAAAGAAATACAGAGAAAGAAGAGAAGAAAAAATTAATAATTTTGATAATGAATATATGAAAGATAATATGTAATGAAATCACAACATTAATATAAATTAGAACATGAATATTAATTTTAATGAATTAATAAATTAAAAAAATTAACAAAGAAAGAAGAGAAGAAAAAAAAATTAAAAAAAAGAAAAGAAAATAAGGTGAAAAAGAAAAGAAAAGAAAAAAAACTGAAAAAGAAAAAGAAAAAAATGTATTATAAATGAAATCACAAATTTTATATCTTATAAGGGCAAAAATGACAATTATACAGAAAAAAACTATTTTACAGCTTATTTACCAAACACTACGATGCTGTTTAAATCCATAATCCCACAGCTGCACCAAACAGCTGCTTAAATCTATAATCCCACAGCTGTACCAAACAGGTTACCAGCTTATGTTTACAGCTGTAAGTTATAATATGTTAAGCTATAATCTATAATCACTTTCTCATGGCTCTACCAAACGGGCCAGGGATTGTAAGGGTCCCAAAAAAGAGGGTTCCAAGCATTTTTCTTACTTAAATTACCTATTGCTTTTTATAGTTAGGGAAATTATAAAAAGTTTTGGTTAAATTTTTTTATTTAATAGAATTAATTAAAAAAATAAAATTTTTAATTATTTTTTTATAATAATAAAATTATCTAAATTAATAATTAAAATAAAATTTTAATATTATAAAAAATTATTAATTAATTTAATAATTTATTAATAAACAAAATTATTTATTATGAACTTTTAAATTTCAGAAATAAAATGTAATTTATAAAATTATATAATAAATAATTTGTATTTTAAACAAATTAGTGTGTTTATAATTTACCTAAAATAAAAAGCAGTAACTTTGCATATAAATTTCAAAGCAAAGCCGAGGGGCCATCGTCTTCGTCGGCCTCAGCCCTCCTTGGGTCCGCCGCATGCATGAGAGGTTTTGAGGGTTACTTGGTGTTGCTGCCTTTTTCAGCTTGTTTCCTTACCTTTGGGTGATTAGGTCGCTGGTTTTTTGCTGGTTCGGAAGATCCACCAGCAGGTGAACCAGCATAGTTCGATGCGTAAATGGAGACCTCAGCTTTTGTAGCATAGTTTATGTAACGCATAAGATCTTCCACACTGTTGAATGAAGAAGCCCTAACCAAACGAAATCAAGAAATCGAAATCGTCTAATCGCACAAAACACAACCTCGCTGGTTCGATCAACCTTGGATACTCAACCACACAATGACGGTTGATACTCAATTCTCTCTCTAATTCATTATACACAATCACATATGAGCATTTTTGCATACATGTATAGATTGTGTATCATCGTAGAGGGAGAAAGTAGAGAAAGAGAGTAACAGAGGAAATGGCAGAAGAGAGCTTTCTGGATTTGAAACCCAACTTCAGAAAAATCCGGTAATCATGTTTAGATTACATATTAGGGTTACTGTTATTGTTTAATACTATTTAACCGTTGGGATTGAGGAGCTTTTTTTTTTTAACCAAACACATGTGATTTTGAAATTCATGTTGTTTTGTGGGTTCATGCACTAAGTCATGTTTTCAAAATGCGGCTGAAGTTTGTTTTCAAATCAGGACCTCAGAAAGCATGATGGGTTTGAGAAATAAAGGACTTGGGTTTGGGAAATAAATATGGAATTGAGCTTTCTAGGTTGTATGGATTTCGTTTTAGCTTGTATTGATGTCTTATATGTTTTTGAAATCAATTGAAGTTATTGAATGGAAGAAAAAAAACTGAGCTTTCTTTGTAATTGCTTGTGCGATTTTGTTGCTTAGTTTATTTGATCACTTTCACTTGATTACATCATTTGTGATGCATTAGTGCGTCATATGATGTTAAACAAACGTAATTTGATCATATTTGTATTTGTTAGACGTCAGATTCCATGGAAAAAACGTAAGTTTGCACTCTAGATGATTTTTTCAGTTTTCAAGTTTTGGCTTTCCTGCTCGAGCGGGGAAAGTGACGCCCGAGCGGGGTTTGCTCTCTCATAGAATCTCTGCTATGCCTGCAAAAAATACTGGATGTGGTGATTCTATGCTCGAGCGTGAAAACTTCCGCTCGAGCGTGGACCTTATATGAATCACGGAATATGCAGTCTCCGCTCGAGCGGGAATTCCCACGCTCGAGCGGACCATGCGATCTCAGATTCTATATATTTGCATGTTGGGTCAATTTTAGAATTACTTCTCCTAGATCTTGTTTAAGGTTTTTTAGGGTTTTGTTTGAGGTTCTCTTCTGGAGATTTTTGTGAGTTTTCTTTAATAAAAATTGAATGAGTATTACACTGATGAATTGAGAAGCACATATCAAGGAGGTTGATCGAATACATTCAAGAGTGTTAATCTTCGGTGGATTCTGAAGATACAAACGTAGAGTTTCAAAGGAGTTTGATTATGTACGTAGTCGTTGATTCGACAAGTGGAGTTGTGGATTCAACTTCAGATAAATCAGTTCCGAGACGAAGGCTTGGTGAAAGAGTTACAGAAGGTGTGAAGACAAATTGACTGAGTTGGGTAATTTGTGTATTATCTTTGTAATCTTTCTTTCTTCAGTAGTGAATTGATTAGTGGCGTTTCGCCTGTGGTTTTTTATTACAATTGGAGGTTCTTCAATTGTGATTTTTCCACGTAAAAATCGCTTGTGTCGATTTATTGTTTATTCTGAAAAACAATAATCTAAATCACTTTGGTAAGTGCTTAATGATTTAGATTGTGTGTTTTGAATAATTGAGATTTGGAATATTTTATTCTTGATCTAATCATGAATCACTTAGGATTTTCAATTGGTATCAGAGCAGGCCACTCTTTGTTTTTATCAAAACTATAGGAGTGTGATTTTGTGTGACTAGTAATATGGATTCTATTCGTGAAGGTAACTCGACCCATAGACCTCCTTTACTCGATGGTACAAACTATTCTTATTGGAAAGCTCGTATGAGAGCGTTTTTAAAATCCATCGATGAGAAAGTTTGGCACTGCGTGATCTATGGGTGGAGTGAACCTATTGTCACCATTGATGGCGTTGATATTCCTAAACCCCTTGATAAATGGGACACAACTGATTACCAAAACTAGAGTTGGAACAGTAAGGCACTCAATTCCCTGTTTTGCTCCGTCACACCTGAAGAGTTTCGTCGTATCTGCACGTGTGAGGTAGCAAAAGAGGCTTGGGACATTCTTGAAACGATTCACGAAGGTACTACTTCTGTCAAAAGGTCAAAACTTCAACGTCTCACCTCCGCCTTTGAAACCCTTTTTATGCGCGAAGATGAGACGTTTGATGATTTCTATGCAAAACTTAGTGATATTGTGAATTCCTGTTTCACACTTGGTGAAAAAATCCATGAAGCTAAAGTTGTTGGAAAAATTTTGAGGTCTTTACCCGAGAGGTTCCAATCAAAAGTGACAGCTATTGAGGATGCTCAGAATGTTGATACCCTCAAGCTTGATCAGTTGGTTAGAAACTTGCAGACTTATGAAGCCCACCAGATTTCAAAGAAAAAATAAAAAGATAGTGTGGCTTTCACTAGTGCTCATAAGACTGCAAAAACTTCGGAGACTGACTTTGATTTAGAGTCTGAGATGACGGCTATGTTTACTACACAGTTTAAAAATTTTTTGAAGAAAAGCCTAATTTCAGAGACCCTATTTCAAAAGACAAGAGTAATGAAAAACCCAAAACTTTTTCACCAAAACTTGCTCCAAAAACTGAAAAGAAGATTGTAAAGGGGCAAAGGGTCAAGTGCTATGAATGTCAAGGATTTGGTCATATTGCCCTTAAATGCCCTTCGAAAAAGAATCGAAAGAAAGTCTACACTGTGACTTGGGATGATGAAAGCAGGTCAGAGTAAGAACCCGAAGAACCTGAATCCGAAGAAGACGGGGATAGTGCTTTCATGGCATTTTGGTCCACTTTCACTCAACCTCTTCCAAAGCCAACAGAATTAGCTTGTGGTCAGAACCTGCATTGGTATAGTTTGTTTACAGTTGGTTGGTATAGTTTGTTTACATTGATGGTACAGCGGTTTTACTTTTGTTTATATCCTTCCTTGGTACAGTTGGATAGCTCCTTGGTACAGTTGGATAGCTGTTTGGTATAGTTGATATGTTGGATATATTTTTTTTATGGATAGATTTATCTTGTGTTAATACAGTTCAACTATTTTGGTTGGCTTGTATGTTTGTGTTTATTTCAGGGGGATTGTCCACAAGCATTTACTTCTACTTGAGTAAAATACTTCTACTTAAAACCAAGAAAACATGCAACACCAAGTAAAATACGAATAGATTCGAGACGTGCAACTGGGGCAAACGTCTCATCATAGTCAACACCTTCTACTTGAGTGTAACCTTGAGCAACCAACCTGGCTTTATTCCTAACCACAGTACCATTCTCATCAGATTTATTTTTAAAGATCCACTTGGTACCTATCACATTCATGTCTCTAGGTCTGGGAACTAGAGTCCAAACATTGTTACGTTCAAATTGATCTAATTCTTTATGCATAGCATTGACCCAACTATCATCTAGCAAGGCTTCTTTGAAATTCTTAGGTTCAATTAATGAAACATAACACATATGTGATACCTCATCCCGAATCTGTCTTCGGGTTTTCATTCGATCCGATACACTTCCAATCACCTGTTGAGTTGGATGATTCAGTTTCACCCTTGCTGATGGTTTGAACTCAGGACTTGCGGTGACAGAAGCATCAGGAGTGATGTTTCTTTGTGCACTCTTTGGACTTTGACTTACCTGTGAGGATGGCGCCGTCTTAACTTCTTGTGCTTGGACCTCAGCTTCTCTTTGACTTTGTGGTTCAGTATCTAAGATTGGAGACTCACCATTGTCATCATCATTTGTTACTGGAGTAGGGGAACCTGTATCATCTATAACTACATTGATAGATTCCATTAAAGAATAAGTTCGAAGGTTATAGACTCGAAAGGCCCTACTAGTGGTTGAATACCCTAGAAAAATACCTTCATCACTTCGGGAGTCAAATTTGCCCAAAGGCTCTCTATCTTTGAAAATGTAACACTTACTCCCAAAAGTTTTGAAGTATTTTACATTAGGTTTCAATCCCTTCCACGATTCATATGGAGTTTGTAAAGTGTCGGACCTTAAATACACGCGATTTATGACATAAACAGTAGTATTTAGGGTTTCAGCCCAAAACTTTGGAGGAAGTTTCTTACTAAGGAGCATGACCCTAGCCATCTCTTGAACAACCCTGTTCTTCCTCTCAACTATTCCATTTTGTTGTGGAGTAATAGGTGTAGAAAATTCATGCTTAATTCCATGCATATCACAAAAATCCGCAAACGAACTATTTTCAAACTCACGACCATGATTAGTTCGGATTCTTATGATACGCCCAATGGAAACACCTTGTTCATTTTGGATTTTAAGGACTAAGGCCTAGAAAACATCAAACGTATCAGATTTTTCTCTTAAAAAATTTACCCACGAAAATCGAGTAAAATCATCAACAGTTAAAAAAATGTATCTTTTACCTCCGATGCTTTTAGTGCGAGTAGGTCCCATTAAATCCATGTGAACCAATTCAAGAGGACGCTTGGTTGTAAGGCTGTTCACCTTTTTATGAGGGGCACGGGTTTGCTTTCCAAGTTGACATGGTCCACACACATGGTTCAGATTCTTACCCAATTTAGGTACTCCTCTCACAAGCTCTTTGTTGGCTATCTTAGTTAGGTCTTTGAAATTCATGTGACCTAATCTTTGATGCCACAAATCAATGTTACTTATGATGGCAGAGTGACAAGTGAGATCATTAGTAGTAACAATCCTGTAGTAGTTATCAGATGTGCGAACCCCATGCAAGACAGTATTTCCCTTTTCATCCAAAATTTCACATTTATTTTTTGAAAACAATACTTCATGATGGAAATCACACATTTGACTAATGCTTAAAAGATTTGCTTTAAGACCATCAACAAGAAGAGCATTTTCGGGCTTGAGAAGACCAGCAACACTTATAGAGCCCTTACCAATGACTCTAGAAGTGCTGCCATCTCCAAAGGTAACAATTCCTCCTTCATATTTTTCAAGAGAGGTGAAGTAGGATTTGTTACTGGACATGTGACGAGAGCACCCACTATCAAGATACCACATGTGTGAGTCACGTGCTTTTAAGGCAGTGTGAACAACTAAACAAGTCAAATCATCTTTTCTCACCCAAATCTTTTTGGTCTTGGTAAATGTCTTGGCGTTGTGAACACCCTCATGAATCTTGGTATTCCGCCTGGACATGTAAAGTTGTCTCCTAACCCAAAAAGTATTCGAATTTCTACCCTTTTGATACACCTTACCAAACAATTTAAAGCAATAAGGACGAATGTGGCCATACCTATAACAGTGATGACAAATAAAAACAGGTTTTACCTCCCTTTTGTTGATCTTACCCCTTTTAGGTAGATGAAGAGAGGGATCACCCTGGTCTACCTTCAGCTTTCCCTTTGCTTGAGTCTTCGGGTCATGTGAAGTAGAGGCATGTCCCTTGTGAGCTGTCGCACCATGGCCTAACCCTCTTTTGTCACACCCCATTTGTTGAGACCCGAGGATGTCTTCTAAAGATTTGGAACCTTTGTTCCATATGGCAATAGTGGCTCTAGCAATACGGAGTTCTTCATCTTTCTGACAGACTATCTCTTCCAATGTAGCTTGTGACATCTCAAGGCTTTCAAGTTTCTCTTCATATGTGGAATACACCTTCAGAAGTTCATTCCTTTCAGTTTCACAGGATAGAAGTTTTCCACATAAGTCTTGCCTGTCACTTGAGATCTTGATGATATTCTGCTTTGCTGCTACAAGTTCTCCTTTCAGCTTGACATTCTCACTTTCACATGCTTTGAGTTTGAGAGAGAGTTTGTCATTGATTTTGGACAAATTTAGAGATTCCTCGTAAAGCTTTTCGTAAGCTTGTTGCAGTTCATCACCATTAATCTCATCATTGTCTTCTGATGTTTCATCATCCTCTTTTTGCTCTTCATTCTCCTTGACCTCATCCAATCTAGCAACTAAGGCAGGAAAGTTGCTGGATGGTGGTGAAGGTGAATCTCCTCTTTCATGAAATTGGCTCAGAATTTCCCATGCATCTTTACCCTTTCTGCAGTGAGCAACCCGTTGTTGTTCTTCATCAGAAATTGCTCCACGAATAGTAATCAGGGCTCTCCAATTGCTCGGATTGTCAGCATTTTCTGTATCTTCTTCAATGGCCTGCCAGCCTTCTGGATCAAAAGCTCTCAGAAAAGCCCTCATTCTGATCTTCCAATACAGGTAGTTACTCCCATCAAAGGTGGAAGCATGATGCAGGTTCTGACCACGAGCTAATTCCGCTGGCTTTGGAAGAGGTTGAGTGAAAGTGGACCAAAATGCCATGAAATCACTATCCTCGTCTTCTCCGGATTCATGTTTTTCGGGTTCTTCCTCCGATCCTCTTTCATTATCCCAAGTCACAGTGTAGACTTTCTGTCGATTCTTTTTCGAAGGACATTCAAGGGCAATATGACCAAACCCTTGACATTCATAGTACTTGACCCCTTGCCCCTTTACAATATTCTTTTCAGTTTTTGGAGCAAGTTTTGGTGGAAAAGTTTTGAATTTTTCATTACTCTTGTCTTTTGAAATAGGGTCTCTGAAATTAGGCTTTTCTTCAAAAAAATTTTAAACTGTTTAGTAACAATAGCCGTCATCTCAGACTCTAAATCAAATTCAATCTCCGGAGTTTTTGCAGTCTCATGAGCACTAGTGAAAGCCATACTATCTTTTTGTTTTTTCTTTGAAATCTGGTGGGCTTCATAAGTCTGTAAGTTTCCAACCAACTGATCAAGCTTGAGGGTATCAACATTCTGAGCCTCCTCAATGGCTGTCACTTTTGATTGGAACCTCTCGGGTAAAGACCTCAAAATTTTTCCAACAACTTTAGCTTCAGGGATTTTTTCACCGAGTGTGAAACAGGAATTCATGATATCACTAAGGATTTTCAGTATTGAATTTAAATATTGTTTTCTTGGGCTAGTGGAATTAATGAGTCTTTGAACTGGCCTGCTAGGTTATGGAAAACTTGGGATGTGTGAAATGTTCTTGTTTTTTTAGTTTTGTCAAACATTGAGGTGCCTAGTTCATTGTCAAAATCACCTTTAAGACTGAAATTGTCATGGGATGTGATAGTAAAACGGATGTGAATTTATTTGATTTAGTTGAGTATATAGCCCTTGGCAGAATGGAATGGAATGGCGAAAAAGACTATAGCCCTAATTATTCATGCGTAACCTTAATTAATCAAGATTATCGTAATTAATCACACTTGACTGCAATTAATCTTGATTTACTTTTTTGATATGCGACATTAACTCATGTAAGTTAAGCACCCTAATTAAGCAAAACCAAAATTAGGTAAAATCACATTAACCAATTAGTCATGCATTTGTTAGAAATCCCTAATGTATCACAAACAAAACGTGCTACACAATCAATTATATGGAATGTAAGATACACAAGAATGAATTTAATATGTAGTTGGACTTGGGTCATTACATATGTGCAAATATTTGCAATTTGTCTTATTAGGACGATTGGGGCAGGTTTTAATTTAGGTAGGGGTGGGTTGCAAAGTAGGGATGAATCTGGGCTTAAGGGAGATCTTTTGCTTAGTTATATATTGATATTACTAAACTATGCCATTATTTCTTGGGTGAATTACATTGACACTCATTTATTCTTCTAAAATCACACTAACACCCTCTTTATTCTTTGAAATATCACTGCCCTCCCTTACTTTTGATTTTAGAGTATCAATTTCACCCAAATGTCAGTCAGCTGTTTGTTGTTGAATGAAAATTGTTAATCTGAAAAAAAATATTTTTTCCAAAATACCTATTTTATTCTTGTACGCCACTACCCCTCAAGAACATAAGCACCTCAAATACATGGGATAGAAGCACCACCATGATTGAATTCATCATTCCTTATAGACCCAACAACAAAATCCTAGGAAGCATAGGTGCGGGTACGAACGTGGGTGCGAGTACGTTACGAGTATGCCAATACGGAAAAAAAGAAAGAAAGTAGGCAACGAGTGCGGTCTGGTACGTCTATAGTTTTTTTATTTTATAATTTATACTAGTAACTAGTACATGACATGATATATAATAATTAAAAAATCAAATATAAAAAATAATTAAGTATTTCAAGTATTTTTTATATGTTTGATAATTTTAAAAATGCATATTTTTAAAGCTTTAAAAAATAGGCACGATATAAGCATTCTAGTAATTATAAAAAAATTTATGCCCCAATGTATCCATAAAAGTATCCAAGCCGTACCCGTCTTGCACTCACCCCATACGCATGCCATACCCGTCCTGTACCCAAAGTATTTCACGTACTAGACAAGTATTTTGCGTACCCAGTACACGTGCAGCTATACTGGTATGCTCTTTGTGTAAGTTCCTGATGCTCGTATACCAATATTTTTAGAGTACCCATGCTTCATAGATAGAATCTAACATCAGCTAAATCTATCGATACAAATCTACTAAATTCGAAACACTCGTTTTGCTGTCAATGAATAGTTTATTGCTATTTTATTATGAATTCTTATTAAAATCACAATGCACACATAAGAAAATTTTCTTTCATTCTCCAAGGAATATCTCAATACTATTTCCTTATAAATGTTTATTTAAACCACAATACACACATAATTTTTTTTTCAAACAGGATTAATTAAGAAAAATGATAGCACATGCCTTCAACTAGCTTAGCTTAAAGCGAAAAGAAAACAACAGGCAAGAAGACAGAAGAATAAAAAGTCATTGTTTTCTAAGATTTTTTTGAAAATTTATAATTTGATTGAACAAAGAGTATAATTTCATAAATTAAAGGGGAGGTTAGTGTAATTTTATGATTATCGCTTTTATCATGGTGTTGGACGATGTTAACTGACAGGTGGTGTTAGTGTAATTTCAGATAATAAGAGGGGTGATAACTATATCATAAGAATCCAATGGGTGTCAGTGTAATTTACCCTTATTTTTTTTAATAACAAAACTACCCTTCTCTGTATTATATATAAGCATTTTAGGATCCTTCTCTCCTCCTTCTAGATCTGCCATCCTCCACCTAAGCTTGTTGCCATAGTGATGTAAGTTTGAATTTTTGACAAATCTTTGTTAGATCATTTTTTTCTTCCCTTTTCTTTTCTTTTTTTTTTTGGGGGGAAAGTGTTATTTTTTCCATTTTTTTAATCATCTCCCTTTGTTGATTTGGTTGATTTTGTTGTATAGTCGTCGTCGTCATCACCACCACCATCATCATCATCATCATCTCTCTCTCTCTCTCTCTCTCTCTCTCTCTCTCATATTTTTAATCTTGTGGACAAGCCCCCTTTTCTATCTAGCCACAAATCTAATTACCTGCATGGTTATCAAAATCTTGATTTGGATTATAGGATCTTACTTTTCTACGGTCTTAGTTAGGCCAAATGATCTGAATTGCACTAGGATCTTAAATTCATTAGGATTTTAATGTGACTACGATTTTTGTCATAAAATCATGTAGAATCGCACTACAATCTACAATCTACTATGATCCCGATCCTACCACTTATTATTTATTTCTTATATATGTATTTATATGTGTATATTTGTATAAGAAATTTGACTATAAACTCCTCCAAACATCTCTAATTTATGTTAACATAATGAATGCATTGTATCAAATTTATTATTATTTTTAATGATTTTAAAGTTAGTTAAAATACATTGTCATTATTGATAATTTTTCATTTTATTTTGCATTGAAAGTAAAATTTTACGATTCTCGATCAGATTCTATGATCTAATCCAAAAATCCCTCACAGTCATCCCACCTAGGATCCCCGATTTTAGCCACCTTGATTACCTGTCTTTTGCCTTCAATTTTTTTTTCTTCTTTTTTATTAAATGGAAAAGGGGGAGGGTATCAAGTATGGAGGGGAAGTTTTGTGATCACAGATTCAAGGACCACATCACTAAAGTTGGATAGTGAGGGGTAGGTGTCTTATGAGATGTCCTAGTTAGATTTATGAGGGGGTCTTTTTTTGGCTCATCTGTATGTGCCGTTATTACTATCACTGCTGCCATAAGCATCTCACACACCACATTACCATCACAAATGAACACAATGATGATTTGCATTTGCTGCTTGTTTTTAAGCTCTTGTTTTATTTTTCTTCATTCCATACCGCAATGTTAGATATCTATATTCCTCCCATATTCTTCTTATTATTTTTTTAGTATATTTTACTATTTGAAGTTTTAGTCATTTGGATGGTTTTCTTTACTTTTAACAAAAAGGTATTTAGATTAGTATTAGCCATGTTTATATTGTGATTTGGGGCCTTTTTTGGTTGTAATTGTTTTACGTTAAAGTCTTCAACGGATGATGTCAACCAGTTTGTTTGCTTTTGTGCCTCTGTGATAGAGGTGCAATTCGGGCGGGTTCGGTCGGGTTGGGGGTTTGCCCAAGCCCAGCCCGAATTGTATTTGGCAGTGCCCAAGCCCGCCCAAGCCCGAACATTAACCCGAGCATTGCTGCCCAAGCCCGGACCAAGCTTTGTATTTTGAACTGGGGTTGCCCGAATTGCCCGAGCATTGCTGTCCACCAGACAATTGAGTCCTATGCTCACTTACCATGGTGTCCAGTCCCTAAATCCAATATTTAAAATACAAAGGTAAAATAAAGAATTAACAATCTTATGAAAGTGAATAGATAGAATACATAAGAAAGAATGTAATCAAAAGGGCAAAAAAACTTCAAACCTGAGGCAGTTTATCAATGACTTTAGCAGCATTGGCTAGCTCAGCTGCTGCTTTAATCTCTTTTATTTAAAAATTAAGAATAACTCTTTTATTTAATTTATATATATTATATAATTTATATAATATATTAAATTCAATTCGGGTTTGGGTTGCTCGGGTTGGCCATTGATTCTGCCCAAGCCTGGCCCGAATTACAATTCGGACATCAAAAATGTGCCCAGACCCGTCCAGATTACAAGATATAGTTGCCCAAGTCTTAAAAAAACTCGGGGTGGGCTCGAGTTGCTCGGGTTAAACCCGCCCGAGTTGCACTCCTACTCTATGGTTGTAGGGTCGGTGTGGGGTGTACATAAGTGCACATGTAGTGGTTTAATCATTTTGAGAATTTGAACATTGATTTTATTTGCAGAATTGTACTTATGTAGGAGAATATTTTACATGTGATTCTTTCTAAATTTGCAACCAACACCCTGTGATGTCCAAGAGCTTGGCATTGTAGTTTTTGTGGTTAATATGTTACCTAATTTCAAGGCATCTTTAATGTGAATTCTTAAAGTTCTTCGGAGATGACAACCTCTGGAGGATGGCTGACAATGAATTAATTCCAAAGTTGCTTAGGATGACAAAGTAATCCCTTTTCTATCTCCTTAAAGTCCGAAAATACTTTTTGTCACAATCCCGCCTCATATAATATTTTATATTTGATTAATTACGAAAATTTGGATTTTAATTAGTCGTTACCTTGATTTAATATGAAAATTATGAGAATTGTAGAATCTGATCCGTATATGATTCTATTAAAGATTTATTTTGGAATTAGAAATTAAGGGTCCAAATGGCTTAAGGAAGTGAAATTAAGAAGTTGAATCAATTTAATTTTATTACAGACCCATTTAAGAGTTTAATTAAATATTCGATTCAGTTTAGTAAAATTGAGATTCGATTAATTAGGTTTGAATTGGAGGTAATTAAGTTAATTAAATTATGAGGATGGAGAATTATGATTATTACGAATTAAATCTATTTTTGAGATATCCAATTTGAATATGTAATTTATTGACGAAAATTTTGAGTCTGATCAGAAATTGAAGGCCTAAATGATTTGAGAAACAAAAATTGATGATGTCAATAAGCTTAATTTGATATTGTTAGGTTTTTGGAAATTTGATTAAAAATCTAATTCAGAATGGTAAAGATTAAATATAATTAATTGGGCCTTAATTGAAGTCAATTAGACTAATTAAATTATGTAGGATTAGTGATTGATTATAATTAATTTAATTATGTGATTATCAAGATTTAATTAGATTAAGTGTTGCTTAATTAAAATCATAAATTGAATTATGGAAGGGTCTAGAATTGAGGGTTTGTTTGGAGGTGGGTGTGCAGAGAAATATGTGTGTGTATGTGTATAAGTGTGTATATGAAGAGAGAGAGTAGGCAACTCCATTTAACATTTTGTTGGAATCATTCTTAAGAGACTAGAACACAAAAAGTGTAGTCTCATGTTGTTCTGCTGGTAAAGCTCGAGACGGAGAGAGAGAGAGTTCAAATCAAGAAAAATAAAGAAGGGAAGTCACCTATTATTCTTGCTGGAAATTGAAGCAAGAGCTTAGAGAAGTTGAGACCAAGTGAAGGAAAGAAGAAAGGCTTAAAAAAAATTCAGCCATTGAAGACTTGAGGTAAGAAATTGAAACTTAAATTTTGTAGATAAATCACCTAAAAGTTGCAATTAAGAGAGGATTGGGTTCAATCTCATGTAATTACAAAGAAATTAGCAAGAAGATGATGAAATTAAATTAGATTCATGATTATGGAAATTAATTTAGAAATCAATTATGTTGAGTTTGATTTTTTTTGTAGTCTTGCATGAATTTGAGTTTCATTTTTACATGCATGAACAAATTTTGCAAGTTTTAATACTCTAATTGCACATGCATCATAGATTGTGAAGAATTTGAACTAATTCAATCTCATATTTCGAAGAGAAAAAGGAAAAGCTTTGAAAATTAGAAATTTGTTTGATTTTGATCTTTAATCCATGCAAGTAATTTAATTTAAAAGTTTTATTCAATTTAGACACATTTTGGAACATCTATGATCATAAATCAAGTTTTGGTTACAAATTAAGTTAAGTTGAAATTCTAAGAAATTGATTTTGTAATTCATTAGTTAAGTTTGATTTTTGTTATTAATAGTGAAATGAGGTTCTATTTTTGCATACATTATGAAATTTTCAAGAGTTTGAAAAGTTTAATTCATATTTTAAAATTTGTGGGTTTGATATAAAGAAAATGAATTAAATCTAAATTTGGACAAGTGAAGCATGATTTTGAATAAATGATTTCTAATTGGGAGTGTCTACTAAATTACACAATGGTTCCCCATGTTTTTGTACCAAAAATACAAGTTTTGAGGCTTTGAATATCAAATTTGAACTTCAAACACAATTTTGGAAATTCCAGAATTCACACTGTCCGCTCGAGCGAGGAAAGTCTCGCTCGAGCGTGAAAATCGAGCTCCCAGAAGTTTTCAAAATTTTACAATCCGCTCGAGTGACCAAAGTGGCGCTCGAGTGAGGACCCTATTTTCAGCAATTTCTGGCCAACTCTTTTAAGTGCATAATTACATCCTTATGACATTCTAAGTATTCTTAGACACCAATTGGACTCATGTAGTCATGGGATAAGCTAGAAACACATAAAGATAGTTGAATTAAAATAAAATAAATATTGAATAGTGCTTCTATTGTATCTTTGTTGTGTGATTTGTATAGGTGGGCGTCCGAGGCCTTATATCGACTTGACCCACTGTGAGTAATAACTTTATAAAGATATGTTCGAGTTATATTTATTTTTGAAAATGTTATTGTTATCGAAATTGATATATGAATGATTGAATGGCTTATTGAAACGAATGGTTTATTGAAACTTTAATCTCTTACGAATGAATGAAGTTCCCTTTTGAAAATGTATTCATGGCATCCTTTAGTGAGGCCTTCGCCTGGGGGATACAATACCATGGCCCATTGTTTAATAGGCCCTTGCCTGGGGAAAACAATACTATGGTCCATTGATAAAGAGGCCCTTGCCTGGGGGAAACAATACCATGGCCCATTGATAAAGAGGCCCTTGCTTGTGGGAAATTAATACCATGGCCCATTGGCCCTCGCCTGGGGGAAACAATACCGTGGCCCATTGGATAATTGAAACACAGAGATCTCTGCTGTTAGACCTTAATGGTCACATTGGATATGGTATATTGATTGACCCATTGTGGTCCCATTGATTGACCCTTGAGGTCCTATTGTTATTGATACATTGTTATTGTATTGGATGTACCACGTAAATTGTCATTGAATGAGTATTGCTATTGAGATAACATGGATCGCTGAGAATTGAATTGAAATCAGAATTGTATCGAAAATGCTATCGAACAATGGTTCTTATTGTAGCAAAGGATTGATTTGATGGCTAAACGAATTGTTTCGCCTATTGGAAACGGATTTATTCAAAACTTGAAATATATGATTTGATATGGAAAATGTTTTGTTATAAAGTTTGATATAATATGGCAAATGCCTTACTTTGAAAATGATTCAAGATTCGTTTCGAAACCGTAAGACAGGTTTTTGTTTTATCTTCGAACTTCATTCATTTAACCTCTTTATTCTGTTATTACTTGCTGGGCTTTAGCTCACTATTATATGTATATGTAGGTGAGCAAACTAAGCAACAAGGATAGAGAACGCCTCGGAGTCTACCCGTGTCAGCCTTTTGAAGAGCTTTCGGAATGGAGCAAGTTAGGTTCGAGTACAGCCAAGAAAATCAGCCCCTTAGCTTTGCCAGAGTTTTGTTTTTTGCTGAGTCTTAATGTATATGTGTGTAAGATATATAAGATATGTGTATAAATTATTATCGTGTTTAAATGTTTTAATTATTTTAGTCATCATGTATACACAAGTTCAATGGACATTTTTATTTTGCTTTGCTTTTGCTTTAGGCCCCGATATGATTATGAATATTTTGAAATTTTGTCTTTGAGGCCGAAGGTAATCTGAGATTACTGGCCGGTTGTGACGCTAAACCTATAGGGGCGGATTTGGGTCGTGACACTTTTTCTATCCTTTTCTGACAAGGAGTCCTCCTACAAAGTCAGAAAATACAAAACTAAAGACCAAAGAAACAAAACTACAACACATCACAATCGGCACTAAGCATGACAAACAACAACCCAATCCCTAGAGATCAAAAACAAGGGTATGTCCTTGAAAGGAGGAGACACACAAGCCCACACTAATGCCATATGTCTCATCCTATCCTACAAAGCTTCCTCCCATTGCTTCCTTCTCGTTAAAGATCCTATCATTTCTTTCCAACCAAACGATCCAAAAAATCTCACAAACAATGCAAGACCACAATGTTTTGGCCTTCCTATTTTTTCCAAACCTTCCAAAGAAAACTAGCATCATGTGCATGCACTCCTGCAGAGCAACCCACTGTACATCACACAGACCAAAGCGTTGCTGCCAAAGTGCAAAGGCTACCAGGCAGTGTATAAATAAGTGATCCGCCGATTCCGCATCCTTCTTACACATTATACACCATTGAGGACTAAGAGAATGATTGGGCTTTCTTCTTTCGAGCATATCAACGGTCATGACACTCTCATGTGCTAAGGACTACATGAAGAACTTCACTTTATAAGGAACAACTGCTTTTCAAATATATATATATATATATTTTTTTTTTTTGATAAGGAAATAAAAGAATGGAAGGCACATCAATAATTTGGTCAAACATAGATTTACATAAGAAAACTCTCGACAAATTGATGGTCCATACATACCCTCCTATCTGCCCTTTGAGGAACCAAAGAAACCCCTTAAAGCAAAGACAGCAAAGAAACCAACTCTGAGTGACTCCCTATTACTGAGATTCCTAATAAAATTGAAGTTCCAAGAATTTGGTGCCAAATTAGAACCTGCCACTGACACAATTGAAACATTCTAAACTCAACCCAATCGATAAAGGAGCAGAAAGATTATTAAAAGAGGACTCCCCTCCCACCTATCCTCCCAAAATCGAGTACTTTCCCCACTTTCCACTTTCAAAGACAAGAATGGGGACACGATAGGTAGTAAGCGAGAAATAGATTTCCATGGTGATCGACAATTGCCTCTATTAACCACAACAGAATCTCTACCATTGGCCTGAACACCGTACTTACTTTTAATAATGGAATGCCACAGTGAGTCGCTTTCAAGAGGAAATCTCCATAACCACTTGCTTAAGAGAGCAATGTTCTCTGCAACAACATTCCCAATAGCAAGACCCCCCTTATTTCTAGGTAGAGTGACAACCTCCCATCTAACTAAATGAAACCTAAACCCTCATTGCACCCTTCCCACAAGAAATCCCTCATTAACTTCTCCATCTTTCTAGCAATTTTAACTGGGATCTTAAACAAAGACAAGAAATACACAAGGATACAACTCAACATAGACTGCACCAAAGTATATCTCCTCCCTCTAGATAACAACGCTATCTTCCATCCCTCCAACCTTTTCCCAATCTTATCAAGGATAGGATTCCAAAACGCCTCCGACTTAGGATCTCCCCCCAATGGTAGCCCCAAATATTTATAAATTTTTTTTTTCAATGGGACATCCCAAGATGGTCACCTAATTTTGCACATAACTAGACTCCAAGTTGATTCCTACTACACTACTTCTAGTGAGATTGACCGAGTCCAGAGACGATTTAAAAAACCCTCAAGAGTGCAAGAAGATTGCTGACCTTTCCCTCCTCTTTTAATGAAAAAACATGATATCATTCGTGAATTGTAGATGAGTGACACAGATCTTATCCTTGCCCACCACAAAACCTCAATCTCACCTTTTTCTTTCGCCTTGTCCATCAATCTTCCCAACACATCCACTACCAAAATGAAGAGGAAGGGAGATAGTGGGTCACCCTGCCTCAATCCCCTAGATGCCTAAAAAGACTTCCTAGCTTTGCCATTTACAATAACAGGCATGTTGCATGAAGACACGCACCACCAAATCCATTTTCTCCACCATTCTCCAAAACTCTTATTTTCCATGACAAAATCCAAAAAACCCTAATCCACATGGTCATATGCTTTTTCAAAATCAACCTTAAATAAGATTCCTTCCTTGTGCAAACTTCTATATTCCTCCACTACTTCATTGGCTGCTGAAGCCACGTCCAAAATCTGCCTCCCTTGCACAAAAGCTCCTTGTGATGAAGAAATTGTCCCTCCAAAAGCATCTCTAAGTCTCTTTGAAAGCACCTTCCCCAGGATTTTGTAGAGAGATGTGACCAAACTAATAGGTCTATAGTCCCCAATCTTCACCGATATCTCTTTCTTAGGGATCAAACATATGAATGAGGAATTAGTGCAAAGATTAACCTCCCCACTCTCAAAGAATTCCCCGAACACTCCTATAAGATTACCTTTCACTATATCCCAACAATCTTGCAAGATTGCCATAGAAAAACCATCCGGCCCTAGGGCTTTATCTCTCTTACATTCAAAAACCGCCTGATACACCTCAAGTTCATCAAAAGGTCTCTCAAGCCATCTAGCTCTAGATGATTCCACAGGTTTCCATTCGATATCTTCAATCCCTGGTCGATCCACTCCCCAATTAGAATAGAGATTCGAATAAAACTTAAAAATCTCATCAACAATTTGATCCTCTTTATTTACCACTATCCCCTGATCGATCTCCAAAGTTTTTCCTCATTTTTCCCCATGCAACTCTACGAAAAAAATCTTGAATTAATGTCACCCTCCTTTGCCCATTTCAACTTTGCCCTTTGTCTCCAAAGAATTTGCTCCTTAAAACCTAGCTCTTCCAACCTCGCTCTCATCATACATCTTTCCTCCCTTAACTCCCCAGACAAGCCCTCCATAGACTCCTTCAAATCTAACTCCTCAATTTTCCTTACTATCTCCGCTTTAGACTGGGACAAATCACCAAAAACCTGTTGTTTCCACTCTGAATTTTTCCTTTATCCCCCTCAACTTTCTCATAAATCTAAATCCCTTCCACCCATGCACTTTGCAACTAACCCACCACTGAGTACTCCTTCAATGCCCGATGCTCTAACCACACGTTCTCAAACCTAAAAGTTGTCAGTCCCTACTTAAATGGGCAGCTTTCAAAAATCACTGGACAATGATCTAAAGCAACCCTTGGTACCATACTCTAGGTTGTCATCTTGTAGAGGATGGTTGACAATGAATTAGTTTAGTTCCAATGGTGCTTAGGATGACAAAGTAATAGTTTTTCTATCTCATCAAATTTATTGCTGCTATGCCATAATCACCATAAATATTAGTTTTATTTCTAGAAATATGAGTGATGCTCTCATGGAAAAAAATCTTTCCTGGTTGGAGAAATTAAACCACGTCTTTTGTTACTTTGATGCCTTGCCTTTACCTTTATATTTTTGCACTGCAGACAATGTTTGTTTTGGCATCTTAACCAATTCCTGCCAAGTCTACAACCTAGAATCTTAATTCCACTATAAACCTTGCCTCTCTACATTGTCATCCAACTCTTATTATCCCTTTTGTTTGGTTGTGCCCAAAAAATCTATTGCCACGAAAATCAGAATAAAAAAGAATTGATATTTTTTCTTCTTCTTCCTTTTGGCATGTTTGAATCCGTTGTGCTTGCAATACAAAGAAACAAAGTTTTTAAAGTTGAATGCATAATGGGAGGTGTTTTGAGGCGTAAGCATTTCAAATTTTTATATTTAGTAAATAAATAAACTATTTTAAAATAGTAAAAAATATCAAAAAAGTAAGAAATATTAAAAATTAAATGGTAAAGTATAAATGCTTTTTCTCTTCAAGGCGTTGAACATTTCATTGCAAAAAAGGAAACTTGGCCTCATTGAATGTGAAATTGACATTCTTAGCTTTAGTTATTGAGTTTCTCACTTAGCATTAGCTTTTTGTTTTTCCTTGATTGGTGATTTACTTTATTTTACCATGAAATATAGTTACAAAAGAGTTATTATTTATTTATTTATTTTTGTAGTTTTTTTAATGTTTAAACCATGTATTGGACTAAGTTTCACAACCACCCAAGACAGACTCTTTATATGCGCACTCCTTGTATGCTTGTGTACAAAAGCATACAAGGAGCACCCAGAGTGTGTTGCACAAGAATTTGGAGACTGTTGCTTAAAAGCCAAAGCCTCAATGCATTTTGCCTTAGGCTCACCTCGAGGGGAGCCTCAATAATGCCTTTTAAAGCTTTGCAAAGAAGTTAAATGGTGTGGCTTTTCATATTTCTTGTTGTATTGACCTAGAGAGAAAAAAAAAAAAAAAAAATACTAAACAAGATACTTGCTGTTTTTATTAAATCTGAAGTAGATACATATGATGGTTAACAGTTGAAGTTGGTCTTAAGATGTTATTTGTTGGTTGTTCATTAATTTTTACTATACATAGAAGTTACCCTCATTCTGGCTTTTGTTTACATTGGTTTTGGATAGAGAGAAACTTTTACTTTGCAATAAATGGCAGATTCGATTCCTGATGGTTGGCATGCCGAAAATGAAATTGGTAAAAATGGTAAAGAAATTAAGGTAATCTAGCATCTTCATCTCATTCCCCTAGTGCTTTTTTTTTTTTTTTCATATTCAGATGTATTGTTAACTGTAAGTTATCATTTTTCTGTTTATGTTATTGGAACTAATGTCATTAAATTATGAACTTCCATTTTTTATGACTGGTTTCCCTATTTTCTTCCCCCAAATATGTCTGACTTAGATTTACCAAATCTAGCTACAAAATTATAGAAGTTTGAGTTCAACTCTTGAATTTTCAACATGATTGAGTTCAAACTCCTCACTTCTTACCAATAATGAAATTCTAGTGAAAAAGATGTCTCGGTGTTGAAAGTGTAAAACATTGATGGGTATGTTTTTTTTTTATAAATAAGCAAATATTATTAATAAAGCATCAAGACGATGCAACCAATACAAGAAAACCGCCCAGAAAGGGAACCAATAAAACAAGAACTAACCAATCACCTCATCTAGAAAATCTAAAAACACAAATAAATCTAGATCTACCCTACCTTCCAACCAATTATACAAAACTAGAAAAAGACGACTTTGTAACCAAGAAACACTATGAGAAACCGCTAAGAAGGTACGTTGATTCCTTTCCAACCAAAGCAACCACATCAAGCAGAACGGAGCCAATAACCAAGCTCGGCGCCGCCGCCGGCCAAGACGAACACCCCGCCAAGCCCAAAGGACATTGATGGGTATGTTGCAGCATTAAAAAAAAAAAAGACATTAATATCAAGTGATGGAAAAGCAGTTACTACTCCAAGATGTCAGACTTAAGAGAGTTATCCACTGTGGTCAGAATAGCTTAGTGTAGAGCATAGCCTTTCCCACCACGTTTTGAAATTGTTTCCAAATGTTAAACTACTTAAAGGATGTAATTTTCTCCCTCTTTGTCTCACACCGGTTGCTGGATTTTTGTCTTGGGCCACCAGCATCATCCCTTCATCTTTTGTCTTTCACTTCTTTGGATAAAGAAACATGTGCTAGAGGTACTAGAGAATCAAAACTAGTGGAAAGAAAACCAGTAGGATTGGAAACAACGTACAAGAAAATCCAAATTGGTTGCATAGCTCAAGTTGGATTAAGATTCCATTTTAGAAGCCACCTCCTATTGTGGGGCAGAGTTTTACTAGGGTATAATTCCCTAATCTCTTGTGCGTTACAAGATTCTATTCAATTTCAAACTTCCCACATCCTGAATTTCCTAATTTTTCATTAAAAGATTCCCTAATCTCTTGACCTTTGCTTCATTCCATTTAGCTTTCCATGCATTCATGTTAGTAAAAGGAAAGCCAAATTCTATTATAATGGGTGAGGTCAGTTGTAAATCTTTGCTCTATAATTGTTAATTATTTATGGTCTCAAAAGTCAAAAGTCAAAAGTCAAAAGTCAAGAAGTGAATGCTTGCTCAAGTCCTAAGGCCGACCACCTTGTGTGTGCCACTGTAGAAGTTGGGTTTGTTCCCAACCTACCCCTTCGTATTGACAGGATCAACAATCAGTCTTTCTGTAAAGGTTTTAAAACATGTAAAGCGGTAGAGTATGGGTATTATATCCACAGGGACAATTGTGTAATTCTAGCTATTTCAATTATTTGTTCCCAAATTATTTTTGTTGAAATGGATTGTTTTGTGAGAATGAACTAGATAATAAAACCCTAATTAAATAAGCAAGAAAATTCAAGTTAAAGAATACGAAATGGTAACTTAGGGATCCGCATCCACCGCTAGTTCCGTACCTGGATTTCTCATCTTAGATTACACGATTGATTGATTGGAATAGGTCAATTTCTCAACTACAAGTTGGAAATTGAAAAGGAGAGTAATGTTGTGTTCAAAGCAAGAGTAAAACCTATCTCAAATGGCACAGATTGTCCACTCTAAACTAGGGTTTGTGGCATAACCCGTCTAGTGGAAGCATAGCCCATCTCAAGTTCCAAACACAACAACAATGGAAACAAAAGTAAAACATTTATCTGCAATCACATAAATTGAATGAAGATAAAATATAGAGACATGTTTATTCAAAAACTCAATAAGTTTTACAATTATTCCAATCAAATGATTTAATACAAATCTCTGAAGATGAAAATTCAATTACTTGGCTAGGTTATGAAACCCCAAGTATGGAGCTTAGCCACTCATGGAGATAGGAAGGAGTGACAGGGAAATGGAGGAGATAGTGAGCCCCACAGTTATGCAAGCTTGCTTCATCTCTAGCCCTAGTTGCCTCCCTCTTACCAAAAGAATCAGAACCCTTTTTCTTTGTTTTCTTTTTCCTTTTATACTGGAATTCTATTCAGGTCAGTTCTCATTTTTGCACACACACTTCAAGCTGTGGCTTCTCGTGCAGCAGAGCTTTAACAGTAGGCTTTTGGGCACTGGCCGCATGTGCAGCGGCTTAGCAGTGTTATGGTGGTTGTCATGCATTTGCTGCTCATGCAGAGGTCTTGCTGCTTGTGCCGAGAGAATCTATGATCCCTTTCTCATTTTATTGAGAATTGTTTGGCAAGCCTGCACACACAAAAAACACATAATATCTGCCAAGTAACCGTACCTCAAGGACTACAAATGCAAATTAGATGGCCTCAATATGGTGCCTTTCGGCCCAAATTAGTCACCACCTTTGGGTTAGGTCAAAATTCATTTCCTTTCTACTGTCTTGATTTCTAATTTTCTTTTTCTCCAAGAAAGAGTTATGTGCTAACAATTTACGTTTTTACTAACCACCAAAAAAAAAAAAAAATGATGATGGAAATAGTGATAATAAAAAAAATGAATTTATGAAATCTGATCAAATTTGAAACTTTTGGCACTATATATCATAATATCTATTGATTCTAGAACTACACGCACTATTCCTTTTGATGTGTGGCTTTGTAGTGTTATAAAAATGATACAGGCCAGACATTCTACAGTGAGCAAGATCTTATGCGTTACATAAACTATGCTAAAAGAGCAAAGGTCTCCATTTACGCACCGGTAAGTTTGATTTGCAAAAGTGGTACTTGTATTGAAAAAATGATGATACTTAATTTCTATGTTATTTCCATGTTTACATGACCTTTGGTTTAGAATGCATTAGTGCGCCTCCTTCAGTTTTGACTGTCATTTATGATTATCATTTTTCTAAATTACTTGCACAAGGTATCTGGTGGTGATAAGATAAGGTTTATGCCAAATGCAGCTACACTTTTTTATAGCAGTAGAATATATAATGTTTATTTATCCTGTCTGCCTATGAAGATGCCTTACCTATGTTGATTCAATGTGGCTCCATGGAAGAGGTATGGAGAAAGCTCCCAGTGTGGTCTTTTTGTTCACGACTTGATTATAGTGACACATTTCAATACATTCTAACCTTCCAAATTTCCAAAGCACCTGAAGTACTACATGTCACTTTTAAGTGTTTCTTCATGAATTGTGTGCTAGGGGTTTAAATCTTTAAATAGATATAGATGTTATATGTAAGAATGCTGAGAAATAGCTTTAAATTATTCATTCAATATCATCTTCATGGACACAGAAACAGATCTCTAGTCAAAATAAAACTTGTGTTGCAAGATTGTCATATTAAAGGTATGATAAGAGTGCGACTGTATTTTATTCAATAACCTAAACAATTTGGTACAAAGCTGACCTGTAAATAGTGTCTCCCAAGTAAGGTGGTGTGGAGGAGTTGATTGCAGGTTTGAGGTTTACTAGAGAGTGGCAAAACACATAAGAGGCACCAAACTCAAAAACAGGATGACTGGGAGAGAGATGGAGCAGTACAACAGAGAAGTGAGAGCAGAGCAGAGCAAAGCTCAACATGAGATGATGTGTTCCAACCATGATGTAATGAAAGTACCACCCTCTATACATAGGATGCAAGCACATGGTCGTAACTAATTGTCTAGTATGTTCCTCGTATTTTTGGGGATCTTGTGAAAAGTTAGTTAGACCATTAGGATTACATAATGATTTTAGAGAAGCCTAGTTGTGAGGTCTCTCTCTCTCTCTCTCAATAGGACTGACCTAAGGCAGCTTGACTTGTGCGGGGTGGACACAACACCAAGGCAGGGCTCCATACCAAGGACTACAACATACCTAATACTTTCCTCTCAACCTAGATACTTCCTAAGTAATTGAGCGGTACAACTACTGGAATAAGGTAATAAGATGGGCATTATGACAGCTATAAAAATGAGTTGTGCGATTATGATTATTACGGCCATGAGATGGCCTAATCTCCTGAATCCTGTGGAATGTCAAGTTGGTGAGGCTTCATAGCTCTTAGGTCTTGGATAGAAATTGTTGCAAGTCCTTTGATCTTATTTAGTTTAGTCTGAACACGTGGACCATACATGCCTCCATCATGGGAAACATGTGTAAGTCTTTATGCTGACATGTAAGACAAATGCCATTGTGTACGTGTGCATGACACGTTGGTGGTAATGGGGGTAAGTAAGTTGCTATTCTGGTGTCCGTCTGTTTGTTTTATAGACTTTCATTCTACTGATAAGGTTTCCAGTGAAGATACTCACACATGGTTAGTGATTTTATGATCAATAATTGTATTTTAGATTCTACATTTCATATGAGAATTTGATTATCTATCTTGCAATACATCATAGGAAAGTTCGAAATAAGTCTTGCAAGGAAAAGCAGACAAGATCCAAGATGCCTTTTCACTGGAAAAGAATCCAAGAAAAGCAGATAAGATCCAGAACTTGGGGGTAGTTTGCCTGCTATCTGCAGATGAGTTTCTATTTTCTAAAATGGTTCACTTCTAAAAATACAGACAAAAGATTTGCGAAGGTAATGCTCTCAAGTTGTTTTCTGTTATTAATAGACCAGAACTATACTAGTTTAAAAAAATATTTTTAATTGTTGTCGAAACCCCAGCCCCCCAACCCTGCCTTAAACCTGTCTTTTGCATCATTATCACAATTTATTTTCCTTGAAAGTAAAGGTTTGCAAACACATTACATGTGGTTCCATGCTTTTCTTTCTATTTGTATAATGCTCTATTTGGTTCACTTGAATGAGATGGAATGGAATGATCATTCCCTTACAATGGTGAATAATGATTCTATTTGCAATGCATTTTTCATTATTTTTTTAATCAACCGAATATGGGAGTGGAATTTTTTATGGTATGATAATTCCATTCCACAGCATTCCAGACTTCTAGTGAACGAAACACTACCTAAGTTCCTAGTAGTCTCATTGGAATTCTAGATGATAGGTAATCTCACTGAAATTAAGTTGTAGAAGTTAGAGTTTGCTTAACAACTCAATTCAAAAGAACCCTTTCTGAGAGGAAAGTTCCTGTATAAAAAAGGGAGATTATGATTGTCAATCTCAAACAAATTGCAAATGGTTTTCCTTCAACAATGCAAGAATTCTGGGTTCTTACACGTGTTTCCTTATTGCAGAACTATACTCCTCCAACTGTTGGCGCATCCCAAGGCAGAAAAAAACAGGTCAACATTACGTCAACAACCTATGTTTGTTTGTTTATTTGTTTTGCATAACCTACTTCATCAGTATTAATATGCTTGTTATTTCATACTTGTTAAGTAATTAACCTTTTCAATACCTGCCAAGTCGCTTATCTGGCTCTGGTAATTCAAATAAAATACTAGGAGGCAAGCATGGGTTACATAAAATCTGGTTGTCCTGGGCTAGTGAAATTTTTGTAATAACGATGCAATAAGGTCATGTTTGATTCACAAGATTAATAGTGAAGTATTAATAATCCTATTTAATTAGTGTGGTATTCATTATCCTATTGGATTAATGTCCATTGGATTAATAATCCCACCCCTACCCCATTAATAATAATCCTACAAATTTGTTGGATTACATTGGATTAATAATCCTAAACCAAAATGTTAAAACAAATATAGGATAATTGGACCCACGGATTAATAATCCCAATCCCATGTTCTAATCCACCCAATCCAACATGCCATAAAAGTATAATAGGGGAGTTGGTATCCGGTAATACCTTTTTACGAATTAGCAGCACATCAAATCCTTGTATAGATAGGACTGAAGTCTTCAATTCTCTGAGATATTATTTCTAGGGTAAATTACAGCTTACCCACTTTAATTTCATATTTTTCCACTTTGGCCTTTAAAGTATTTTTTTTTCTCACTTTGGCCCCTAATGTTTATAATTTGTTTTTTTAATTTACTCCCGAAACCAATTTCCATCCAATTTTGGATGGAAAATGCCATGCTGGCAGCCATGTGGCATAAAAAATACAGTATCTTAAGTTTTTTGATAAATTATACTTTGGCCCTTTTAAGTTTCACAATTTTTCCACCTTAGCCCCTAAATTTTGCAATTTTTCTCAATTTACTGCCAAACCAACTTTAGTCCAATTTCGGATGAAAATGCCACTTTGATAGCCATGTGGCATAAAAGTTTATTATAGTAGAAGTTTAAGACCCAAAATCCAAATTCAAATTCCCCTGCGACTGACGTAAGTGTTCTTCAGCTTTGCACCTTCACTCGTGTTGCCTCATGCTTGTGATCGTTGTACCTGCACAATTTTATGACCTTTGTTTCATTGTTTAAAGCATCTAAAAGCAACAGGACCTCTTTGATATGGTTGTTGTGGCTGGCATACAGCATACTCCATGATCATAATTTATTTTTAAAATCTTTATTTTGCTCATCAATTTGTCTCTTTCAGCAACCTAATCCCCCAAAGGTAAGGAAAGAAGCTGGAAAGGCAGCAGCAGTGAAGCAACGCTCGAAAGGTCTCATGCATGCTTCCAATCAAAGTAATGTCCTGACACTACTTTGCTGATTAGCATCTCTCTCTCTCTCTCATGTGTTTGTTATTTTTTTTTCTCAGTGCTATATCAAGAATTAATTCTCAAAATGTTTAAAATAACTGAGATGCGTCTGTTTCTAATTCTTTCACTATGCTGCAATGACATCCTCACTCCTAGCTTACGGCCAAAATCTCTTGCATTAATCCTGGAAGTACTAGTTTGGTTTAGTTTTTTTGAATTGTTTTTTATTTTTATTTTGTCTTTAATGAACTTTTTCATATTTTTTTACATTTTAGATGCACTTGAAAAATAATATATTGGGCGAATTACACTAGTAGTCTCTCTATTTGGCCCTTGTATTATTTTGGTCTTTATAATTTCAAGTGGCTCGGTTTTGGTCCTAGTTTTTTTTATTATGTCAATTTGGCCCAATTGTGACAACTGATAGCATTTTTTTCAAAAGAAAAATGTGCCCATGAACACATGTCATGTTTTTACGGGCAAAGTTTTAAACTTCATCAACTTGGTGAGTTAATTTAAACCAATTCAATAATAATTTTCTATCAAAACCCCTAATAGCGTTATTAATTAGACTAAATTGATACTAAATCTAAAACCAAGGGTTAAGATTGAGCCTTAGAAGCATGGACATGTAACACGATACGGACACAACCCGGACATGCGAGCACACAAATTTTCAAAAAATATAGGGCAAGACACGTTGGATGCACATGTAAAATATATAATTTTATATATTTATTATGTGTCATTTTTTAGTATTTAACATTTATTTTATGTCAAAAATTTAATTTTATCAAATTTATCAACCTTAGGTATGCTATAGTAAACAAAATTATTATTATTATTTTTGTTGACAAAAATGGTCCTCATTGTGTCCTTTGCATGTCTCCAATGTGTCCTCAACGTGTCTCCAATGTGTCCGTAGCGTGTCCAAAGTGTCCCAGCGTGTTTGACTCTGTCTAGTGTATGCACCTCTAGAGAGGTGTCCATGCTTCATAGAATTGAGCCAATTAAAAGTGTTGGGATCAAAATGACATGGCGGGCAAAATGTAGAGACTAACGGTGTAATTTGCCCTAAAATATTTGTGAAGAAATATGAAAAAAAAAAAAGTTTACTAAAAATAAATAATAAAAAAAGGGTCCAGCTTGTCTCCAGTTGGAGATCAAGATTCCAGTCTGGCCTGTGGGCTCAATTTTGGGTTCCGTTTCGATAATCTGAACCGTTGAATGTGTAGAACTCATCAAGTATTAAAATTTGTAAAAAATCACATTGATTGGATATCGATAGCTATTTGATTAGATCAGTTTTGTATAAAAAAAATGAACGGTAAAAAAATAAACGGTTGACAAAAATATGATCTAATCAAATAGCTATCGATATTCGATCAACGTGATTTTTTGCATAAATATAGTACTCGACGAGTTCTACATATTGCACGGTTTGAGTTATTGAAAAGAGATCCAAAAATGGGTCCACGGGCCGGACTGGACGGTCTAGTCTTGATTTCCAATTGGAGAGAAGCTGGACCCATAAAAAAAAGTATGAAAATGTGCTCAAAGATCAATTTTTGACTTTGAAAACCAAACAAAAGTATATTATAAGACTACAAATTTGACAATCATACAACTACACGATCACGTCTAACTTTAACATGTAGAATTGTTTGCTCTGCTAAAAGATACTCAGAACTGTACTCTTCAACCACAGGTGAGATTTCCTCTTGCTTAATGTGGCCTTCTATTGAATGATGCAGGTGATGAGGAAAGCGATAACCCAGAAGTGGTATCTCTGCCAAACCAAAGCGATAACCCAAAGAAAGTTCATCGTGATAAGGCCCTAATTCAGCTTCTGCGTCTGATGACGAGGATGCTGAATTCCATCTAAGCAATTATTACCAATAAGATGCTTGGAAGTTGTGAGCCCAAGCATGTACCAGCTGTGATAAATGGTTAAGCTAGGGCGAACTTATGAATAAGCTTGAGCCTTGTTGGTGATGAAGGCAGCTAAGCAACGTGTCAAGGAGGCAAGCTGCTTTGAGGTAAACTCCTCAACAACCTCTACTCAGGATAACAAAATGATATCAAATGTAATCGTTAAGTAACAGTTTGTGTGACTCTAAAAGCCATTTGGATTGTTTTAATGTTGTGTGTTTTTTATATGACTCCCTATGCAATCTTTTGAAACTCAAAATACTTGAATTACTCCTGCTTTTGGAAATCCTTTCTTGGTAGTGAGTGGTTTAAATCTAATAAATGGTATTTATAGTAATCTTGTTGTTGGTTGTGCTCTTCTTTTCTTCTTCGTTGTGAATTCTCTCCCAAATTTTTTTCAAGATTTTGGGTGCTCAACAATTTTATTTTTTGTTTTGATTAGTCTATATGGATGGGAAGGTCAAAGAAGATCTTAAACTATTAAGGGTGACTTCAGGATATCCTTTTAAGTAATATGTGATCAGTATATATATATATATATATTACTTGAAAGGGAGGATCATCATTACATTATTCAAAAGTTTGTAATTATTATTTCTAAATTTAAAATTGTGAAATTTTTTCATAACTCTTAAATGATGTAATGGATCTCAGTCACATATATATAGGTTAATGCCTCAGACCCCCACTAGGGGTGAACCCCAGGGCCCCAGTGGAGTGTGATTGGTCTATCTGTTTTTTTTTTTTTTTGATCCAATGATCAACCCCCACGTGTGTGTGGGGGTGGTTGGAGACTGGGGGTCTCAAGCATAGCTCCATATATATAATAGTGCAAAATACCCGTGCAAGACACATGCCATTATTGTGGTAAATTTAAATTTTGAAAGTACAAATCTTCAAACAAATTATTTTGTTTTGTTTGATTTTTCAAAAATTATTTTTAGATGATTTTTTTTGTCTTGTTTTAATGAATTCACCTTCATATTTTATTCATTTTTTGAAATATTTTGTAGATGTGCCTAATTTATATGCATCTTAAAATTTAAATAAATAGACTAAAATATTCAAAAAATTCATGAAAAACAAACTAAAATCTAAATAAAAATCTGTGTTTTTGTTTGGATTTGCATTTAATTTTAATGAACTCTTCTTTTTTTCTTCTTTTTTTTTAAATTTTAAATGCATCTAAGTTTGATGTATCTAAATTTTATTTTATTTTTTTTTAAAAAAGAGAAAGACTAAAATATGAAATAAAAAATTTACTTAAAACAAATGAAAACCCATCTAAAAATTATACCCAAAGAGTCAAACCAAACAAAAGATTGAGTTTTTTGTTTTCTTTTTTTTTTTTTTTTTTATAATTCCAATGAACTTTTTTTCATATTTTTATTCAATTTTGTTACTTATTTTGATCTGTCTAATCTAAATATATTTAAAAATTTAAATAGTAGTATACATTCACATGGTTATAAAACAAATTTTTTTATCGTCATCTTCCATCCAACTATGGGTGAAACTGACCAAAAAGAAGAATGGTTTAATTATATTAGTAGCGAGTTTTGTACATCCACTACGTGCAACTCTTGTAAATAATAATTAAAGGCTCATAGATCAGTGCAAGAATTTTAACTATTTTAAAAATAATAATAATTTTATTCTTCTTTTTTTTTCAAATAAATGTTTATGTAATACATTTATAACAATTATATATTTTCAAAGGTTATATTTTTTAGGGGAAATATTAATTCAATGTAATTTCTTTCTTTTTTAAAAAAAAAAAAATTTAGATCAATGATAATTTTTTTTCATAAATCCTATAATTATTTATCGAAAGCATTACTGAATCATAATTTTTCCTATTTTCTAATGATCATAAAAAATGCTAGTGAAAACTTTATGGTTAGATAATATTGACCTAATATGATGTTTTGAAATTCTTCATTTGTAAAAAGTGCTACATTGACAATCACATGAATCATGATATAAATTACTTAATAATTTTCTTGAAAGTTGTTATTGAGAAAGACAAAAACAAAAATGAGATAAAAAAAATTGTTTCACTTCTCTTGGCGAATTACCATAGCTCAAAACTAATTGGACAATCACTACAAATAAAAATATTACATAGAGTAAATTGAAATCACTTAAAAATTTAAATAAAAATATTACATGACGCAATCACTATAAATGAAAATATTACCATAACTCGTATGATAATCACAATTGATATCATTTAAAAATTTAAATATTTTTTAAAATATAGGCTTCATATAAAATTTATTTAATTCTAACTGAATCTATAAATAATAAACATTGATATATATAATCATAAACTCACCATCAATGTCACTACATCTACCGTTATCACTACCACCACCACCACCGCCACCACTATCATCACTAACACTACTACTGCCGCCGCCACCGCCATCATGCCACCGGTACCACCACAACCATTATCATCATGCCACCACCATCATTATTACCACCATTATCATCACTATTGTCATTGTTGCTATAATCACCACCATCATTTTATTACCACCACCACACCACCACCATAGTAGCCATTGTCATTACTACAACCACTACAACAACTACAATAACCCTTTATCTCCACAACCATTGTTACAATTGTCATAACCACCACCACCACCACCACCACCATCATTACACCGCCATCGCCACCTCTTTTTATCGCCACGACATTACCATTCCACCATCACCACAACCACTATTCATCTAGCTCCACCACCATTATCATCAGCATCATAGCTAACACCGCCTCCTCATCCACCACTACCAACTCACCATCACAATATAAAATTTGAAAGATATAATTTAAAAATAATAAATTTCAAATTTGATATCATACACATCAAATAATTTATCTTAGTTCAGCAATTAAAATTTTATTACACAACTTTTCCGTTTAAGAAATTTATCATTCAATTTTTAATACTTTTAATTTCATTTTTCAACTTTATCAAACACCAACTTGGATGTGTGATAACCTGATTTAGCACTTAAAATTGAATGTATTAAGTGATCTGTTTGATTGCCACAATTAATATCCCTTAAAAATTTAAGTACCTCTTAAAATGTAGGCTAAACTTAAGAAAATTTTAAATCATATAAAATTTACTTAATTTTGAATAAATTTATAAATACTAATTAACATAAGCATCTATATATACTATCATATAATCATTATCACCACCACCACAACTACTACCATCATGCCACCACCATTGCTACCACTATCAATATTGCCGCCACCACCACGACTACCATTATGCCATCGTTGGCGCCACCATGACCATCACCAACATGTCGCCACTACTACCACCACTACTACTACCACCACTTGCATTACTATTATCCATTGTTGTCATAAGTATCACCATCATTTTACTACTACTACTAGCGGTGAGCATGGTCCGGATTGGACCAGCCTTGGATGAAACCAGAACCAATCCATGAACTACAGTTTCATAAAAATTAGAACTAATCTGAACCATTTAAAACGTAGAACCAATCTGAACCAAACCATTTAAACATAGATCGGTTCGATTTGGAATCTCAGTTTCACACAATAAAAATCATATAACATTGTTCTAAAAACATTCCAAATGTACCAAATAAATATAAGTTCATCATCTAGCAAATAAAACTCTCATTAAAAAAAAAAAAGAAAAAAAAAAGCATCACAACATAACAACAGCAGCAACCCAAATCACTTTCGAGTAAAGCTCATATTGGTTAAAGTTACAAAAAAGATTAATGTTAATTTAAAATAAAAAGAACACAATATATGAACCTAATTTAAATGACAAAATGAATATTGGTATTGCATTCTTGTTTCTATATCCTCCGAGCAAAGTGAACGGTATAATGGTAGGGTGGGATAGTAAACGGTCCATATTGAATCCAATCCGGAAATGTGAAACGTAATCCAGAACCGATTCGTAAACAACGGATTGCTAAATTTTCAAACCAATCCAGAATCATGGATTAGAAAAATCGGTAGGATTGGACTAGACTGATTCGGATTGCGAATTTTTCGATTCATCTGCTCACCTCTAACCACTACCATCGCTACCGTTACCACCACTACCACCACCACCAACACTACCGTTACCACCACCACACCACTGCCACCGTTACTACTACCACCATCACCACCACCATCACCACCACCACCACCACTACCAACGCTACCGTTATCACCACCATGCCACTGCCACCGTCACTACTACCACCATCACCATCACCATTACTGTAAATCATAAAGCATAATAACGCAGTGGATAAAATATCAGAATCATACCTTTGTGAGAAGAACCTCATGGGTAAATCACGTGCTTCTAGAATCTGATCAATCAACCCAATAGTGGAGTGATACTACAAAATGAGTATCATCCACACAAGTCACAGTGCAGAGGCTTGATCGTTGTTTTAATAGGAGAGAGTCAGAGAGAGAGTTTGGAAAAAAAAGGTTATGGGTAAAAACCACATAACGTATATCTGATATATGTATCTGATTTATTAAATATATTATATATAAAATATATAATCAGATATAACAACCAATATCTATCTATCCATCTATCCATATCTATTGATATGATAGATATAGATATCCTGAATGGTTATCCAAATAAGTTTTGAATTCAAATTCAAACTTACATGGATAAGGTTCAAAAGGTTCAGGTTCAAAGGGTCATGCCACATGGGCGCCCAATTTCTAACATCTCCCACTCGCACATGAGTTGGCATGACACTGCCACATCTCTATCTCAATCTCCCCAAAAAAGAACAATCTCATACTAGCCAATGCACCGTGCGACTGCTGAGAACACCTGCATGTGGGAGCTCTATACTAGAAACTCAAAATGAGCCAGCATAGAGACATCAACCCAAAAAGAACAGAAATAGTGTCTCATATACCCCAGACCCATCTAATTACACCGGTCCAAAAAACATCTCTAATCCCTCAAAAAGAGCATGTTTAACCCTCTCAATTCTTGCAATATATTCACACTCAATTTGCCTCTCATACAGAGCGATGTGAGTTGCCGGCAGTAAATATACAACAGTGGTGTAATACTAGATGATCTTCCCTTTGCCCTCATGCCATTTAGTTTAAGATTGACCGCTTTCCCAGTGATGTCCCTTAAGGCCGAATCATACATGACCGCAGGCAACATACCAAAGTAGCAGAACATCAACCCCTTACCTTATAACATAGTCAAAAGTCACAAAAGGGTACATAAATGAAAGTCATATCAATAATGACACGTAAGACTCACACGGTGAGGAAACAGGGATCCATTCTCTCACCTCATTCCTCGGTCGCCAAGCACATATAGTATGAATACATGCTACGGTGGAGTAACTCTTCCATAAAGAGTGACGTCATACTCGATACACCGTACAGATATTAGTCTAGTCACTTTCTAGCGCCTAACCCGAATTCTCTATTTGCTCGCCTTCCAGGCGCCAAATGAGATCTCGCATCTGGCTAATCATAACAAGCATAACATGGAAAGTGGGTACTAATATCCATGTTTGGTCCTTAACACGACCTCATCTTGGTTGTAACCAAGGCGACATGCATAGTGGATTATTTAAGCCTCTCTTGGCTCCAAATAAAAATAAACCACTAGTCTCATCTTTGCTCGCTCCCAAGCGCCAAGGGCGATTACTCGTGTGAGTGAACCAATCTTGCCTGCTGACATCATCATCTGCTAATCATTATGACACAAACCATAATAGTGTCAACATCCCATCATCTCAAAATAAGTGATCGATTCAAAAAAAAATTGACCACAGCTTGCGCAATTATAGATTCCAAACATAAGCCTTATCAGCACCTCTTGCAATAAGTATATACAACGAAATCCACCATGTGCGCCTCATATGAAGTGATTCAAGATCACTATTCTAGATTCCAAACATAAGCCTTATCAGCACCTCTTGCGATAAGTATATACAACGGAATCCACCATGTGCGCCTCACATGAAGTGATTTAAGATCACTACCTCTTGCGCAATAACCTCTCTAAAGATATTTTGGTGACCAATTTGCGTTCATTCTTAATGCGCCCAACTAGCGCAGATGCGCCTAACTAGCGCATTGAATCTTACAAGGAGCAAATTAATATGCTACTAGTAAAGCATTTTATCCACAGTCTAATGAGCAAGGTCAATGTCTAAACAACTCAGTTGACCATTTACCAAAGATAACACTTATCATGCTGAATACGCCCACATAGCGTACTTTAGGCTCCCATAACAAAGAAAAAATCAAGGAATATAGGTCATCTGTTTCTCTCAAAGACAATCCGAGGATTCACTCGATAGCTAAGGCTCTGGCTTTTACTGATAGGTAAGTCAATGGGTTTGTAATTTTGCATCTAGAATCATTCTATGATATTCCTTATGTAAGTCATCGAAGACAAAATAGGAATTCTCCCAAAACAATCCTTAAGGATCGTACATCCGAGCATATAAATTACATCACCCATGTCCATCATATCTAAAACAGAGGACTGTCCACCCTAGGTGGCGGTAACCCTATAAATTCCTGGCTCATAATGACTAAGTAAGGAAAAACTTTTTTGGACCATTGGTCATGCCTCAGTGGTCTTCATCGATCATCGTTGGCCTATCATGGCTTGACGAAATCTAAGAACCACTATTTGGATAACTGCTTTAGGTTGTGAAAGATTTATTGGAACTAGCAACCTTTTTGCGCTCCTAACTTTTCACCATAAAAGCAGAAGGTAAATCCCTACGGATCTACTTATCCAATTCTCTAATGAGAAAGTTGGGTCACAATGTCTACAAATCAATGTTCCGAACTTATGTCAATCAAAGCCTAAGTCAAAATAACCTCACTCCCCAGGAGGAAGTCTTCTCATGGTCTACACTTTCCTTAATAGTGCGACTTTTCGGTATCTAGTGAGCCTTATGCCTCAACAATGACTATCCAAATTACGCATAACTTTAGAACAGTTTCGCTTCATAATGGAAAGTCAACCAAATTATAGAAATGGTTAATCCTCAAAGACTTTGTCTTAAACTGCGCAACATTAATCCACTTTCTAAAAATAGGGGACTAGAGCCTTTGGCATTATCCTAGGCTCTTTATCATCTTACGGAGCAATCATGAATGTTTCCCTCTCAACCACCCAGTGATGACATGGAAAATTTTCACATTCGCTACCACGCAACTAAGAATGTAGAGTATTTTTCTTTAATGGAGTAATCCATTAGTAGGCACATCGCTCCCACTGTCCCTAGGATATTGGAAATTTCTTTCCATTCTCAACTAGGCTACATAAAGCGCTATGCTTAGAATTCTCTATCTTATAGAGTTCCAAAATTCTATTCACGTCACCTTTACTAAGAAAACTTTATGTGACTTAGTTACACTACCACAAAGCTGCTTACCTATATGCACATGACCCGAAGGGTTTGCATGACCTCATACAATAATGCGCCACACGACCCTTTGTGTTTACAAGACAACATACAATAATGCGCTATAGAACCCTAGGTCTTAACTTCGCAATCTTATGAGAAGTAGAATAAAGATAAGTTGCTTAACGGTTACAGATCGCCCATAGATGGCTCTCTGCTAACCCATTACTCAAAATGGAGTGTAAAATCTGATATGGAGGGCACTTAGTTAGGAATATAGGCAACAAACTAGTGCAATTCCCAATTGGGAAACATTTTGCGCCATTATCCACCTAACATTAACAATACTTAATTCCTTATCTCTACTACACCATTGTGTTATTGAGTATTAGGAATAATCAATTTTCTAAGCATCCATATCTCTTCACAGAGCTTTCTAAAAAATAACTCAAATAGATACTCGTCACCTTGGTCAAAACTAAAAGCACAAAAGCTCTTATCTAATTGATCTCGACTTCATATGTGCAATGTCAAAAAAAATCTCAAAACTTTTGACTTATGGGAGATCAAATAGTCTTGACTCAAATGCATATTGTAATCTATAAATGTGTCGAGATTGAGGCTTAGCTATCATACCCTCTAGTCACAAATATCATAGTGGACTAAATGCGCCAATACAAATGACCTTCTATGGCTTTCCTACTTACTTGTGCGCAACCATTGCGAACAAAATTACACATTCACATGAGAGCAGGATGTCATAAGGGAGTGGGCCCGAGAAGGCCTACTCAAACCATCGTGTCATCATCTCATTAATGTGATTAAGTATAATAAGCCACTGGTTCATGACCAATGTCATAAACTAATTCCAATCATCTTAATGTGTGAGTTCTCGAAGACAAGTTTTAAAGGTTTAGGCCCAACTAGGTAATGACTCATGACTAATTCATATTCACTAGATCATAAAAGGATGTCATGGAGATATCAAGTGCGCCTAAGTCGCAAATTTAACTAGTAAGTGCTAATCTCCTGCACCTTCAAGTCAATTTTATTCTCCATACACTTTACTGCATCTAGTTGAAAGATGACGATACTCCTTTTGCCATCTCTATTTCTCGCTTCATAGTTACTTGCAATTAATTCTACTATCCATAAGAAGGAGAGAATAAGCTATCAATCTATGACAGCTCCTGAAGTAACTTAAGTGCGAATTAGGCTAAAGAGTTAATTCAACACAATGCTCTCACAAGCGATGCGTCAAATTCTTAGAGTCATAACAACCTTGTCAGCCTTGACCTTTTCATTATTATGCTGCAACGTTTGCGCTTAGTGGTAAACATTATTCAAAAACGTTAGCCTAGCTAAGGAATCATACAAAGAAGCCCCTCCTCATGTCTCACATTCAAGTGTGGAAACAGTAAGTGTCCAGATTTAGACAAGTTGGCAATGTTAATAGATTTTGCAGCTTCTAAGCTCTAATCTTTTAACTTCACGTGATATTTCAACGCACACTATTATAGTGCATGAAATTTTGCTCCATCCACTCCCAATTATTGGGTAGAGAGCAAAACACTGCTCATACTGGCTACTCGTCTTACACTTAATGACTAATTTATTTAAGCTTGCATTTCTTGGATGACGTGACTCTTGAATGTTACTTCATCCAATGATGTAACATCATTTACAAGTCAAATTACAAAGTCAATCCGCGCAGCTCAATAGTCAAGATCATATACAGATCTATTGAGGGCTTACTAATTTCATAACTCCAAAACTCGCCAACCAAAACTACGTAGCGTGCCGCTAACCATAGCGTACACATTAGTTTTTATTATGCCAAACAAGGCAACAAAAACACGACGACTTTGAGTCATGTTTCCTTACTTTGGATCAATTAAGGCCTGACCTAAAGTCTCCAAGACTTTTGCTCATCTAAAGAATGGGATTAAATTGTTTACATTTGAACATCTTTACTAAGTCTAGGTCAACTAATTAACTTCCATAAGCTAAGTCAATTTAGAGAGAAATTCGCATTGGGATTAATTTGATTAGCATAATATAATTTTGCCACAAAAATCTAAGTTAAATAGTGACAATATTACACAAGTCGCAAGATCGAAAATCCGCTATGCTCGTAATCATCTCTTGCGCCACAAGTGACAATTATCCAAAATTTAATTTAATTTATGTGCAAAATATTGGTTTTCGGGAGTTAATCTACAAAGATTTCTCTCAACCGAATAACCTCCCACTTACTATGGCATGTCTAAAAGTATGATAAAAAATTCTAATTCCATACAATAGCATCATAATGTAGATTCACAACCAACTCATGCTATGTCACAATTAATAATGGAATTTAAACAAATAACAATTTATCATGCTATTCTCATTACAACATATTAGAAACTCTAGGAAAAAAAATAACAATATGCTGTATTTAATATTCAAATTATGCCATAACAGAAACTATATCACTTCTGAAATTTTCTGGTATTTTCTGGAATTTTAAATAACTAATAAACACACATAAAATTAGAAATAAATATTCCAGAATCTGGTAAAATGCTATAACTATACCAGTAAATAGTAAACTACAACAGTAGTCTACAATAAAAAATTCAACCCCAGAAACTTAATCATGCAACACCAGATGCATTTTAAACCAGAAATAATGAATTATTATTTCAGGAAAAACATTTTTTATTTTCATAAAATTTTCAAAATTTTACAGAAGACAAAAAATTTAATTCTGAGTCTAACGGTACCAATCATGCTTAAAACAAAGCTATAACGAATTAATTATGACAATTTAACGTGATTCAGAATTTAAAACAGAACAAACAGAGCCTTATGCATCAGCAGCCAAGCCAGCCAAGCCGGCGGAGGAAAAATGGCGTAGCTCAGTACACGGCCCGGTGCGCAGGGATCGGTGCGGCTCAACGCGCGGCTCGGAACGCGGCTCGGCACGCAGCTTAGCACGCGGCGCGCGTGTGTGGCGCGAAGGGCGCGCGCGTGGACAGCGCCGCTGACGCGCGCGTGACGACGCGTGGAAGCGCGTCTGAATCGCGTCTGGCGTGTGAAGGTGCGTGCAAGGGCGTGGCAGCGCGTGGAAGCCTCCCACGGCGTCAGGTGGCTCGTGAAGCCCACGCTTCGCCTTCCAGGGTGTTTTTTGGTTCGATTTTTGTACTGTCGGACTCCATTTTTCACAATAAAAACATTTATGGCATTAAAAATAACATTTAATGAACATAAAAATGAAGACATCTTCCTCCTTTATTAATATTCATGCATATATCATGTATATATATTTATATAAAAATATACACATATTTTAATGCATAAAAAATAAGCACGAAAATACCCATATTCGCTCTGATACCAATGTAAATCATAAAGCATAATAACGCAACGGATAAAATATCAGAATCATACCTTTGTGAGAAGAACCTCGTGGGTAAATCACGTGCTTCTAGAATCTGATCAATCAACCCAGCAGTAGAGTAATACTACAAAATGAGTATCACCCACACAAGTCACAGTGCAGAGGCTTGATCATTGTTTTAATGGGACAGAGTCAAAGAGAGAGTTTGGGAAAAAAAGGTTATGGGTAAAAACCACATAACGTATATCTGATATATGTATCTGATTTATTAAATATATTATATATAAAATATATAATCAAATATAACAACCAATATTTATCTATCCATCTATCCATATCTATTGATATGATAGATATAGATATCCTGAATGGTTATCCAAATAAGTTTTGAATTCAAATTCAAACTTACATGGATAAGGTTCAAAAGGTTCAGGTTCAAAAGGTTTAAAGGGTCATGCCACATGGGCGCCCAATTTCTAACATTACCACCACCACAACCACCACCACCACCACCACCACTATCACAATATAAAAATTAAAATATATAATTTGAAAATAATAAATAATAAATTTAATTTTATACATATTAAACAACTAATTTTTAGTTCATAATTTAAATATGTATCAAACAATTTTTAAACTAAAAAAATTTAACATTTAATTTTTAATTTTCAGTTTTTAATTTTATCAAATACCACCTTTTAGTGTTGTTGAAATTTTATTAATATAGTATAAATTGTGAGACTAGTGTCTTGATAAGTTTTAGGAGTGATTTGGAAAGTATTTTATTTGTTATAAATTATCACATAATCTCCTTATTTTTTTACATATTTTTTTTGTAAAAAATTATAAAATAACTAAACAAAGTCTTCAAATTGATAGGAGGGGCACTCGGTTTCAACGACCAAATATAAAAAGCACTAAATTTGCATATAAATTTCAAAACCTTGTGGCCATCGCCTCCCTTAGGCCACTTAGAGGGTTGCTTCCCTATGGCTGTCTTTTGAGCTTGTTTCCTTATCTCTGTGGTTTGCCCTAGGCAGATTCACCAGCAGGTGAAGCAATATATGGTTCGGTGCGTAAATGGAGACCTTAGCTTTTTTAGCATAGCCTTTACTTGAGGGTGTCTCTATTTATACACCACCTTTCATCTCAAGGCACACCACTACTCAAGACACACTTCTAGTAATTTGATAAGTAGGAAATTTATTCAATACAGACCACAATCTTCCATCTTTATCTTTACTCACACACCCTATCTACAATCTTCAATCTTCCATATTTCCTGTAGTTCACATCTCCACTTAAAAAACACACACAACGTCCCCCTTAATTCTCTATTTCATTGTCATCATAGAGGTTTGGACTATTTTCGGTCTCCATTTGTGCTAAAGACGACTTCACTCCATTCTCCTCTGGTTCACGACCCCCTCCATTATTTGTTTCATCAAAGACATCGGTGGTGATCGTTGTTATCATCATAGTTGGAAACAACTCCACATTGGAGATACAATATGTGAGAATTCTCATTTGGCTTAGATTTTAGGATTTTATGTATGTTTTTCCATTGCCATGAGCATTGTATTTGAAAATTTAATTTTGTGAACCATTCGACACTGGTCTTTCGAACTTTAACCTTTTGTTCGGAGTGTTTATGTCGAACATAATCAAATTGTTCAACATTTTAGTGTCGAACATAATTAAATTGTTCAGAGTTAGTCTGTTGAACAGAAGCATTTTGTTCGATATTAGAGTGTCGAACAAAATGGAATTGTCCGATTTTGAACTTCTGAACGGACTTATCTTTTATTGTTTTCATGGAAATCAGCTTTGAATAAGAATTTTCAAACAATGACGATTGCCTTTTACTACAACAAAGGCCACAATTTTATGATAGAATGAAACAGGTTGTGGTGCTTATAAAGACTAGATTAATACCCTCCCTAAAAAATCCCTCTTTGGCTGGAAATGAGGGTGGCAAATGCAAATATTCGTGTTGGAGAGCCGCTATCAAACATAATGAATGTGGTACATGGTGGTGGCGTCATTTTAAACAAAGTGGGTTTGTTTTGACATGTGCACGCATCCAACCCGATAATCTTGAAACGATAACTCTTCGCTGTGTAGATGAAGAAGAATTTTGGCTAGCTGAATTGGTTTCAATAAATAGAGAATGAGATTTAGAATTGGTGAAAGTGAAATGGATGACCCTTCGCGAAAACGAAAAAAAGAAAAGAAAAACTAAGGTAGCGTTTGGTAGAGTTTTCTAAATATGATTTGGGAATAGGAGTTGTATTTTGAGTTTGTGAGTTTTGGAATTATTATTTGAGTGTGGAAAATTTGTTTGGTGAATGAGTTTTGAAAAAAGTTTTGAATTGAGTGGAGAATTTTTGATGTGACATATGATATTTGATACAAAAACTTACAACTTATAACCAAACACACAACTCAAAATTCTATTAAAACTCATAATTTTTTTTTAAAAATTCAGAAAATATTTTTTGTTAAATATATAAAAATTAACATGTGTCAATTGGAAAAAAAAAAAAATTTGCACTGTTCCAATCAACCGGCTAGACGACCAGTTAGCCCAAATTTTCCCACCTTTGACCAAGTTTTCAAAAGTGAGCATGAAATTAATTTTTGAAAGCTGCAAACAAACACCACGTGAGAGCCAATGACTGGAACTATAGTTCCAAAGCTCTACCAAACAGAGCCTAACTTTTTCCTTGCTCCATTGTTTCAAATCAATATTGCCAGATGCATCCATTGTTCAGTCCAATCAAAATCTTCAATAATACGTATATTTTTGATTGTTTCTTTAAGAATTTTTGGTTTTTGTTTTAAAGTTTTGGAGTTCTTGAGAGAGAAGATGCGTTAAAAACGTTTCAGAAAAGAGGTGTATATTGTATTTATTATTGTTCTTTATGAAAATTTTACATAAAATGTGCATCATAACCCTTTATATTATTTTATAGAAAAATGATTCAGGCCTCGACAATTCGAGGCGCGAATTGGCTCAAGAGAGGAGAGAGGGAGGAAGAGAGGGAGAGGGAGAAAGAGAGAGGAGAGGGTCGTCTGCCGTCGCAGCCCAGCCCCGCCGTGGGTCGTCCTCGTCTGCCCGCCGTGGGTCGTCGCAGCTCGCAGCCGCCGTGGGTCGTCCCCGTCGCAGCTTCGTCCTAGCCCGTCGTCGCCTCGCCTCGCCGTCTGCCCCGCCGCAGCTCGCCCAGCGCAGCCCCCCCCGGTTTTTATGGCCCCCTCCCCTCCAGTCCTCCCCTCTCCTCCTCCCGTTCTGCAGAGCCCCCCCTTCTTCCCCTTCTTCTTCTTCTTCTTCTCCCGTTCTTCCCGATCTGCAACAAAGAAAAGAAAAAAAAAAAAAAAAAAACTCGACACCAAAACGACGTCGTTTTGGTGTCAAGCCAAATTCGAGGCAAAGAATTCGAGGCCTCTATCGCGACTGTATTTTATATTAGATTAATATTGTAATAAAAAATAATTAATTAATAATGACGCGGATGGTGGGTAAACAGAGACTCCCTCTACTTGAGGCATAAGATCTTCCATGATGTAAAATTTCTGGCTATCACTTTCATTCACTTTTTCGCCAATCAAATGAAAAAGCCCTGTCGAAACCAAATCAAGAAAGCGCTGAACACAACCTCGCTGGTTCGCTCAACCTTGGATACTCAAGCACACAGTGACGATTGGTACTCAATTCTGTGTAATTCATTAAACACACTCAGATATGAGCATTTTTACATACATACATGTATAGATTGTGTTTATTGAACTCGTGTTTTCATCGTAGAGGGAGAAAGTAGAGAGAGAGAGAGAGTAACAGAAGAAATGGCAGAACAGAGCTTTCTGGATTTGAAACCCAAGTTCAGAAAAATCCGGTAATCTATACTCTGTAATATATCACACTGTTATTGTTTAGATTACATGTTATTGTTTTTTCAAACATGTTTAGTTCATGTTGTTTTGTGGATTCATGCTCCAAGTCATGTTTTCGAAACGCGGCCAAAGTTTGTTTTCAAAACACGACCTCAGAAAAAACAATGGGTTTGAGAAATAAATATGGAATTGAGATTCTAGGTTGTATGGATTTCTTTTTAGCTTGTATTGATGTGGTATACTTTTGAAATCAATTGAAGTTATTGGGTTAGAGAAATACCAAGCTTTCTTCGTACTTTTGAGATTTTGTTGCTTTGTTTATTTGATCGCTTTCACCTGCTTGGCCTGCTAGGTTATGTGGTTTACAAAATTTGGGGGGTAAATTACACTTTGCACCCCTATACTTTGCACCAAATCTCACTTTGACCCTTACACATGAAATCATGATAGTCAACCCTCTGCACTTTGGTCAAATCCCATTTTGATCCCTGTATATGAAATTGTGATAGTCAATCTCTTGTACTTTTGGTTAAATCTCACTTTGGTCCCTATACAAGTGTCAATATTCCCCTTTTGTTACTTAATTGTTTAAATTTTTAACAGAATCTAGTCACGTGATAAAAATGTGACTACGACATGAGGGTAAGAAAGGAAAATCATCTACATTTTCCACCAATACACATTTTATCAAAAAATTTACATCAAAATATGATTGTATTTGGCTAAAACAAAACACAGATTGTGAATAATTAAGAAGATGAATTAGGGTTTTGTGTAAATTGAAATGACGAAACTCTATTTTTCACAATAACACAATCTTTGTATATTCATCTTTCTTTTTCTTTGATTTCTTTGTCGCATTATTTATTTATTTATTTCAAAAGCTCTACTTTCTTGCCTTTTCGTTCCAATTTTTAGTATATGAACTCACACACACATATATTGTATTATATAACTCTTACGTGCTTATCACGTAGGAAAAAGTGTATTGGTGGGAAACATGGATGATTTTTCTCTCTTACCCTCATTTCGTAGTCACGTGACTGCATTTTGTTAACAATTTAATAATGAAGTAATAGAAGAAGGATATTGACACTTGTGTGGGGACCAAAGTAGGATTTGAGTAAAAGTGTAGGGGGGTTAACTGTCACGATTTCTTGTGTAGGGACCAAAAGTGGGATTTGACCAGAAGTGTAGGGGTTTGACTGTCATGATTTCATGAGTAGGGTGCAAAGTAAGATTTGGTGCAAAGTGCAGGGGTGCAAAGTGTAATTTACTCAAATTTGGGATTTTTTTTGCATGTTGCTAGTTATTGTTCAATTTGCTGGAAAATTTGGAATGCATGAAATGTTTCTATTTTTTTAGTTTTGCAAAGATTGAGGTGCCTAGTTCATTGTCAAAATCACCTTTAAGACCTAAATTGACATGGGATGTGCTAGTAAAACATATGTAAATTTATTTGTTTTAACTGAGTATATAGCCCTTGGCAGAGTAGAATAAATGGCAAAAAAGAATATAGCCCAAATTAATCATGCGTAACCTTAATTAATCAAGATTGTCGTAATTAATCACACTTGACCACAATTAATCTTGATTTACTTTTTTATATGATGAGAAATGATATACGACAGTAACTCATGTCATTTAAGCACCCTAATTAATCAAAACCAAAATCAAGTCAAATCACATTAACCAATTAGTCATGCATTTGTTAGAAATCCCTAATGTATCACAAACAAAATGTGCTACACAATCAATTATATGGAATGTAATATACACAAGAATGAATTAAATATATAGTTGGACATGGGTCATTTCATAAGTGCAATTTATCTTGTTAGGACGATTTGGGCAGGTTTTAATTTAGGTAGGGGTGGGATGCAAAGTAGGGATGAATCTGGGCTTAAGGGAGACCTTTTGCTTAGTTATATATTGATATTACTAAAGTATGCCATTATTTTTTGGGTAAATTACATTGACACCCATGTATTCTTCTAAAATTACATTGACACCCCCTTTATTTTTTGAAATATCATTGCCCTCCCTTACTTTTGATTTTAGAGTATCGATTTCACCCATCTGTTAGACAACTGTTTGTTGACTAACGGAAATTCTTAATCTGAAAAAAAATATTTTTCCAAAATACCCATTTTATTCTTGTACGCCACTACCCCTCAAGAACATGAGAACCTCAAATACATGGGATAGAAGGGCTGCCATAATAGAATTCATCATTCCTTATAGACCCAACAACAAAATCCTAGGAAGCATAGGCGTGGGTACGAACTCGGGTGCAAGTATGTTATAGGTACGCCAATACAGAAAAAAGAGAGTAAGGTGCGAGTATGGTCTAGTACGTCTATAATTTTTTTATTTTATAATTTATACTAGTACATGATATATTATAATTAAAAAATCAAATGTAAAAATAAATAGGTATTTTAAGTATTTTTCATATGTTTGATAATTTTAAAAATACAAAAAATAAGCACGATATAAGCATTCAAGTAATTAAAAAAAAGAAAAACATTTATGTCCCAAAGTATCCGTAGAAGTACCCAAGCTGTACCCGTCTCTCACCCGCCCCATACCCATGCCGTACCCGTCCCGTACACAAAGTATTTCGTGTACTAGACAGGTATTTTGTGTACCTAGTATGCGTACAGTTGTACCGGTACGTGTAGTGGGTAAGTACCAGTACTCATACACCAATATGTTTGGAGTACCCATGCTTCATAGATAAAATCTAACATCAGCTAAATCTATCCATACAAATCTACTAAATGCGAAACGCTTGTTCTGCAATCAAGGAATATTTTATTGCTATTTTATTATAAATTCTTATTAAAACTACAAACAATGCACACATAAGAAAGTTTTCTTTCATTCTCCAAGGAATATTTCAATACTATTTCATTATAAATGTTTATTTAACCACAATACACATAAGAAAAAGTTGTTGTTTTCTATGATTTTTTTGAAAATTTATAATCTGATTGAACAAACAGTATATTTCATAACTTAAAGGGGAGGTCAATGTAATTTTATGATTATCGCTTTTATCATGGTATTGGACGTTGTTAACTGACAAGGGGTGTTAGTGTAATTTCAAATAATAAGAGGGGTGATAGTGTTATATCATAAGAATCCAATGGGTGTCAGTGTAATTTACCCTTATTTTTTTAATGACAAAACTACTCTTCTCTGTATTATATATAAGCATTTTAGGGTTTCATCCTTCTCTCCTCCTTCTAGATCTACCGTCTTGCGCCCAAGCTTGTTGCCATACTGATGTAAGTTTGAATTTTTGGCAAATCTTTGTTAGATCATTTTCTTCTTTCTTTCTTTGCTTTGGAAAGTGTTATTTTTTCCCTTTTTTAAATCATCTCCCTTTGTTGCTTTGGTTGATTTTGTTTTATCGCCATCGTCATCATCATCGTCGTCACCATCATCATCTCTCTCTCTCTCACACACACACACACGCACATTTTTAATCTTGTGGAAAAGTCGCCTTTTCTATGTAGCCATAGATCTAATTACCTGGATGGTTATCAAAATCGCGATTTGGATCGTAGGATCTTACGCATCTACAATCTTAGTTGGGTCAAGCGATCTGGATCGCACTAGGATCTTAAATTCATTAGGATTTTAAAGTGACTACGATCTTAGTCATAAAATCTTGTAGAATCACACTACAATCTAGATTCTACTATGATCCTGATCCTACCAAATTTTTTTCTTATTATTTATTTCTTATATATGTATTTATATGTGTATATCTGTATAAGAAATTTGACTATAAACTCCTCCAAACATCTCCTCTAATTTATGTTAACATAAAAAATGCATTGTATCAAATTTATTTATTTTTTGAATGATTTTAAAATTAGTTAACGTACATTATCATTATTGATAATTCTTCATTTTACTTTGCATTGAAAGTAGAATTTTACAATCCTTGATACGATTCTGTGATCTAATCTACAAATCCCTGCCAATGATCCCAATTTTAACAACCTTGATTACTTGTCTTTTGCCTTTAGTTCTTTTTTTTTTTCTTTTTCATTAAATGGAAAAGGGGGAGGGTATCAAGTATGGAGGGGAAATTTTGTGATCACGGATTCAAAGACCACATCACTAAAGTTGGATAGTGAGGGGTGGGTGTCTCATGAGATGTGCTAATTAGGTTTATGAAGGGGCCTTTTTTTGGCTCATCTGTGCCATTATTACTACCACAGCAACCATAAGCATCTCACACACCACATTACCATCACAAATTAACACAATGATGATTTGCATTTGCTGCCTTTTTATGAGCTCTTATTTTATTTTCTTCATTCCATACCACAATGTTAGATATCTATATTCCTCCCATATTCTTATTATTATTTTCTTAGTATATTTTACTATTTGAAGTTTTAGTCATTTGGATGGTTTGCTTTACTTTTAACAAAAAGGTAATTAGATTAGCATTAGCCATGTTTATTATTTGGGCCTTTTTTGTTTGTAATTGTTGTAAGTTAAAATCTTCAAAGGATGATGTCAACCAGTTTGTTTGCTTTTGTGCTTCTATGGTTGTAGGGTTGATGTGGGGTGTACATAAGTGCACATGTAGTGGTTTTGTCATTTTGAGAATTTGAACATTGATTTTATTTGCAGAATTGTACTTATTTAAGAGAATATTTCATCATACATGTGATTCTTTCTAAATTTGCAACCAACACCATGTGATGTCCAGGGGCTTGGCATTGTAGTTTTTATGCTTAATATGTTACCTAATTTGAAGGCATCTTAAATGTGATTTCTTAAAGTTCTTTGGAGATGACATCCTCTGGAGGATGGCTGACAACGAATTAATTCCAAAGTTTCTTAGGATGACGAAGTAATCCTTTTTCTTTGTCATTAAATCTATTATTGCATTGCCATCCTCTAGGTTGTCATCTTGTAAAGGATGGCTGACAATGAATTAGTTCCAATGGTGCATAGGATGACAAAGTAATAGTTTTTCTATCTCATCAAATTTATTGCTGCTATGCCATAATAACCATAAATGTTAGTTTTATTTCTTGAAATATGAGCGATGCTCTCATGGAAAAAATCTTTCCTGGTTGGAGAAACCCATGTCTTTTGTTACTTTGATGCCTTAACCTTTATTTTTTTTGCACTTCAAACAATGTTTGTTTTGGTATCTTAACCAAGTCCTGCCAAGTCTGCAACCGAGAATCTTAATTCCACTATAAACCTCACCTTTCTACATTGTCATCCAACTCTTGTTATCCCTTTCGTTTGTGTTGTGCTCAAAAAATAAGGATAATAACAGAATTGATATTTTTCTTCTTCTTCCTTTTGGCATGCTTCAATGCCTTATGCTTGCAATACAAATAAACAAAGCTTTTGAAGTTGAATGCATAATGGGAGGCATTTACCCCTCATGAGGTGAAGCGTATACCTTGAGGCATAGGCATTTTAAAATTTTATATTTAGTAAATAAATAAAATATTTTAAAATAGGATAAAATATTAAAAATTAAATTTTAAAGTATAAATGCCTTTTCTCTTCATGGCGTAGAACATTTCATTGCAAAGAAGGAAACTTGCCCTTGTTGAATATGAAATCGACATTCTTAGTTATTGAGTTTCTCACTTGAGCCTTAGCTTTTTGTTTTTCCTTGATTGGTGATTTACTTTATTTGTCCCATGAAAGATAGTTGCAAAAGAGTTACTAATTTTTTATTTATTTATTTTTAATGTTTAAACCATGTGTTATACTAAGTTTAACAACCACCAAAGACAGGCTCTCTATATGCGTACTCTTTTTATGTTTACAAAAGGCATACATGGAGCACCTGGAGCGTGTTGCACAAGAATTTGGAGACTTTTGCTTAAAAGTCAAAGCCTCAATGCGTTTTGCCTTAGGCTCACCTCGAGGGGAGCCTCAATAATGCCTTTTAAAGCTTTGCAAAGAAGTTAAATCGTGTGGTTTTTTTTGTATTTCTTGTATTGACATAGAGATTAAAAAATATATATTTAAACATGATACTTGTTTCTATTAAAGTTGGTCTTAGGATACATATGATGTTTTACATTTAAAGTTGGTCTTAGGATGTTATTTGTTGGATTGTATGTTTCATTGATCATTAATTTTTACAATACATAGAAGTTACCCTCATTTTGGCTTATGTTTACACTGGTTTTGGATAGAGAGAAACTGTTATTTTGCAATAAATGGCGGATTCGATTCCTGATGGTTGGCATGTCGAAAAAGAAATTGGTAAAAATGGTAAAGAAATTAAGGTAATCTAGCATCTTCATCTCATTCCCCTAGTGCTTTTTGTTTTTTTTCATATTCAGATGTATTGTTAAGCTAACTACAAGTCATCATTTTTCTGTAATGTTATTGGAACTAATGTCATTAAATTATGAACTTCCATTTTCTATGACTGGTTTCCCTATTTTCTTCCCCCAAATATGTCTAACTTAGATTTACCAAATTTAGCTACAAAATTATAGAAGTTTGAGTTCAACTCTTGAATTTTCAACATGATTGTGTTCAAACTCCTCACTTCTTACCAATAATGAAATTCTAGTGAAAAAGATGTCTCAGTATTGAAAGTGTAAAATATTGATGGGTATGTTGCAGCGTTTAAAAATAAAAAAGACAATAATATCAAGTGATGGAAAAGCAGTTACTACTCCAAGATGTCAGACTTAAGAGATTTATCCACTGTGGTCGAAATAGCTTAGCGTAGAGCATAGCCTTTTCCATCACATGTTTTCAAATTGTTTCCAAATGTTAAACTACTTAAGGGTGTAATTTTCTCCCTCTTTGTCTCACACCAGTTGCTGTGTCTTGGGCAGCAGTTTCATCCATTCATCTTTTGTCTTTCACTTCTTTGGATAAAGAACCATGTGCTAGAGGTACTAGAGAATCAAAACCAGTGGAAAGGACAGTAGGATTTGAAACAACATACGAGAAAACCCAAATGGGTTGCATAGCTCAAGTTGGATTGAGATTCCATTTTAGAAGCCAGCCTATGGGGCAGAGTTTTACTAGGGTATAATTCCCTAATCTCTTGTGCGTTACAAGATTCTATTCAATTTCAAACTTCCCACATCTTTAATTTCCTAATTTTTCATCAAAATATTCGGTCTTCACTAATTGATGTCATAAAATTATTCAGTTGTTGACCTTTTGCTTCATTCCATTTAGCTTTTCATGCATTCATGTTAGTGAAAGGAAAGACAAATTGTATTCTAATGGGTGTGGTGAACTGTAAATCTTTGCTCTATAGTTGTTAATTATGTATGGGTTCAAAAGTCAAAAGCTATGAAGCACGGACACGGACACAGACACGGCGGGGGACACGGAGAATTTTTTTAAATTTTATTTTATTATTTTTATGTGTTATGTAGATTCATATTACATTCATCCTAAATCAAAATTAACAAACACTAACATAGTAACATTAATTCAATAAATATAATCACTACATTTAAACAAATTAATAGATCATCCATTCACAAAAAAGTCATAATAAACGATAACAAGAACTAAGACGAGAAGGGGAAATCATTCAACATCCAACAATATTCTTCACAAAAGCACTAAATAACAGAGAAAAAAATAAAAAAAAAAGGAAAAGTGAGCCCCGCCGGGTCCCATGCTGTGTCCCAATATGGACACGTGTGTCTCCGCCGTGTCCCATGCCGTGTCCCGATATGGACACGCTTGTCCCCGCAGTGCCCCCTATAAAAAAATAATTAAATTAAAGGGATACGCCATATGGCATGTCCCGTACGTGTCCCCCCGACGTATACGCTTGTCAGACACCGCCACGGCACCAATTTTGGAGTGTCCATGCTTCATAGGTCAAAAGTCATGAAGTGAATGCTTGTTCAAGCCCTAAGGCCAACCACCTTGCCTGTGTCACTGTAGAAGTTGGGTTCGTACCCAGTCTACCCCTTCGTATTTACAAGATCAGCAAATCAATCTTATTATGTATGGGCTCAAAAGTCAAAAGTCAAGAAGTGAATGCTTGTTCAAGCCCTAAGGCCAACCACATTGCGTGTGCCACTATAGAAGTTGGGTTTGTACCCAGTCTACCCCTTCGTATTTACGAGATCAACAAATCAATCTTTCTATATAGGTTCTAAAACATGTAAAGCGGTAGAGTATAGGTGTTGCATCCACAGAGAGCATTGTGTAATTCTAGCTATTTCAATTATTAGTTCCCAAATTAGTTTTGTTGAATGGAATTTTTTGTGAGAATGAGCTAGATAATAAAACCCTAATTAAAGAATAAGAAAATTTAAGTTAAAGAATAAGAAACGCTAACTTAGGGATCCGAATCCACCGCTTGTTCCTGTTACACAGTCTTGGGTAGAACTCACCCCAAAAGCTAGCTATTAAGGTGAGGGTGCCCTCACATGTATATGCTTAATATTACTTTAGTACTTAAGTGATATAGGACTTCGCTTCACACCCTCCTTCACACCCATTATTTTAGTAGTACTCAAGTGATATAGGACTTCGCTTCACACCCTCCCTCACACCCAGCGTGCTCACTCGGCAGCACTTGCGGTGTGTAGGCCAAGGACACGCACCCTACCTATCCTTGAGTACTCCAGCTCTAATACCATGTTACACAGTCTTGGGTAGAATTCTCCCCAAAAGCTAACTATTAAGGTGAGGGTGCTCTCATACTTATATGCTTAATATTACTTCAGTACTTGGGCAATTTGGGACTTCGCTTCACAGTTCCATACCCGGAATTCTCATCGTAGATTACACAATTGATTGATTGGAATAGGTCAATTTCTCAACTACAAGTTGGAAATTGAAAAGGAGAGTAATGTTGTGTTCGAAGCAAGAGTACGACCTATCTCAACTGGCACAAATTGTCCACTCTAAACTAGGGTCGGTGGCATAACCTGTCTAGTGAAAGCATAGCCCATCTCAAGTTCCCACAAAACAACAATGAAAAAAAGAGAGTAAAACATTCATTTGCAATCACATAAATTGAATGAAGTGAAAAGATAGAAACATGCTTAGTCAAAAACTTGAAAGTTTTACAATTTTTTAAATCAAATGATACAACACAAATCTCTCAAGATGAAAATTCGGTTACTTGGCTAGGTTATGAAACCCTAAGTATGGTGCTTAGCCACTTATGGAGATAGGAAGGAGTGACCTACGTTACATGGACTCTGATACGAGTGTCGGGTGCTAGTATGTATCTAGAGGTTAGACTTGGCAAACCTCTAAATGAGGGATACATGAGTACGTGGGTACGGCTAAACATGGATGTGTTAAAAAAATATTATGTATTTTTTTGATAACATGGTAGTTCTATTATAATTTCTCCTCAAACCAAAGTACCACGCCCAATAATTTCTCTTCACCACACCACACCCGCTCATCACCCATATTTGAATTGGCATCCCACTAAAATACAAAATATAAAAAAAAAAATTAGGACTAAAATAATTTATATTAAGTATGATTTTATTATTATTATTTTTAAAAAATAGATGATTTATTTTATATTTTAAAATAAATAAAATAATAATTTATGTATATAATTATTTTATAATATAAATAATTTATATTATATATGATTTATTTTATATTATATAGTTTTGATTTATTTTGTTATCTATTAAAAAGAGAGAACACAGCTCGATAAAGCCAGAGAGAGAGAGAGAGAGAGAGAGAAGACATACCAAGATCGAGAGAGGAAAAGAAGAGGGAGATCAAGACTTAATGATTCTTCTCCCTCAGAGGCGCGATCAAGAAGAAGAGGGAAATCTCATCAGAGGCGTGATTCTTCTCCGATTGTTCCTCGGAAGAACAGAATTGCGCTTCTTCCTCAGATTCATGATGAGATTTGATGATTCCTGCTACTAAGCCCTAATCTCCATTTTCGTAGCCCTAATTGCAAGTATGCCATTTTTCTTCTTACTTCCGTATGCTGTATCCATTTTCTTACTGCCATATTCCGACCAGATTCCATACTTGTACCTGTGTCGTGTCATGTCGTGTGGACACGGGTACTTCGCCAAAAGGGACGAGTCCGTGTAACATAGGGAGTGACGAGGAAATGGAGGAGATAGTGAACCCCATAGTTGTGCAAGTTTGCTTCACCTCTAGCCCTAGTTGCCTCCCTCTTACCAGAAGTATCAGAACCCTTTTTCTTTATTTTCTTTTTCCTTTTATACTTGAATTTTCTTCAGGTCAGTTCTCATTTTCACACACACACTATAAGGTGTGGCTTCTTGTGCAGTGGAGCTTTAACAGTAGGCTTTTGGACACTGGCCGAATGTGCAGAGGCTTAGCAGTGTTGTCGTGGTTGTCATGCGTTCGTTGCTTGTACAGAGTTCTTGCTGCTTTTGCCAAGAGAATCTATGATCCCTTTCTCTTTAGTTCGACCACTTTTTAACCATTTTATCGAGAACTGTTTGTCAAGCCTGCACACACATAAAACACATAATATCTGCCAAGTAACTATACCTCAAGGACTATAAATGCAAATTAGATGGCCACAATGTGATACCTTTTGGCCCAAATCAGTCACCGCCTTTTGGTTAGCTCAAAATTCATTTCCTTTCTACAGTCTTGTTTTTTAATTTTTTCACCCAGGAAAGAGTTATGTGCTAACAACTTACATTTTTACTAATCTTATTGGCATCTACCAAAAGCTATGTTGCTCAAACCACCAAAAAATGAAAGAAATAGTAATAATAATAATAAAAAAAAAAAATGAATTTATGTAATTTGATCAAATTCAAAAACTTGACACTATATATCATAGTATCTATTGATTCTAGAACTACACTCACTATTCCTTTTGTTGTGTGGCTTTGTAGTGTTATAAAAATGATATAGGCCAGACATTCTACGGCGATCAAGATCTTATGCGTTACATAAACTATGCGAAAAGAGCTAAGGTCTCCATTTATGCACCGGTAAGTTTGATTTGCAAAAGTGGTACTTGTATTGAAAAAATGATGATACTTAATTTCTATGTTATTTCCATGTTTACATGTGATCACCTTTGGCTTAGAATGCATTAGTGTGCCTCCTTCAGTTTTTACCATCATTTATGATTATCATTTTTCTAAATTACTTGCACAAGGTACCTGGGGGTGATAAGGTAAGGTTTATGCCAAATGCAGGTACACTTTTTTATAGCAGCAGAATATATAATGTTTATTTATCCTGTCTGTCTATGAAGATGTCTTACGTATGTTGATTCAATGTGACGCCATGGAAGAGATATGGAGAAAGTTCCCAGTGTGGTCTTTTTGTTCAGACTTGATTATAGTAACACATTTCAATACATTCTAACCTTCCAAATTTCCAAAGCACCTGAAGTACTACATGTCACTTTAGTGTTTCTTCATGAATTGTGTGCGAGGGGTTCAAATCTTTAAATAGATATAGATGTTAAATGTAGGAATGCTGAGAAATAGCTTTAAATTATTCATCCAATATCATCTTCATGGACACAGAAACAGACCCTCTAGTCAAAATAAAACTTATGTAGCAAGATTGTCATATTCAAGGTATGATAAGAGTGTGACTGTATTTTAGTCAATAACCCAAACAATTTGGTACAAAGCTGACCTGTAAATAGTGTCTCCCAAGTAAGCTGGTGTGGAGGAGTTGACTGCAGGTTTGAGGTTTACCAGAGAGCGGCAAAACACATAAGAGGCACCAAAGACAAAAATGGGATGACTGGGAGGGTGATGGAGCAGTACAACAGAGAAGTGAGAGCAGAGCAGAGCTCAACAAGAGATGATGTGTTCTAACCATGATGTAATGAAAGTACCACCTTCTATACATAGGATGCAAGCACATGGTCGTAACTAATTGTCCAGTATGTTCCCCATATTTTTGGGGATCTTGTGAAAAGTTAGTTAGACCATTAGGATTACATAATGATTTTAGAGAAGCCTAGTTGTGAGGTCTCTCTCTCAATAGGACTGACCCAAGACGGCTTGACTTGCATGGGGTGGACACAACACCAAGGCAAGGCTCCATACCAAGGACTACAACATATCTAATACTTTCCTCTCAACCTAGATACTTCCTTAAGTGATTGAGCAGTACAACTACCGGAACAAGGTAATAAGACGGGCATTATGACAACTATAAAAATGAGTTGTGCGATTATGACTATTACGGCCATGAGATGGCCTGATCTCCTGAATTCTGTGGGATGTCAAGTTGGTGAGGCTTCATAGAGATGAGCTCTTAGGTCTTGGATATAAATTGTCTAAAGTCCTTCGATCTTATTCGGTTTAGTCTGAACACATGGACCATACATGCCTCCATCATGGGAAACATGTGTAAGTCTTTATGCTGACATGTAAGACACATCCCATTGTGTACGTGTGCATGACACATTGGCAGTAATGGTGGTATCTACAACTGGGAAGTAAGTTGCTATTCTGGTGTCCATCAACCATAGCTGTTTGTTTTATAGACTTTCATTCTACTGATAAGGTTTCCAGTGAAATACTCACACATGGTTAGTGATTTTATGATCTATGATAGTATATTAGATTCTACATTTCATATGAGAATTTGATTATCTATCTTGCAATACTGCATAGGAAAGTTCGAATAAGTCTTGTAAAGAAAATATTGAGGGATCCATGATGCCTTTCCACTGGAAAAGAATCCTAGAAAAGCAGATAAGATCCAGAACTTGGGGTTAGTTTGCCTGCTATCTGTAGATGAGTTTCTATTTTCTAAAATGGTTCACTTCTGAAAATGCAGACAAAAGATTTGCGAATGTAATGCTCTCAAGTTGTTTTCTGTTATTAATAGACCAGAACTATACTAGTTTAAAAAAATATTTTTAAATGTCGTCGAAACCCCATCGCCCCAACGCTGCCCTAAACCTGTCTTTTGCATCATTATCACAATTTATTTTCCTTTATAGAAAAGGTTTGCAAACAAATTACATGTGGTTCCATGCTTTTCTTTCTATTTCTGTAATGCTCTATTTGGTTCACTTGAATGAGATGGAATGGAATTATCATTCCCTTACAATGGTGAATAATGTTTCTATTTGCAATGTATTTTTCAAAATTTTTTTAATCAACCAAACATGGGAATGGAATTTTCGATGGAATGATAATTCCATTCCACTGCATTCCAGACTTCTAGTGAACCAAACACTACCTAAGTTCCTAGTAGTCTCATTGGAATTCTAGATAAGGGATAGGTAATCTCACTGAAATTAAGTAGTTAAAAGTTATAGTTTGCACAACTCAATTCAAAAGAGCCCTTTCTGAGAGGAAAGTTCCTGGATAAAAAAGGGAGATTATGGTTGCCAATATGAAACTGTTTGTAAATGGTTTTCCTTGAACAATGCAAGAATTCTGGGTTCTTACACGTGTGTTTCCTTATTGCAGAACTATACTCCTTCAACTGTAGGCGCATCCCGAGGCAGAAAAAAACAGGTCAACAACCAATGTTTGTTTGTTTGTTTGTTTTACATGTCCTACTTCATCAGTATTAATATGCTTGTTATTTCATACTTGTTAAGTAATTAACCTTTTCAATACCTACCAAGTCACTTATCTGGTTCTGGTAATTCAAATAAAATACTAGGAGGCAAGCATGGGTTACATAAAATCTGGTTGTCCTGGGCTATTGAAATTTTTGTAATAACAATGCAATAAAAGTATAGGGGCGTTGGTACCTGGTAATATCTTTTTTTGAATTAGCAGCACATCAAATCCTTGTATAGATAGCACTGAAGTCTTCAATTCTCTGTGATATTATTTCTAGGGCAAATTACAGTTTACCTACATTAAGTTTCATGTATTTTTACTTTGGCCTTTAAAATATTTTTTTTTCTCCCTTTGATCCCTAATGTTTGTAAAAAAAAAAATTTTAAAATTACTCCCAAAACCAACTCCCGTCCAATTTTGGATGGAAAATGCCATGTAGGCAGCCATGTGGCATAAAAAATACAGTATCTTAAGTTTTTTGATAAATTATATTTTGCCCCTTTAAGTTTGACAAATTTTCCACATTAGCCCCTAAATTTTGTAATTTTTCCCAATTTAATAACAAAGCAACTTTAGTCCAATTTTGGATGGAAAATGCCATTTTGGTAGCGTTGTGGCATAAAAGTATATTATATTAGAAGTGTAAGACCCAAAATTCAAATTCAAATTCAAATTCAAATTCTCCTGTGACGGACAGAAGTGGTGTTCTTCAGTTGTGCACCTTCACTCGTGTTGCCTCATACTTGTGATAGTTGTACCTGCACAATTTTATGACCTTTGTTTCATTGTTTAAAGCATCTAAAAGCAGCAGGACCTCTTTGATATGGTGGTTGTGGCAGGCCATACAACATGCTCCGTGATCATAATTTATTTTTAAAATCTTTTCTTTCTCTCATCAATTTGTCTCTTTCAGCAACCTAATCCCCCAAAAGTAAGGAAAGAAGCTGAAAAGGAAGCAGCAGGGAAGCAATGCTCGAAAGGTCTCATGCATGCTTCCAACGAAAGTAATGTCCTGACACTACTTTGCTGATTAGCATCTCTCTCTCTCATGTGTTTGTGAATTTTTTTCCCAGTGCCATATCGAGAATTAGTTCTCAAAATGTATAAAATAACGGAGATGCCTTTGTTTCTAATTCTTTCACCATGTTGCAATGACATCCTCACTCCTAGCTTACAACCAAAATCTCTTGCATTAATCCTGAAAGTACTGGTTTGGTTTAGTTTTCTTGAATTGTTTTGTATTTTTATTTTTATTTTGTCTTTAGTAATCTTTTTCGTATTTTTTTTACTTTTTAGAAGCACTTAAAAAGTAAAATGTTGGGCAAATTACACTAGTAGTCCCTTTATTTGGCCCTTGTATCATTTTGGTCTTTATAATTTCAAGTGGCTTAATTTTGATCCTTATTTTTTTCTATTGTGCCAGTTTGGCCCAATTGTGACGACTGTTAGCATTTTTTTTAAATGAAAAATGTGCCCATGAACATGCATCATGTTTTTACAGGCAAAATTGTAAACTTGATCAACTTAGTGAGTTAATTTCAATCAATTCAATGATCATTTTCTATCAAAAACCCTAATAGCCTTATCAATTGGACCAAATTGATACGAAATCTAAAAACCAATGGTTAAAATTGAGCCTAAGAAGCACGGACATGTAACACGATGCAGACACGACACGGATACGCGAGCACGCAAATTTTCAAAAAATATAGAGCACGACACATTGGAAACACGTGCCAAATATATATTTGTATATATTCATTATGTGTCATATTTTTAAATATTTAATATTTATTTTATGTCAAAAATTTAATTTTATCAAAATTTTCAACCTAAGACCATCTCTAATGGTTCATTAAATCCATTATCAACTTTAAATTTGATGAAAAAAGTTACTTTTTGCTCCTCTAGCGGTTCATCAAATCCAGGATTTCACTTTTTTTATCGAATTAAGAACCAATGTGCCTTTCATCAAATCACTATTTATTGCCGTTAGATTTTCATCACCAGATGTCCCCCCCAAATGATCATCTCATGGCAAAAATTTGTGAAAAAATTACATTGGCCGGTCGATCGATGGTTTGATGAAGCTGCAAAACCCTCCGTTTGAGCATTTGATATCAAAGAGAGCTTTTACTCAAATTTAGTAAAAAAATTGATGCACTGTTGAAGATGCCCTAACGTATGCTATTATAGTAAACAAAATTATTAAAAAAAAATTTGTTGACAAAAATGGTCCTCATTGTGTCCTTTGCGTATCCGCAACGTGTCCAAAGTGCCCCAACATGTTTGACTCTGTCTAGCGTACGTCACCTCCAAAGAGGTGTCTGTGCTTCATAGAAATGAGCCAATTAAAAATGTTGGGACCAAAATGACATGGGGGCAAAATGTAGAGACTAACGGTGTAATTTGCCCTCAAATATTTGTGAAGAAATATGAAAAAAAAATAGTTTACTAAAAAATATATATATGAAAATTTGCTCTTTTTTTTTTGGTTTTGTTTTTTCCTGGGTAACTAGATGCATCTAAAAGACAAAACAGTAAAATCTTAAAATCAATTTTTGACTTTGAAAACCAAACAAAAGGATATGATAAGACTTTAAATTTGACAATCATATGACTACACACTGGGTTCGTTTGGGATGTGGGTTGACTTTTTGGCTATTTTAGTCTGGTGTTAAAAAGCCTCGTTTGGAATGAATTTTTGTTTTTTTTGACTTATGTGAGAGAAAAATGAAATGATTATGGTTTTGATGTGATATTTTATTTTATTGGTTTTTTAACTTATTTTGTCTTTTTGCGGTTATTTTAGCCCTGTAGCCTCTTCCCAAACGAGTGCACTACATGATCACGTCCAACTTTAAAATGTAGAATTGTTTGCTCTGCTAAAATACTCAGAACCATATTCTTCAACAACAGGTGAGATTTCCTCTCGCTTAATGTGGCCTTCTATTGAATGATGCAGGTGATGAGGAAAGCAATAACCCAGAAGTAGTATCTTTACCAAGCGATCTCCCAAAGAAAGTTCGTCATGATAAGGCCCCTAATTCAGCTTCTGTGTTTGATGATGAGGTGGCTGAATTCCATCTAAGCAATTATTACCGATAAGATGCTCAGAAGTTGTAAGCCCGAGCATGTACCAGCTTTGATGAATGGTTAAGTTGGGGCAAACTTATGAATAAGCTTGAGCCATGTTGGTGATGAAGGAGGCTACGCAACGTGTCAAAGAGGCAAGTTGCTCTGAGGTAAACTCCTCAACACCCCCTACTTATGGAGAACAAAACGATATCAAATGTAATCCTTTAGTAACATTTTGTGTGACTGTGAAAGCCATTTGGATTTTTTTTTATGTTTTGTGAGTTTTTGTATGACTCCCTATGCAACTTTTGACACTTGCAAGACTTAAATTACACCTAATTTTGGAAATCCTTTGTTGGTTGTGCTCTTATTTTCTTCTGTTTTGTGAATTCTCTCCCAAATTTTTTTCAAGATTTTGGGTTCTCAACAATTTGATCTTTTGTTTATATCGATGCGAAGGTCAAAGACGATCTTAAACTATTAAGGGTGAGTTTAGGACATCCCTTTTAAGTAATATGTGATCAATATATATATATATATATATTACTTGAAAGGGAGGATTTCCATCACATTATTCAAAAGTTTGTAATTATTATTTTTAAATTTAAAATTATGATAAATTTTTATGGTTATTACATAACTCTTAGATGATGTAATGGATCTTAGTCTTATATATATATACTAGTGTAAATTGCTCGTGCAAGGCACGAGCTACCATTGTGATAAATTAAAATTTTAAAAATAAAAATATTCAAACAAATTATTCTATTTTGTTTGATTTTTCAAAAATTATTTTTAGATGATTTGTTGTCTTTTTTAATGAATTTGCTGTCATATTTTATTTTTTTTTAAATATTTTGTAGATGTACCTAATCTTGATGCATCTAAAAAGTTAAATAAATCAACTAAATTATTTAAAAAATTCACGAAAAGTAAACCAAAATCTAAACAAAAACTTGTTTGTATTTTTATTTAGATTTACATTTAATTTTGATGAACTGTTTTTTTTTATTTTTTTTAAATAATTTTAAATGCATCTAAGTTTGATATATTTAAAAAAAGAAAAAGAAAAAAGAAAGACTAAAACATGAAATAAAAAAAATTAGTAAAGACGCTTGGGAACTTACATCCTTACCAGAAGGACATAAAGCAATTGGTGCAAATGAGTGTATAAGACAAAAAGAAACGTTAAAGAAGATGTTGAAAAATAGCAAGATTGGTCGTGAAAGGCTACAAGTAACAACATGGTATAGACTATGATGAAATTCTTGCTCCAATAGCACGTCTAGAAACGGTACGACTTTTTATCTCTTTAGCAGCCCAGAAAAAATGAAGATATACCAAATGGATGTCAAATCAGCATTCTTAAATAGTTATCTTGAAGAAGAAGTGTACATTGAACAGTCGTTAGGCTATGTGAAACCAGATCAACAAGATAAGGTATATTAATTAAAGCGAGCACTTTATGGCTTAAAGCAAGCACCAAGGGCATGGAATGCAAGAATTGACAAGTATTTTATTGCCAATGGGTTTATTAAATGTCTTTATAAACATTCCCTATATTTCAAGACAAATAAGGGGGGAGATTCGCTATTTGTTTGTCTTTACGTCGATGATCTAATATTCACAAACAACAATCTTGACATGATCCAAGATTTCAAAACATCCATGATACAAGAGTTCGAGATGATAGACATCAGACTCATAGTATATTTCTTGAGAATAGAAGTCAAGCAGTCAAGCAAAGTAATGAAGGCATTTTTGTATCACAAGCTAAGTATGCCAAAGAAATCATAAAGAAGTTTGGCATGGCAAATTGTCAAGATATCGACACACCGACAGATGGAAGTAACAAGATGTCCAAGTATGATGAATGAGATAAGGTTAATCCAACGTATTTTAAAAGTCTAGTTGGAAGCCTAAGATATCTCACGGCTACACGACCTGATATATTGTTTGCAATAGGCTTAGTTAGCAGGTATATGAAGGAATCCAAGATGCCACATCCGAAACCAACCAAAAGAATCCTACGGTATGTGAAAGGTACAATAGAGTACAGATTGTTTTATTCATCTATTGAAAAGTCCAAATTAGTAGGATACAGCGACAGTGGCTGGGCAGGTGATGTGGATGATCATAAAGTACTACCGGGTTTGTGTTTTATCTTAGAGATATTGCTTTTATGTGGTCTTCAAAGAAATAACCGATAGACTCAATCGACATGTGAAGCAGAGTATGTAGCTATTGCTGCAGGAGCATGTCATGCTATTTGGTTAAGAAATTTGCTAAAAGAAGTTTAAGAACCACAACAAGAAGGCACAGAGATATACGTGGATAACAAGTCAGCAATCCAATTAGGAAAGAATCAAGTCTTCCATGATAGAAGCAAGCATATCGACACAAGATTTCATTTCATACGAGAATGCATAAGAAAAGAAGAGATCCAGTTGATACACACGAAAAGTGAAGATCAAGTTGCAGACATATTTACAAAGCCCCTCAAAACAACTATATTTGTGAAACTAAGGAAGATGCTCGGAGTTACCTTATTTGGTGATTCAAGTTTAAGGGAGGATGTTGGAGAATAAACTTGACTCTTCAAGTAGTCTCCAGAAGCTGCTTGAAGATGGAAGAAGAGATTGAAGAAACAGCCATGAAGCTTCCTTGAAGCTCACCAAGTCAGAAACTTAGAAGGTAAGAAACTGAATTCAGAATCACAGCTGTAAATTCACACATGGTTGATACACGGATCAAAAACCTATAAATAGATTGTTAGGTTGTTATTATAGATATCAATCAATCAATCAATAAATCAAGAAACCGATAAGAGGTTTGAGAGATAGAGAGGTGGGAGACAAAACCAGCAGATTGTATTTATTATTTGTTTGAAAATAAATTCATTCATTTGTTTGTGTGAGACATCATAGATATTCATACAAATATATAGAAGCCCACCATCACTCGTGTTGCCTCATACTTCTGATAGTTGTACCTGCACAATTTAAAGCATCTAAAAGCAACAAGATCTCTTTGATATGGTTGTTGTGACTGGCCATACAGCATGCTCTGTGATCATTTTTTTTTTAAAATCTTTTCTTTTGCTTATCAATTTGTCTCTTTTAGCGACCTAATCCCCCAAAGGTAAGGAAAAAAAGCTGAAAAGGTAGCAGCAGGGAAGCAACGCTCGAAAGGTCTCATGCATGCTTCCAATCAAAGTAATGTCCTGACACTACTTTGCTGATTAGCATCTCTCTCTCTCCCTCTCTCTCTCTCTCTCATGTGTTTGTGAATTTTTTCCCAGTGCTATATCGAGAATTAATTCTCAAAATGTTTGAAATAATTGAGATGCGTCTGTATCTAATTCTTTCGCCATGCTATTAATGGCTTCCTCACTCCTAGCTTACAACCAAAATCTCTTACACTAATCATGAAAGTACTGGTTTGGTTTAGTTTTTTTGAATTGTTTTGTATTTTTATTTTTTGTCTTTAGTGAACTTTTTCAAATTTTTTTACTTTTTAGATACACTTAAAAGTAAAAGTAGTCCCTCTATTTGGCCTTTGCATCATTTTGGTCTTTATAATTTCAAATGACTCAATTTTGATCCTAGTTTGTTTTATTGTGTCAATTTGGCGCAATTGTGACAAATGTTAGCATTTTTTTTAAATGATAAATTACAAATATACCCCCTGATATTTGCTTAAAATACGAATTGCCCCCTGTGATTTGAAAAATTACAAATGCCTCCATGTTAGAATTTTTTATTTAACAAAATTAATTGAAAAAGTGAAATTTCTAACTGTTCACCTATACAATAATAAAATTATCTGAATTATTAATTGAAATAAAATTTTAACATTATTAAAAACTGTGAATTAACTTGATGATTTATTAATAAACGGACCTATTTGTTATGAAATTAGAAACCCTAAGGGCATAATGTAATTTCTAGAACCACAGGGGGTTATTTGTAATTTAAGTAAACATCAAGGGTGTATTTGTAATTTATCCTTTTTAAAATGAAAAATGTGTCCATGAACATGTGTCATGTTTTTACGAGTAAAATTATAAACTTGATCAACATAGTGAGTTAATTTTAATTAATTCAATGATCATTTTCTATGAATGAAAAAAAAAAAAAAAAAAAAAAAAAAAAAAAAAAAAAAAAACTCTAACAGCATTATCAATTGAACCAAATTGATACAAAATCTAATACCAAGGGTTAAAATTGAGCCTAAGAAGCAAGGACACATAACACGATACGGACACGAAATGGACAGGCGAACACACAAATTTTCAAAAAATATAGGGCACGACTTGATGGAAAGACATACAAAATATATAATTTTTTGTATTTACTATGTGCCATATGTTCAAATATTTAATATTTATTTTATGTCAAAAATTTAATTTTATCAAATTTATCAACCTTAGGTATGCTATCATAGTAAACATTTTTTTTGTGGATAAAAATGGTCTTCATTGTGTCCTTTGCATGTCCCCAACGTGTCCCCAAAGTGTCTGTAGCGTGTCCAAAGTGTCCTAGCATATTCGACTCTGTCCAGCATACACCACCTCCGGAGAGGTGTTCATGCTTCATAAACTGGGTCAAATAAAAGTGTTAGGACCAAAATAACATGAGGGGCAAAATATAGAGACTAACGGTGTAATTTGCCCTAAAATATTTGTTAAGAAATATGAAAAAAAAAGTTTACTAAAAATTAAAAAAAAAAAGGTATGAAAATGTGCTCTTTTTTATGTTTTTTTCCTGGGTAACCTAGATGCATCTAAAAGACAAAACAATAAAAACTTAAAATCAGTTATTGACTTTGAAAACCAAACAAAAGGATATTATAAGACTACAAATTTGACAATCATACGACTACACGATCATGTCTAACTTTAACATGTAGAATTGTTAGCTCTGCTAGAAGATACTCAAAGCCAAATTCTTCAACCACGGGTGAGATTTCCTCTTGCTTAATGTGGCCTTCTATTGAATGATGCATGTAATGAAGAATGCGATAACCCAGAAGTGGTATCTCTGCCAAGCGAACTCCCAAAGAAAGTTCGTCATGGTAAGGCCCCTAATTCAGCTTCTGTGTCTGCGTCTGATGACGAGGAGGCTGAATTTCATCTAAGCAATTATTGTTGGATAATTGGTTTTTTATAGATTTATTTTGGGCCAACTTTGAGTCCAAAATAGAGAGGGTCCCACGCTTCTTTTGGGGTGGGTCCGAAGAGGTGACGTATTCCTTGCTGCGTGGCAAGTCACATGGTGAAGACGGTTCGTCAAAATTATTGAATGGGAACTTGACGTCGTTTTTGAGTTTATGGAATGGATATTTAAAGAATTAAATGTGGATTTCCTTGAAATGAGTTGTCCTACATTGAAACTTTAAGAGAGCTTTTGTGAGTATATAAGCTCTTGGTGTACTAACTTGGGTTGGGCTCCAAGGGGCACCCCAAATTTGTAGAAGGAAAGAGTTATGGATAAAGTGAACCTTAGCCCAAATCACCACAAGCGCCACCGCCGTCCGGCCGTGTCGGGCACGAGTGTGGGTCGGTTCTAATATTATTTTTTTTCAAAAATTCTTAACGAAATTAATTAAACTTGAATTTAAATTCCTGTCGAATGTTTCCTCTTCAAGTCCAATTTTTCCAAATAGTTTTCAGATCTGTTGAAACCCGAACAGATTTAAATCTGCCAGTAGTTTTTCCAACAAATATAAACTGCCCAGCAGTTATCTATTTAAACTGTTCTGCACCTGTTGGATTCAAATTCCGCCTGTTCAGTTTGAATAATTAAACCTGTTCAGTCCTATAAATTCCTAGACATTCCAGCAGATTTTTTTCATATCCGAAAATCATCATTTTGCTGTCCGGTTTTGTTCCTTTGCATAAATTCTCTTCATACAATTTTTAAAAAAATTAAAGAGAGTATAGAACACAAGGTTTTGTTTGCCATATAAGTTGTTTGGAGTGCTACTACAATTTGTGAAGATCATTTTATCCTGAGAGATAGACGCCACTTGTCCGTAAGTACCATAGCGGTGTGAATCTGTCTTAAGGACAGATTATCACATACTCCACTTGATCTTTTTATTATTCATTCGGTTCAGTAAAATAAATTTGGTACGTCATTTATTTTATTTGTTTGATTTAGTTTCAATTTATTTATTGTACACAGAAAATTGTTCCAACAATTATTACCAATAAGATGCTTGGAAGGTGTGAGCCCGAGCATGTACCAGCTTAGACAAATGGTTAAGTTAGGGCAAACTTATGAATAAGCTTGAGCCATGTTGGTGATGAAGGCGGCTAAGCGACGTGTCAAGGAGGCAAGTAACTCTGAGGTAAACTCCTTAACCACCCCTACTTATGAAGGACAAAACGTTATCAAATGTAATCATTAAGTAACAGTTTGTGTGACTTTGAAAGCCATTTGGATTGTTTTTGTGTTTTGTGTGTTTTTTATATGACTCCCTATGAAGTTTTTTGAATTTCACCTGCTTTTGGAAATCCTTTCTTGGTAGTGGGTGGTTTAAATCTAATGGTATTTGTAATAATGCTTGTTGTTGGTTGTGCTCTTCTTTTCTTCTTTTTTGTGAATTCTCTCCCAAATTTTTTTCAAGATTTTGAGTGCTCAACAATTTGATCTTTTGTTTTGGTTAGTCTATATGGATGGGAAGGTCAAAGAAGATCTTAAACTATTAAGGGTGAGTTCACGACATCCCTTTATTAAGTAATATGTGATCAATATATATATATATATATATTACTTGCAAGGGAGGATTTCCATTACATGATTCAAAAGTTTGTAATTATTATTTCTAAATTGAAAATTATGATAAATTTTCATGGTTATTTCATAACTCTTAGATGATGTAATAGATCTTAGTCTTATATATATACTAGTGTAAAATGTCCGTGCAAGGCACGAGCTACTATTGTGGTAAATTTAAATTTTAAAAAATAAAAATATTCAAACAAATGATTCTATTTTGTTTGATTTTCAAAAATTATTTTTGGATGATTTTTTGTCTTTTTTTAATGAATTTGCTTTCATATTTTATTTATTTATTTTAGATATTTTATAGATGTACCTCATCTTGACGCATCTAAAATGTTAAATAAATCAACTAAATTATTTAAAAAATTCACAAAAGGAAACCAAAATCTAAACAAAAATCTGTGTGTATTCTGTTTAGATTTGCATTTAATTTTAATGAACTCTTCTTTTTTTGTTTTTTTGTTTTTTTAAATTTTAAGTGCATCTAAGTTTGATATATGTAAAAAAAAAAAAAGGGAAAGAAAGAAACACTAAAACATGAAATAAAAAAAAATTAGTAAAGGCAAATGAAAAACCATTTAAAAATCATATCTAAAAAGTCAAACCAAACAAAAGATTTGTAAAATTATATTTGAGTTTTTTGTTTTCTCACTTTTTTTGTGAGTAAATTACACTTTACCCTTTTATATTTGGTCACTTTCTCACTTTTGACCCTTAGAATTTATTTTTTCTTATTTTGGCCTTTTATGTTTTAAGTTTTTCCCAATTTATTCTTAAAGCAAACTTTTGTTTAAAAGTAGACAGAAAATGTCATAATAACTGTTATATAATATAAAAAATATATTATTATAGGGTTTAAGTTTATGTAAGAGATGTGAGTTACATATAATAAAATATTTTATGCACGTGACGTGACTATTAATGTGTCATTTTTTATCTAATTTTTAATAGACATTAATTTAAGAGTAAATTGAGAAAAACTTGAAATATGAAGGGTCAAAATGGAAAATAAATAAACTTTAAAGGCCAAAGTGAGAAAAATGGCCAAACATAAAGGGCAAAGTGTAATTTACCCTTTTATTTCCAATAAACTTTTTTCACATTTTAATTAAATTTTATACTTGTTTTGATGTGTCTAATCTAAGTATATTTAAAATTTTAAATAGTAGTATACATTCACATGATTATAAAATAAATTCTTTTATTGTCATCTTCCATCCAACAAGAGTAAAGGTTTCTAGACAAACAATTTGCTGAGAGAAAATGAAGGGCAATTTCGGTAGCCAAGGCCAAAAAGGATGTCATTTCACACTTCCCAAGTATCAACGAACTCCTACATTATATATATAGGTATATTTGTATTTGCACAAGGTAAGATATTAACGAGTTAAAAAGTTAAATTATAATGGAAACTAACATCTTTCTATGTTCAAATTTGAAATTTCACATGAGTACTTAAATAAATGTCTTGTCAAGACCACTTAGCTAAAGTTGGCCTCGCATAAATTTACCTTCACTTGTTGGGAAAAAATGAAAATCATCATAATTGGAGGCCTAGTTAGTAGCGAGTGTTGTACATCTACTACTTGCAACTCTTGTAAATAATATATATATATATATATTTTTTTGAGGACATGAAAAAACAGTTATATTAAAATAAAGTAAACAACATACATCAAAAGCAAAAGAACAAGATCTTAAAGGGCTAAATAAACAACCATACAACATACTACAAACAACAAAAAACAACAAATTTGTCAAAAAAATCAGTTACGATCTAGGAAAAATTACCGATTTCTCAAAGATGTAATTTAGAAAACTATATCTGCATCAACGCCCTCCGTTGACGTCGTCCTTGTTGTTGCTGCCTAACTCTGCTATCGCCAGAAGTTAAGGCTGCAGAGGAAGAACATCCACAATGATACGGGAGACGGCTTGAGAGAAGAGAAAACTATTGTAAGTATCGAAAATCTAAAAATCTATGTCAACAAGCAGTGAGAGCTTCTCTCTCTAGGAGATTTCTGGTGACCTCTTTTACACTTCTAAAGTGTAGATCTACACTCTTAGCTTATAGATCTGCACTTTTAAAGTAGATGTGGACTTTTTATGTCTACAATTGGAGTTTTGAGTGTTTCTCTTGTAAATAATAATTAAAGGCCCATAGATGATAAGTGTAAGACAAAATCTCAATTTTAACTATTTTAAAAAAAATAATTATTATTTTATTCCTTTTTTTTCACATGTTACAATGTTTATGTAATATATATTTAGCGATTATATATTTTCAATGGTTGTATTTTTTAGAGGAAACATTAATTTAGTGTAATTTAAAATAAATAAAAAAAATTAGATCAATTGTAAATTTTTTAATACATCCTCTAATTATTTATTGAAATTATCACTGAATTAGAATTTTTCCTATTTTCTAATAACCATAAAAAATGCTAGTGGAAACTTTATGGTTAGATAATGTTGACCGATAAAGAATGACTCACCTAATATTACCATCGCCGCCACCGCCACGACCACCATCACCAACATCTCCACTACCACTACCACCATCATGCTACCGTTACCACCACAACCATCACCATCAAGCCGCCACCACCTTCATCACTATTGTCATTGTTGCCATAATTACGACCATCATTTTATTATCACCACCACCAAAGTCACCATTGCAATTACTACCACCACTATAACAATTACAACAACCCTTCACCTTCACAACCATAGTCACCATTGTCATAACCATCACCACAACAACCACCATCATTACACCGCCGTCGCTACCTCTTTTTATCTCCAAAACATTAACTATTCTATCATCATCACAACCACTATCCGTCTATCTTCATTGCCATTATCATCAGTGTTAAGAGCTAACACCGCCTTCTCATCCACCACTACCAACTCACCATTACAACATAAAATTTGAAAGATATAATTTAAAAATAATAAATTTCAAAGTTGATGTTATACAATCAAACAGCTTATTTTAGTTCAGCACTAAATTTTTTATCAAACAGATTTTCAGTTTAAAAAATTCGACATTTAATTTTCAGTACTTAATTTTTAGTTTTCAGTTGTTAATAATATCAAAAACATATTTCAATTAATAATTCAAGTAGTTTTATTATTGTATAGGAGACAATTAAGAATTTCACTTTTTTCAGTTAATTTGTTAAATAAAAAGAAGGATGGCAAGGTTCGCTACTTTTTCTTAATCAAATTATATTTCCTAGATTATCCTTCCCTTTTGTTCTGACAATGGGTATTTGTAATTTTCAAACCATATGGGGGCAATATGTATTTTAGGCAAAGTATTTATAATTTACTATTTAATTATTAGCCTTGTATTAGAAATCTACTTTAATAGTAAAATTCACTACACTAATATTGTGCTAACAAATAAGATAAGATAAAGAATTAGGGATGTTTGATAACCAAATTCAGTACTTAAAATTGAATGTATTAAATGATAATCAATTAAGCTCGTTGATAATCACAATTAATATCACTTATGAATTTAAGTGCCTCTTAACATATAGGCTAAAAGTCAAGTCATATAAAATTTAGGGTAAATTACACTTTGCACTCCTACACTTTGTACCAAATCTCACTTTAGTCCCTACACGTGAAATCGTGATAGTTAACTCCCTGCACTTTTGTTCATATTCCATTTTGGTCCCTATACATAAAATCGTGATAGTCAACCCCTTGCACTTCTAGTTAAGTGTCAGTTTGTCCCTTTTATTACTCTATTGTTTAAATTTTTAACAGAATCCGATTATGTGATAAACATGTAACTGCAAAATGAGGGCAAGACAGAAAAATCATTATCATTCCCCATCAATATACATTTTGTCCTACGTGATATCATGTGAGAATTATACAATATAGGGCAAATTGCACTGACACCTCCTAAGGTTTAGTCCAATTATATCTCACTCCTAGACGTTTTAGAAATTACATTCCCACCCCTATGGTTAGTAGTCTCATTTCACAAACCTTCTGCTTATATAAAATGCAACAACTTCTAGTAGAAAAATAGAGGAAATTACATTTAAAAAAAAAAAAAAAAAAGGTAAACCAAAGGAAATGGGGGGAAAAAAAAAATAAAGCAAGAAAAGAGAGAATATATGAGTTCAATGTCTTCATTCTATCTAAATAATTACAATGACAGAGGGGTTAATGTAATTTCCCAAATGTGAGAGGGTGATATATATTAAACTCAAACCTCAAGGGGTGTAAGTGTAATTTACCCTATAATATATGTGTGTATGTATATGTGTATGTGTGTTCATATGTTGAAAATTAGAACAAAGAGGTAAGAAAATAGAGCTTAAAAAAAAGAAAAAAAAAAAGAAAAAAAAAAAGACAGCAGAGAAATTGAAGACTCTGTTACTGTGGAAAACAAAGTTTCATTATTACAATTTTTGCAAAAACTAGTTCATCTCTTTAATCATTCACAATTTGCACTTTGTTTTAACTGAATACAATCAAAAGTTGATGTATAAATTTTGGGACGAAATGTAGTCATATGCTTGTCATATTACTGACTTCTGTTAAAGACCTATAAAATGGAGTAACAAAAGAGAGATATTAATACTTGACTAGAACTGTAAGGAGTTAATTGTCATGATTTCATAAGTGCAGAGAATTAACTGTCATGATTTCATGTATAAGGACCAAAGTGGGATTTGACCAAAAGTGTGGGGGTTGACTGTCACGATTTCATGTATAGGGACCAAAGTGAGATTTGGTGCAAAGTGTAGGGGTGCAAAGTGTAATTTATCCTAAAATTTACTTAATTTTGATTGAATTTATAAATACTAAATATAAGCGTTGATATACACTATTATAAATTCATTACCACCATTGCTACCACTACTGCCACCACCATCATGCCACTGCCACTGCCACTGCCACCACTACTACCACCACCATCTTTGCTACTGCTACCACTACCCTACTACCACCATTATGCCATCGTTACTACTACCACCACTACCACTACTACCACCACTATCATAATTATTGTCATTGTTATCACAATCACCACGATCATTTCATTACCACCACCACCCCACCACCATAATCGTCGTTGTCATTACTACCACCACTACAACAACTATAATAGCCCTTCACCTCCACAAGCATTGTTACCATTGTCATAACCACCATCACAACAACTACCATCATTACGCCATTGCTGCCACCACCTTCTTTTATCACCACAACATTACTATTCCACCATCACTACAATCACTATACATCTATCTCCACCACCATTGCCATTAGCGTCATAGCTAACGCTGATGCCTCATCCACAACTACCAACTCACTATCACAATATAAAAATTGAGAGATACAATTTAAAAATAATAAAATTCAAATATAATATTATACATATCAAATAACTTATTTTAGTCCAACACTTAAATTTTTATCAAATAGATTTTCAGTTAAAAAAATTCAACATTCAATACTTAATTTTCAGTTTTTAGCTTTATCAAATATCTTATTGTTGTTGAAATTTTATGGGTTGTTTATAGAGAGAGATCCTCTAAACTATTCAAAAGTATCATTTTAACCTCCTAAACTTTAAAAGCATACAAATGCATCATCTAAACTATTGAAAAGTATCATTTTACCCCTACACTATAAAAACGTACAAATAGACTAAACTAGTAAGAAGAATCATTTTACCCCCTAAACTATAAAAAACATATAAATAAACCCGTAAACATATGGCAAATGACCAAGATACTCTTATTGCCATATATATATATGCAAAATGGTGTAGTGCAATAAAGCATGGATTATACTCTTGGCAAAACATTAACATCTTTATCCCCAAACGAAATTCAGTGTTTGAGCATGGGTTTCATTTACCTCAAGCATTAACATCCTTTGAGCATTGGTTTGAGCATGGGTTTCATTTATCTCAAGCATTAATTTCCTTCGGTTTGTTTCATTTACCTCAAGTTCTCTCGCTCTCTCATTATATAAATATACAACACCATAATCTTCCATGCAAAACCACTACCATCACCTTTTGTTTCCCCTCTCATCTCACCACCATCACTTTCCATGCAAAATCACAACCAACCAACATCACCACCATCATATTCCATGCAAAACCACAACCAACTTCTTATTCCATGCAAAACCACCACTCAAAATCACCACCACAACTTTTCTCTATAAAAATAATCCAAACCAACTTTTCTTCTTATAATTCAAATTAGTAACAAACCCAACCCATAAAATCAAACAATTAATATGTGTAAACATTTAGATTTTTGAAATAGCATTGATCTTTTTCTTCCCGTTTCCGATATTTCTTTGGCCCATCTTTCGGACTCCATAACTTTCCCGATTCTTAACAATTTTATCCCGTTCTTTCACCAATCTCCTCACCTTGCTTTATACTTCATTCTACGCTATCTCATTTTTTCACTTCTTCCTGAAATGGGTGGTTTTGGCATACCGAAAGTTGTCCAAAAGCTTCACACATTTCAAAAAAATATCTTCAAATCTATTTCTTTCTTTTTCATCATCCACTCTTTTCTCTTGCTTCATCTATAACACTTTGTAAAGGGTGGTTCTTGGTTTTGACGAAGCTGGGCAATGGTGGTGATGATGGTGGTCACGGTAAGAGAGAAGATATATATATATACATATAGAGAGAGAGAGAGAAAGAAAGAGAAGTCAAAGCTTTACCATTTATCTTTCTCCTCAGGTACATATGTTAACTTATCAATGCTTGGTTTCACCACTATCAAGACCAAACGGATTGTACAATTTGTTGATTGGTGGTTTATAATGGCATTAAGAAGAAAATTAGAGAAATAAATAAGGGCAATTTAGACTTTTTACAATTTCTGTTACATCCGTCCAAAATTGCATTTTGGTATGAAGTATAGGGGTTTAAGTGTTACAAATGAAACTATAGAGGGACTCCGTGTTTTTTGGATAAACCACAAGGGGTTAAGTTATAATTTACCCTAAAAAATTAAAATGATACTCCACGTTTAAAAAGTCTTAAATAATCCAAATTTTATTAAATATTTGGCATGCACTAAAAAAGTGCACTATTTTTGCATACATACATTTATTTAAGTCACATCAATTAATATCTCTTTTCTATTTTTTTACCAATTTTCTGTATTTTTCTACATATTTTTTTTTTTATATAAAAAGTCAAAAAATATACTTGTTTAGAATATCTCAAACCACCCATACATTGTGGGACTAGTGTAAATTTTAGCTCCAAGGGTTCGTTTGGGAAGTGAGTTGATTTTTTAGCTTGTTGATTATTTTAGCTTGGACTAAAAAGTCACGTTTGGAAAGAATTTTTTGACTTTTTTATAAAAGAAAAAATGTAATAATTATAAGTTAAATGTGATATTTTATCTTATTAACGCCAAGTTTGGCAATTATAAAATAATCTATCTTTTTATCTTTTTTCTATCACATCACCTCTCTACTTTTCTGTATATCTTTTCATAAAAAGACAAAAAATATACTTATTTAGGTCATCCTAAACAACTCCTAAATTAAAAATCTATTTCATCTTTTTATAATTAAAATAGTTCCAACCCTTCTTCCCAAACCAAGCCTAAATATTCAAAGGTGTTGTCTTTTGATTGGAGGGGCCACTCCTCTAGAGTTCACAGACCAAATATAAAAGGCAGTAAATTTCAAAACGTAGCCGGGGCCGTCGCCCCCCTCAGCCCCCTTTGGGTCCGCCGTTGTTTTGTTGGAAGCATGCATGAGATCTAGGGTTGCTTCCCTGCTGCTGCCTTTTCAGTTTGTTTCCTTACCTTTGTGAGGGATTAGGTCATTGTTTTGTGGTCTGCCCTGGGCAGATTCACCGGCAGGTGAAGCAATATAGTTCGGTGCGTAAATGGAGACCTCAGCTTTTTTAGCATAGCCTTTACTTAAGCCATATAAGATCTTCTACGCTGTAGAATGTCTGGCCTATATCACTTTCTTTCACTTTTTTTGCAAATCAAATGAAAAAGCCCTAACGAAACCAAATCAGGAAATCGGAGAACACAACCTCGCTGGTTCGATCAACCTTGGATACTCAAGCACACAGTGCCGATTGGTACTCAATTTTCTGTAATTCATTAAACACACTCATATATGAGCATTTTTACATACATACATGTATAGATTCTGTTTATTGAACTCGTGTTGTCATCGTAGGGCGAGAAAGTAGAGAGAGAGTAACAGAAGAAATGGCAGAACAGAGCTTTCTGGATTTGAAACCCAAGTTGAGAAAAATCCGGTAATCTATACTCTGTAATATATCACACATGTTTAGATTACATATTAGGGTTACTGTTATTGTTTTATACTCTGTAATCCGGTAGTTTTTTTTTTTTTTTTTACCAAACCCACGTGATTTTGAAATTCAAGTTGTTTTGTGGATTCATGCTCCTAGTCACGTTTTCAAAACACAGCCGAAGTTCGTTTTCAAAAACACGACCATCTGAAAAAACAATGGGTTTGAGAAATAAATATGAAATTGAGCTTCTAAGTTGTATGGATTTCCTTTAAGCTTGTATTGACGTGGTATACTTTTTCAAATCAATTGAAGTTATTGGGTGGTAGAGAAATACCAAACTTTCTTCGTACTGTTGAGATTTTGTTGCTTAGTTTATTTGATCACTTTCACTTGATTACGTCATTTGTGCTGCATTAGTGCGTCACATGATGTTAAACAAACATAATTTGATCATATTTGTATTGAATTTAAATGTTACTATCTTTGGCTAGTGGAATTAATGAGGCTTTGAACCGGCCTGCTAGGTTATGTGATTTACAAAATTTGGGATTTTTTTGCATGTTGCTAGGTATTGTTCAATTTGCTGGAAAATTTGGGATGCGTGAAATGTTCCTGTTTTTAGTTTTGTCAAACATTGAGGTGTCTAGTTCATTGTCAAAATCACCTTTAAGACCTAAATCGACATGGGATGTGCTAGTAAAACGGATGTACATTTATTTGTTTTAACTGAGTATATAGCCCTTGGCAGAGTGAAATGAAGGATGAAAAAGAATATAGCCCTAATTAATCATGCTTAACCTTAGTTAATCAAGATTGTCGTAATTAATCATACTTGACCACAATTAATCTTGATTTATATTTTTATAAGATGAGACATGATATACGACATTAACTCATGTCATTTAAGCACCCTAATTAAGCAAAATCAAAATTAGGTCAAATCACATTAACCAATGAGTCATGCATTTGTTAGAAATCCCTAATGTATCACAAACAAAATGTGCTACACAATCAATTATATGGAATGTAATATACACAAGAATGAATTAAATATATAGTGGGACTTGGGTCATTACATAAGTGCAAATATTTGCAATTTGTCTTATTAGGACGATTTGGGCAGATTTTAATTTAGGTAGGGCTGGGTTGCTAAGTAGGGATAAAATTGGGCTTAAGGGAGACCCTGTGCTTTGTTATATATTGATATTACTAAACTATGTCACTATTTCTTGGGTAAATTACATTGACACCCATGTATTCTTCTAAAATCACATTGACATCCCCTTTATTTTTTGAAATATCACTACCCTCCCTTACTTTTTATTTTAGAGTATAATATCACCCATCTGTCAGACAACCGTTTGTTGACTAACGAAAATTGTTAATCTGAAAAGAAAATATTTTTTCCTAAATACTTTTTTTATTCTTGTACGCCACTACCCCTCAAGAACATAAGAACCTCAAATACATGGGATAGAAGGACCACTATGATAGAATTCATCATTCCTTATAGACCCAACAAATCCTAGGAAGCACAGGTGTGGGTACGAACACGGGTGCGAGTACGTTACTAGTATGCCAATATGGGGGGAAAAAGAAACAAGAGTACCGTATGAGTATGGTCTGGTACGTGTATAATTTTTTTATTTTATAATTTATACTAGTACATGATATATAGTAATTTAAAAAATCAAATGTAAAAATAACTATGTATTTTAAATATTTTTCATATGTTTGATAATTTTAAAAATACGTTATATTTTTAAAGCTTTAAAAAATAGGCACGATATAAACATTTTAGTAATTAAAAAAAAAAAAAAATTATGCCCTAAAGTATCCATAAAAGTACCCAAGTCATACCCGTCTCGCACCCGAGCCATACCTGTCTTTTACCCAAGGTATTTTGTGTACCAAACAAGTATTTTGCGTACCCAGTACGCATGCAATTGTACTGTACGCATACTGTGTAAGTATTCTGTACTTGTTCACCAATATTTTTGTAGTACCCATGCTTCATAGATAAAATCAAATATCAGCTAAAACTATCCATACAAATCTACTAAATGCTAAACGCTCGTTCTGCTATTAAGGAATATTTTATTGCTATTTTATTATAAATTCTTATTAAAACCATAATGCACACATAAGAAAATTTTCTTTCATTCTCCAAGGAATATTTCAATACTATTTCATTATAAATGTTTATTTAAACCACAATACACAAATTAGAAATTTTTCAAGGCAACTATTTCTGCAGAATTAATTAAGAAAAATGATAGCACATGCCTTCAACTACCTTAGGTTAAAGCTTAAAGAAAATAATAGGAAACAAAGAACAAAAAGTTCTTGTTGTCTTGGAATTTTTTATTTATTTATTTATTTATTTATAATCTGACTGAACAAAAAGTATAATTTCATAAATTAGAGGGGAGGTCAGTGTAATTTCGTAATTATCACTTTTATCACGGTATTAGACAATGTTAACTGACAGGGGGCGCTAGTGTAATTTAAGATAATAAGAGGAGTGATAGTGTTATGTCATAAGAATCCAATGGATGTCTATGTAATTTGCTCTTATTTTTTAAATAACAAAACTACCCTTCTTTGTATTATATATAATCATTTTAGGGTTTCATCTTGCTCTCCTCCTTCTAGATCTGTCGTCCTGCGCCCAAGCTTGTTGCCATACTGATGTAAGTTTGAATTTTTGGCAAATCTTTGTTAGATTATTTTCTTCTTTCTTTCTTTTTCTTTTTTTTTTTTGCTTTGGAAAGTGTTATTTTTTCCCTTTTTTAATCATATGCCTTTGTTGCTTTGGTTGATTCTATTATATCATCGTTGTCATCGTGATCGTCATCGTTGTCACCATCATCATCTCTCTCTCTCATTTTTAATCTTGTGGAGAGGTCTTCTTTTCTATCTAGCCACAAATCTAATTACCTGCATGATTATTAAAATCTGATTTGGATTGTAGGATCGTACGCTTCTACGATCTTAGTTGGGCCAAACAATCTGGATCGCAGTAGAATCTTAAATTCAATAGGATTTTAAAGTGGCTATGATCTTAGTCGTAAAATCGTCTAAAATCGCACTACAATCCAGATTCTACTATGGTCCCGATTGTCCCAATTTTTTTTTTCTTATTATTTATTTCTTATATATGTATTTATATGTGTATATCTGTATAAGAGATTTGACTATAAACTCCTCCAAACATCTCCTCTAATTTATGTTAACATAAAAAATGTATTGTGTCATATTTGTAATTTTTTTTAATGATTTTAAAATTAGTTGACATACATTGTCATTATTGATAATTTTTCATTTAATTTTGCATTGAAAGTAAAATTTTGCGATCCTTGATCCGATTCTATGATCTAATCCACAAATCCCTCCCAATGATCCCACCTAGGATCCCAATTTTAACAAGCTTGATTACCTGTCTTTTGCCTTCAATTTTTTCTTTTCTTTTCTTTTTTGTTAAATGGAAAAGGGGGAGGGTATCAAGTATGGAGGGGAAATTTTGTGATCACGGATTCAAGGACCACATCACTAAAGTTTCATAGTGAGGGGTGGGTGTCTTATGAGATATGCTAGTTAGGTCTTTTTTTTGGCTCATCTGTATGTGCCGTTATTACTACCACTGCTGCCAGAAGCATCTCACACACCACATTACCATCACAAATGAACACAATGATGATTTGCATTTGCTGCTTTTTTATGAGCTCTTATTTTCTTTTTTTCATTCCATATCACAATGTTAGATTTCTGTATTCCTCCCATAGTCTTATTATTATTATTTTTGGTATATTTTACTATTTGAAGTTTTAGTCAATGGGATGGTTTGCTTCACTTTTAAGAAAAAAGGTATTTAGCTTAGCATTAGCCATGTTTATAACGTGATTTGGGGCCCTTTTTTGTTGTAATTGTTGTAAGTTAAAGTCTTCAAAAGATAACGTCAACCAGTTTGTTTGCTTTTGTGCCTTTCTGGTTGTAGGGTCGGTGTGCAGTGTGGGGTGTACATAAGTGCACATGTAGTGGTTTTATCATTTTGAGAATTTGAACATTGATTTTATTTGCAGAATTGTACTTATTTAAGAGAATATTTCATCGTACGTGTAATTCTTTCTAAATTTGCAACCAACACCATGTGATGTCCAAGAGCTTGGCATTGTAGTTTTTATACTTATTATGTTACCTAATTTCAAGGCGTCTTAAATGTGAATTCTTAACGTTCTTTGGAGATGACAACCTCTGGAGGATGGCTGACAATGAATTAATTCCAAAGTTGCTTAGGATGACAAAGTAATCCTTTTTCTATGTCATTAAATCTATTATTGCAATGCCATCCTCTAGGTTGTCATCTCGTAGGGCTGACAATGAATGAGTTCCAATGGTGCTTTGGATGACAAAGTAATAGTTTTTCTATCTCATCAAATTTATTGCTGCTATGCCATAATCACCATAAATATTAGTTTTATTTCTTAAAATATGAGTGATGCTCTCATGGAAATAATCTTTCGTGGTTGGAGAAAACCACACCTTTTGTTACTTTGATGCCTTACCTTTGCCTTTATTTTTTTGCACTGTAGAAAATGTTTCTTTTGGCATCTTAAGCAATTCCTGCCAAGTCTGCAACCTAGAATCTTAATTCCACTATAAACCTTTCCACTCTACATTGTCATCCAACTCTTGTGCCCAAAAATTCCAATACCACAAAAATAAGGATAACAAAAGAATTGATATTTTTATTCTTCTTCCTTTTGGCATGCTTGAATGCCTTCTCGTTGCAATACCAAGGAACAAAGTTTTTGAAGTTGAATGCATAACAGGAGGTGTTTAACCCTCATGAGGTGAAGCGTAAGCCTCGAGGCGTAAGCATTTCAAAATTTTATATTTAGTAAATAAATAAAATATTTTAAAATAGTAAAAAATATTACAAATTAATTTAGTATAAATGCTTTTTCTCTTCATGGCATTGAACATTTCATTGCAAAGAAGGAAACTTGCCCTCGTTGAATGTGAAATCGACATTGTTAGCTTTAGTTATTGAGTTTCTCACTTGGGCCTTGGCTTTTTGTTTTTCCTTGATCGGTGATTTACTTTGTTTGTCCCATGAAATATCGTTACAAAAGAGTTATTATTATTATTTTTTTGTAGTTGTTTTTAATGTTTAAACCATGTATTAGACTAAGTTTAACAACCACCCTAGACAGGCTCTCTATATGTGTACTCCTTGTATGTTTATGTACAAAAGTCATAGAAGGAGCACCTGGAGTGTTGGAGACTATTGCTTAAAAGTCAGAAGCCTCAATGCATTTTGTCATAGGCTCACCTCGAGGGGAGCCTCAATAATGCCTTTTAAAGCTTTGCAAAGAAGTTAAATGGAGTGGCTTTTCATATTTCTTGTTGTATTGGCCTAGAGAAATAATAATAATAATAAAAAACTAAACAAGGTACTTGCTGTTTTTATTAAATCTGAAGTAGGTACATATGATGTTTACCATTTAAAGTTGGTCTTTGGATATTATTTGTTGGAATGTGTGTTTTGTTGTTCATTAATTTTTACTATACATAGAATTTATCCTCATTCTGGCTTTTGTTTATATTGGTTTTGGATAGAGAGAAACTGTTACTTTGCAATAAATGGCTGATTCGATTCCTGATGGTTGGCATGAAGGAAATGAAATTGGTAAAAATGGTAAAGAAATTAAGGTAATTTAGCATCTTCATCTCATTCCCCTAGTGATTCCCCCAACCCCCCCCCCCCCCCCCCCCCCCAAAAAAAATATTCATACGTATTGTTAAGTTAACTGTAAGTCATCATTTTTCTGTTTATGTTATTGGAACTAACGTCTTTAAATTATGAACTTCCATTTCTTGTGACTGGTTTCCCCATTTTCTTCCACCAAACCTGTCTGTGACTTAGATTTACCAAATTTAGTCACAAAATTATAGAAGTTTGAGGTCAACTCTTGAATTTTTAACATGTTTGAGTTCAAATTCTTCACTTCTTACCAATAATGAAATTCTAGTGAAAACAATGTCTCAGTATTGAAAGTGTGAAATATTGTTGGGTATGTTGTAGCTTTGGGGAAAAAAAAAAAGAAGAAGACATTATTATCAAGTTATGGAAAAGCAGTTACTACTTCTAGATGTCAGACTTAAGAGAGTTATCCACTGTGGTCGGAACAGCTTAGTGTAGAGCATAGCCTTTCCCATCACATGTTTTCAAATTGTTTCCAATGTTAAACTACTTAAAGGATGTAATGTTCTCCCTCTTTGTCTCACACCAGTTGCTGGATTTTGTCTTGGGCCACCAGCGTCATCCCTTCATCTTTTGTCTTTCACTTCTTTGGATAAAGAACCATGTCCTAGAGGTACTAGAGAATCAAAACTAGTGGAAAGGAAAGCCAGTAGGATTGGAAACAACATACAAGAAACCCAAATGGGTTGCATAGCTCGAGTTGGATTGAGATTCCATTTTAGAAGCCAGCCTCCTATGGTGGGGCAGAGTTTTACTAGGGTATAATTCTCTATTCTCGTGTGTTACGTGATTCTATTCAATTTCAAACTTCCCACATCTTAATTTCCTAATTTTTCATTAAAATATTTGGTCTTCACTAATTGATGTCATAAAAGTATTCAGTTGCTGAGCTTTTGCTTCATTCCATTTAGCTTTCCATGCATTCATGTAAGTAAAAGGGAAAGCCAAATTCTATTCTAATGGATGAGGTGAACTGTAAATCTTTGCTCAACAATTGTTAATTATTTATGGGCTCAAATGTCAAAAGTCAAGAAGTGAATGCTTGTTCAAGCCCTGAGGCCAACCACCTTGTGTGTACCACTGTAGAAGTTGGGTTTGTACCCGGTCTACCCCTTCGTATTTACAGGATGAACAATCAATCTTTCCGTAAAGGTTTTAAAACATATAAAGCGGTAGAGTATGGGTATCGATCCACGGAGACAATTGTGTAATTCTAGCTATTTCAATTATTAGTTCCCAAATTAGTTTTGTTGCAATGGGTTTTGTGAGAATGACTAGATAATAAAACCCTAATTAAATAAGCAAGAATTCAAGTTAAAGAATAAGAAATGGTAACCTAGGGATCCGAATCCACCGCTAGTTCTGTACCCGGAATTCTCATCTTAGATTACGCAATTGATTGGTTGGAATAGATCAATTTCTCAACTACAAGTTGGAAATTGAAAAGGAGAGTAATGTTGTGTTCGAAGCAAGAGTATGGCCTACCTGAACTAGCACAGATTGTCTACTCTAAACTAGGGTTTGTGCATAACCCGTCTAGTGAAAGCATGGCTCGTTTCAAATTCTCAACACAACAACAATGAAAACAAAAGTAAAACATTCATTCGCAATCACATAAATCGAATGAATAAAAGATAGAAACATGTTTATTCAAGAACTGAAAAGTTTTACAATTATTCCAATCAAATTATACAAGTCTCTCAGGATGAAAATTTGGTTACTTGGCTAGGGTATGAAAGCCTAAGTGTGGTGCTTAGCCACTCATGGAGATAGGAGGGAGTGACAAGGAAATGGAAGAGATAGTGAACCCCATAGTTGTGCAAGTTTGCTTAACCTCTAGCCCTAGTTGCCTCCATCTCCAAACCAAAAGCAACAGAACCCTTTTCCTTTCTTTTCTTTTTCCTTTTATATTTGAATTCTCTTCATGTCAGTTCTCATTTTTGCACACGCACTTCGAGGTGTGGCTTCTCGTGCAGTAGAGCTTTAACAGTAGGCTTTTGGCCACTAGCCACATGTGTGGCAGCTTAGCAGTGTTGTGGTGGTTGTCATGCATTCGCTGCTTATGCGGAGGTCTTGTTGCTTGTGCCGAGAGAATCTATGATCCCTTTCTCTTTAGTTCCACCACGTTTTAAGCATTTTATTGAGAATTGATTGTCAAGCCTGCACACACATAAAACACATAAGACTCGTTTGGTTTGTATCTCAAGATATAATTTTTTAGAACAATTTTTAAAATTTTGTTTGGTTCAAATTTTTTGAATTTTTTTTTTTAAATCACTCTCTCTTCTACACATCAATCAATCACTCTCTCTCTCTCTCTCAATCACTTTTTCTCCCACACACATCTACTTAACTACAACAAAATATCAAATCATCCCAAACTTCCAAACTCCAAAACTATTTTCAAAATATACAACCAAACAAACCAAAAAAAAAGTTCTAAACTCTTTTTCCAAATTTGTTTTTGAAAATTTATCTCAAAACACAAACCAAACACACCCATAATATCTGCCAAGCAACTGTACCTCGAGGACTATAAATGCAAATTAGATGGCCTCAATGTGGTACATTTCGGCCCAATTCGGTCACGGCCTTTTTGTTAGCTCAATTCATTTCCTTTTTACTGTCTCATTATTTAATTTTTTTCCCCCCAAGAAAGAGTTATGTGCTAACAATTTACTTTTTTACTAAGTATACTGCATCTACAAAAAGCTATGCTGCTCAAACCACAAAAAAAAAAAAGATGAAGGTGGAAATAGTGATAATAAAAAGAATGAATTTATGTAATTTGATCAAATTCGAAACTTTTGGCACTATATATCATAGTATCTATTGATTCTAGAACTACACTCACTATTCCTTTTGATATGTGGCTTTGTAGTGTTATAAAAATGATATAGGCCAGACATTCTACAGCGTAGGAGATCTTATGCGTTATGTAAACTATGCTAAAAGAGTTGAGGTCTCCATTTACGCACCGGTAAGTTTGATTTGCAAAAGTGGTATTGAAAAAATGATGATACTTAGTTTTGTTTACATGTGATCACCTTTGGTTTAGAATGCATTAGTGTGCCTCCTTCAGTTTTTACCGTCATTTATGATTATCATTTTTCTGAATTACTTGTACGAGCTATTTGGTGGTGATAAGATAAGGTTTATGCCAGATGCAGCTGCACCTTTTTATAGCAGCAGAATATATAATGTTTATTTATCCTGTTTCTCTATGAAGATGTCTTATGCATGTTGATTAGAAGAGATATGGAGAAAGTTCCCAGTGTCGTCTTTTTGTTCATGACTTGATTATAGTAACACATTTCAATACATTCTAACCTTCCAAATTTCCGAAGCACCTAAAGTACTACATGTCACTTTTAAGTGTTTCTTCATGAATTGTGTGCAAGGGGTTCAAATCTTTAAATAGATATAGATGTTATGTGTAAGAATGCTGACAGATAGCTTTAAATTATTCATTCAATATCATCTTCATGGACACAGAAACAGACCCTCTAGTCAAAATAAAACTTATGTTGCAAGATTGTCATATTCAGGGTATGATAAGAGTGACTGTATTTTATTCAATAACCCAAATAATTTGGTAAAAAGCTTACCTGTAAATAGTGTCTCCCAAGTAAGCTGGTGTGGAGGAATTGACTGCAGGTTTGAGGTTCACCAGAGAGTGGCAAAACACATAAGAGGCACCAAAGACAAAAGCGGGATGACTGGGAGAGAGATCGAGCAGTACAACACACACACACAGCTCAACAAGAGTTGACGTGTTCTAACCATGATGTAATGAAAGCAGGGCATAGCTAGCGGCATAGGAGCTGACTCAGCGTCAGCGCTACGTCCGCACTGGAGTGATTCAATATGTGGTTCCGCATGTTCCCCTTCTATATGTAGGATGCAAGCACGTGGTCATAACTAATTGTCTAGTTTGTCCGCCGTATTTTTGGGGGATCTTGTCAAAAGTTAGTTAGACCATTAGGATTACATAATGATTTTAGGGAAGCCTAGTTGTGAGGTCTATGTGTCTCTCAATAGGACTGACCTAAGGCAGCTTGACTTGTGTGGGGTGGGCACAACACCAAGGCAAGGCTCCATCTCTAGCCTTTGTGCCACAAGAAGCTAGAGACTACATCATACCTAAAACTCTCCTCTCAACCTAGATACTTCCGAAGTAATTGAGCTGTACAACACTGGAACAAGGTAATAAGATGCACATTATGACAACTATGATCAGTGTCTTAAAAAGCTCTAGGCGCACCGAGGCAATAAGGTCTCCTATAGTCTAAGCGCAAGGCGTGAGGTGAGGTGTGTGCCTCACCAAAGTGACATGCAAGTTATAGAACATAAGCAAAATTTTAATATAGGCGAAGTTTTTAACATAAATAAATATATATAGAATTCCAACAATCATAAAGCAAGTTTCACCATTTAAAAAACCAAAAAAGTAAACATTTAATCGTTGGCTGCATAACAAAGAAGATGAAAACATAGTGGCTGATAGAGAGAACCCAATGACAGAAAGGGGGAACAATGGTTGGAGTAGAGAAGAAAAGAAAAAGAAGAAGAAGAAGAATAGTGGTTGGATGAGAAAAAGAAAGAAATAAAAAAAAGAGAGAGAGAGAACTAGCAAAGAAGAAGAAAAGACATAGAGGGAACACAGCGAAGAAGAAGAGAAGAGAAGAGAACTTGAAGAAGACGACGTCAATCGTTGATGAAGAAGACCATGTCGTTCTCTCTTCCACATCTGTTGATCCCTTTTTTGATCACTAGTTTTTTTTTTAATCACTATTCTGATTTCTCTTCACACGTGTTTGTTCATTTTATATTGAAGGGTTGTAATCCCCTGCTGGTATGCACACAAGAAATCACTTAAATCAAGTGTTGGAGTAAAAGGCTACGTAAAGCCCATAAGGCCCTTGCCTTGTGCCTCATCCCCAGGCGCGCCCCTCAGTGCCTTTTGTTCTGTGCCTTGCCTTAATCTGCTTGGAGCGCTTTGCTGCGCCTCAGGCCTAAGCAAGCTTTTTAAAACACTGACTATGACAATGAGTTGTGCAGTTATGAATATGACGGCCATGAGATGGCCTAATCTCCTAAATGCTGTGGGATGTCAACTTGGCGAGCCTTCATAGAGATGAGCTCTTAGGACTTGGATACAAATTGATGCAAGTCCTTTGATCTTATTCAGTTTAGTCTGAACACGTGGACCATACATGCCTCCATCATGGGTAACACGTGTAAGTCTTTATGCTGAAATGTAAGACACATGTCATTGCGTACGTGTGCATGACACGTTGGCGGTAATGGTGGTATGTACAACTGGGAAGTGAGTTGCTATTCTGGTGTCCATCAACCATAGGTGTTTGTTTTATGGACTTTCATTCTCCTGATAAGGTTTCCAGTGAAGATACTCACACATGGTTAGTGATTTTATGCTCAATGACAGTATTTTAGATTCTACATTTAATATGAGAATTTGATTATCTATCTTGCAATACTTCATATGAAAGTTCGAAATAAATCTTGCAAGGAAAAAATTGAGGGATCCATGGTGCCTTTTCACTGGAAAAGAATCCAAGAAAGGCAGATAAGATCCAGAACTTGGGGGTAGTTTGCCCGCTATCTGCAGATGAGTTTCTATTTTCTAAAATGGTTCACTTCTAAAAATACAGAAAAGATTTGAGAATGTAATGCTCTCAAGTTGTTTTCTGTTATTAATAGACCAGAACTATAATAGTTAAAAAAATATATTTTTAGATGTTGTCGAAACCCCATCCGCCCAAACCTGCCCTAAACCTGTCTTTTGCATCATTATCATAATTTATTTTCCTTTGTTCAAATATAAAAAAGGTTTGCAAACACATTACATGTGGTTCCATGCTTTTCTTTCTATTTCTGTAATGCTTTATTTGGTTCACTTGAATGAGATGGAATGGAATGATTATTCCCTTACAATGGTGAATAATGATTTTATTTGCAATGTATTTTTCATTTTTTTTTAATCAACCAAACATGGGAATGGAGTTTTTAATGGAATGATAATTCTATTCCACTGCATTCCAATGAATCGAACACTACCTAAGTTCCTAGTAGTCTCATTGGAATTAGATTAGGGATAGGTAATCTCACTGAAATTATGTTGTTAAAAGCTATAGTTTGTACAACAACTCAATTGAAAAGAGCCCTTTCTGAAAGGAAAGATCCTGGATAAAAAAGGGAGATTATGATTGTCAATCTGAAACAGATTGTAAATGGTTTTCCTTCAACAATGCAGGAATTCTGGGTTCTTACACACGTGTTTCCTTATTGCAGAACTATACTCCTACAACTGTTGGTGCATCCCGAGGCAGAAAAAAACAGTTCAACATTACGTCAACAACCAATGTTTGTTTGTTTGTTTGTTTTACATATCCTACTTCATCAGTATTAATATGCTTGTTATTTCATACGTGTTAAGTAATTAACCTTTTCAATACCTGCCAAGTCGCTAATCTGGTTCTGGTAATTCAAATAAAATACTAGGAGGAGCATGGGTTACAAAAAATCTGGTTGTCGTGGGCTAGTGAAACTTTTGCAATAACAACGCAATGAAAATATAGGAGAGTTGGTACCCGGTAATACCTTTTTATGAATTAGTAGCACATCAAATCCTTGTATAGAGATGAGCACTGTAGTCTTCAATTCTGTGAGATATTTTTTCTAGGGTAGATTACACACTACCCACTTTAAGTTTCATATTTTTTCACTATGGCCTTTAAAGCATTTTTTTCTCACTTTGACCCCTAATGTTTGTAATTTTTTAATTTACTCCCAAAACCAATTTCCGTCCAATTTTGTGTGGAAAATGCCATGTCGTTAAGTTTTTTGATTCTGCCTTAATCTTCACAATTTTTCCACGTTAGCCCCTAAATTTTGTAATTTTTCCCAATGAACTCCCCAAACCAACTTTAGTCCAATTTTGGACAGAAAATGCTATGTTGCCAGCCATGTGGCCTACAAATATATTATACAGAACTGATTAGTGCCCCGAAAAAAAGGGGCACTAAAGCCCCGAAATTCCATATCAAGTAAAAAAAAAAAAAAAAAAAAAACTTACCCAGAATAGAAATTAGGGGCATTAGTGCCCATCAGATTAGTGCCACAAAACATTTTTGTATATTATATTAGAAGTTTAAGACCCAAAATTCAAATTCAAGTTCAAATTCAAATCCCCTTGTGACTGACAGAAGTGGTGTTCTTCAGCTTTGCACCTTCACTCGTGTTGCCTCATACTTCTGATAGTTGTACCTGCACAATTTTATGACCTTTGTTTCCTTGTTTGAAGCATCTAAAAGCAATAGGACCTCTTTGATATGGTGGTTGTGGCTGGCCATACAGCATGCTCTGTGATGATAATTTATTTTTGAAATCTTTTCTTTTGCTCATCGATTTGTCTCTTCCAGCGGCCTAATCCCCCAAATGTAAGGAAAGAAGCTGAAAAGGCAGCAGCAGGGAAGCAACGCTCAAAAGGTCTCATCCATGCTTCCAATGCTGATTAGTCTCTCTCTCATGTGTTTGTGAATTTTTTCCCAGCGCTATTTCGAGAATTAATTCTCACGATGCTTAAAATTACTGACGTGTCTGTTTTTAATTCTTTCACATGCTGCAATGACATCCTCACTCCTAGATTACAACCAAAATGTCTTGCATTAATCCTGAAAGTACTGGTTTGGTTTAGTTTTTTTAAATTGTTTTTGATTTGTTTTTTTTTTTTATCTTTAATGAACTTTTTTGTATTTTTTTACTTTTTAGATGGACTTAAAAAGTAAAATAGTGGCCAAATTACACTTGTAGTCCTTGTACTTTGGCCCTTGTATCGTTTTGGTCTTTATAATTTCAATTAGCTCGATTTTGATCCTAATTGTTTTTAGTCCAATTGTAACAACTATTTGCATTTTTTTAATGAAAAAATGTGCCCATGAGCGTGTCATGTTTTTATGGGCAAAATTGTAAACTTGATCAATTTAGTAAGTTAATTTCAACCAATTCAGTGATCATTTTCTATCAAAAATTGTAACATTGTTATCAATTGCACCAATTTATACAAAAATCTAAAACCAAGGGTTAAAATTGAGCTTAAGAAGCACGGAAATAGACATTCAAACCCACAAATTTTTATAAGTTGTAGGGCATGACACATTGAAGATACATGCAAAACGTATAATTTTATATATTTATTATGTGTCATATTTTTAAATATTGAATATTTATTTTATGTCAAATATTTAAATTTATCAAATTTATCAACCTCTTAGGTATGCTATTATAGCCATCGGTTGGGAAGGCAAGATTGAGGTTTTTTTGGCTATTTTAGTCACAAAAAATAAAATAGGCTTTTTAGCTCAATAAGACAAAACATCACATTCAATCTATAATTATTACATTCTTTCTCTCATAAAAAAGTTTAAAAAGTCGAAAACTCTTTTCAAATTAAGTTTTTTAGCCTCAGGCTAAAATAGTCCAAAACGCTAAAAAGTTAACCTACTTCCCAAACGAAGGCATAGTAATCATTTTTTTTTTGGATTGAAATAAATGGTCATCATTGTGTCCCCAACGTGTCCTCAATGTGTTCCAAACGTGTCTGCAACGTGTCCCAAGTGTCCCAACTTGTTTGACACATGTTCGATGCGTGTCCAACAAGTGGTAGGTGCGTGTCCATGTGTGACACGTGTCAGACACGTATACGTCACTTTTGGAGAGGTGTTCGTGTTTTATAGAATTGAGCCAATGAAAAGTGTAGATACCAAAATGACATGGGCAAAATGTAGAGACTAGCGGTGTAATTTGTCCTAATATATTTGTGAAGAAATATGAAAAAAGAAATTCACAAAATATAAAATAAATATAATAAAAAAAAAGCACGAAAATGTGCTCTTTTGTTTTCTTGGTGACCTAGTTGCATCAGAAGACTAACACTGAAGACTTAAAATCAGTTTTTGAATTTGAAAACCAAACAAAATGATATTATAAGACTACAAATTTGACAATCATACGACTGCATGATCACTTATAACGTTAACGTGTAGAATTGTTTGCTCTGCTAAGAGATACTCAGAGTCATATTCTTCAACCACAGGTGAGACAGGTCAATGTTCCTCTGGCTTAATGTGGCCTTCTATTGAATGGTGCAGGTTATGAAAAAAGAGATAACCCAGAAGCAGCATCTCTGCCAGGTGAACTCCCAAAGAAAGTTCGTCATGATAAGGCCCCTAATTTAGCTTCTGTGTCTGATGACGAGGAGGCTCAATTCAATCTAAGCAACTATTACCAATAAAGATGCTCGGAAGTTGTGAGCCCCCACTTATGGAGAACAAAACAATATCAAATGTAATCGTTAAGTAGCAGTTTGTGCGACTTTGAAAGCCATTTGGATTGTTTTTATGTTTTGTGTGTTTTTTGTATGACTCCCTGTGCATCTTTTAAAACAGAAAAGGCTTAAATTATGCCTGCTTTTGGAAATCCTTTCTTGGTAGTGGGTGGTTTAAAAAAATTCATGAAAAGTAAACCAAAATCTAAACAAAAAGTTGCGGGTATTTTTGTTTAGATTTGCATTTAATTCTAATAGCTCTTCTATTTATTTATTTTTTTTTAACATTTTAAATGCATTTAATTTTGATGTATGTAATATTTTATATATAAAAAAAAAAAAGACTAAAATATGAAATAAAAAGTTTATTAAAGACAAATAAAAATCCGTCCAAAAATCACATCTAAAAAGTCGAACCGAACAAAAGATTTGTAAAATTATATTTGAGTTTTTTGCTTTCTTTTTTTATTTTATTTTTTTAATGAACTTTTTTTCATATTTAAACTAAATTTTGTTACTTGCTTTGATGCATCTAATCTAAATATATTTAAAATTTTAAAGAGTAGTATACATTCACATGATTATGAAAAAAAAATTTGTTGTCATCTTCCTTCCAGCAATGGTAATTATGGGTAAAACGGACCAAAAAGAAGAATGGTGTAATTACGTTAGAAGGTTTTGAAACAAACAATTTGTTGAGAGAAAATGAAGGTCGGTCAAAAAATATTTTCGAGCAAATCTTGGGTAGAGCTTGTGAGCGTGGTTCCAATAAGTTGATAATACTTAGTGTGAGATGAACTACGGGTGTGGCTCCAATAAATTCATAACACTCAGTGTGAGTTGAATCTGAAACCTGAAGGGATTACACCACCAGAGTCCAAACTTGATTCACTAAGCCAACCCCTTGGGGTTAACTATCAACATGGTCTTATATTTGCGTAAGGTAAGATATTAGCAAGTTAAACGTTAGATTATAATACAAATTGATGTCTCTCTATGTTCAAACTTGAAATTTCACATAAGTACTTAAGTGTCCTTTCAAAACCACTTAGAGCTCGTTTGAGATATGGGTTGACTTTTTAGTATTTTGGTTATTTTAGCTTGAGGCTAAAAAATCTCTTTTGAGATGATTTTTTTGAATTTTGTGAGAGAAAAAATTAAATAATTATAGATTAGATGTGATGTTTTGTCCTATTTACCTATAATAATTTATTTTGTCTTATATAATTATTTTAGTCCAAATCTTCTTCCCAAACAAGCTCTTAGTTAGAACCGGTGTTGCATAAATTTACCATTACTTGTTGCAATAAAAAAAAACAAAACAAAACAAAACAAAAAAAAAACAAAAATACCAAACCCATCATAAATGGAGGCGCAATTAGTAGCCAGTCATGTAAATCTCTCCTTGCAACTCTTGTAAATAATAATTAAAGGCCCATAGATCATTGTAAGACAAAATCTCAATTTTAACTATTTGAAAAAAATAATCATCCAGATTGGTTTTGATTGATTTTTTTAAAAATTGAGCTTTTTATTTATCATATATATATATATATATATATTTTAGTGAATTTTTTTAAAAATATTTTAAGTAAATTTTTTACTTTCTAAATGCACATACCTTAGATGCACTTAAAAAGAAAAATATTTGTGAAAAAATATTTTTAAAAAATTGATAAATACTTAAAAATAAGAAAATGTACTTAATTTTTGTATTTGATGAATTTTTTTTCATAAATATTATACTTTTTAAGTGTATCTAGGTTAAGTGTATCTAAAAAATAAAAAATAAATATTAAAATTTTTGATTGAAAACAAAAAAATATGAAAAATAAAAAACTCAATTTTTTGAAAAGTGAGCTCAATTTTCTAAAACCAAATAAGGTGAACAATTTTATTCCATTTTTGTTCAAATATTACAATGTTTATGTAATATATATATTTAACGATTATATATTTTCAACAGTCATATTTTTTAGGGAAAATATTAATTCAGTAAAATTTAAAAAAAAAACAAAGATTAATGGTAAATTTTTTTTATTATAAATCCTGTAATTATTTACAGAAAGTATCACTGAATTATAATTTTTCCTATTTTCTAATGATCATGAAAAATGTTTGTTAAAACTTTATTGTTAAATAATATTGACATATAAAAAATGACCCACCTAATATGATGTTTTGGAATTCTTAATTTGTAAAGAGTGCTATGTTGACAATCACATTACGTAACAATTTTCTCAAAAGTGGCTAAGAAGACCCCACAAAAAAAAAAAAAAAAAAATGAGAGAGAAAAAATTAATAAAAACTTGTCTCACTTGTCATTGCGAGTTACCATAGCTCAAAACTAATTCAGCAATCACCATAAATAAAAATATTGCGTGGAACAAATTGATAAAATTTAAACAAAAATATTACATGGACCAATCACTATAAATGAATATATTACTATAGCTCGTTTCATAATCATAATTGATATCACTTAAAAATTTAAATGATTCTTAAAATGTAAGCTAAAAGTTAAGAACATTTAAAGTCATATAAAACTTACTTAATTCTGATTAAATTTATAAATACTAAACATAAATATCGATATACACTGTTATAAACTTACCATTGTTGTTGCTACCTCTATTGCTACTGCTGCTGCTATTACCACCAAAACAATCACTACTATCATGCTACTGCTACCACCACCACTACCACCATCTCTGCTACCGCTATAGTTATCACCACTACCACCATCATCATGCCACTATTAACACCACAGCCATCACTATTATGCCGCCACCACCGCCACCATTGTTACCGCCATCGCTATTGCTACTACCACTATTAATACTAGCACCTTCATCACCATTGCCATAATTGTCATAATCATCACCATAATTTTATTACCACCGCCGCACCAACGCCACAATCACCATTAAAAATAGCTATTTTCTTCTGCTTTGCTTTGCTTTGCACCTGCATCCCCTGGCTTGACCCTCACGAATTTTCCAGGCCCCGAATGGGAAATGAGACGGGGACAAATTTTGCTTCCCCTGCCCCGGTTCACCGGAATCTCGCCCTGATTATATTTTTATTAAATATATTTATATATATAATATATGATTTTTTTATTTTAATAAAGTTAAAACACTAAAATAGTATACTTGATATTAATTTTTATTCATTTATTTTCTATCTTATATAATATAATTTTCATTTAGTATAAATTATTATTCATAATATATTATATTATCTATAAATTTTTATTAATATTTTCATTTTTTAACTTAAAAAATTAACCCGCCTCCCGCCCTGCTTCCGTTACCTCTCGATTTGTCCCGCCCTCGATATGATACGAGGTGGGGACGAATTTTTATAAACTCATCCCAAACCTAACCCGTGATCATGTCTAGTCACCATTGATATTATTACCACCACTACAACAACTACAACAACCCTTCACTTCCATAACCATTATCATAACCGCCACCACAACAACCACAATCATTATATTGCCGTCGCCAATTGTTTTTTTTTTTTTATCTCTATGACATCACCATTCTACTATTACCACAACCACTATCCATGTCTCTCCACCACCATTGTCATTAGCGTCATAACTAACGCCACTCCTCATTCGTTACCTCCTCATCCACCACTACCAACTCACCACTATAATATAAAATTTGAAAAATATAATTTAAAAATAAAAAATTTTAAATTTGATAGTATACATATCAAAAACTTATTTAGTTCAACAATTAAATTTTTATTAAACAGTTTTTCAATTAAAAAAATTCAGCATTCAATTTTATCGAACACTAACTTGGGAGTTTTTGATAATTTGATTTAGCACTTAAAATTTAATATATTAAGTAATAATCAATTAAGTCTGTTTGATAATTACAATCGGCATCACTTAAAAATTTAAGTGCCTCTTTAAATACAAACTAAAATTTAAAAAAGATTTTAAATTATATAAAACTTATTTAATTCTAACTGAATTTATAAATAGTAAACATAGGCATCGATATACACTTTATAAACTCATTGCCACCACTATCATCATTACCATCACTACTATCACTATCACCATCACCACAACCACCACTATCGCTACTGCTACCATTACCACCACCATTATCACTATCATTACTATCATTACCACTATCATCACAATATAAAACTTTAAAAATAATAAATTTTAAATTATTTGATTTTATACCTATCAAATAATTTGTTTTCAATTTAACACTTAAATTTGTATTAATTTTTTTCACATCTTTTTATAAATAATAAAAAAATTATTAAGTATTTGTTTGACATACTATTTTAGCACATTATCTTATTTAGGTTACAATCATCTTATTTAAGTTATATCACTTCTCTACTACATCATTTTAAACTCAACTCATATGTCACATTTTTTTTCGTAAAAAATTAAAAAATATACTAACCCAACAATTCCCAAACACCTCCTAAATATGCGAGCCCTAAAATCGCTTTTGATGGGAGGGGCCACTCTATAGAGTTCGCAGACCAAAAATAAAAAGCAGTCAGTACATTTGCATATAAATTTCAACAATCATCCTAAAGACCACTAATTTGGTAGCTCTAAATCCACCACTAATGAGGTAGAAAAGCATAAAAAAAAAAAAAAACAGACACAACATATACTGTAGCAGTGGGTGGGACCCACTGTCACATCATTAATGGTAGCTCTAATTAGAACTCCCACTCATTTTCTAAATTTCAAAGCCTTGCAGGGCCATCATCCCCCCTTGAGGGTTGCTTCTTGGGGCTTTTCCCTAAATAAGTTAAAATATCAAGTTATTTCCCAAACTAGGCCTAATTTGGACGGATTTTTCAAACTAAGCTGAAACGTGATTATAAACCACGCTTTCACCGTTTTTGTAGTCCAACTGCGGAAAATTTGTAAAATTGTAAAAGCGTAGTTATAAACCACGTTTTTAAGAAAATTTGATTTATACAGAAAGTGTTGTTTTTAACCATGATTTGAAATAATTTTTTTTTTCTTCAGAAAACGTGGTTCACAACCATGCTTTTAAATAATTTTTTTTTAGAAAAGATGGTTCACAAACACGCTTTTAACATATATTAAAATATAAACAAAATAAAAGTGAAATGCGGAAGTAGCTCAAATGGTAAAGCAATGGTCTGCCTGCAAGAAGCATGGGGTTTGATCCCCCGCATCCCCAAACTCAAATTATTTTTCAATTCAACTCTTTGTTTTTTTTCTCCCCCCTCCACTTTATTCTATACTTTATCTATTTATTATGTAATTTTTTTATGAAAAAAAAAGTAAAACCTTTGTTTAGTTAACTAATTTTTTTTTTTCTCCCCCTTCCACTTGCTCTATACTTTATCTATTTATTATGTAATTTTTTTATAAAAAAATAAAAAAGTAAAACTTTTGTTTGGTTAACTAAAAAAATTCTCTATAAAATATAATTTTTTTCAAAATGTCAACATAATTGATTAAAAAGTATTACTATTCAGGTCTAAAAGTTTATTTTTCTGGACCTAATGATGTGTCAAGAAAATTATTGGTTCAAAATTAAATACCCCTCCACTTACTCTATATTTTATCTATTTATTATGTAATTTTTTTATGAAAAAAAAGTAAAACCTTTGTTTGGTTAATTAAAATTTTTTTTTTCTCCCCCTTCCACTTACTCTATACTTTATCTATTTATTATGTAATTTTTTTATAAAAAAAAAAGTAAAACCTTTGTTTGATTAACTAAAAAAATTCTCTATAAAATGTAATTTTTTTCAAAATGTCAACATAATTGATTAAAAAGTATTACTATTCAGGTCTAAAAGTTTATTTTTCTAGACCTAGTGGTGTGTCAAGAAAATTATTGGTTCAAAATTAAATATTCTTTAATTATTAAACAATTATCTTTTTGACACATCACTGAATTTATAAAATGGATTCAATGATGTGTCAAAAAAATAGTTGTTTGATAATTAAAGAATAAGGTAAATTACATTGAAAAAAAAAAATTATTTGAAAAATTTAAAAATTAATTAAATAGCAATTTAAAAATGATCTTTTTTGCAAATCAAATGAAAAAGCCCTAACGAAACCAAATCAAGAAAGCGCTGAACACAACCTCGCTGGTTCGATCAGCCTTGGATACTCAAGCACACAGTGACGATTGGTACTCAATTCTGTGTAATTCATTAAACACACTCAGATATGAGCATTTTTACATACATACATGTATAGATTGTGTTTATTGAACTCGTGTTTTCATCGTAGAGGGAGAAAGTAGAGAGAGAGAGAGAGAGAGAGAGAGTAACAGAAGAAATGGCAGAACAGAGCTTTCTGGATTTGAAACCCAAGTTCAGAAAAATCCGGTAATCTATACTCTGTAATATATCACACTGTTATTGTTTAGATTATATATTGGGGTTACTGTTATTGTTTTATAGTATTTAACTGTTGGGATTCAGGAGTTTTTTTGTTTTACCAAACACGTGATTTTGAAAGGGAAATTCAAAGTTGTTTTGTGGATTCATGCTCCAAGTCATGTTTTCGAAACACGGCCAAAGTTGTTTTTCAAAAACACGATCTCAGAAAAAACAATGGGTTTGAGAAATAAATATGGAATTGAGTATCAATTTCACCCATCTGTCAGACAACTGTTCGTTGACTAACGAAAATTGTTAATCTGAAAAAAAAATATTGTTTTCCAAAAATACGTATTTTATTCTTGTATGCCACTACCCCTCAAGAACATAAGAACCTCAAATACATGGGATAGAAGGACCACCGTGATAGAATTCATCATTCCTTATAGACCCAACAACAAAATCCTAGGAAGCATAGGTATGGGTACGAATGCAGGTGAGTACGTTATAGGTATGCCAATACGGGAAAAAAAGAGAGTAGGGTACGAGTACGGTCCAGTATGTTTATAATTTTTTTATTTTATAATTTATGCTAGTACATAATATATAATAATTAAAAAATCAAATGTAAAAATAATTAAGTATTTTTAGTATTTTTCATATGTTTGATAATTTTAAAAATACTTTATATTTTCTAAAGCTTTATAAAAAAAATAAAATTCAAAGTATCCATTAAAGTATCCAAAGTACCCATAAAAAAGAAAAACATAGAAGTACCCAAAGTATCCATAAAAAAAAAAAAAAAAAAAAAAAAAAAAAAAAAAAAAAAAAAAACCCCAAAGTATCCATAAAAGTACCCAAGCCGTACACGTGTCGCACCCAAGCCATACCCACGCTGTACCCGTCCTGTACCCAAAGTATTTCGTGTACCAGACAAGTATTTTGCATACCTAGTATGCATGTAACTGTACCGATACGTGTACTGTGTAAGTACCCAGTACTCATACACTAATATTTTTGGAGCATCTATGCTTCATAGATAAAATCTAACATTAGCTAAATCTATCCGTACAAATATACTAAATGCCAAACGCTTGTTTTGCTATTAAGGAATATTTTATTTCTAATTTATTATAAGGATTCATGTACCCCATTTGATGGGACTTAAGGCTTGGTTTGGTTTGGTTTGGTTTAGTTTGGTTTCTTATTAAACCCACAATGCACACATAAGCAAATTTTCTTTCATTCTCCTATGAATATTTCAAACCTATTTCATTATAAATGTTTATTTAAACCGCAATACACATATAAGAAATTTTTCAAGAAAACTATCTTTTCATGATTAATTGAGAAAAATGATAGCACATGCCTTCAACTAGCTTAGCTTAAAGCTAAAAGAAAATAACAGGAAAGAAAGAACAAAAAGTTCTTGTTTTGTAAGATTTTTTTGGAAAATTTATAATTTGATTGAACAAAAAGTATAATTTCATAAATTAGAGAAGAGGCAAGTGTAATTTCGTTGTTATCACTTTTATCACGGTATTGGATGATGTTAACAAACAGGGGTGTTAGTGTAATTTCAAATAATAAGAGGGGTGATAGTGTTATTATATCATAAGAATCTAATGGGTGTTAAGTGTAATTTACCCGTATTTTTTTAAATACCAAAACTATCATTCTCTGTATTATATATATGCATTTTAGGGTTTCATCCTTCTCTCATCCTTCTAGATCTGCCGTCCTGCGCCCAAGCTTGTTGCCATACTGATGTAAGTTTGAATTTTTGCAGATCTTCGTTAGATCATTTTCTTCCTTCTTTTATTTTCTTTTCTTTTTTTTTTTTTTTTTTTGCTTCGGAAAGTGTTTTTTTTCCCCTTTTTTTAATCAATTCCCTTTGTTGCTTTGGTTGATTTTGTTGTATCATCGTCGTCGTCGTCATCATCATCATCATCGTTGTCACCATCAACATCATCTCTCTCTCTCTCTCTCATTTTTAATCTTGTGGACTAGTTCCCTTTTCTATCTAGCCATAGAGCTAATTACCTGCATGGTTATCAAAATCCCGATCTGGATCATAGGATCTTACACTTCTACGATCTTAGTTGGGTCAAATGATCTGGATCGCACTAGGATCTTAAATTCAGTAGGATTTTAAAGTGACTACGATCTTAGTCATAAAATCATGTAGAATTGTACCACAATCTAGATTCTACTATGATCTGGATCTTACCAATTTTTTTTCTTGTCATTTATTCTTATATATGTATTTATATGTGTATATCCGTATGAGAAATTTTACTATAAACTCTTCCAAACATATCTTCTAATTTATGTTAATATAAAAAATGCATTGTATGAAATTTATTATTTTTTTAATGATTTTAAAATTGGTTAACATACATTATCGTAATTGATAATTTTTCATTTTATTTTGCATTGAAAGTAGAATTTTACGATGCTTGATCTGATTCTATGATCTAATCCACAAATCCTTCCCAACCTAGGATCCCGATTTTAACCTTGATTACTTGACTTTTGCCTTCAGTTTTTTTTTTCTTTACCTTTTTTATTAAATGGAATAGGGGGAGGGTATCAACTATCAAGTATGGAGGGGAAATTTTGTGATCAATCACAGATTCAAGGACCACATCACTAATGTTGGATAGTGATGGGTGGGTGTCTTATGAGATGTGCTAGTTAGGTTCATGAGGGGGTCTTTTTTTGGCTCATCTGTATGTGCTGTTATTACTACCACTGCTGCCATAAGTATCTCACACACCACATTACCATCACAAATGAACACAATGATGATTTGCATTTGTTGCTTGTTTTTGAGCTCTTATTTTCTTTTCTTCATTCCGTACCACAATGTTAGATATCTATATTCCTCCCATATTCTTATTATTAGTTTTTTTAGTATATTTTACTATTTGAAGTTTTAGTCATTTGGATGGTTTGCTCTACTTTTAACGAAAAGGTATTTAGATTAGCATTAGCCATGCTTATAACGTGATGTGGCGCCTTTTTTGGTTGTAATTGTTGTAAGTTAAAGTCTTCAAAGGATGATGTCAACCAGTTTGTTTGCTTTTGTGCCTCTATGGTTGTAGGGTCAGTGTGGGGTGTACATAAGTGCACATGTAGTGGTTTTATCATTTTGAGAATTTGAACATTGATTTCATTTGCAGAATTGTACTTATGTAAGAGAATATTTCATCGTACATGTGATTCTTTCTAAATTTGCAACCAACACCATGTGATGTCCAAGAGCTTGGCATTGTAGTTTTTGTGCTTAATATGTTACCTAATTTCAAGGCATCTTAAATGTGAATTCTTGAAGTTCTTTGGAGCTGACAACCTCTGGAGGATGGCTGACAATGAATTAATTCCGAAGTTGCTTAGGATGACAAAGTAATTTTTTTTCTAAGTCATTAAATCTATTATTGCAATGCCATCCTCTAGGTTGTCATCTTGTAGAGGATGGCTGACAATGAATTAGTTCCAATGGTGCTTAGGTTGACAAAGTAATAGTTTTTCTATTTCATCAAATTTATTGCTGCTATGCCATAATCACCATAAATATTGGGCTTGTTTGGTTTGTGTTTGAGAAATTTTTTTTCTGAAATATGCTCTACAAACTCATTTTTGGGAGTAATCAAACCAAACAGATTTTCTCAAAAAAATTCTTAGAAATGTGTTTGGTTGACTTTTTCCAGGATCGCTTTTCAAAAAAAATTCTCAGAAATCCGTTTGGTTGGTTTTTTTGACGGAAAAAAAAAAAAAAATACAAACACCCCCAATTAAAAAAAAAAAGTGTAAAAGAAAATTCAGAATTTGGGAATCTTTAAAATTCCATTTATCCTGGATAAGTTCCACTATATTACAGTTTCTAGTCTTTCAAAAGCCTATTCACTTGTGAACATTTCCTGATGATGCCTACATTTCCAGATTCGTTATGCTGAGCATCTCCCATCAGTATTGAAACACATTACCTGGACATTTTCGGGAAGGAAGAAAGTTGGTGTTGTGGGACGGACAGGGAGAGGGAAATCAACCCTCATACAGGCCATTTTTCGGATTGTTGAACCAAGAGAGGGGAGCGTTATCATCTTTTTTTGTCGATATTTCGAAGATAGGACTTCATGATTTGAGATCAAGGCTTAGCATCATACCACAGGGCCCAACGATGTTTGAGGGTACAGTTAGAGGAAACCTTGACCCACTAGAGCAATACTCTGACAACAAAATATGGGAGGTAGATATTGGCCTTGTAAACATTACATCAGTTAGCTATAATCATATGAGTGCAAATTGTTGCACTACATTTTTATGTTGTCATTAACTACTATATTAGTCTACCTACTCAAGGAAAAAAGAATTTCCACAAGAAAAATTATTACATTGGTCTGGCTACTAAAGGAGCTCAGTTTAATGGCATGGCTCAATGACAATGATTAAATGATCAGCTAAAGTTTTGGCATGAAACACACCGTGATTGCAAATCCAGCCAAAGAGACTACCTCATGGTTTCAAAAACAACTATCCCATGGTTTCAAAAAACAACTACCCCATGGTTTAAAAAAACCATAGGTAAACAAACGAACATTAAAAAAACATTCAACTATAGTACCGATACATTAGTCATACATGCAAAACAAACATTAAAAAAACCGTACATCAACTAACAAACACAAAAAAAAACTACCACAATCTGTTTCAAAATAATAAAAAACAAAATAGTACAACATAATTAGTACCGATGGTTGAGATACCATAATAAAACAAGTACAAGCATTGTTTCAACCACGGTTATTGACATCCTACTTAAGTACAACGACAAACAAAAGTACCAACAAAAGGATCATAATAGTAAAACAAAGAAAAGCGTTGCATCCACAACAAACCCAAAACAACCACTTTCCTCCAGTACGAGTCACTTGCGCAGGTGTAAGATGTTGTACCCTACCATCATAGTCATCTACCCAGAAGAAGGAGCCCCTATGATTATCCCAATTAGGACAACGGAAAAAATAACGACCATTGTTTGCTTCGGTGCGAGCCATAATCACCAACATTGGACCAGCACCACGTAAACAATTTGGTGTCACCTTCATCTGCATATGGCGTCAAATTAGCAATCCCATTTGAAAATGTATAAAATAAAACAATTTATAATGTGAAGTTTAGATACATAAAAAGTGTTTACTGTACAACCATATTGATTAACCTACTTTGATTATGTGGTCCATTTTTTCCAATTACCAAAAAGCATCTACCTAGTTGTAATCTACCTATTGTTGTATGCTTTCCACATAGATGTTGCAACCTCATCTTGCCATTGTCCCATCTGCAGTAGTTGTTCACGTGACATGTTGACATGGTTGTGTTGTTGCATAGCTGGTACTCCATCTTCATTTCTGTGGGCATTTTCAACTCCGACTTCACCCTGAACTTCACTTGCACCTTCACCTTCATCTTCGTCTTCATCGTCATCTTCTTCACTTGATTCTTCTGCATCGAAAAATTCATCCTGCTCTTGCACCGTCCGGATCCAATTGTGGAGAACACAACATGACATAACAATTGGCCCTTGCCGTACCATATCATACCGTGGCATGTGTTTCAATAATGGAAACCGTTGCTTCAACACTCCAAAGGTTCTTTCTATAACATTTCTCAAAGAAGAATGTCTATGGTTGAACAACTCCTTTGGACCATGATAGCGACGCCGCCTATTGAACTCCTGCAAATGGTATTTTTAGCCACGATATGGGGTTGCGTACCCGGGCATGTGTGTATACCCAGCGTCAACGAGATAATACTTGTCTACAGTAAAACACTTTCAGTAAGAACAAATAATGGCATATTTGGTGATCACAAAAAGAAAATACAAAATTTAAAAAAACTACACTTACTAGGTGGCGGGTGTGGAAAATCAGCGGTAGTTGTGGTAAGTGCTTCTAAAAAAATTCTCAAATCATGTGCACTACCTTCCTAACCAGTGTATACAAATGTAAACTTCAGGTCAAATGAACATGCATCCATGGCATTTTGAGTAGTATTCACTTTTCTATCTCGATATGGCATTTGGTCACCTTCAGGTGCCACAACAGCAATATGTGTGTCATCTATGGCCCCTACACAGTCCTACATGACATAAATTTTGAATGCTTTTAAGGAACCAAAATTGGCCAACCTTTTGATCCTTTGGTGTAGTCATGCATGTAATGTACTGTACTTATTGTCACAGCTATATTAGATCATGAACATATTCATTTCATCATAACTTTCAATTGATTTATCAATTTAATCTTCAAGCCATATAAAACAATTCAAATCAATTGGCATTTATGTTATCTTAAACCATGGCCAGTACCGTTTGTCATTCCGAATTTTAGGATGGGTTACAGCCATGTTCGGTGGTTGGATTACAAATGGCGCAAGATTTCCCAACGCCCGCATCATAAGTACGAAATGTCGATGAATTGTCTCATTTGGGTGCTAAAATCGATCTCCAGCATTTCTCGTGCCTGAACTTTAACCATAGATAAATAAAAACATTGCCAACGACTCTTCCAGTGACAATCTCATGTTTGACCAGTCTATGCGTAGTACATAAAATTCTTAGTAAGTGGAAATCCGAAATCAATCCGTAACCAATTGCGTATGGAAGTCACGACATTTATGGAATTGGTTAAACAGATTGTCCGTAGAAATGTTGTAGACTGGTCGAACATGAGATTGTCACTGGAAGAGTTGTTGGCAATGTTTTTATTTATCTGTGGTCAAAGTTTAGGCACAAGAAATGCTGAAGATCGATTTCAGCATCCAAATGAGACAATTCATCGACATTTTGTACTTGTGATGCGGGCATTGGGAAATCTTGCGCCATTCGTAATCCAACCACCGAACATGGCTGTAACCCATCCTAAAATTCGGAATGACAGACGGTACTGGCCATGGTTTAAGGTAACATAAATGCCAGTTGATTTGAATTATTTTATATGGCTTGAAGATTAAATTGATACATCAATTGAAAGTTATGATGAAATGAATATGTTCATGATCTAATATAGCTGTGACAATAAGTACAGTACATTACATGCATGACTACACCAAATGATCAAAAGGTTGGCCAATTTTGGTTCCTTAAAAGCATTCAAAATTTATGTCATGTAGGACTGTGTAGGGGCCATAGATGGCACACATATTGCTGTTGTGGCACCAGAAGGTGACCAAATGCCATATCGAGATAGAAAAGTGAATACTACTCAAAATGCCATGGATGCATGTTCATTTGACCTGAAGTTTACATTTGTATACACTGGTTGGGAAGGTAGTGGACATGATTCGAGAATTTTTTTAGAAGCACTTACCACAACTACCGCTGATTTTCCACACCCGCCACCTAGTAAATGTAGTTTTTTTAAATTTTGTATTTTCTTTTTGTGATCACCAAATATGCCATTATTTGTTCTTACTGAAAGTGTTTTACTGTAGACAAGTATTATCTCGTTGACGCTGGGTATACACACATGCCCGGGTACGTAGCCCCATATCGTGGCTAAAAATACCATTTGCAGGAGTTCAATAGGCAGCGTCGCTATCATGGTCCAAAGGAGTTGTTCAACCATAGACATTCTTCTTTGAGGAATGTTATAGAAAGAACCTTTGGAGTGTTGAAGCAACGGTTTCCATTATTGAAACACATGCCACGGTATGATATGGTATGGCAAGGGCCAATTGTTATGGCACGTTGTGTTCTCCACAATTAGATCCGGACGGTGCAAGAGCAGGATGAATTTTTCGATGCAGAAGAATCAAGTGAAGAAGATGACGATGAAGATGAAGGTTAAGGTGCAAGTGAAGTTCAGGGTGAAGTCGGAGTTGAAAATGTCCACGGAAATGAAGATGGAGTACCAGCTATGCAACAACACAACCATGTCAACATGTCACGTGAACAATTATTGCAAATGGGACAATGGCGAGATGAGGTTGCAACATCTATGTGGGACGCATACAACAATAGGTAGATTACAACTAGGTAGATGCTTTTTGGTAATTGGAAAAAATGGACCACATAATCAAAGTAGGTTAATCAATGTGGTTGTACAGTAAACACTTTTTATGTATCTAAACTTCACATTATAAATTGTTTTATTTTATATATTTTCAAATGGGATTGCTAATTTGACGCCATATGCAGATGAAGGTGACACCAAATTGTTTATGTGGTGCTGGTTCAATGTTGGTGATTATGGCTCGCACCGAAGCAAACAATGGTCGTTATTTTTTCCGTTGTCCTAATTGGGATAATCATAGGGGCTCCTTCTTCTGGGTAGATGACTATGATGGTGGGGTACATCTTACACCTGCGCAAGTGCCTCGTACTGGCGGGAAGTGGTTGTTTTGGGTTTGTTGTGGATGCAACGCTTTTCTTTGTTTTACTATTATGATCATTTTGTTGGTACTTTTGTTTGTCGTTGTACTTAAGTAGGATGTCAGTAACCGTGGTTGAAACAATGCTTGTACTTGTTTTATTATGGTATCTCAACCATCGGTACTAATTATGTTGTACTATTTTGTTTTTTATTATTTTGAAACAGATTGTGGTAGTTTTTTTTTTTTATGTTTGTTAGTTGATGGACGGTTTTTTTAATGTTTGTTTTGCGTGTATGGCTAATGTATCGGTACTATAGTTGAATGTTTTTTTAATGTTCGTTTGTTTACCTATGGTTTTTTGAAACCATGGGGTAGTTGTTTTTTGAAACCATGGGGTATTTGTTTTTGAAACCATGGGGTAGTCTCTTTGGCTAGATTTGCAATCACGGTGTGTTTCATGCCAAAACTTTAGCTGATCATTTAATCATTGTCATTGAGCCATGCCATTAAACTGAGCTCCTTTAGTAGCCAGACCAATGTAATAATTTTTTTTGTGGAAATTCTTTTTTCCTTGAGTAGGTAGACTAATACAGTAGTTAATGACAACATAAAAATGTAGTGCAACAATTTGCACTCATATGATTATCGCTAACTGATGTAATGTTTACAAGGCCAGTATCTACCTCCCATATTTTGTTGTCAGAGTATTGCTCTAGTGGGTCAAGGTTTCCTCTAACTGTACCCTCAAACATCGTTGGGTCCTGTGGTATGATGCTAAGTCTTGATCTCAAATCATGAAGTCCTATCTTCGAAATATCGACAAAAAAAGATGATAATGCTCCCCTCTCTTGGTTCAACAATCCGAAAAATGGCCTGTATGAGGGTTGATTTCCCTCTCCCTGTCCGTCCCACAACACCAACTTTCTTCCTTCCCGGAAATGTCCAGGTAATGTGTTTCAATACTGATGGGAGATGCTCAGCATAACGAATCTGGAAATGTAGGCATCATTAGGAAATGTTCACAAGTGAATAGGCTTTTGAAAGACTAGAAATTGTAATATAATGGAACTTATCCAGGATAAATGGAATTTTAAACGAGATTCCCAAATTCTGAATTTTCTTTTACACACTTTTTTTTTTTTAATTGGGGGTGTTTGTATTTTTTTTTTCTCAAAAAACCAACCAAACGGGTTTTTGAGAATTTTTTTTGAAAAGTGATGTTGGAAAAAGTCAACCAAACACATTTCTGAGAATTTTTTGGAAAAATCTGTTCGGTTTGATTACTCCCAAAAATGAGTTTGTAGAGCATATTTCAGGAAAAAATTTCTCAAACACAAACCAAACAAGCCCCACGTCTTTTGTTACTTTGATGCTTTACCTTTATTTTTTTTTCACTGCAGACAATGTTTGTTTTGGCGTCTTAAGCAATTCCTGCCTAGTCTGCAACCTAGAATCTTAATTCTGCTATAAAGCTCACCTCTCTACATTGTCATCCAACTCTTGTTATCCCTTTTGTTTGGTTGTGCTCAAAAAATCCATTGCCACAGAAATAAGGATAAAAAAATAATTGATATTTTTCTTCTTCTTCCTTTTGGAATGTTTGAATCCCTTTTTCTTCCAGTACAAAGAAACAAAGTTTTTGAAGTTGAATGCATAACGGGAGGTGTTTTACCCATCATGAGGTGAAGTGTAAGCCTTGAGGCGTAAGCATTTCAAAATTTTATATTTAGTAAATAAATAAAATATTCTAAAATAGTAAAAATTAAATGGTAAAGTATAAATGCTTTTTCTCTTCAAGCGTTGAACATTTCATTGTAAAGAAGGGAACTTGCCCGTGCTGAATGTGAAATCAACATTCTTAGCTTTAGTTATTGAGTTTCTCACTTGAGCCTTAGCTTTTTGTTTTTCCTTGATTGGTGATTTACTTTTGAAAAATCTAGAAATCCCCTAGATGTTGATTTGTGATTATGTATCAATTTTAAGCAGTAAACAACAATCCCAATCAAACAATCAAGACAAATCGACAAAACGATTTTACGTGGAAAAACCATAATTGGACATGTCCAATTGTGATAAAAAACCATACTACGAAAATCTTTTTGGATTTTTTTTTTTCATTTTTTTTTTCTAAACAAAGCAAGACATAAAACGAACATGCACATACTAAATGACTCAAAAAAAGCATACAGAAACCCAAAAACTAAAACTAATAAACAAATTAACACAAATCAAGTTTTCTCACCCAAACCGCTTTAGTATGAATAAAGTTGTGAGAATGGCAGTTCTGGGGTGGTGTCTTGACATTGTGGTTCCCTTCCCTCTCAATGGGAACCTGTCTCGACATGGTTTCCAACTTCCTATTTCTAGGTCTAGGCAAATACAAACTCGCTCCATGTTTGGTCTCAAGCTGATCAAAATAACGAGGTCTAATATGACCCTTAACCTCATTACTACCAATGAAGTGTCTCCTACCCCACGAGATGTTGGAATTTCTTCCATCTCTATGAGACACTCTCCCATGCAACTTATAACAATAAGGGCGAATATGACCATGCATACCACAATGATGACAAATAAAAATAGGGTATACAGGGTGTACCTTCTTTTTTACCTTACCAACTTTAGGAAGTTTGAGAAGTCGATCCTCATGTTGAATTTTTTGTTCTCCCTTTCCTTGAGTTCTTGTATCATGAGATGTGGAAGCACTCTGTTTTTGCTCTTTCTTACCACCAAAGCCAATGCCACTCTTGTCAGAACAAATTTGTTGAGAACCAATGATATTGTCCAAAGTCTTTGATCCTTTGTTCCAAAGACCAATGGTTGCCATAGCATACTTGAGTTCTTCCTCTTGACCTTTAGTTCTTCCAAAGCAACTTGAGACATCTCGAGAGTTTCAATCTTTTCTTCATATGTTGCATAAATTTGCTGTAGCTCATTCCTCTCTGTCTCACAAGTCAAGAGTTTTGCACAAAGGGCTTGTCGATCATTAGAAATCTTAAGGGCATCATTCCTAGCCTCAGATATCTCTTTTTTTAATTTGACATTCTCACTTTCACATGCTTTGAGTTTCGTAGTGAGTTTGTCATTCAATTTGGATAGGTTAAGAGACTCCTTATACAACTTTTCATAAGCTTGCTCAAGCTCTTCATCATCACTCTTCGAGGATTCATCATCAGTGACATTCTGAACCGACCTCTTCGGATACTCTGTTCGTCCTTAAGTTTCAGAAGCCGCCATGAAAGCAAGGAAATTGTTTATGTCCCTCTTTGCCTTGATCTTCGTTGTCACTTTTATCTTCATCAGATTCTGATTCATCATCCCAAGTGATAGCGAGGGCTTTCTTCTTCTTCAAACGAGTGGGGCATTCTGAAGCAAAGTGGCCAAATCCTTGGCATTCATAGCATTGGACTCTTTCAGAGTTTTCTTGTATCTTTCCTTTCTCCTTCTTGGCTATAGAATTAATTTTGAGTTTATCTTTGCCTTTAGATTTATGAGTATGAGTAGATTCCAAAAGATTAGGATTCTTTTTCAAAAAAGATTTTTTAAATTGTTTAACAAAAGCAGCCGTAATCTTGGAATCTATTTCGCAATTCTCATCAGAATCCTCTCCAACTCTACGAGCACTACTAAAAGCAATAGCATCTTTTTGTTTCTTTTTGAAATTTCTATGTGCCTTATAAGTTTGGAGATTTCCAACCAAGTGATCCAGCTTGAGATTGTCAACATCTTGAGCCTCCTCAATAGCCGTAACTTTTGGTTAGAACCTATCGGGTAAGGATCTCAAAATTTTTCCCACAACTTTGGATTCTGGTATTTTTTCACCTAAATTGAAGGTGGAATTTACAATGTCACTCAACTTCGCATAAAATTCATCAAAGGTCTCACTATTTTTCATTGAAAGGTTTTCGAAACTAGACGTGAGCCTTTGAAGTTTTGAGCGTTTAACAGAAGGAGTGTCCTCATGAATAGTTTGTAAGATATCCCAAGCCTCTTTTGCGACTTCACAATTGCAAATACGACTAAACTCTTCAGGTGTGTCAGCGCAAAAAAGAGAATTGATAGCTTTACTATTCCAGCTACTATTTTGGTAATCAATTGTGTCCCACTTATCAATTGGTTTGGGGAAAGTTACTCCATCAACGATAATCGTTGGTTCAGTCCACCCATACATGACAGATTGCCAAACTTTTTCATCAATAGCTTTGAAAAACGATCTCATCCGAGCGTTCCAAAAAGAATAATTGGATCCGTCAAGTAAGGGTTGTCGAACCGTAGAATAGAATTTTCCTCACGAATTGTATCCATTATCACAAATCAAATAAGATCTCGCTCTAATAGATTTGTAAAACAAAAAAATAGAGCGACCCGCTTTGATACCAATTGAAAAATCTAGAAATCTCCTAGATGTTGATTTGTGATTATGTATCAATTTTAAGCAGTAAGCAACAATCCCAATTAAACAATCAAGACAAATCGATACAACGATTTTACGTGGAAAAACCACAATTGGACACGTCCAATTGTGATAAAAAACCACGGGCAACTGCCACAAAACAATCCACTAAGAAGATATAAAAGAATTACACAGGTATACTCTCAATTACCGAGCGAATCTACACCCGAATTGAACCAACCCCTATGTGCCTCTTCCAACCCCGTCTTCACCTCGGAATTGTCTTGACGATGAGCCACTCCAGAATCCACCAAAGCTTCAGGCTTGAATTCTTCGGAATCCACCGAAGAACAACTCTCTCTTTTGTGTAGAACAAACAAATAATCCTTTGATGTATACTCTTTAAACCATGAGTTGAATACTCAATCAAAACATCAAAGAAAACTAACAAAATATCCCCAGATATAAATCCTAGAACCCAAGAAGAAGATCTAGAGAAGTAATCCTAGATTTGGAGCGACTTGTCAATTTATAGAATCTGAAATCGCGAGGTCCGCTTGAGCGTGGGAATTGACGCTCGTGCGGGGACTCTATATGACATGTTCCGCACTAGGGTGTATGCTCGAGCGGGGAAATGGACGCTCGAGCGTGAAAACATGGATCACAGTATATTTGCAAACTCACCAAACTTCTGAAACTCAGCATTCTCCGCTCGAGCGATGGAATGTCCGCTCGAGCGGACAGGCAACTTTGAATGCATTTTTGCATTTTGCTTCGGGGGCACTGCTCCTCGACCCCGCGAGCTGACCGGGCAGCTCGACCCCCGTCATAATCAGTGAAGTGGCAATCTTGAAAGCATTAACATCACAAACTTCTCTGTAAGGCACGATTCGGGTTGGATTCGCATCTAACAACTCATAGCTTCACTGAAATAAAAATACGAATAAAATTACAACTCAAAGGAGTTTTGTCAAATGGGATTGCCAAGAAATAAAACCTAACAACTTTATTTGTCCCATGAAATATAGTTACAAAAGAGTTATTATTATTATTATCTATTTATTTATTTATTTTTTTAAACCATGTATTAGACTAAGTTTAACAACCACCCAAGACAGGCTCTCTATATGTGTACTCCTTGTATACAAAAGGCATACAAGGAGCACCTGGAATGTGTTGCACAAGAATTTGGAGACTGTTGCTTAAAAGTCAAAGCATCAATGCGTTTTGCCTTAGGCTCACCTCGAGTGGAGCCTCAATAATGCCTTTTAAAGCTTTGCAAAGAAGTTAAATGGTGTGGCTTTACATATTTCTTCGTTGTATTGACGTAGAGAAAAAAATAAAAATTAATTAAACAAGATACTTCTTGTTATTAAATCTGATGTAGATACATATGATGTTTAACATTTAAAGTTGGTCTTAGGATGTTATTTGTTGGAATGTGTGTTTTATTGTTCATTAATTTTTACTATACATAGAAGTTACCCTCATTCTGGCTTTTGTTTACATTGGTTTTGGATAGAGAGAAACTGTTACTTTGCAATAAATGGCGGATTCAATTCCTGATGGTTGGCATGAAGAAAATGAAATTGGTAAAAATGGTAAAGAAATTAAGGTAATCTAGCATCTTCATCTCATTCTTTTAATGCTTTTTGTTTTTTTTTTTTTTTTTGATATTCAGATGTATTGTTAACTGTAAGTCATCATTTTTCTGTTTATGTTATTGGAACTAATGTCATTAAGGGGTGGTTTGAGATGATCTAAATAAGTGCACTTTTTGACTTTTTATGAAATATGGGTTGGTTTTGAAGTGATGTGGTAGAAAGGTGATGTGACTTAAATAAGATGATGTGACTTAAATATGATAGTGACTTTTTGACTTTTTAACTTTTTTAGATTATAACAAACAAGGCCTAAATTATGAACTTCCATTTTCTATGACTGGTTTCCCAAATATGGCTCTTACTTGAATTTACCAAATTTAGTTACAAAATTATAGAAGTTTGCATTCAACTCTTGCATTTTTAACATGATTAAGTTCAAACAACATGTAGATAAGATGAGTGTTGTTGAGATGAGGATATTAAGGTGGATGTGTGGCAAGACTGGAAAAGACAGAGTTAGGAATGAGTATATTTGTGAATGTGCATGAGTAGTACCGATAGAGGACAAGTTGAGAGAGAATAAATTGAGATAGTTTGGTCATATACAACGGAGACCAATAGAGGTAGCAGTGAAGAGATGCGATACAGTGATAGTAGAGGGAAGTGTCAGGGGAAGGGGAAGGGGGCAGACCTAGATTTACCTATTCAGGGGGGCGGTTACACTTGGTCCAATGGTCAGCGGTTGTCTCGTATTGATCGTTTTCTAATGTCTGGGGGTTGGGAGGAACATTTCTCAGAGGTTGTCCAGTTACGTCTTCCTCGCCCAGTATCTGATCATTGGCCCATTGTGCTTGATAGTGGGGGGATTCGTCGGGGTCCCATGCCATTTCGCTTTGAAAACATGTGGCTGCAAACAACAGGTTTTCTGGATTTGGTGCGTGGTTGGTGGAGTAGTTATGTCATTTCTGGTACTCCTAGTGGTGTGCTGGCCTATAAATTGAAAATGCTAAGGGAGATTTGAAGCGATGGAATAAGGAGGTGTTTGGTCGGTTAGAGGGCCAAAAGGCAGAGGTGGTGTCTTTACTTCAAAATTTAGATGAGTTAGAGATGCAACGGGGTTTATCTCCTGATGATCGTGTTCGGAAGGAGGCGGCTAGATAGGATTTTGTTTGTATTGCTCGTATGGAGGTGTCTTTCAGACAAAAATCTAGATGTTTGTGGTTGAAGGATGGGGACCGAAACACGAAATTCTCACTAAATGGCGAATGCTCATTGACGGGTTAATCAGATTAGTAGGATGTGTGTGGATGGTCGCGCGCTATGTACTTATATGGAGATTCGGGAAGGGGTTGTGGATTTTTACCGGTATTTGTTTCGCCATTAAGAGGGGGCTTGGCGCCCCGGTTTGGATGGGGTTCAGTTTGATATGTTATCTGAGGTGGATAGGGAGGTTCTGGTGCGAGCTTTTACAGAGGAGGTGTTTGGGGCTCTGCAGGCTATGAGTGGGGATAAAGCCCCAGGTCCAGATGGTTTCTCAATGGCTTTCTTCCAACATTGTTGGGGCATGGTTAAGGGTGATGTGATGGTGACTTTGGAGGCGTTTTTTTGTGTCTGGTCAATTTGAGAAAAGTTTTAATGCGACTTTTTTGGTTTTGATCCCTAAGAAAGGCGGGGCTGAGGATGTTCGGGACTTTAGGCCTATTAGCTTACTGGGGAGTGCTTATAAATTATTGGCTAAAGTTCTTGCAAATAGACTTAGAGGTGTTTTGCCTTTTGTGGTGTCTGAATCTCAGAACGCATTTGTAGGGGGAAGGCAGATTTTGTATGCGGTCTTGGTTGCCAATGAGTGTGTGGATTCCCGGATTCGGCAAAAGCATCCAGGTTTGATTTGCAAATTGGATATTGAGAAGGCATATGATAATGTTAATTGGGATTTCCTCCTATATGTGTTGGATCGTATGGGTTTTGGGGAGACTTGGTGTCACTGGATCAAGTTTTGTGTCTTGATTGTGTGGATGTCCGTTCTGATTAATGGGACTCCAGCGGGGTTTTTCCTGACGCATTGTGGTCTTCGGCAGGGGGATCCTTTGTCACCTTTGTTATTCATTGTAGTGATGGAGGCGTTGAGTAGATTGTTGGTTGGAGCGGTGCATGGGGGTTTATTGGAGGGTTTTGTGGTGGGATCGTTGTCTGGGGCTTCTGTGGGTGTCTCTCATTTATTATATGCGGATGATGCTCTGATTTTCTGTGGGCTGACGTGGAGCAGGTGGGCCATTTGAGATGTGTTTTGTTATGTTTTGAGGCAGTGTCGGGCCTCCTGGTTAACTTGGGGAAGTCCGAGCTCATTCCGGTTGGGGAGGTGGATAGGTTTCCAGTTCTAGCTACAGTCTTGGGTTTCAGGGTGTCCGTTTTGCCAGTGTCTTATTTGGGTTTGCCGTTAGGAGCTTCATTCAAGGCAACAAGGGTATGGGATGGAGTAGTGGAACGAGTCCAGCGTCGTTTGGCGGGCTGGAAACGACAGTATTTGTCAAAGGGTGGGCGGCTGACGCTAATTAAGAGTATGTTGAGCAGCATTCTGACTTACTTCATGTCGGTTCATGTTATTCCTGTGTCCGTGGCATCTTGGTTGGAGAAGCTTCAACGGGATTTTCTTTGGGGTAGTGGGGGTGATGACTTTAGGTATCATTTGGTTGATTGGGGGCGGGTTTGTCAATCTAAGCAAACAAGAGGTTTGGGGGTGAGGCGATTGGTAACTTTTAATAGAGCTTTGTTATGAAAATGGTTGTGGAGGTTTGCATCTGAGGATGATCGGTTTTGGCGGAAGGTGGTGGCTTCTAAGTATGGGGTGGGAAGGGGGAATTGGAACTCTGGGGCCGTTTCTATCTCGCATGGTTGTGGGCTTAGGAAAGGGATTTGGTTGGGTTGGGAGGAGTTTTGGAAGTGGGTAGGGTTTCGGGTGGGTGATGGTTTGCGGGTGTGGTTTTGGCAAGATCTTAGTTGCAGGAATTGTGCAACCAGGTGACGAATCTTCGTAAGAAACGCGATTCGGCATTTCTTAGAAAGAAACGTGTAGGAATCGCATTTCTGTAGAGAGAGAAATGCGATCCTGTCCAAGATGGGATCGTTGGTGGCTATGAACAAAAACCCTAGCTTGTTGGTCAACAAAGAGAGAGGAGAAAGAAGGTGAAGAAGATCCTGAAGGTTGTGTCTGGGTATGTCCTCATTTGCTTCATTTTTCTTCTTCTTTCATCACTTCAAAGGTCGTCTCTCTCTCTCTCTCTCTCTCTCTCTCTTTGTGTTTTTCATCTCTATCGCAGTTCGTCTCTCTCTGTGTGTGTTTTTCGTCTCTGTCATAGATTGCCTCTCTCTCTGGCAGATCATCTTTCTCTCTCTCTCGTAGTTCGTCTCTCTCTCTCTCTCTCTCTCGCAGATCGTCTCCTTCTTGTTGATCGTCATCATCTCCTCTGCCTTCGTCTTTTGCCTTCTCTCACTCGCACTCTCTCTCTCTCTGGCCTTCTGTCACGATATATATCTAATATAAGTAAAATATATATATATATATAAGATAAAACATATATAATCTTTAAATAAATATATATATTTAAAAAATTAAAAAAAAAAACATTAACACATTATTATTTAATATATATCATATATATACATATAAATATATAATAAAAAATATAAAAATATTAATATATATAATCTTTATAATATATTTACATAAAAAAAACATTAACACATTGTTGGCACATAAATTTCAACTAAATTTATAACACGTATAGAGTCTATGATAGGAAGGTTGTAGGTAATCACTCCCTAAAAAAAGATCAATATGATCCGTTAAATGACGTTGTATCTCAACAACGTTATTCAAGATACTCAAATGACACGTGGAGCCTACGAAAGATGACACTTGTAGAGCCTACAGCAAGGACACCACACAGGATGAAACCCTAAAGATCAATCCGGTTAATCAGATATATGATTAATTAGATAGCGCTATTATTCAAAATTCAAATGGCGTTATCATTCAATTTGGAATTCAAATTGAAGATGAGGCATTCCTATCACCTGATGGTCCTCTATAAATATGAGGACCATCACACAAGACGGGGGGTCAGAAAATCAGAAGTGAAAAGATCAGAGAGGGAGAGAAAGAAATTGAGAGCTAAAGAAGTCATTACAAAAAAAAAGAAGAGAAGCCTAGAGAACTCAAGAGCCTACGCTAATGGCGATGAATACGTAAAGGGTTCCAAATCCAAGAATTGTATTTTGTATTCGAGGGCTCAAAACCCATAACAATTTCAATAAAATATTTATTTTTTTCTTAAATTGTCTTTTGTTGTTTATTTTGTTCTTCATTAATCAGAGGTTTCATTTGTATAAAATGTGTAATTAACGATCTGAAATGCAGATCGGAAATAAGAACCTGCTATTCAAATAATCAACACTGTTTAGTCTAAAAACTAAACAATGGACATTTGTAACATAAAATTTTGAAATGTGTTGAAACACTTCATGTTTTAAAATTTGTGTCTACACACATATAAATATAATATATATATCTATATAATAATGCACAAAGGTTTTTGAAAATGTGTGAAAATGTATGAGATATACATTTGTATCAATGGTTGAGATCTTTCCTGATCAACATCTAACGGTTGTCTCTCAAACACTCCTCTTCTTCTGTCTCTCACAGGTCTGCCTACCCCTTCTCCCTCTCTTCTTTTTGATTTCAAATTTTAAACTCTTTATCTACCCATTTCTCTCTGGCTTCATCAGAGCTTACTCCGACCTGCAGCTCGATTTTCTCCGGCAGCTCGGTTCACTCCGATCGTCGTTCACTCCAGCAGCTCAGTTGCAAAATCAGAGTTTTAATCAACCACTCCTGTAAGCTTATTACAATATGAGTTTGATGTGATTTTAGTTTTATGATTTGGGTTTGATGTCTTTGTTGGGGTGGGGCTTTTTTAGGTTGGTCTAATCTGGGTTTGATTTTAGTTTGGCCCTCATTTTAATCTGGGTTTGATATATTGGAATATCTGAGTTTGATATGTTGGTCTAATTTCAGTTAGAATATCTGGGTTTATACATATCTATTGGTCTAATTTGAGTTAGAATTTGGAATCATGTTGTTGTGTAGTTTATACCCAAATCTTGCACATACCCAAATCTTGGTTAACACTCTGGCTGACTTGGTTAACACTATGGTTCTCTCTTTCATTCATTCATCTAATATCTGGGTTTGTATCTGCTATGGAGTTTGTATTCATTTGTGTTCATAAGTTTGTGTTTGTGATATGGGTTTCTATATTCATCTGATATGTGATATGAATTTGTATTCATTTGTATTCATCTGTTATGTTTTCATTTCTATATGTATTGGTCTAACTGATAGTTTATAGTTTATACATATCTAACTGGAGGGGTTTTCATCTGATATGTATTGGGTTTCTATGTTTTGGATTGCTCTAAGAGGGGTTCATAGTATACATATATGCTACATACTGTAAATACCCATATGAATGTATTGGGTTTTCATTTCTATATAGTGTATTCATCTGAATGTAAATATATAGTGAATGTAAATACCCATATAGTGTATTCATCTGATATGTTTTCATTTCTATATCTATATGTAGGACTGCAAATGAATCAAGCTGTTCATGAACAAGCTCGGCTCGGCTCGGCTCGTTTAGTAAACGAGCCCAGCTCGAGCTCGCATAAGCTCGGCTCGTTTATTTTTATTTAAATTATATAATAAATATATTATTTATATAAATAATATATAAATATATAAATACATTATTTATATATTAAAAATATATAAATATATATAAATAATAATATAAATACATTTTTTATATATTAAATAATATAAATAATATTTTTTATTTAAATATTTATATTTAAATAATATAAATAATATTAAAAAAAAATTATCGAGTCGAGCCGAGCCGAGCTCGAGCTCAATAAACGAGCTCGATAAGTAAACGAGCCGAGCTCGAGCTCAGCAAAGCTCGGCTCGGCTCGGTTCATTTGTAGCCCTAATGTATTGAGTTTCTATGTTTTGGATTGCTCTAAGAGGGGTTTATAGTATACATATATGCTACATATTGTAAATACCCATATGAATGTGTTTGAAATTTTCATGTGAGTTGAAATTGACAATTACAAATTGAATCAATAATTTAGATTGTTAATCTAAGAACAAATTTATGTGACCAAAAATAAAAAATAAAAACTAAACACCATATCAAAACTTCACCTAATGATGTAAAAGTTTTTTTTTTTTAAAGTTGTAGAACATGGTATTCATAATACGAATTTAAAACGAACCTGCAATTAATTTTGACGAAATGGACTTGATGTGCAGCAACCTAACTTCCTTTATTGCTGTAAAAAATAAAATAAAGCCCAAAGTAATTGTTGCTCTAAACTGATAGCAACTGATATGGGTTGCTCTAACCATCCATATAATAAAGCAGAATGGTTTTTGAAAATATATCAAATATATCAGAGATACATTTTATTTTAAGGGCTCAGATCAATTGTCATAAACATCAATGGTTGATATGATGCTTTGATTCCCGCCCAAACACTCGGTTCTCTCTCCCTCTCCCACCTACCCACGTCTCCTCCCCATTCTATCTTTATCTCTCTCTCCCTCTCTGTTGCACGTCTTCTCCCATTCCCTCATTATCTCTATCTCCTTCTTTCTTTCTCTTCTTTCCTACCCTTCCTCTTCACTCGCTCCCGACGCTACCTCTCTCCTTCTCTCTCACCCGATTTCCCCCTCTCCCCCTCTCCCCCCTTCTCTCTGTGGCTTCAATTCGCAACCCTCCCACTCGCTATGCAAGGTAAGATTTCTGTCTCTATTCGCCTTCTCCCTTTGTTCCCCTTCGTTTTCTTCTCTTAATTTTTTGACTTTCACTCTGCTTCTGTTTTTAATTAAATACTCTCACATGCAAATACTCCAATTGTTGATGGTTCATGGTTTCTGGTTTTTCATCATTTCATGTCTGCTCAAATTTATATATTTCAATAGTTTTATCTGACGACTATAAGTATAAGTTTTGTTAGTGTTTCACCTTCCTCTTTGTGTCAAAGTTTTAATAATAATGTTGCATTTATGTTATGTATAAATGCACTAATCCTTAATAAATAGAAATATTTATTTGACACATCTTGAAAGATAAATTTTTTTTTTTTTTTTTTTTTTTTTTCCAGGTAGCTTTAATTGTTTTCCTTTCCCACATTGGAAGTTCTGTATAATAATGTTGCATTTATGTTCTGTATAAATGCACTAATCCTTAATAAATAGAAATATTTATTTGACACATCTTGAAAGATAATTTCTTTTTTTTTTTTTTTTTCTTTCAGGTAGCTTTAATTGTTTTCCTTTCCCATATTGGAAGTTTTGTACCTGCAGATGTTGCTACTGTGGGTTTGACTGACAGGTTTGATTTTTATATCCCTAGCTTTTTGGTATCATTAATTTTTTTGGTACTGCATTTTTGCATATTTTACTACGAGAACTTACCAGAATTCCAAAAAATAGGATATTTTGTGCCATGGGAAGCAAATTTATGAATGCTGAGCAATCAACATTTATGATTGATCTACATCAAGTTGGAATGATGCTAAGGTATAGTTACAAAGTTTTCTCTTAACCTACTAATAATGGACATGGGATTGACATCTACCCCCCGCATCCTTGGTGTTTGGTTCTGGTGATTTGTCCACTGATTTTTTTATTTTTTATTTATTGTTTTTTTGTTGGCTGTTGGCCACATTGGGATTGTTTGGGTTATTTGATTCAACTTTTCATTGTTTAAAATACTGTTATTCAAAATCCAGAAAAAAATTTCCTCTCTTTTTTGTTTGTTTGTTTGTTTAAAATTAGATGTGGTGAGGTCAGATTTTCTCTCTGTCGGGCTGTTCTGCGTCGCACCAGAATTCTCTCTATCAGGCTCTGCCCTAAGAATTTTTTGTTGGTTTCAGATTCTAATTCTGTCGGAACTGCTCGCTCCCCCTCTCTTTTTGTCTCGAGTCGATCACTTCGCTCACTCTTCTCAAACTAAAGGTAAAGACCACTCTGTTTATTATGTTTGATTGCTATCACACGGACTCTTCACATTAAGGTAAAGACTCTTGGCTCCAAATTAAGTGAGTCTTTCCTGTTTGTGTTTTTTTTTTTCTTTTTCATTGGCTTAATAGTATAGATTACTTTTTTTTTTTAATTGGTTATTCTGTTGAATGAGTTTTCTGGGCTTCATGAATCCTGATTGATGATGATGCTGGTAATGGATTTTGCAAATCTTTGATATTTTCTTGATGGTTTTCTCTGCAACAATTGATCAAACCACCTCTTGTGGGCTTCAAATGGATCTTCTGTGATTATATATATTTATAATGGGTATCATAAATTTATTCTCTTTTCCACATTGGGATTGTTTGGGTTATTTGATTCAACCTTCCATTGTTTAAAATACTGTTATAAATTTTTTCTCTTTTCCACATAAAATGAGTTTAAATAGATTAGAAGTGAGTACCTATTTAAATGAGTATACCATCTGCTCCCTACGTTGCTGTTGCTGCCGCATGTAAGCTCCATGTGCATGGAGTTCATTGTTTAATAAAATACGTAAAAATACTATTACCAATTGTGAATTTGTGAAATTTTATAATAATTATAGAAATACAAATATGTTTCACAAAATGAAACATACATGTTACACAAATGCTTCCACTCTTGATTCCATTCTGTGGAACAAATCTATGTTCCGTACACTTCTCAAAATTTTAATATGATTCTTTACTGAATTTCTTGAAAATAAGTTGAATGTTTCTATACTGTCCAGATAAATTACATTTTAAAAAATTCACTCCTCTTTGAAAAGAAAAAAATATGTTTATATATCCTTCGACCATAATGCATGTTTGTTCAAAGGCAGTTCATAATTTTCTAAATTTTCTATAAATTGGTGTATTCACTCCCTACTCTTTGAAAAAAAAAAAAAAAAAAAAAAAGCCAGCTGCTTGATCGATTGTTACAGCTGTGTGCTCTTCAAGGCACTAGCAGAGAATCAAGTCTTAGAGTTAATTTGGAGCCCCTTCCTTAACAATAGCTGAAAGTCAATGATGATGCTTTTTTCGAAGAAGGATGTGGGGGCTTCTGGTATGATAATTCGTAATCATAGGGCTTGATGGTCTCATGAAAACATTATACCTTCACATATGGATTAGCTATAGAAGTTGGATCTCTTAGGGAGGTAGTTTAGTTTTGATTAATACAAAACATTAGAAACTGAAATTAATATGCTTTTGGATGAGAGGTCCATAATTTTGAATCAATAAAATGTTTACATTACTTTCAAAATGTGAACAAAATTAATTTTCAATTAGATGAGGCGATGTAAATAAAAATAAGAAATGATATATTTGGATAATAATTTATAAATGATGATATTTAAAAAATATAAGCTGATTAAAAAAATAATTTACTAATTTAATTTTATTATATTTAATAAAATTTAAATCACATTATGGAAATTTCTTAGTTTGGTTATTGCTAATGGTTTGCTTTGAATCCATAACTCTTAACTTAAACCCATCAATAGATAAGCCAATTTAGTTGCTTTGAATCCTAATTTTTAACTTAAACCTATTGATATATAAGCTTATTTAGCTGCTCTGGTTTGGCTCCTCTCCATTTGTGGCAAGAAATGGAGATCTCAATTTCAATGTAACAGGTTGCAACATATCATCAAAACCCAATACTATAAATCCAAGGACAACCACTTTCTGATGGAGCCCACCATAGAACAAACAACCCATACTTTTTCTTGGCCTTCTTTCTTAATGGAACACAAAACATCTAATTTGGCTTATTTAGTTGCTCTGATATCCAAAAAATTGAGCGATAATATAACTTTTATGGGATATTATACCTTCACATATGGATCAGCTATAGAAGTTGGAGCTCTTAGGGAGGTAGTTTGGGATATTCAATAATCTGGTTCAATTTTATGCTACTACTATAGCGTTAAAAAACTGTCTTAATTAATCCTCCATGCTCACATTATGGAAATTTCTTAGTTTGGTTATTGCTAATGGTTTGCTTCGAATCCATAATTCTTAACTTAAACCCATTAATAGATAAGCCAAATTAGTTGCTTTGAATCCTAATGCTTAACTTAAACTTATTGATAGATAAGCTTATTTAGTTGCTCTGATTTGGGTTGTGAGAGGTGGCCATCATCATAACATTTTTGAATGATTTTTATGGGCAATCATTTTTGTTTTATTTGTATTTCTTTTAAATAATGTATTGTTAATGTTAGACAAAAGAAAACACCTAAACTATACAGTTAAATAATGTATTGTTAATAGTGAAAAAAATGTCAATTTACCTCTATACTATACAGTTAAATAATGTATTGTTCCTCTTGCTATTAGGCTTCATTTTCAAGTTATCCCTATACAGTTAGGTTCCATTATAATCCCCCAGTCTCTTAGAAGTTGGATTTGTTGATTGGGATTTTATTTTATTTATTTATTTTAATTTTTTGTCAGCCATTTCAGTTTCAACCTTCTGAACCAATTGCCATGCATAATATGTGTATGCATATGTGATTATAATCCCCGAGTCTCTTAGTTTCCAACTTGAATCTGATTAAAAAATACAAACATATAGTGCCAAAGAAGAAAAAAGGAGGAAAAAAATGATCATGATGGATTTTTTGTTTTATTTTATATACATCTGATAAGTTCTCCATGTTGAATTGTTAAAAGTAGCTAAAAGTCTTTGAGTAAGTTAACTGCTATACCAACCCATTCTCAACAAAATTTTGTAGCCTTCATATTAACAGTCTTTTTTCTTTTCTTTTCTTTTCTTTTTTTTCCTTCAATTTTTATTTACATCTTTATAATAAGACAGAACGGTTTTTGAAAATATATAAAATGTATCAGAGATACATTTCATTTGAATGGTCTAGATCAATTCTAATCAATATCTAATGGTTAAGATCGATTCTTTTCCCGCCAAACACTCTTTGCTCTCTCTCCCACGTCTGCCTCTGCTCAAACACGTCGTACCAAACACGTTATCCTCAACTCCCACTCCACACGTTCTCTCTCACATTCTCATAAAAGAGACCTGATTGAGTTCCCTCTCTCTCTCTCTCTCTCTCTCTCTCTCTCTACTGTGCTTCATAGACGATCTGAGATCAGATCGCATCGCTGAATTCGATCTAGGGCTCTCGAAACAATGATCTTCAAGGCGCCGTTCTTCGTGTCAACCTTGATCTGATTGATTTGAGTCGCCCAGATTTGGGTTTGCGATGATGATGGGTGGTGGTGAACATACTTGACACCATTGGAACTCTTTGTTCAATGGCTCGAAAATGGCAAAGAGAGAGAGAGGGTTGCAGGGTGGAGAATCTCCGATGGACCACCGGGAATCGCCGGCGAGCAGCGTTCTGATCACGCAGCCCATGGCTCAGTAGTTCTAGCCTTGCCGACACCTGCGCTGCCACATTAGATTGATGGAAAAAAAACAAAGGATTTGGAAATGGGTTTTGTTTGGCAGCCGAGAAATTGGGAAATGGTGGTTTTTCTCAAGAGTGTGGGAGTGAGTGTTTAGAGAGATGGAAAATTGGGTTGAAAGATTCATTAACACTCCTTTCCCTTTATCGATTAAAAAACAACACCTTTTTATTTTTATAGTAAAACTGGTATTTGATGAATCTTTTTTCTCTTTGTTTCACTTTTTCAGGTTGATGATGATATACGGATGATGATACAAGTTAGGTTTTGTTCCAATCAAACGCTATATCTTCTTCAGCTATTACGAGGCAAATATGTACATGTTTTTATGTATTGGTGTATCTTCGAGGGTTCTCTGACTCTCTCTCTCAGCAGCACTGTAACGATGTATTTGTTTTTGGCTCTCCACAAAATGTAATTTGTTTACACTTTTCGGAGGGTATGTAATTTGTATGCAATCATTTTCTGAACCATAAAATGATTGCTGCTGCCTATATTTAATTTTACAGTTTATATTATGGTTGCTGGTTTGGTATTATGTTGATATATTGATGGTAGTTAATTTGTGTATTGTTTCTATTCTATATGTGGATTGATGGATTTAGTGTTGATACATTAAAAATTCACACCGAAATGGCTGTTTGATTTTTATACAAGTGTAATATTTGAATCTGTATTCTGCAATTTTATTGGAATTCATTGTGTGATTTGACTTAGATTATCATTGTGGGTGTTCTTTGTTATCTTGCTGCCATATTTGAAAGTGGGGTTCAAGTGCCAATTAATCGAGGGTTATCGCCAATTAATTTGTTTCTTTGCTTCTGTTTAAATTTTGAATTCCTAAAGTATCTTAGAGATTGTTGAGTTTATGTAAGATTGATGCTGAGTTAAAACTCTTCCTCTGAAGTTCTGGGTTTTTGTTTTTGAGGTGGAAAGAGCTTCATTTCATCATTTTATAGTGTGGGTTATACAGTATGTTTGGATTGGAGGTTGTTCACTTTATATGAGATTGATGTTGAGTTGAATTCTTCCTCTTTTGTGTATGTTATCATATTTATTAGGTGAGTTTTTTTTTTTTTTTTTTTTTTTTTTTTTTTTTTTTTCGCGCGCGCGTGTATTTTCTAGCTTAGAGTTGATTTTAGCTTTATTTACTTTTGTTTATATCTTAGAGATTGTTAGAGTTTATGTAAGATTGATGCTGAGTTAAAACTCTTTCTTTTTTGTGTACGAAATCAAAGTCCTAAATTTCGAATTGGCAAGGTAAGATTGTTTGTTTTGATTTTGGTCGCTTTGGTCATTGTTGTTTTGATTTTGAAATTAGAAATTATGGAGAAGAGGTGTTTTTCGGATGTTTTACTTTTGGTGCATTTTTTGGTTGTTGAGATTTTAAAGGAAAAAAAAAAAAGGGAAAAACAATTTGGGGTTTTGGTGACCGAAGTTCATATTTTTTTTATATAAATTTTTTGTTTGTATTTTCAACATTTTGTTAGTAGCTGAATAGATTTTAACTCAATACTCCTGTTTATACTGTAGAACATGAGATTCAATGTTAAACATGATTGCTAAATATGTTGGACATGAGATTTCCTTTTGGAGAATATGAGATTACAAATTTGAAATTACAGTTTTAACTTAGTACTCCTGTTTATGCTATATATGTATGAAATTGTAGTTTGAAATTACCCTACGAACTCGCACTCGCAAGGTAAGATTGAGAATTGTTTCAATCTTTTTTTCCGCTTGAGAATTGTTTCAGTATTTTTTGTTTATTTTTATTTCCTTTTTTTGGTAATTCTTATTATTTAAAAATAAATAAAGTCTAAAAATGAAATTAAACCGCGTGTGTTTCATCCTCTAATTTTGCTTCTCTAATTCCACCTCTAATGATGTAGAATTAGAGAGGCTAATTCTTTATAAGTTTTTTAAGAAGAAGAATACTTCTTTATATTTTTTCAATATCTTTATCAAAAACTGACAAGACTCTACAAATTTGAACATGATATGTATAAATTGCAATTGCGTTTTGATCTCAATATTATTTACACCGTGCCTTTAGGCACGGACATTCACTAGTATATATATATGAGTATATATTATACATATTAATAAAAAAAACACACATATATATGTAAAATAAAATAAAAAAATTAACAATAGCACATTATTTAAAAAATATAATAAATAAATAAAATAATTAATGTGTATTAAAATAAAAATATTTAAAAAAAAAACTTCTAATGTGTATTAAAATATATATATTACTGCTCCTCGAGGCGCTCCCAACCTAAGAAACTTCTATCAGTTCACGCTTTCTCGCTCCCGCCCCCGCTCCCGCTTCATGCAACTAAGGGCAGGATAATTGGTGTGGTGGGGAGTTATTGAGGGCTCGCTTCCCGTTGATTTATAATATTGTGGTTGATCGGGAGGCGATGGTGGCTTCTGCTTTAGGGGGTGGGGTTGGGCTGGTTTGGGATATTCAGTTTCAGCGTGAGGTGCAGGATTGGGAGGTTGATCAATTGGTGGAGTTGTGGGTTTTTTTATACGGGTTGGGTTTTCAGGGGTGGGACAAGATGTTTTGGTATGGAATGGGGTGGGGGCAAAGGGGAGGTTTACAGTTGCTTCCTTTTATTGGGCTTTGATCGGGGATGGTGGTGCTGCTTTTTCTTGGAAAAGTGTTTGGGTGTCGGGTGTTCCGTCTAAGGTGGCATTCTTCTTGTGGACGGCTGCCTTAGGACGGAATCTCACTTTGGACAATTTAATGCGGCGTGGGTATGTTTTAGTGAACCGGTGCTGCATGTGTTGTGCTGATGCTGAGTCCGTGGACCATTTGTTTCTTCATTATTCGGTGGCTTTCCGGTTGTGGGGTTTTGTGTGTTCTCTTTTTGGGATTGCTTGGGCTCAACCGAAAGGGGTGTTGGATATGTTGTGGGCATGGCGGGGTGTTCAGATTGGGCGTCGGCGGCGGCGGCGGGTGTGGTTCGTGGTGCCATTTTGTTTGATGTGGCTTGTCTGGTTGGAGCGAAATCGGCGTATCTTCTTAGACAAGTCTCATGGGGATGCTTGGTTACAAGGCCATTTATTTGTTATTTTACATAGGCCCTGTTTGGTAGAGCTGTGGGAAAGTGCTTATAACTTATGTCTTAACAGCTTATAGCTTATAACTATGAACATAAGCTGATTTCTGACTTATAAATTAAGCTTCTCCTGCCCCACTCAAAGAATAAGCTGATTTCTGACTTACAAAAAGTTATAAGCTGCATTGTTAAGCTAAACCAAACACATCAAAATAGCTTAAATTAAGCTGAAAGCTGAAATAAGCTGAAAAAAAGCTGTACCAAACAGGGCCATAGTTGGTTGGAGAGGAAGGTTGATCCGGACTTGTTTGTTTTTTTAGATTTTCTTGATGATGTGATTGGTTAGTTCGTTGTTGGTTTCCTATTGTGGGGCTTTCGTTTTGTATTCGTTACATCATCTTGATGCTTTTTTAATAAGATTTGATTATTTATCCCCAACAAAAAAAAAAAAAAAATGCTTAGAGTTTTGAACTCTGTGGGAGGGAAGAGGGATTACTAGGGTATAATTCCCTAATATCTTGTGTGTTACAAGATTCTATTCAATTTCAAACTTCCCACATCCTTAATTTTCTAATTTTTCATTAAAATAGAAAGTCTTCACTAAAAGATGTCATAAAAGTATTCAGTTAACAGTAGTTGACTTTTGCTTCATTCCATTTAGCTTTCCATGCATTCATGTTAGTGAAAAGGAAAGCCAAATTTTATTCTAATGTGTGAGGTGAACTGTAAATCGCTCTATAATTGTTAATTATTTATGGGTTCAAAAGTCAAGAAGTGAATGCTTGTTCAAGTTCTATGGCCAACCACCTCGTGTGTACCACTCTAGAAGTTGGGTTTGTACCCAGTTTACCCCTTCATATTGACAGGATCAGCAATCAATCTTTCCGTAAAGGTTTTAAAACATGTGAAGCGGTAGAGTATGGGGTTCTTATCCACAGGGACAATTGTGTAATTCTAGCTATTTCAATTATTAATTTTCAAATTAGTTTGTTGAAATGGATTGTTTTGTGAGAATGAACTAGATAATAAATCCCTAATTAAATAAGCAAGAAAATTCAAGTTAAAGAATAAAAAATGGTATCTTAGGGATCCGAATCCATCGCTAGTTTCGTATCCGGAATTCTTCTCTTAGATTACACAATTGATTGATTGGAATAGGTCAATTTCTCAACTACAAGTTGGAAATTGAAAAGGAGAGTAATGTTGTATTTGAAGCAAGACTACGACCTATCTCAACCGGCACAAATTGTCCACTCTAAAGTAGGGTTTGTGGCACAACTCGTCTAGTGAGAGCATAGCCCGTCTCAAGTTCCCAACACAACGACAACAAAAACAAAAGTAAACCATTCATTCGCAATCACAGAAATTGAATGAAGAGAAAATATATAAATATGTTTATTCAAAAACTCAAAAGTTTACAATAATTGCAATCAAATGATACAATACAAATCTCTCAAGATGAAAATCTGGTCACTTGGCTAGGGTATGAAACCCTAAGTATGGAGGAGATAGTGAACCCCATAGATGTGCAAGTTTGCTTCACCTCTAGCCCTAGTTGCCTCCATCTTCAAACCAAAAGAATCAGAACCCTTTTCCTTTATTTTCTTTTTCCTTTTATACTTGAATTCTCTTCAGGTCAGTTCTCATTTTTGCACACACACTTTGAAGTGTGGCAACTCATGTGGCCAAAATGCTCCGCATGAGCAGAGCTTTAACAGGAGGCTTTTGGGCACTGGCCACATGTTCGGCTGCTCAGCGGTGTTGTGGTGGTTATGCGTTCGTTGTTTGTATGGAGGTCTTGCTGCTCATGTTGAGAAAATCTGTGATCCCTTTCTCTTTAGTTCCACCACTTGTTAACCATTTTATTAAGGACTGTTTGTCAAGCCTGCACACACATAAAACACATAATATCTGCCAAGTAACCATACCTCAAGGACTATCAATGCAAATTAGATGGCCTCAATGTGCTACCTTTCCGAGCCAATCAGCCACGGCCTTTTGATTAGGTCAAAATTCATTTCCTTTTTATTGTCTCATTCTCTCCTTTCCCCCTGGCGCCAAAAGAAAGAGTTACGTGCTAACAATTTGCATTTTTACCAAGCATATTGGCATCTACCAAAAGCTATGTTGCTCAAACCACCAAAGAAAAGATGAAGGTGAAAACAGTGATAATTAAAATTAAAAAAAATGAATTTATGTAGTTGGATCAAATTTGAAATTTTGGCACTATATATCATAGTATCTATTGATTCTAGAACTACACTCACTATTCCTTTTGATGTGTGGCTTTGTAGTGTTATAAAAATGATATAGGCCAGACATTCTACAGCAAGGAAGCTCTTATGTGTTATGTAAACTATGCTAAAAGAGCTGAGGTCTCCATTTACGCACGGGTAAGTTTGCTTTGCAAAAGTGGCGCTTGTATTGAAAAAATGATGCTACTTCATTCCTATGTTATTTCCATGTTTACATGTGATCACCTTTGGTTTAGAATGCATTAGTGTACCTCCTTCAGTTTTTACCATCATTTATGATTATCATTTTTCTAAATTACTTGTTCGAGGTACTTGGTGGTGATAAGATAAGGTTTATGCCTGATGCAACTACAATTTTTTTTAGCAGCAGAATATATAATGTTTATTTATCCTGTCTCTCTATGAAGCTGTCTTATGCATGTTGATTCAATGTGGCTCCATAGAAGAGATATGGAGAAAGTTCCCAGTGTGGTCTTTCTGTTCACTACTTGATTATAGTAACACATTTCAATACGTTCTAACCTTCCAAATTTCCAAAGCACCTAAAGTACTACATGCCATTTTTAAGTGTTTCTTCATGAATTGTGTGAGTGGGGTTCAAATCTTTAAACAGATATAGATGTTATATGTAAGAATGATGACAAATAACTAAATTATTCATTCAATATCATCTTCATGGACACAGAAACAGACCCTCTAGTCAAAATAGAACTTACGCTGCAAGATTGTCATATTCAAGGTATGATAAGAGTGTGACTGTATTTTATTCAATAACCCAAATAATTTGGAACAAAGCTGACCTGTAAATAGTGTTTCCCAAGTAAACTGGTGTGGAGGAGTTGACCGCAGGTTTGAGGTTCACCAGAGAGTGGCAAAACACATTGGAGGCACCAAAGACAAAAACAGGATGACTCGGAGAGAGATGGAGCAGTACAACAGAGAGAAAGAGCAGAGCTCAACAAGAGATGATGTGTTCTAACCATGATGTAAAGAAAGTACCACCTTCTATATATAGGTTGCAAGCACATTGTCATAACTAATTGTCTAGTGTGTCCGCTGTGTTTTTGGGGATCTTGTCATAAGTTAGTTAGACTATTAGGATAGGATTACATAATGATTTTAGAGAACCTAGTTGTGAGGTCTCTCTGTCTCTCAATAGGACTGACCTAAGGCAGCTTGGCTTGTGTGGGGTGGGCACAACACTAAGGCAAGGCTACATCTCTTGCCTTTGGGCCACAAGAACCCAGAGACACGCTGCATACCAAGGACTACAGCATACCTAAAACTTTCCTCTCAACCTAGATACTTATTACTTCCTAAGCAATTGAGTGGTACCCCTACCAGAACAAGGTAATAAGACATGCATTATGACAACTATGACAATGAGTTGTGCAATTATGACTATTATGGCCATGAGATAGCCTAATCTCCTGAATCCTGTGGGATGTCAAGTTGGCGAGGCTTCAAGAGATGAGCTCTTAGGACTTGGATACAAATTGTCGCAAGTCTTTTGATCTTATTCAGTTTAGTCTGAACACATGGACCGTACATGCCCTCATCATGGGTAACATGTGTAAGTTTTTATGCTGAAATGTAAAACACATCATTGCGTACATGGGCATGACACATTGGCAGTAATGGTGGTATCTACAACTGGGAAGTAAGTTGCTATTCTGGTGTCCATGAACCATGGGAGTTTGTTTTATAGACTTTTGGTTAGTGGTTTTATGATCAATGATAGTATTTTAGATTCTACATTTAATATGAGAATTTGATTAGTTTAAAAAAATATTTTAAAATGTTGTCGAAACCCCATCCCCGCAACCCTGCCCTAAACCTGTCTTTTGCATCATTATCACAATTTATTTTCCTTTGTTCAAATGTAGAAAAGGTTTGCAAATGCATTACATGCGGTTCCATGCTTTTCTTTCTGTTTCTTTAATGCTCTATTTGGTTCACTTGAATGAGATGGAATGGAATGATCATTCCCCGACACTGGTGAATAATGATTCTATTTGTAATGCATTTTTCATTAAATTTTTAATCAACCAAACACGGGAATAGAATTTTTGATGAAATGATAATTCCATTCCATTGCATTTCAGTAAACTAAACACTACTCTTAGGTAATCTCACTGATAATTCCTAGTAGTCTTGTTGGAATTCTAGATTAGGGATAGGTAATCTCACTGAAATTAAGTTGTTAAAAGTTATAGTTTGCTCAACATTTCAATTCAAAAGAGCCGTTCCTGAAGGGAAAGATCCTGGATAAAAAAGGGAGATTATGATTGTCAATCTCAAACAGATTGTAAATGGTTTCCTTCAACAATGCAAGAATTCTGGGTTCTTACACGTGTGTTTCCTTATTGCAGAACTATACTCCTTTAACTGTTGGTGCATCCCAAGGCAGAAAAAAACAGGTCAACATTATGTCAACAACCAATGTTTGTCTGTTTTACATATCCTACTTCATCAGTATTAATGTGCTTGTTATTTCATGCTTGTTAAGTAATTAACCTTTTCAATACCTGCCAAGTTGCTCATCTGGTTCTGGTACTTCAAATAAAATACTAGGAGGCAAGCGTGGGTTACATAAAATTATTAGAATTTTAAGACCCAAAATTCAAATTCAATCAGAAGTGGTGTTCTTCAGGTTTGCCCCTCCGCTTGTGGTGCCTCATACTTCTGATAGTTGTATCTGCACAATTTTATAACCTTTGTTTCCTTGTTTAAAGCATCTAAAAACAACAGGACCTTTTTGATATGATTGTTGTGGTTGGCCACACAGCATGCTCGGTGCTTTGGCAGTAGAAATTTGTTAAGCACTTTTATCATATTTACTTTCAAAATCTTTTCTTTTGCTCATCAATTTGTCTCTTTCAGTGACTTAATCCCCCAAAGGTAAGGAAACAAGCTGAAAAGGCAGCAGCAGGGAAGCAATGCTCAAAAGATCTCATGCATGCTTCCAACCAAAGTATTGTTCTGACACTACTTTGCTGATTAGTCTCTCTCTCTCTCTCATGTGTTCGTGAATTTTTTCCCAGCGCTTTTTCGAGAATTAATTCTCGCAATGTTTAAAATAACTGAGATGCGTCTGTTTCTAATTCTTTCACCATGCTGCAACGACATCCTTACTCCTAGTTTACAACCAAAACCTCATGCATTAATCCTAAAAGTATTGGTTTGGTTTAGTTTTTTTAAATTGTTTTGTATTTTTATTTTTTCATCTTTACTGAGCTTTTTCGTATTTTTTTTTTTTTGGACTTTTTAGGTGCAATAAAAAAGTAAAACATTGGACAAATTACACTAGTAGTCCCTTTACTTTGACCCTTGTATCATTTTGGTCATGGACAAGGACACGCAATACGACACGCGATATGACACCGACACATTGACATGTCAATTTTCAAAAAATGCAGGACATGACACGTGGGGGACATGTATGAAATATATAATTTTATATAATTATAATATGTTATATATATGAATATATCATTCAAAAATAATAAAAAAATGCAATATGGCACTAATTTCAATGAATTTATATGATTTTTGTTTTATTCTTATATCTTAAGTTGTTTTGTTCAAATTTATAATTAGTCTTATGTGTCTAATCGATAGACACGTGTTTAAGTGATAGACATGTACATTCTCCACGTGTCCAAAGAGTGTCTGGATTTAAAAAAATAAAAAATAAAAAATATGACACATTTTGAAGGGTGTCGGACACGTGTCGGGGAAGTATCCAAAGAGTGTCAGTGTTCAACACGGACACGTAACCTTCTTAGAAGTGTCTATGCTTCTCTTATAATTTCAATTAGCTCAATTTTGATCCTAAATTTTTTATTTTGTTTTGAGTTGGCCCAATTGTAACAAATGTTAGCAATTTTTTTTAATGAAAAATGTGGCCATGAACATGTGTCATGCTTTTATGGGCAAAATTGTAAACTTGTTCAACTTACTTACTTAATTTTAACCAATTCAATGATCATTTTCTATCAAAACCCCTAATGATGTCATCAATTGGACCAAATTAATACAAAACCTAATCTAAGAGTTAAAATTGAGCAAATTAAAAGTGTAGGAACAAAATGACATGAGGGGCAAAATGTAGAGACTATCGGTGTAATTTGCCCTAAAATATTTGTGAAGAAATATGAAAAAAAAAGTTCACTAAAAATTAAAAAAAATTAAAAAGTACAAAAATGTGCTTTTTTTTTGGGGGGGGTAATCTAGATGCATCTAAAAGAAAAAAACACTAAAAAATTTGAAAACCAAACAAGATAATATTATAAGACTACAGATTTGAGAATCATACGACCACATGATCACATCTAATTTTAACATGTAGAATTGTTTGCTCTGCTAAAAGATACTCAATGCCATATTCTTCAATCATAGGTGAGACAGGTCAATGTTCCTCTCGCTTAATGTGGCCTTCTAATGAATGATGCAGGTCATGAGGAAAGCGATAACCCAGAAGAGGTATCTCTGCCAGGTGAACTTCCAAAGAAAGTTTGTCGTGATATGACCCCTAATTCAGCCTCTGCGTCTCATGACGAGGAGGAGGCTCAATTCCATCTACGCAAGTATTACCAATAAAGATGCTCGGAAGTTGTGAGCCTAAGCATGTACCAGCTTTGATCAATGGTCAAGCTGGGGCAAACTTATCAACAAGCTTGAGCCATGTCGGGGATAAAGGAGGTTGCACAACATGTTGAGGAGGCAAGTTGCTGAGGTAAACTACTGAACAATGGAGAACAAACCAATATCAAATGTAATCCATAAATAGCAGTTTGTGAGACTCTGAAAGCCATTTGGATTGTTTTTATGTTTGTTTGTGCTTTTTATACGACACCCTATACATCTTTTGAAACTCAAAAGATTTGAAGTGGTTTAAATCTAATAAATAGTATTTATAATAATGCTTCTTGTTGGTTGTGCTCTTATTTTCTTCTTCTCTCTTGTGAATTCTTTCCCAAAGATTTTTCAGGATTTTAGGTGCTCAACAATTTGATCTTTTGTTTTGATTAGTCTATGGGGTGGAAGATCAAAGAATATCTTAAACTATGGAGGGTGATCCCTTTCAAGTAATATGTGATCAGTGTGTGATCAGTGTGTGTCTATATATATCTGTGTTTGCACAAGGTAAGATATTAGTGAGTTAGTAGTTAGATTACAATTGAAGTCGACCTCTCTATATTCGAATGGCACTTTAAAGTGTCCTTTCAAAACCACGTGGGCTAGACCCAAGTCTTGCAAAAGTTTAGCTTCACGTGTTGAAGGGGGGCCAAAAAAAAACTGTCATTACTGGAGGCCCACTTAGTAATGAGTCTTGTAGATGTGCGGGTGATTTTATTTGCACCAAAATAGTAACTAAATATCCCTAATTAAAATTTAAAAATTTTACATCTTATTATATCTTAATGTAAATTTATAAATAAGGACAATATAGATTAAATTTTTAAATAAAATATATATTTTTTTTCATGTTATATCCTAATTACTTATACGTACTTTTTATATTTAAGTCTTTTCATCTTTTTTCTCAAATTTTAATTATTTTCTCTTTATCTTCTTCCTCACTTCAAAATTTTAATTCATCCTACCAAAATTAACCGTTATCATTAACATCATTGTTTCTTGAATAATGCTATATGTATCAATTAATATACTAACTAGTGTACTAATAGGTGATGTGACATCATTTTAGAAGTTTTGAGTATTTGTAATGTGTAAAATAAATGTGATCAGTAATAATATCATAGCACTAATTAGTACACTAATTGGTATATGTAGTACTACCGATATTTCTTAGTATTCAAATTACAGTATGTGTTGTGAGCAAAGACGGCTCTCAAATGAGCACTTTGGACTTTATGGTAATCCGCGACCAAAACCATGAAGTTTCCAGTTTTGGTTCTAGAGCAGCCATGGCTCCCAAAGGGAGGTTTCTGGCAAAAAACACTACCACCGGAACTGGCCATCGCTGCCAACAATGGCAACAAAATAAAGGTTCACAATTCTTATTCTTCAAAGCATCCAAAAAATCTCCCTTGTAAGCCACCAACAGTTTCGCTGCATCATCTCTAAATACACAATCATGTACAAAGAAAATTGATAGAAACAATGATAAGAAAAAGTGAAACAATCACTATAAATGAAAATATTACTGGAGCAAAGACCTAATCTTGCATGAGATATAGTGAAAAAATATGAGTTTATTTAATTTAATTGAATAAATAAAGCTTAAATAATAAATTATTTGTTATCAGTTTATACACAACTAATTATTCTTTGTTCATTCCAAAATCAAAACAGATTACAAATAAATAAATAAAAATCAAAGAAATGCTAATGAACTTGTCCGTAGAGAGATACCAGATTAGTCCATAGCAGATTGTTTCCATCCACCAAAGCTCTCCTCCTCTAAATTGAATCCCCGATCTCTCTGCAACCAATGAGCCGACATTTTTAGGCATGAGACGGTGCATTTGGCAATAGGCATAGGCTATTACAACTAAAAAGTTAAAAAGTCACTAAAACAATCAAAACATCACAAAATCATACCAAAGTGTCAAAGATTCATTTCCACTTTCTCTACTTTTTTTCTACATCTTTCAGTAAAATTCAAAAAGCGAATGCCAAAAATTCAATTTTTTTCACCTCATGTTTTACCTTAAAAACAACTAAAAAAATACACTTCCCAAATGAACACTTAGCCAATTGTTGTAACTGTGAAATAAAAAAGCATAGTAAGTTTTTGATTAAAGATTAAACTTTACCAGACAGCTTTCGCATTACACTCAATAAATGGATGAGAAAGTACTTTCTTTTTTCTATTTTTTTTAAATGATAAATGGTTTCAGAATTTCAGTAAATTGAGGGTCAGGCGAATGGGAATCGTCCAGCAAACGAAACAGCTATTTAGTAGTGTTTTCCTTTTTCAGAGAACACCAAAAAAACAAAAACAAACTTGATTGACAGAAAAAATTTCTGAAAACAATCCACATTTAGGAAATACCAAAGACGTAGTTTTAGAATTTTTGAAAACTATTTTTGCAAGGAAATGAAAATAACATGAAAATGACAGGTGTTTTCAAAGTTTTTGTTGTTTTTATTTCTGTAAACACAACCAAACAGGTTGTTAAAAGTGCAAAAAGGGAATGATAGGTGTTTTCAAAGTTTTTGTTGTTTTTATTTCTGTAAACACAACCAAACAGGTTGTTAAAAGTGCAAAAAGGGAATGATGAAGGCCAGAAATTTAACGCATATGATGGCCTGAAATTTAACGCATTTGATTGCCTTGAATTTAAAGGAAAATCAGACTCTGAATGAAGTCAACTGCAAAGGATTGATAACATTGAAGTTTGTTGAGTTCTACTTGAGAATTTCAATACATTGACAGGCAAAAAAAAGGGAAAGATGAAGCAAATAAATATAGTTCGACTTCATAAGAATTACCTGGCGAGTGAAAGTGAGACCAACTCTAATCTCTCCACAATATTGCTCGTCCTTGGTAACATTGTATGAAGTTGGTGGAATGCTTCCTTCATGGAACAATGATTCTAATGGAATCCTGCATGGACCATTACAAAATATTCATAGTGAAATCTAGGGCTGTAGCTCCTGCAATTTATCTCTTGTGAAAATGTAGTCCTTGTAGTTCTAATTATATTAATTTTACCCTTAAATTTTTCACATCGTGTCAAGTTAATACAATTAATAATAATCTTTTAAAAATTCGATTGAAATCAAGAGGCAAAATAGTCTATTCATTCTTTTCAAAGTAATTGCAAGGTTGAAGTCTAATTCGAAATGTTCCATTGTCTTTGGAATTGACAATTTTGCCTTTGATTTATGTCCAATTTCTCAATAGATGTTAATTGGATTAGATTGGCACAACGTGAAAATTAACATGGCAAAATTGATACAATTGAAACAATGAGGATCAAATTGACAAGAGACAAATTATAGAGATTGCAGGTAAATTTGTCCTAAAATCAATGTAACTTCATCATTCCCATAATAGTAATCAATAAATAAACCAATTTTATCTTATCATATATAATGTTTACTACTCAAATTCAGCTCCTTGGCCTTCAATCAGAAAATGCTTATTGAAAGCTCAATGTCTCAACTATATATGGTGTGAATGCCAAAAAAAATTTAAGTGATAACCACAGGTTACCATTATGGTGTAATATATTACAATCACTGCACCTAGTGTTGATATGTGGAAACTTGTTGAAAATGATATTTTGAAAAATTGACACATCTGACAAATAAATAGATACAAATGAGACAAGGAAGATTACTCACGTTGCCTCTCCAACGAAATCATCCTGAGTGAGATAATCGCTATCCATAATTTTGATCCTGAGTTCTGAAACATCATCTGAGATTGTGAACAAAAAGGTCTCATTCCATTCAGGAGTAGATCCCTTGCCTGCATAAACCACGTATCAGTGAAAATAAAGACTGGGTAAACACTATATACTTTGTCAATGATTCTAGTGAATATTTTATGACAACAGAAATTTTAAAACAAAAGCATGTACCAATGTAATCACAACAAACAAATTTATCATTGTTTCCTTGTATTCAAGGATCCAAACACAATTTACACACTTTGAGATAGATAGAGTGTATGCCTTATGGGGAGAAAAATTCACCTGATGCAACACTGCTCCTCTTCTCCTGAGTCAAACAAGTGATGATGGCATAAGGGTCCATGTTAGCTGCATTAACCGACAAAAATGAATATGTAAGGAAAACACAAATTGGGAAAAAAAAAAAAAAAAAAAAAAAAAAAAAAATCACTTCAGAGAACAAGATAATTTAAATGTATATAACTTTACAACAGAAATTGCTTGAATGAAAATGGAAAAATTCTGGGAATGTTACGAATGGCTCATAGAAAGGAATATCCATTTCTTGTGAGAGGTACAATTTTATATGGAAATCTATTGCCATTCATCCATCAAAGAATTAATCATCATTAGTGGTTTCAAATTTGTTAAAAAATTGAAGATAAAACTTTTCGCGTTCGATTTGTCAAATCATATCAATTTCTGCAAATCCACAAATTAATGGTATAAAAAATATACAAATTAATGGAACACTCTTAGCATTCAATTTTGATCAAATTTTAAAAACAATAAAAGTACATTAATAATCAAAACTAGCGTACTTTAATTACAGTCACATCTATTAATAAATGAGATCCAACAAATCATTAGATCCAATTCTTTGTTATGATCTTCACATTGCAGGAAAGAATCTTGTAAACTGTTGACCGAAGGGATGGACATAATGCCTTCAAAACTTCTCTACATTTTCTTTATTTTCTCAGGAAACAAACAATATATATATATATTATAAAACTAAATCAGATCCTGGTAGAAACCAAATTTGAGCAATGCACAACATCCGAAACCAAAACCTCGCATAATTGCTGATATATTCAACTGAGAGAAAACGAACAATTAGTGAAGATATATAAATGAGATGCAGTCATTGTAATATTATTGGATTATTATCAACTTATCCTACATATCAACTATTGCTTAAACTCAATAAGTTCGTCAAAATTGACCACTCTCAGCATTCAATTTTGATCAAATTTTATGGATGGTAAAAGACATTAACAAGGCTCCAAGAAGAGAATTCCTGAATGCAAAAATGAAAATTCAACGATTGTTCAAAGCTCATCAAATACTATTAATGATAATCCTATATATATATATTAAATGAGATTTACCAAATCATTAGATCCAACTCTTTCGTACGCTCCTCACATTACGTGAAAAAACTCATAAACCGTTGAAAATCTGACTTCAAAACTGCTCTACATTTTCCTATCCTTATTTTTCTCAGGAAACAAACAAAAATAATATATATAACTAAATCAGATCCTGGTAGAAACCAAATTTCAGCAAATACAGAACGTCTGAAACCAAAACCTCGCATGATTTCTAATATATTTAGCTGAAAGAAAACGAACAATGAAAATTACGCCATAAATTACACTGTAGATTCATATATATACATGAAAATGTATGTGTGTGTAGAGAGAGAGAGAGAGAGAGAGAGGGAGAGGGAGAGAGAGAGAAACTTACAGAGAAAATCGGTGTTCTCGATGCCTTTGGCACCGAGGAGAAGAACTTCAAGCGTTCCGTGAGGCATCTTTGGATCCAAAAAAGCAGAGAGAGAGAGAGAGAGAGAGAGAGAGCGTGTAGAAAACAGAGATAAGAAAATGGGACGCTCGCTGTGTATAAATTAGCGTTTTCAAGCCGGTTCAAGTTGTTATCAGTTTGGTCCGCTTCACAGGCGGGTACAGAAAAAAAGCAGTCGGTTCGTTGACTTAAAAAAAAGTGGAAACTTTTACAATTTTAATTATTAATATTTATCACTTTTTTTATAAATATATATTTTTGAGTAAATCACACTGACACCTCCTGACGTTTATATTTATTAGAGTTTTTTCCTCACCTTTTGAAAATAACATCTCTCCTTTGAGGTTTAAAGTTTCATTACAGATTCTCTTTTAACAATTTAATTTTTTTAAATACCAATTTTTCCCTCACTAGATAAATTACATTGACACCCCTCACATTTTAGAAATTACAATCCCCTCTCTAAGGTTTAAAGTAGTACTACCAATTGCCCCGTCAGTTAGTATTAGTTGGAAAAAAAAATTAATTGAAAAAAAATTTTGTTAGTAAAATTTTTAAATTTCTATTTAAAAACCAACATAAACTCATTTTTTGAATTTACGTTTTTTCCTCAAATTTATAAACTAAGACAACAATTTATAAACCAAAAAAATTATCAAACAAGTTTTTATGACAGTTTTTAAAATTTTTTTAATATAAATTGAAAACTGAAAACGAAATGGTTACCAAACAGGCCTCAGATTGTAAAAATGTTGTAAAATTAATAAATAATTAAATAAGTTACCAACGTAAGAAAATGACTTATCAAAATTTTTTAGGCTATGTATGGTTTGATTTTTAGAAATTTTTTTAAAAAATTAAAAATTAATTTGGTTAAAAAATAAAAAATAATTATCATTTAAGGGTAAAAAATAATTATCATCTTAACTTTTGGGCAAGTTATATACATACGTATGGCTATTTCAATTTAATTTGTAAAAAATTATTTCTAACTACTCGAAAGATAAAAATTATATAAAAATGATAATTATTTTTTATTTTTTATTTCTTAACCAAATTAATTTTTAATTTTTAAATTTTTTTTTCTAAAAATCAAACTATACATAGCCTAAGAATCTTTTAATAAGTCATTTCTTACGTTGGTAACTTATTTAATTATTTGTTAATTTTACGATATTTTTACCATCTGAAACATGTTTGGTAACCATTTCATTTTCAGTTTTCAATTTATATTTAAAAAATGTCATAAAGACTTGTTTGATAATTTTTTTGATTTATAAATGATTGTCTCAATTTGAGGAAAAAATGTAAATTCAAAAAATAAGTTTACGTTGGTTTTTTAAAAAAAATTTAAAAATTTTACTAACAAATTTTTTTTTCAATTAATTTTTTTTTAATGAATTTTTTTCTAACTAATACTAACCGAGGGAGCAATTGGTAATGTTACTTTAAACCTTAAGGAGGGGATTGTAATTTCTAAAATGTAAGTGGTGTCAATGTAATTTATCTAGTGAAGGCAAAATTGGTATTTACAAAAATTAAATTGCTGAGGGGGAAATCTATAATAAAATTTTAAACCTCATGTGGGAGATATGATTTCTAAAAAGTGAGGGGGAACTGTAATAAATATAAACCTCAGGGAATGTCAGTGTAATTTACCCTATATTTTTTAATCCCACTGATATATAATTCTCCTTTCTTATTTGCATATGGAGCCATATTTGGTATTTGGTTTGGGTGTACACTTTGAACATAAAATTATAAATTAAATTGTGAATGATGGATTGGCAAATAATTTTTTTATTTATATTTTCAATTAATATTTAGGGCAAAGCACTAGTAAATCCTAAATTTGAAAATGTTAAACCATTTAGTCCTATGATTTTTTTGGAAGACTAGGTCCTAGTTTCATGTTAAAGACTTGAAAGCCCATCTTTTTTTATGTGCTACGCGTTCAAAAGTAAGGGTAAATGTGGGTTAGTGTTGGTGTTAATTTTACCAATTTGTCCAACATCAATACGCAATGTTCCGTTGATGTCCCTCGTACACGGGTGAATATGGAATGCAATTTTTGGGTTGTGGATTGGGATTCCGATGTTGCAGCGAGATTGGTTCCGTGATTTTTGAGTTTTTTGTTTGGGTTGGTAATGTTGATGTTAATTCCCAAATTAACATTTCATTGCTGCCAAAAACCCTGGGTTGTTGAAAAACACATTCGTTATAATACGTTGCTACCAGCGTGAAGTTAAGTCTGAGCACCATTCCGACCTTTGATTGACGTTGAACACGGTATCTACACATCATCGGCGTCAGCGATCTTCACGGGGAAACATGGTGGCAGGTATGTACTGTATAGTTTTCTGATGTGTGCTTTTCATTTTCCGTTTCGGATTGTTAAACCCATTGTCGATTGGTGGTGTGTTTTGTGTTGTACATTGTTGAAATGTAGTTTGGGTTTAATGTTTGCTGATGTTGTGTGATGTAGTTGTGTTACAATGTGGAGTGGTATCTTGGTTTCAGTGAGCAAGTGCGGTGGTCCTTATCTTATGTGATGGTCTAGTTGTGTGTTTATTTACCTGAGTGAGGGGCACCTGCCTTTTGGGTGATGTCGGAATGAGTGGTAAAAAGTGATGGGGTGGGCAGTGGAAAGTTGTTTTTTTTGTTGGACTGTGGTCACCTGTTTGGGTATGGTATGAGAATAGGTTAATAGGTGATGTTGTGGTGTGGAAATGTTAATGTTAATCTGAATTTGTAATTTCCTTTAATTTCAGATAGGGGTGTACCATTGATTTGGTTGCATCGGTGTGGTGTAAAATGCGTGACCTAGTAATTGAGGACATCTATTTGGTGTATGTAATGTGTTGTCATATTTTAATGTTTGTGTACATTAATTAGGTGGTAGACGTTGCAATGTGGGTTGAAGATGATATTTGAAATGTTATTGCATTTGAGTTACACGGTGAGTTAACGTCTGACCCGTTGCTGGTTTTTGACGAAGGGGACGAAAATAATTAGGCGGTAGACGTTGCAGTGCGGGTTGAAATTTGTTGTGATGGTGATTGTTCTTGTTGTGATTTCAGAAATTAGATTTATGGTGTAATGTTTACGATTATTATATTCAATGTTTGTGTATATTAGTTAGGTGGTAGACACTGTATAAAACATGTAACCCAACTATCTAATGTTTGAAGACAGTTTTGTTTTTTCCAATTCTGTGCTGGACAAGTAGTGTTAGTATATATTGTTTGTTATGTTCTGTTGGTCATTGTTCTTAGGGCTGTGCAGCGGATCCACCGACCCGCCACACCCGACCGACCAACAACGGATGGATGCGTGCCACGTGGCGGGTGGGTGCGGGCCTAGATTATAACAATTTTCGGGTTGTGGGTCGGGTGGCGGGTAATCCGCCATTTTAGTCGGTAGACCCGACCCGACCACCATTGGTTTTTTATTTGCTTATTTTTGGTTGATAATATATGCCTCATTTTCCCCCCCCTTTTTGTTTCTGATATGCATAGCTCTCATTTTGCCCTAATTTCGACATTCTCATTCTCTCTCTCTCTCTCTCTCTCTCTCTCTCTACCCTACCCATCGTTGGACGATCTACATATACGACGTCGGCGATCATCTACACGGCATCGGCGATCGATCTACACGGCGTCGGCGATCGATCTACACACTGACTGAGGTATCTCTCTCTCTCTCTGCTTTCCTCTTCTTCTCATCTTCTTCTGCTTTCCTCTTCTTTTCTTTTCTTCTCTTCTTCTGATGATCTGAGTCTAATCTATTTTTTTTTTTTTTGTTCCAGTTCTAAAATGAAATAGATGGTTAGATTGATCGATCTACAGTCTACTAGTCTACATACACTGACTGTAACTGCAGGTACCTCTCTCTCTCTCTCTCTCTCTCTCTCTCTCTCTCTCTCTCTCTCCTTCTTCTTCTTCTTAACTGTTTTTTTTTTTTGGTTCCAGTTCTGAACTTCTAAATCTAATCTTTTAGAGTCTAATCTATTATTATTATTATTTTGTTTTGTTCCAGTTCTAAAACTAGAGACGTGGTTAGATTGATTGACACAGTCACACAGTGTTAACTGTTAAGGGTTCTACACACAGAGAAAGGAATACATAGAGAGAACCACTAAAAGGTTTGGTTTATTTTTTTTGATTAGTCAGTGAACTAAATTTGTCAGTGAACTAAATTTGTAATTTAGTATGTTCACTAAATTTGTTATTATGAATCAAATTATGATCATATATTACTTAGTTTGTTTAAAGATTAAACTTTAATCTATTATTATTATGAATCAAATTATGATAATATATTATTAGTTCTGTTCTGTAATTTAGTCAGTGAACTAAATTTGTTTAAAGATTAAACTTTGATTCATAATATGTTAATGGTAAGTTGAAATTCATTTTGAATGTGAATTATTTTATAATTAAATTTAATCTGGGCATTTCATTGTATTTTTAGTAAATGCATTCTATTTTCTTAATATTATTGTCTAAATTTATCTTTCACAACTAATTTTCGAATACATATAATTCCCATTAGGTAATTACTGAAAGTTTTTTTTTTTTTGCCAATAGTTTAAAGAAATAACTTAAAATGAAACTATTGTCTCTGCTTAAGTGATATGCAGTAACTGCAATTGTCATGATCAAGAATAAGCTAGAAACACTAACAATTCAATAATTTAAATATCATACTCGGTGTTATACATCAAGTTTTTGGATATAGATTCAGGATGCAAGATAGAAGTTAAGGAAATTGTGGTTCATGTAATTAATTTGCATAAATCTTTTGTTACCCGTCCTAGAGAAATAATACTTCCAAAGAAAAAATACATATTGTTTGAAAAGTGCAGGTTTGGTTTATTTTTTTTGATTAGTCAGTGAACTAAATTTGTCAGTGAACTAAATTTGTAATTTAGTATGTTCACTAAATTTGTTATTATGAATCAAATTATGATCATATATTACTTAGTTTGTTTAAAGATTAAACGTTAATCTATTGTTATTATGAATCAAATTATGATAATATATTATTAGTTCTGTTCTGTAATGAATTTCATCTTACTTAGTTTAAACTCTGTCCATTTAATATCCTTCTTTTATCTTCATATGCCATTTAACATGTTCAAACATAGACAAAGAGTCTGATGGTTGTTTTTCAAAAAGAGCATGGATTTGAAAAGCATATTTTGAATGATTTTTTATTGGTTATTGGCAGTTTATTTGATAATCTTTTGGTCATGGATCATTCAAGTGAAGAAACTTTTTTTGTGAGTCCTAATGTTGAGCCCGAATCATCTTCTATTGACCCCTCTACCCAATCTAATGCTCCCCCTCGTAGACCACCCTTGGCCAAAACTAGTAGTAGTGGGAGAACAACATCAAAGGCTTGGGATCATTTTGAAAAGATTAAGGGTATTGATGGGAAAGATAGGGCTATGTGCAAGAATTGTAAGAAAGAATATATGGCAGGCTCTAAGAGTCACGGAACAAGTAATTTGTTAAGTCATTTGAAAAATTGTACAAAGTATCCATATAGGGACACTCATGGGCAACAAACATTGGGATTTCAACCTAGAGAAGTTGGTAGTGATGGTGAGGGTGTTGCTGATGTTGTGGTTACGCCATTTTCCATAGAAGTTGCTAGGAGGCATCTTGCCGAGATGATAGTAATTGATGAATTGCCCTTTAGATTTGTAGATGGGGTTGGTTTTAAGAGGTTTTGTAATGCAACCGAAGTTCAAGATCCCATCTCGATATACTGTTGCTAGGGACATTGTAGACATATACACTAATGAAAGAGAGAGGTTGAAGAAAATTGTGAAAGGGCGTAGAATTTGCTTTACCACAGACACATGGATTTCCATACAAAATTTGTGTTATATGTGTCTAACTGCACATTTCATTGATGATGATTGGAAGTTACAAAAGAGAATCATAAATTTTTGTCAAGTTGAAGACCATAAAGGAGAAACACTTGGTAAAAAAATTGAGGCACTCTTAAAAGAGTGGGACATTGATGGCTTTTTCACCTTAAATGTTGATAATGCGAGTTCCAATAATCTAACCATTAGATTCTTGAAACGAACCACAAAATTGTGGAAGGGAACTGTCTTGGGCCATGAATTTTTGCATATGCGTTGTTGTGCGCATATTCTGAATCTCATTGTTAGTGATGGATTGAAGGATTTTGAGTCTTGTATAGCGAATGTGAGGCATGCAGTGAGGTATGTGAGGTCTTCTCCAAACCGCCTTGACTCTTTTAAGAAGTATGTGGAAAGTTTGAAAATTGAGGGTAAGAGTCTCTTGTGCCTAGATGTGCCAACACGGTGGAATTCTACATATCTTGTTGGAGGTAGCAGAAAAATTTGAAAGTGCTTTTCAAAGAATGGGTGAGGAGGACTACAATTATAAACATTACTTTTTGGATAATGAAGGGGGTGAGAGGAGAGAGATGCCTACCGCCACGGATTGGGATAATTGTAGGGTGTTTTTGAAATTTCTTAGAATGTTTTACAATGCAACAAAGAGATTTTCTGGCTCTTTATTTGTTACTTCAAATACATTCTATACTGAAATTTTTGTCATTGAAAATATGATTGGACAATTAATCAAAGACAATGATCCTATTTTGTCTTCAATGGCAAAAAAAATGAAAGAGAAGTTTGACAAGTATTGGGGAAATGGGGATAAAATCAATCTCCTTTTGTACATTGCGGTTGTTCTTGACCCTCGAAGAAAAATGACATACTTGCAATTTTGTTTTTCAACAATTTTTGGTGGAGATGTTGTGAAAGTGAAAGAAATGTTGGAGAAGGTGAAAAATTGTTTGAGTAAATTGTATGATCATTATGCCGCACTTGATTCAACAAATGTGCATGCCTCCAATATAAATGAAACAATAGATATGGTGATAGATGAAAATGATCCACATTCTCTTGTGAACTCTCAATTTAACTCATTTTTGGAGGGGTAATTTTCTAGTAGTGGGAGTATGTCGGAATTGGACAAGTACTTGGGTGATATTGAGAAAGGTGAACTCTCCACTGATCATCTGACCGACTTGCGAGAAACCTTCGCCACTCTACGCAAGTACCAAATGAAGCTCAACCCAGAGAAGTGCGCTTTCGAGGTAGGATCGGGGAAGTTTTTGGGTTTTATGGTCAGCCAGCGCGGTATTGAAGCCAACCCTGAGAAGATCAAGGCCTTGATTGAGATGCAGTCACCCAGAACGGTCAAAGAAGTTCAAAGACTCACCGGCCGAGTGGCGGCTCTCAACCGCTTCATTTGCCGCGCAACAGATAAGTGCCTACCATTCTTCAGAGTTCTTCGGCAGACTTTTGAATGGACAACCGAATCCGAAGAGGCTTTTCAGCAGTTAAAGCAGTGCATGACCAATCATTCCCTCCTTTCACAGGCAGTGACGAGGCGAGCCTCTCTTCCTCTATTTAGCAGTGTCAAGCACCGCAGTCAGTGCAGCTCTTATTAGAGAAGACGGCTCAGTCCAACGGCCGGTCTACTACATCAGTCGAGCTCTCAGGGGAGCGGAGCAGAATTACCCATTGCTAGAAAAATTGTCTCTGGCCTTAGTTACCGTCTCCAGACGGCTCCGTCCTTACTTCCAAGCCCATTCCATAGTGGTCCTCACCGACCAACCCCTGAAGAAGATCATGCAGCAACCAGAACTTTCCGGCAGACTTATGCAGTGGTCAGTAGAACTCAGCCAGTTTGATATCTCCTACCGCCCTCGAACAGCAATCAAGGGACAGGCCATAGCCGACTTCATCCTGGAATTCACCAACCCTAACCCAACCACTGCCTCTCCATCCCCACCAACTCCTGTCGAGCCATAAGACCCCCATTCTTGGACCCTCAACGTCGACGGGTCGTCCCGCAGGGAAGGTAGTGGGGTTGGCCTCATCCTCACCTCCCCTGAGGGTGGCTATTTCAAATGTGCTCTCCGTTTCCTGTTTGATGCCAGCAACAACGAGGCCGAATATGAGGCATTGATGGCAGGACTCCGCCTCGCTAAAGACATTGGCGTTAGCCACATTCGGGTTTTCAGTGACTCCCAGCTCATCGTCGGCCAAATTATGGGGGAATTCGATGCCAAGGAGGACATAATGCGGGCTTACAGGGACATGGCACTCCCCCTTGTTCGCCTCTTCAATACCTTCCACATCAAGCACATACCTCGGGCGGAAAACTCCAAGGCAGATGAGATGGCTCAGTTGGCCTCTGCAGACCAGTCCAACCTGAGCCATGGAGTCCGCTTCGAATACCTAGCCCACCCGGCTATCTCACCCGACCTACAAGAAGTGCAGTTCCTCCAAAATGAACCTATCCCCTGGGCCTCCGACATCTTCCTATTTTTGACAACAGGAGAACTCCCAGATGACCAACAGCAGGCCGCCAAGGTCAGGGTTCGGTCGTCTAACTACGTTTTGGTCAGTAGCGTCTTGTACAAGCGTGGTTTCTCACGACCATATTTGCGATGCCTCAACTCGGCTCAAGCAACCTATGTAATGCAAGAAATCCACGAGGGAATTTGTGGTAATCATTATGGCGGCAGGTCTTTAGCCCACAAAATACTCCGTACTGGTTACTTCTGGCCGACTCTCAATCAAGATGCCACCGATTTCATGCTCAAATGCGATAAGTGTCAGTGCTTTGCCAACATCCCCCATGCTCCCCCTACTGAATTGATCACACTCTGCAGCCCCTACCTGTTCGCTAAATGGGGAATCGACCTAATTGGTCCACTTCCCACCGGCAGAGGCCAGACCAAGTTTGCGATTGTCGCCATTGATTACTTCACCAAGTGGGTAGAGGCAGAACCCCTTGCAACCATCACCGAGCGGAATACAACCAAGTTCATCTGGCATTCAATCATTTGCAGATTCGGTGTCCCTCAGGCCATTGTCTCCGACAACAGTAAACAATTTGACAACGCCAAGTACAGGAAGTTCTGTGCCGACCTCCAGATTCAACCATGTTTCTCTTCCCCCGGTCATCCCCAAGCCAATGGCCAAGTTGAGGTCACCAACCGCTCCCTCCTAAAGATCATCAAGACTAAGCTTGAAGCTGCTAAGGGACTGTGGGCTGAGGAATTACCGAATGTGCTATGGGCTTACCGCATCACCGCTCGGACTCCCATTGGGGAAACCCCTTTTCGCCTAACATATGGCGCTGAGGCGGTTATTCCGGTGGAGATCGGTCTACCTACCCCCAGGGTTTTACATCTAGATCTAACACTCACCGAAGAACTCCGTCGGGCAGACCTGGACCTAATTGAAGAACTCAGGGAGACAACTGCTGTCAGATTGGCCTCATACCAACAGAAAATGAGAACACACTACAACCGCAAAGTCCAACCAAGGGAGTTCGCTGTTGGGGACCTTGTCTTGAGAGAAGCCACTCTTGCCACCAAAAATCCGACTGAGGGTAAATTGGCAGCCAAATGGGAGGGACCTTACATTGTGAAAGCCTGACCGCGTCCAGGCACTTACCGACTTCAGGATTTGGAAGGACAAGACCTCCCGCACCCTTGGCATGCTGAACACCTGAAACGTTACTTTCAATAAACCACTACTTTTGTATTGCTCAGTTATTGTATTTTCTTTTTGGCAAATTCACACGCTTGAACATTCTTGTTATTTTCTCACGCAATGTAACTTTTTGACGTTTATATACCCCAGTTATCTATATGGTGTCTCAATGACGTTCTGATTACAGCACTCATAAAAGCCTCAGCCAGACTGAGCACTAAAGCCTCGTCCAGACCGAGCACTCAAAGCCTCAGCCGGACTGAGCACAAAAAACCTCAGCCAGACTGAGCACTAAAAGCCTCGTCCAGACCGAGCACTCAAAGCCTCCGCTAGACTGAGCACCAAAAGTCTCAGCCAAACTGAGTACTAAAAGCCTCAGCCAGACTGAGCACTAAAAGCCTCGTCCAGACCGAGCACTCAAAGCCTTAGCCAGACTGAGCACCAAAAGCCTCAGCCAGACTGAGCACAAAAGCCCCAGCCAAACTGAGCTTGATGCACTCGGCCAGACCAATCCTCACCCAGACCAAGCATTACAAGTCCCAACTAGACTGAGTATCGCCATTCCAGGCCCAAGACTGAGTCACTTGCAGCACTAGTGAAACTTTATAACCGTGGCATTAGTAGAACACTTAGTCGCAATTCCAGGTCGAAGTTTTTACCCCACTCCTTGCTTAGTCAAATTCCAAAGACGTTCTTATATTTTTCCTCTACTAATTAGATTATTTCCTCCTCCACCAAGCATGACTCAAAACTCCCATCCATTTCAGCAATGTGGCAAGCACAGATACATAATGTTATCACATTTTAAATTCCACTCTGCATTGAGGAGTTCTTTACTTTACTCTGCATTGAGTTTTTATTACAAGTCCAATTTCACCCTGCATTGAGCAGTTCTTTACTTTACTTTGCATTGAGTTTTTATTACAAGTCCAATTTCACCCTGCATTGAGCAGTTCTTTACTTTACTCTGCATGGAGTTTTCATACAAGTTCAAATTCACTATGCATCAAGGAGTTCCTGAATTTAGTTCACACTGATTTATACACAAGCAAAAGCAATCGACTGAAAACATAGCTGAAATTTTATTCATTCACAAATGTGTACACAAGTTCATTACATCAAAAAAAAAAAAAAAAAAAAAACAACAACAACAACAACAATGTCTGTACAAAGTCTTTTTCTTCTTCCTCCCCAATTACTCCTCCTCACTGGAGATGAGATCTTCTTCTTCAATGCCCTCATGCAGGGGGGTTTGGGCTACGTCGTCCTCCCCAATTGTCACACTACTGAGGTCTAAGTCTAGGAACAGTTCTTCAGCTCTGCGTTTAAACATCTTCCAGCCACTGTCCCAGAACTCAGCCATTTCGTGCTTGTAGAAGTCTGACTGCTGGAAGCTCTCAATAACTTCTGCTTCAGTTCTACCTCCAGCAGTCGTCCTTGATGGGCCCGCCCCCCCAGATTCTTGCCTAGCCAGGCTGCTGGCGACCGCAGCATCAACTGCCATCTGAAATTCGGCAGACCCTTTGAATTGCTCCACTGCTGCGACACACAGATCGGGATGAGCCGCCCTCTCAGAGGCTACCTTCGCCCTTTCTTCGTCCAGCTCTTTCTGTAGGGTCGCCCTTTCAGACGTAGCCTTTTCCTTTTCCTCCTCCAATTCCTTCTTTAGGCTCTCCTCCTCCGCCGTTGCCCGCGCTCTCTCTGCTTCCAACTCCTTCAGAAGCCTCTCCCTCTCCTCCACTGCCTTGGCGCGCTCGCCCTCCAGTTCCTTCTGCAGATCGTCCATTTTGACATCGGCTTCATCTTTTTGCCTGACCAGCTCTTCATTACTGCTCATGGCCTCCTTATGTCATTCGACCGCAACGGCGCAAGCTCTTTGGGCCTCCTCCAACTTCTTCTGCTCGCCAGTAAGTTGGAACTCGAGCGACACAACCTGGTGGCGTGTGTTCTCCAACTCCACCTTGACCGCTTGCAGATCAGCATGGGCAGTTTTCCAACTTGCACTCTCCTTCTTCAATTTCGCAAGTTGGGCCTTGGCCTCATCTGCCTTAAGTTTGGCAGCCCCCACTTTCCTCAGCAGAGCCCCTGCTAAGGTGGTTACCTCCATTTGGGCGGAGCATAACCCCCTCAGCAGCTCAGCCTCGTTGAATCTTGATGCCGAGCGTAGGGTTGCCTCTTCTACGATCCCCACCAGGCGGTCTGCCCTTGCCCTAGCTGGGCCTTCCTCTCCCTCTAGCCGCCCAGCCACCACGCGAGCGTGGTAGATCACTGTGGTCAGACTGACCCCCCCTCCTTGGGGTGCAGGTCCCCCCTGGGGCTGCTCTTCTCCTTGCCTTTCAGGGGCGGCCCTCGCGACCCCTACGGCGATTGCCACCACCACTGGCACCACTTCCCTGACCTCTAAAGCAACATCCACCACTTTTGGGCCACCTATCCTTCCTGGGGTCCCCTCCACTTCTCCCCCCTCAGCCCCCTTGGCAGCACTGGTTTCCTTCACACTTGTCTCCCTGCTCCTCTTCTGGGTAGGCTTTTCCTCACTCCGCCTCAACCTCTTCTTCTTCTTCCCCACGCCCAACGCCTCCATCTCCTTCAAAGACCTCTCCTTCAAAGGGTCTGTTGGGGGCGGCCGTGGCACAAATTCGCCTAAGTTTTTTTCCCCCAAGGGTTTGGGGCGAGGTCGAATCCTCTCCTTTGCAACCGGTTTTCGTGGTCGGTCGGCCTGGGACTCTTTGAATTTTTGGGCTTTAGCAAGGATGGTCTGATCTTCCGCCTCCTGAGCCCTTCTCCTCGCCTCTAACTCCGCTCGGTCGAGGTCCCCACTACTTGGCTTTGGACCCAACCCTGCCTCAAACAATGCAAACGGCTGAATGAGCTCGTTCCATTTGGCCCCTTCTTTCTCCCTTCACTCCTTCACCTTCTTCACCCTCCCCTCCGCGACTGCTCCCAGTTTTGGCTCCACAGACCTGATGGGTACTTTCCAAATGGTGCGCACTCCAAGCCCCCCATTGGCCGACACGTAAAACCATCGTGGTCGCCACCCTTTGATCGACGACGGCAGCCCCGCCACCAACCCTTTCCCCGTTGCTGCCTGCAGAGTGACCCACGTCTCTTGCTGCCCTGAGGCCTTATAACATGCAAAGAATTCGTCTACTGTCATGGCCTCCCCTCCATTCGCCTTCGGCCATGCACTTGCACAGGCCAGCAAGATCTTCCATGCATTGGGCATTAGTTAGCCCGGTGCTACCTCCAGACGGTTGAGCACATCCACCACCACTTGCGGCAGTGCCAACCTCAGTCCACCTTTCAGAGCCTCCTCATAAAGGGAAAACTCTCCTGGCCTGGTGTCAGACGGCCTTTCCGTTGACGTCGGCAGCAATAACTCCACTTCCACAGGGATTTGGTATCTCTCGCGGATAGCCTCCAACTCTGCCGCAGTAACCGTGGATTTGTCAGCCTTCGTGTGCCAATGATCTGGTTCCGCCTGGCTGATTGGCTTCGGAGTCGCTATCATGGTGGACGCCTAAGATCGTACCACCGGTTCCCCCACCGTCACCATTCGTGTCTCCGTCCTATATCGTGCCGCTAACTCCTCTGCATCGTCCTCACCAAGTGGATCCACCCTCACATTCACAGCTTCTTCTTGGGTATTTCTATGGTGTGTCTGCGTATTGCTTCTGATGTAGGCGTAAGAAAGTTAAAAAAGTGTTGCAGAGGTGTATCGTGAGCAACGAAAGAACTAATACTTGGGATGTTTTGAGTTTTTGTACACAAGTAAGTGAATCGAATGGTGCCAAAAGCCCACGGTTTGCCCGTATTCCAAGGATCCCAATTAATTTTCGCCAGTTTGAAAACTTTTCAAATCACTTGCCAAAACTGCCTTTTCAACACCCATAATGACCTATCGTTTCATTTCTGCTTCAACGCCTAACTTCCCCCCAAGATGTTGCCACGTGTACGATCACGATGCACTGTTTCCTCCCCTTACCCTGTCTTTTCCACTTCAAATCATCACGTGACACGCCGCCTCTCGAGCCCCGCCCCCACCCGCGGTCGGCACACCTTACGGTCGACCCTTCCGCTCAGCCTCCCCCGCGGTTGGCACTCCTTACGCTCAGCCCACCAACTCGGCCTCCCCTAACGGTCGGACTCATCTTTCTCATTACTATTCCCTTCGTTGGACTGAAGCTGCACTTGGGAATGGGAGACATGGATAGGCCCACAAAGGCTACAGCCCACAGTGAACAACCCCAAGCCCATCATTTAGAGCCCATTGCATAACCCGGTTGGTAAAGTCTAGGATAGCTGGAGGCCAACTGGGCGTGAAGGGCCAATGACATTCGGACAAATGGCAGGTGTAGGACAAGCCACATCAGCAGACAAAGATCTGCAAAGTTATTGCCACAACACATCACCATTAATGCAGCCCATCACAGCATTTATTGCGACAACACCTCCCCGTCGGAACAGCGCCCCCTTACCCTGAACAAGGTAAGCTACAGCACAGGCTTTCGGCGATGTGGGCACGTCGGAAGGGACAGTGAAATGATTACCAAAGGATATAAGCAAGCATCGAAGACAAGAAGAAGGTTAGGTTTTCTATCTCTCCCTCTACATACTCTACTTCTTCTACTGATTTGCTCGTCGGAGGGTTCACTGGGGGACTACCCCGTTCCCCGTTGAACTTGTTTGCAGGTCACCTGGAGGGCTCGACCATTTGGACCTGAGCTCGAAGAACTTGGATCAGTCTGACCCATCCACGAGAACGAACTGTATCATCAGTTTGGATGACTGTATTATTTTTTTTTTTTTAAACTTTGGATGATTTTCAACTTCAACTTTGGATAACTGTAATGAATTATGTTTTTGTATTGCCCACTAGAAACATTGAACTTTGGATGCCCAGGAGAAGCTAATGGAAAGAAAGGAGAAGATAATGGAAAGAAAAAAATATATGTTTGAAAATATTTTTCTTGTTTCCTTATTGTAATTTGTTTTGGGGAATTTTATAAAGAATAATACATGGTTTTTACCAAATAGTTCTAGTCCTGAGTGAATTTCTTATATTGATCATTTGCTTATTAACTCTGCTTCTTTGTCCTGGAGCAATTACTTGCCCTTGAGACAAATTTATTCCTTGGTGGCCTTGGTTTCTATGATCAACATAGAGATATGAGACTGGACATTGATAACATGTCATATGAGGTTTGTTAAGTTGATGCTTTTTTGGAATTGTTGAAGTTTTCTTTGTGCTTATGGTTTTACTTTTGTGAGCAAGGGATTTTTGTTTTACTCATGTTCTGTTATTGACATCTCTTGTGAATAGATAAATAAACTTTTTTTTTCCCTTCTTTTTCTGGTGCATTTGAGAATAATTTTCTTAGATAATATATGTATTTTTTAACAGGAATTATTAGCTCTAGAAGAGAAGATGGAATTATTAGTTCCTATGAATATAGACTACTATGCTTTCTCATTCTCTCAATTGATTCTGTCCCTAATTTATCTGCAATTTTCACTAGAATTTGCAATTAGGTTTGTGTTTAGCTCGTGTTTGTGTCAAGTCTGTAAACACAGCAAGTTCTAGTTTCTTTCCAAATAATTTTGTCCAAGTGGATTGTATCGAATGTTAGAAAAGTTGGGTAATTTGGCTACTGTTCTCATAATCAAACACAATCTTCCCAAATAACCTTTTGCAATTTCAGCGTATTAACTGTTAGGAAAGTTGTGTTATTTGGCTAGTCTTCTCATAAGGCAATACAATCTTATCTCTATTCATTATTTGTCATCACACAGCGAATGCAATGTCCTAGCAAAACTCAGTTTAAATCATCAAGTTCCATTTAGGTGAATCCTTTAGGCAAACTCAGTTTTTTCTTCTCTCTCTCTCTCTCTCTCTCTCTCTCTCTCTCTCTGTGATTCTTTTTATTTTATTAATTTGTGGGTCTTGTTAACACTGGATTTAATTATTGAGATTTATGAGACATGATGTATGTTATTGCAGGAAGAGTATGGCATCGGAGATGAGGTGGGAAGGTTGAAGAGCGAGCACGGGTATCATATGGTATGTATAGAGCAGTGGCTGCAGTTGAAGAATTGGTGCCCAATCTGCAAGGCTTCAGCAGTGTCATCACGGTCATCATCTTCACCACCTCTCTAGTTGAGTTGAGATTGAGATTATGTGCCAAATCTGAAAATGACCATTTTATTTCAGTACATATCATGTGGCTCTCTCTTCATTTCTCTTTTTCTTTATTTTCTTTTGACTATGTAAATAGAAAGTCCATTTCTTAATGTAAAACAATAAGCCCAGGCTCTTTTGCTTTGTGGTGGGAACTCCAAATTTAACTTCAACACAACTTCAAATGAAAAGATTCTCAAATTTCTGCTGTTTACTATTGGAACAAAGTTCATTCAGGGTTTTTGTTTCTTATTTTTATTTTTTGGTTGGTTGATAGTTTCATTGTCCTATACAGGTTGAATCACGGATGTAGTCAAGATTGTGTATTTGATTTCCAGACTTGGTTTAGGGATAGTTTTGTGCACTGGGTCACCTTTCTAATTGGTGGATTGTATGTGTGAGCAGATATATATACATATCATTATTATCATTTTTGACTTCATGTCTTTGTAACTAGGACCTCCTCATTCACTTAAATACCTCATATGAAATTTGACTCTTAAGACATTTGAAAATATATGAGTTTGGACTTCACAGTAGTAAAAATAGTCATGAATGAAGAGGATTTGTTTGAAATATGCAGAGCGCTTAAATACTTCTAATATTGACTGCCTTGGAAATTAACTTCAGTCTTCCCATGCTGCACACCAACCTAGTTTATGGCATTTTTCGGGTTCGGGTGGGGTGGTGGGTTTTTTTTTTTTTTTGTTGAAAATTTGTAAAATTTCAAACAGCCAAACCGATTCGTATCCATCCGCCAATTCGCCAAATCCGCATCCGCCGGATTGGCGGACAGATGCGGATTGATTTTCTCCAATCCGCCAATCTGGCAAATAGATGGCGGATTGGAGGTTTCGTGGCCGCAACCGATCCGCGCCCACCCCTAATTGTTCTTGTTGTGATATCGGGAATGTTGTGTTGTTTGTTATTGTTGTTCAGTTGGTTGGTATCCTGCTGATATAGTAATGTTAATGTCGTTGTAGGAAGTGGAAGCCGGCATAGTGCGAGACGGAAAGTAGAATGTAGAGTTGCACAACAAGGTTCTTTAACAACACTGCAAACTCCATGGCTACTGCAAAAAAAATATAATATAAAAAAATGTTGCACACAGAGCATCGTAAATGTACCATTACACATAGTTATACTACGTTAATTGAACCTCTTCAAACGCAAAATTGCACTATAAGAAGTCACGCACAGGTGTCCTATTTTACAAATTGCATCGTCATATCTTGATAAACTCCTATTGAATCGTCATATGTTAAGCAATGCAATACTAACACACCTAACCGATATGACATAAACATCAGCAAGTAAAAATCTCACAAACATACAACTTGTCGGCACATTGCGCATACATACCCACCACAATACGATACCGAAACAAACATTATAAACATCAAAACTCCTATTGAATCATCATATGTTAAGTAATGTAATACTAACACACCTAACCGATACGACATAAACATCAGCAAGTAAAAATTTCACAAACATACAACTTGTCGGCACATTACGCATACATACCCACCACAATACGATACCGAAACAAACATTATAAACATCAATACCCACACAGAAACTCCAACTCAAAATCTGAAGCCTGCAAACAAAACCCAACAACTACATTGCAACAAAAAAATGTTGGAAAAATGGTTTAATACAAGCATATTTTTGAGCCCAAAATTGAGTGGGCCCCAAACGTCTTTTGGGGTGGGTCCGAAGAGGTGACGTGTTCCTTGCCGCGTGGCAAGTCACACGGTGAAGATTGAATGTCAAAAACCATTTATGAGTGAATGGGAAGTTGACGTCGTTTTCAGGTCTAACATTAATTTTTTAGATAAAATTCATTTGAATTTTTTCAATAAAAATTATTGTGGGAATTTAATTTAATTCTAAATTCAAATTTTGGGTTCCTGAGTGGTTTCCTAAAGTTTGTAATTGTGGGAATTTAATTTAATTCTAAATTCAATTTTGGGATTCCTAAGTGGTTTCCTAAAATTTGTACCTCTTCGTTTATTTATTAAACTATTTATTTTGTTTAATATATATATATATTCAAAATAGTTTATATAATAAAGTTTCCAACAGGTTTGACTTTTCCACTGGATGTACTACTTTCAAAACAATTTGAAAAATAATGTTCCAAGGTGCTAACGGACAGAACAGGTATATAACTGCTGAATATGTTCAATCAGTTACAGATCTGTTTGATTTTTGAATCAAACCTGTTCAAATCTGTGTCACACCTGTTCGGGTCTTTTGTTTGTCTATATATAGATCAATTTTCCTGCAGTCCTAGAGAGCCGTATGTCAGTCTGCAAAATACTTTGTTGCTGTCCAATTCTCATATATTCTTCATATTAGATTTAGAATAAATTAAAGAGAGTATAGATCATAGGTTTGGTTCGCCGAACAAATTGTTTGGAGTGCTACTACAATTTGTGAAGATCATTGTATCCTGGGAGATAGACGCCACTCAACCGTAAGCACCGTAGTGGGGCAAATCTGTCTTAAGGACAGAGTGTCACACACTCGACTTGGTCTTAATTTTAATTCGGTTCGATAAATAAATCCGGTATGTTATTTATTTATTTTGTTTGAATTTATTTCAAATTATTTTATATACACAGAAGATTGTTCCAACAATCCTAAGACAGATTCGAATTTATTCTGTTTACAGAATTTTTTCGTTTGTTTCCTTTTCTCTTTCTTCTTTTAAGAAAATTATTTTCTGTGAATTTACAAAATAATATTCTGGTTGGAAAAACAAATAATAATTATATGCTATTTGACAGATAGTAGTAATATACTGTCTCTTTTCTTTGACAACTAGTAGTACGATACTGGTATCATTAACAATTCAGAATATATTTTTGTGGAATTTTTTCAGAAATTAATTTTGGGTTTTAAAAATTATTTTCTGAGTTTTCATTATTTAAAATTCTGTTTCAGTATTTTAATTATTGGAGTGTTACAAGAAATTTAAGTTTCTGTGTGAAATTAATTTGGTTAAATAAAATTTTATTTTATTTCCAAATTAATTGAAAAATAAAAGTTATATTCTTATTTCTTTTATTTTACAGAATTTAATTTCTTGTGTGGAATTAATTTGGTTAAATAAAATTTTATTTTATTTCCAAATTAATTGAAAAATAAAAGTTATATTCTTATTTCTTTATTTTATAGAATTTAATTTTCTATGTGTAATTAATTTGGTTAAATAAAATTTTATTTTATTTCCAAATTAATTGAAAAATAAAAGTTATATTCTTATTTCTTTTATTTTACAGAATTTAATTTTCTGTGTGGAATTATTTTGGTTAAATAAAATTTTATTTTATTTCCAAATTAATTGAAAAATAAAAGTTATAGTTTTTTATTTCTTTTATTTTACAGAATTTAATTTTCTGTGTGGAATTAATTTGTTTAAATAAAATTTTATTTTATTTTCAAATTAATTGGAAAATAAAAGTTATATTCTTGTTTCTTTTATTTTTACAGAATTTAATTCTGTGAATTTGGTTTAATTTTCTGTATAGTGTAAATTTTAATTATAATTTTGTTTTATATATTAGAATTGATGGCTACTGAAACTAATGCCCAAACAAGTACTACTGTGGTGGCTGCGATTGCACCAACCCCCTCTCCTGTGATGACAGTACCAATAAATCATGGAGAGAAGCTAGAGAAGTTCTCATGAACTGACTTTAAAAGATGACAACAGAAAATATTGTTCTATCTTACAACTCTGAACCTGGCTCGTTTCCTCCATGAAGATGCTCCTATCCTGAAAGAGGATGAAACCGACCGGCAAATGGTTGCTGCGGTTGATGCTTGGAAACATGCCAATTTCCTTTGCCGGAACTAAATCTTGAACGGACTTGACAACACATTATACAACGTCTACAGTCCAATCAAGACAGCAAAGGAACTTTGGAAATCGTTGGAGAAAAAGTACAAAACGGAAGATGCCGGCTCAAAGAAATTTGTGGTTGGCAGATTCTTGGATTTTGTAATGGTTGATTAAAAAACTGTGATCAGCCAAGCTCAAGATTTCCAACTCATTCTGCATGACATTCACGCAGAAGGCATGTCACTCAGTGAATCCTTCCAAGTTGCAGCCTTAATTGAAAAATTACCAAAAGGCTGGAAGGAATTCAAGAACTACCTCAAACACAAGTGCAAAGAAATTTCTATGGACGAATTAATTGTGTGTTTGAGAATTGAGGAGGACAACCGCAATTCTGAAAAGTGGGCTGGTAAGCATCCTATGGAGTCTAAGGCAAATGTGGTGGAACATGCTTCAAAAACCAAGAAACGAAAGTGTTCTGGAGAAAGTTCATCACAAGGCTCTAAAGGGGGGATAATAAAAGTACAAGTTTAATGGCAAATGTTACATCTGTGACAAAGAGGGACATCAGGCCAAAGATTGCCGTAGCAAAGGCAAAAGCAAAAGAAGAACAAGCAAGAAGCCTGCTCAAGCCCATATGACTGAAGTGGACAATATTTCCAATGGTGTTGATGACATCAATCTTTCTGCAGTTGTTTCCGAGGCAAATCTTGTCGGAAATCCTAAAGAATGGTGGGTGGACACTGGTGCTACTCGCCATATTTGTGCCAACAAAAAGATGTTCACATCTTATTCTATGGTGGATAATCGTGAACAACTCTTTATGGGCAACTCCTCAACTTCCAAAGTTGAAGGACAATGAAAGATTGTACTCAAGATGACATCTGAAAAGGAAGTCACTCTCAACAATGTGCTGCATATACCGGACATTCGCAAGAATTTAGTTTCCGGATCTTTGTTGAGTAAGAATGAGTTTAGGCTAATTTTTGAAAGTGAGAAGTTTGTACTTACCAAAAACGGGATGTATGTAGGAAAATGTTACATGTCTGATGGCCTTTTCAAGTTAAATGTAATGACTGTTGTACCTTCAGTTATTAATAATAATACATCTTCTTCTTACTTGCTTGAGTCTTCAAATTTATGACATGGTAGACTAGGACATGTTAATTATGGATCTTTGCATAGATTAATTAATATGGAATGTTTACCTAAATTTGACATTGATTCAAATTATAAATGTGAAATTTGTGTTGAGGCAAAATTATCTAAAACTCCTTTTCATTCAATTGAAAGAAGTACAGAACCACTTGAATTAATTCATAGTGACATTTGTGATTTTAAATCAATTCAAACTAGAGGTGGGAAAAAATATTTTATCACTTTTATAGATGACTATACTAGATATAGTTATGTTTATTTAATTCGAACCAAGGATGAAACTTTGGAAACTTTCATTCAATATAAGAATGAAGTTGAAAATCAACTTGGTAAGAAAATCAAGAAACTTAGAAGTGATAGAGGTGGTGAATATGAATCACCTTTTGGTGAATTTTGTAAAGAACATGGAATAATTCATCAAACCATCGCTCCTTACTCACCTCAGCAAAATGGAATTGCTGAAAGGAAAAATTGGACTTTAAAAGAAATGATGAATGCCATGTTAATAAGTTCTGGATTACCTTAGAACTTGTGGGGGGAAGCAATACTTTCTGCTAATTATATACTTAATAAAGTACCCTAAAAGAAAGTGAATCAAACACCTTACGAATTGTGGCACGGAAGAGTACCATCCTACAAATACTTAAAAGTGTGGGGGTGTTTGGCTAAAGTGGCTATTCCTAGTCCTAAAAAGACTAAGATAGGTCCTAAGACCATTGATTGCATTTTCATTGGTTATGCCAAGAATAGTAGTGCATATTGATTTTTGATTCATAAATCAGAACATTCCGAAATGCATGTAAATACTATTATTGAGTCTCGGAATGCATCATTCTTTGAACATGTATTTCCAAATAAGACTGGACAAGAGACTAGTAATAATAAGAGATCTTTTGATGCTATTACTAGTAATGATCAAGAACATGATCAAGAGCAAGAGTTAGACCAAAATGAGGAAGAAGAACCTAGGCGTAGTAAACGTGCTAGAACCTCAAAATCTTTTGGTCTAGATTTTCTAACATCTTTGTTAGAAAATGAGCCTTTAACTTTTAAAGAGGCTATGTCCAGTCCTGAAGCTCCTTTATGGAAAGAAGCTGTCAACAGTGAAATTGAATCCATCTTGCAAAATCACACTTGGGAATTAGTAGATTTGCCACCAAGTTGTAAACCTCTTGGGTACAAGTGGATTTTCAAAAGAAAATTGAAAGCGGATGGATCAATAGACAAATACAAGGCAAGACTTGTAGTCAAAGGTTTTAGACAGAAATAAGGTCTAGATTACTTTGACACATACTCACCGGTTACTAGAATAACATCCATTAGAATGCTAATTGCCATTGCATCTCTATACAATCTAGAAATTCATCAAATGGATGTTAAAACCGCTTTCTTAAATGGTGAGTTAAATGAAGAAATTTACATGGAACAACCACAAGGGTTTTCTGTTCCAGGGAAAGAAAAGAAAGTCTGTAAATTGGTTAAATCATTATATGGTTTAAAACAAGCATTATATGGTTTAAAACAAGCGCCAAAGCAATGGCATGGGAAATTTGACAAGGCAATGATGTCAAATGTATGTAAAATTAATAAGTGTGACAAATGTGTTTATATTAAAAACACAGACAAAGGTTATGTCATTGTATATCTTTATGTGGATGATATACTTATCATAGGTAGTAATAATGACATGATTAAAATTACTAAGAAAATGTTGAATAAACAGTTTGACATGAAGGACATGGGCATTGCTGATGTAATTCTTGGTATAAAAATTACCAAAACATCGGAAGGATATGCTTTGTCACAATCTCATTACATTGAGAAAATACTTGACAAATCCAGCAAAGATGATGATCATCTTGCTAGAACACCTGTAGATGTTAATTTGTATCTTTCTAAGAATGTACAGGAAAGTATTTCTCAATTAGAGTATGCCCAAATTATTGGAAGCTTAATGTACTTGATGAACTGCACTCGCCCAGATATAGCTTATGCAGTAAGTAAATTAAGTAGATACACGAGTAATTCGGGAGTAGAACACTAGAAAGCAATTATAAGGGTTCTAAGATATCTCCGATTTACTCGTAACATTGGGCTTCATTATACTAGATATCCAGTAGTACTTGAAGGATACTGTGATACAAATTGGATATCGGATACTAGAGACTCGAAGTCCACCAGTGGGTATGTCTTTACTCTTGGTGGGGCGGCTGTATCTTGGAAATCTTCCAAACAGACTTGTATTGCTAGGTCTACTATGGAATCTGAATTCATAGCTTTAGACAAAGCAGGGGAAGAGGCAGAATGGCTTCACCACTTCCTTGAAGATATTCCAATATGGCCAAAACCGGTGCCTGTTATATGCATACATTGCGATAGTCAATCTGCAATAGATAGAGCACAGAGTCATATGTATAACGGTAAGTCACGACACATTCGTCGTCGACATAACATCGTGAGACAACTACTCTCTAATGGAATTATTTCCATAGAATATGTTAAGTCTAAAGACAACATAGTGGATCCACTAACCAAAGGGTTAGCAAGAGAGTTAGTTGAGAATTCATTGAGGGGAATGGGACTTAAGCCTATTAAATAAGAGTTACCACAGCGGCAACCCAACCTAGTTGACTGGAGATCCCAAGATCTAGGTTCAAAGGGACAACCGAGTTATGAATGACTCAGAAGGATCACTGGGGAGTCTAACTCCTACCCATTTCTTTGATGAAATAGTGATGTCTGCAGCGTTTGAGGTTAAATAAAATTTTAATGATTCTTATATCTAGCTAAACTTAGTGGAGTATGGCAGGATACTCTTCATAAGAATCACCTATGTGAGCGTGAACTGGGCCAGTTCTATAAGATTTGTGAAGGGCTACAAGTCTTTAGAGCACTCATGAAAGACCAGGCTGTTCAGGGCCAAAATGAACACAATAGTGAGAACTAAACTGTGTCTGGAGATATACTGTGTGGGTTCTATTGTCTTGGTTTACACAAACGGCTGAACAGTTCAAGACATCATGTTCACTGTTTAGCTAGTAAATCCGATAGTGTCTCACAAGGGAAGGTTCAAAGCCAAAAGCTACCTATCCTTTGCAGAATATTTCTAATTTCTGTACTCTCTAAAATTAGATCATGTTGTTGCATTTTCTCTCCGTCAAATTCCATTCATGTGGGGGATTGTTGGAAAAATGGTTTAATATAGGCATATTTTTGAGCCCAAAATTGAGTGGGCCCCAAATGTCTTTTGGGGTGGGTCCAAAGAGGTGACGTGTTCCTTGCCGCGTGGTAAGTCACACGGTGAAGACTGAACATCAAAAACCATTTATGAGTGAATGAGAAGTTGACGTCGTTTTCGGGTCTAACATTAATTTTTTAGATAAAATTCATTTGAATTTTTTCAATAAAAATTATTGTGGGAATTTAATTTAATTCTAAATTCAAATTTTGGGTTCCTGAGTGGTTTCCTAAAGTTTGTAATTGTGGGAATTTAATTTAATTCTAAATTCAAATTTTGGGATTCCTAAGTGGTTTTCTAAAATTTGTACCTCTTCCTTTATTTATTAAACTATTCATTTTGTTTAATATATATATATTCAAATAGTTTAATATATATATTCAAAATAGTTTATATAATAATGTTTCCAACAAGTTTGACTTTTCCACCGGAGGTACTACTTTCAAAACAATTTGAAAAATAATGTTCCAAGGTGCTAACAGACAGAATAGGTATATAACTGCTGAATCTGTTCAATCAGTTACAGATCTGTTTGATTTTTGAATCAAACCTATTCAAATCTGTGTCACACATGTTCGGGTCTTTTGTTTGTCTATATATAGATCAATTTTCTTGCAGTCCTGGAGAGCCGTATGTCAGTCTGCAAAATACTTTGTTGCTGTCCAATTCTCATATATTCTTCATATTAGATTTAGAATAAATTAAAGAGAGTATAGATCATAGGATTGGTTCGCCGAACAAATTGTTTGGAGTGCTACTACAATTTGTGAAGATCATTGTATCCTGGGAGATAGACGCCACTCAACCGTAAGCACCGTAGCGGGGCGAATCTGTCTTAAGGACAGAGTGTCACACACTCGACTTGGTCTTAATTTTAATTCGGTTCGATAAATAAATCCGGTATGTTCTTTATTTATTTTGTTTGAATTTATTTCAAGTTATTTTATATACACAGAAGATTGTTCCAACAAAAAATGTTAATCTGCCACTGAACAACACATTATAAACACCAATTTCCACAAGAGAACACCAAATCAAAATCCGAAACCCGCACAAAAAACCCAAAAACCACATTGGAGATACCAAATGTTTTCCAAACACCGAACTACACATTATAAACACCAACTCATGTTCCGAAAACCCCACCCAAAACACATAAACCACATTGCGAAAAAAATAAAAAAAACCAATACCGACCTACACATTACACACACCAAAAACCCACAAAAAGAAAACCAAATCAAAATCCGAAACCCCCCACGTAAACCACATTGGGGAAAAAAAAAATTAACAACCTATAACCACAACAATCATCATAAACACAATAGTCCAATAATCACACCAAAACAGCATCAGAATCCCATCACAAACAAAGCCATAAAACTGAAAAATAAACTAACCTGAATTTTTCCACGCACTATGTCAAACACAACCAACCTCAAATACTTAATCAGCCCCACCCCAAACAGCCCACCCAAAAATCTATCAGCAATACACCCCCCCCCCCAAACATTAACAACACACATCACCAACTGAGACCATTATATGCTTCCATAAGATTTCCTGAAATCCCCTCCTAAAAAAAAGTAATGTTACATCAAACCTTAAATATATATCCCCAGTAGAAAATAAAAAACCAATCACAATATGGGCATATAGGTAAACTCAATATAAAACATATATAAAAAAATATTATACCAAAAATAAAAAGGATTAAATGGTTTAATATAAAACACTCAGGACTAATTAGAGTAACAATTTCTAAAATGGGATTTATTAGTAATTTTTCCTAATATTTATTGTTTCTGTTTTAGGGTATTTTTAAGGTGGTTTTCTATTTTTTTTTTTTTATAATCAAAAGTTAAAACTAAATTTAAAAAAACCATAGAAAGTAAGTAAAAATCTTGATCTCCTCAATCTAATTTGAAACTAAGCAATGGGCCACATGAATTTCATTGAGCTATTCAGTGTTCATCCTCAAAATAAAAAATGCCATTTTTTGTTTTTTAAACTTTAAAATCTTTTTATTTATAATATTTTTTAAATTCTCTCGTCAATATTTATATTGGCTATAAAATTATAAAAACTATATAAAAATATTTATATTGCCTATGAAATTATAAAAACTATATATAAAAATTACTTTACATGTAGCATTACACAAATGTATTGTTACATTTTGTAATAGAACATTTCTTGAGAATCCTTAATACCGAAATGTTATCTAGTAGGTGGACATAATACTTAGGTGGTAAATCCAATCCAATCCAACTCAATCTATGAATTCGCCCAATTATATCTATTTAAAATTCATATAAATCCTTCTAAAGCAATAAATGTTCATATAAATCCTTCTAAAGCAATAAATGTGTTTAAATAGATTGTTTATTATTAACCTAATTAAAATTGAGTTTGCATGGGTTAAACATAAATACTCGTTTAAACCCGTTTAAATGGACTCCACTTCTACTATCAATCCACTTCCATCACCACCACCCCGATCACCACCTCCTCTAGCACTACCACTATCACCATCACTCCATCACCACCTCCTTTCACCACTTAGGGTAAAAAACGAATTAAACAGTTCAAACTCAATGTTTGACTCATTAAAAATTCGTTCGAGTTCAATTCATCAAGTAAATAAAGCCAAATTTAAACAAGTTTCTAAACTTGTTAAAGTTTTCAAAACAAACTTAAACAGTCAATTACTCATTTGGCTCGATTTGATGAGCTTAAAACTACATGAAAACACAAAACTACTTGAACTTGATTCGATAAAAACTTGTTTGAGATTGACTTGAAAGTTTAATGAATAAAGCTTGAACAAATTTTAAAACCCGTTGCAATTTTCAAATCAAATTTGAACAGTTAACCGTTCGGTTCGTCCGATTCGTTTATCACACCTACTGCCATTCCACTAGCACCTCCACCAGCACCCCCACTCTACCACCACCATCTTTGTCGCCACCATCACTTCGTCATCGCCATCATTGTCATAAAAAAATATAAAAATAAAAAGAAATGCTATGATACACACCCATCAATTTCATATTTACTGAGTCATAACAAACAAAAAAAAAATTGTTATAATTAAACACAACATACGATATAACTAAAGAATTCATAAGTAATAACTAAAATAATGTCATAATTAAAAAAAAATAGTTATAACTAAAAAAAAAAATGGCATAATTACGCATGGTGTACCCTTTTAAAGGTGTGTAGGTTAGAATTTTCCTAAAAAAAAAAGAAAAGAAAAAAAAGAAAAAGAGAGATGAAGTAAATGGGTGTTAAAAAATATATATATATTAAAAAAAAAAAAACAAAGCGGATGGGCCATAGGCTTTAGCCCCGGCTTAGACCCAAACCAAGTCGTTTTGTATTACAATTTTCTCTACACTTTCCCTCCTCTCTCTCTCTCTCTCTCTCTCTCTCATCTAGTCTCAGTCAGGCCCTCTCTCTGTTTCCCTTTTCTGGTCGCCACCTCCGGTATCCACTTTCAGTCGCTGTTTGTGTGTCTGGCACTGTCTCCGACTCTGTTTACGGAGCCACGACCACTGTTCTCCATAACCGACGCCAAACGGTACGACACCCATTTCTTCTATCAACGTAATTTTCTAATAATCAAAATTAACTTCACTTTCTATTCTATGTCACCTGGAGCCAAAACTATTCTTTAGCCAACAACACAATCGAGCTAAGTCTGTCCTAATTTGAAATTAATGTTCAGCATCTTTGGTTGTTGTTGTGATAACATTTCATACCTCTCATAGCATCTCACACTAGACACCACCACCATAATTTCATCTGTTTTAGCCCCATACCCAACAACCTTTTTGATTCTTATGATTAATAGCTTTTTTTATAGAACAATCACTTCATGCTATGTTCAGTATTGAACAGCCCAAATAGGCGAAAAGTTGGTGGTTGGTTATGTACAAATTTAACTTGAAGCAATTGAATTCCTTGCGTTATGTGGGCATAGAACTGTGTCATAGCTTTCACAGCTGTCTGAATTCATTTAGCAATGTACCTCCGATTTATGAATTGAATAGAAATCTCAATGGGTTATGGAAATCGGGTCAAATCCATGAAGCCCGCCGAATGTTTGACAAAATGTATGAACGAGACGATTTTACTTGGAACACAATGATTGCTGCTTACGCACATTCAGGAAGACTTGACGAAGCTAAACAACTCTTTGATGAGACTCCAAACAAGTGTTCGATTACTTGGTCGTCTCTCATTTCTGGGTATTGTAGATACGGGTGTGAAACTGAAGCTTTCTATTTGTTTTGGCAAATGCAGTATGAGGGGAAGAAGCCGAGTCAGTTCACATTGGGCAGTCTTCTCAGGATGTGTTCTTCAAATTCCTTGCTTTCAAGAGGGGAACAAATTCATGCTTATGCCATAAAGACCCAATTTGATGTGAATGCTTTTGTTAACACTGGTCTTGTTGACATGTATGCGAAATGCAGCTGCATCGTAGACGCCCAGTATATTTTTGAAGCAACAGCTGATCGGAAAAGCCATGTTCTGTGGACTGCCATGATTACTGGGTTCTCTCAAAGCAATGATGGACTTAGAGCAATTAAGTGTTTCCGAGACATGCAAGCTGAAGGGGTAGTATCCAACCAGTATACTTTTCCAAGTGTGTTGACAGCTTGTGCTGCAGTTTCAGCTCGTAGTTTTGGGGCACAAGTGCATGGTCACATAATACAGACTGGTTTTGAGGCTAATATGTTTGTTGAAAGTGCTTTGGTTGATATGTACGCAAAATGCAGAGACTTGAATAGTGCTAGGAGAGCGTTAGAGACTATGGAAGGTGACAATGTGGTTTCTTGGAATTCCATGGTAGTTGGGTGCGTTAGGCAGGGCTTTGAAGAGGAAGCATTGCTATTATTCAAGAAAATGCATGCAAGAGATATGGGTATTGATGATTTCACATACCCTTCTGTTCTAAATTCTTGTGCTTCCATAAAAGATATGAAAAATGCAAAATCCATCCATTGTTTGATTGTCAAAACTGGGTTTGAGGCTTACAAGCTTGTAAGCAATGCTCTTGTCGACGTGTATGCAAAAGGGGAAGATTTGTGCTCTGCTTCTGAAGTATTTAATTGTATGACAGACAAAGATGTAATCTCATGGACATCCCTAGTCACTGGTAATGCATATAACGGATCCCATGAAGTTGCTCTCAAGTTGTTTTGTGAAATGAGACTTGTAGGGGTTGAACCTGATCAAATTGTCATCGCCAGTGTCTTGAGTGCTTGTGCAGAATTGACAGTTCTGGAATTTGGGCAACAAGTTCATGCCAACTTTATGAAATTGGGCCTTGAGTCGACCTTATCAGTGGATAATTCCCTTTTAGCCATGTATGCAAAATGTGGTTGCATAGAAGATGCTAATAAAGTTTTCAACTTGATGAGAATTCGGGATGTTATTACTTGGACTGCTCTTATCGTCGGTTATGCTCAAAATGGTAATGGAAAGGACTCTCTAGCACTTTACGATGAGATGATAGTAAGTGGCACAAAACCCGACTTCATTACTTTTATTGGCTTACTATTTGCTTGCAGCCATTCAGGCCTTGTAGAACAGGGGCGCGAATACTTTGAATCCATGGATAAAGTTTATGGGATAAAACCGGGTCCTGATCACTATGCATGTGTAATTGATCTTCTAGGGCGCTCGGGGAAGATGAATGAGGCCAAGGAGTTACTGAATCAAATGGACGTTGAACCTGATGCTACTGTGTGGAAAGCGTTGCTTAGTGCATGTAGAGTACATGGGAATTTAGAACTGGCCGAGAGGGCAGCGAAGGCCCTCTTTGAATTGGAGCCCCAAAATGCCGTGCCTTACGTTTTGTTATCTAATATCTATTCTGCAGCTGGTTTTTGGGATGATGCTGCGAGATTAAGGAGATTGATGAAATTGAAGGGGGTCTGTAAGGAGCCCGGACGTAGTTGGATTGAGATAAGCAGCACGGTTCACACGTTTATGTCTGAAGATCGAAGTCATCCAAGGACAGAGCAGATTTATTTGAAGATCGATGAGATTATGATAATGATTAAGGAGGCCGGGTATGTACCTGACATGAATTTTGCACTTCATGATGTAGATGAAGAGGGTAAGGAACTTGGTCTTTCTTATCACAGTGAGAAGTTGGCTGTTGCTTTCGGGCTTCTCTTTGTGCCACAGGGGGCACCCATTAGGATTTATAAGAACCTTCGTGTCTGTGGGGATTGCCATACCGCTATGAATTTTATTTCAAGGGTTTTTCAGCGTCATATTATTTTAAGGGATTCAAATTGTTTTCACCATTTCAGAGAAGGAATGTGTTCTTGTGGGGATTATTGGTAGCAAGTCTATCTTCTGACTTGTTTCCTCTCTAGCTTCCATTCTGGAGACGAGTTCGTGACTTCTACTGCGACAATGCTTATAGGTTTAAACTTTCCCAACCCTTCTTCTTTCCCTTTGCCTGTAATGTTTTGGTGTATATGAAGATGTTGTGTTCGCTCTCATTGAAAACTAGATGTTATGATGCAGATCAAAAACCGAGGGCTGGTAAGCCTTAATTCTGGTGTAGCTAAGAGAATGGATGATACACCACAACTTCAGGTGAAGGTAATTTCACGTTGGAAGAAAACTTCGAAGTTGAGTATTGGATCCGAGCCAGTAGTGGAGTGGTGGCAAAAGAGGCCTACCATATAGGCATACTAGATTAGTAACCGGTCTGGAGTATTTGGATCTCCTAACTACCAAACCCTCTTCACAATTCACTTGTAAAATTACAGATAGGGACTTGAGAGTATCGGCCAATTTCAGAATTATTTATGAACTCTGCTTATTCACTCTTATTATATAGATTGGAGTTTCTCTTTTTCTAATTTCTTTTAGGGATACGATTTAGGAAATTTTTTGAATTGGATTGTCCAAATTACTCTTTAGCAGTTCTTTCATGGATTTCATTTTGATATCAACTACTATACAAAATTCATGATTCGGTTATTTACTACTCTGAACAAAAAAGCATAATTTGGCTTATACCTTGGTTAGGTACTAGATAGGATTTTCGTTCGGTAATTCATATTCAAACCATGAATTATAAAAATAAATATATGCTTAGAATATTAACCATTGGATGATGCTACATCAATCTAAAGTGTTAGATCATATTCATTATATAAGCAACTAACACAATTATGCTCGGATTGGACAAAATCTGACTGAGTTGCAACCCTAAATTTAACTTTTCTATACTCCTAATCTATAACAATATATTACAGTATAGCAAATCATAATTAACATTCTACTACAATCGCCATTTGAAAACAAATCCATTTGCAATTCAACCCTGGTCCAGCCACAGTAAGATGAAGCACACCAGAAAATGAAAAATAGCAAAGGAATAACAGGCCCGAAATTAAATGGTAACTCAAATTTCTTTGATAACACCAAAAGAGAACAGAGCATACATTGAACGGCAGCATCCTAAACCCATCTAGATCACCTTGTTTTGTTAGTAGTATCCATTCCAAGTGTGGACGCATACAAAATGCATATAACTATGACATACAAAAAACAAAAAACAAAAAAATCATGACAACTCATCTATAACGGTAGATGAAAAGAACAAAAAAACCACATAGCGAAGCACATCATGATTCTGTAGCATATTTCTTTGTCAAAGTCTGCCTTGACGAGCGACCCATAACCCTAAGTCACTGGTTTCATCAGGAATATACTGTGGAAGTCCAAAGAATGGTGCCTCGTGGATTACTTGGCATAGTGCGGGTAACTAAGCATCCAAAAACTCATCTACATTGCCTACAGATACAACCACCGCTTCTTGGCACAAATTTATTTCCTCACATGCTCGGGAATAAGACGTTGATGCAATGCCCCAGCCAGCTCTGTGAGAAATTTTGGCACGATCAACAAGAGAACCATCAAAACCCCCCAGAAAAGAAAATGTAAGTTACGGTACTCAACTTGAGGCGTGAAATCGAAGAGAGGGAGTGGTCTACCATTTGGCAAGCTTGCTGTTGGTTCCCTCAAATCATCAAAGAAAGGATGTGCACTTGCCTCCAACTGAAAAAGTCATAGATTTTGATTAAAAGACAACTTTCGAAACCACATTTTACACTTTCTTCGACAAGTTTACAAAATTTTATATGATTCATACAAAATAACAATATAATCTATTGATTACAAAGTCAATCATAAGACAATGTTAACTTCCTTATCAATTTGGCTAATGTCTAATTAAAAATATAATATAAAAATGCTATATTAGGATATCGCAGAATGACATACTTGTGCATTTCATTTTTCTATGAAAACAAAAGAAAATACTGATTTTCCATGAAACACCTATCCATTTTCTTCTTGTTTTCGCAGTCCAACAAAACAAAAGCTAGTAGTAACATAGCTTCTCTCATTTTATTTTCCGTAAATTTCTTTTTCCATTTTTTTTTCCTTTCCCTTAACAAATTCAAGAACCAAACAGAGCACAAGTACGTACAACATTCACAAAATCTAGAAGCAAAATAAAAGTAAAAACCATTCATCAAATAAAATATCTCCATGAGAAATTCAAGAACAAATTGAAACTGAAATTGACAATGAGCTGTTTAATAAATGTCAATGTGTAATGATTTTTCTATTTGATATATAACAAGCAAAGATCAAATTTCTTACAGCAGTGCAGTGTAGATTTGGTGAATATTGGAGCAGCCTCGACACAAGATCCACAGCTTTGGGTGGCATTTGCTTGTCAAAAACCTAGAAAATGCAAGTTCATTAGGTTTGTGTGTCATGAAAGTAATGCACTCATTATCGATGAAAATGAATCAAAGGCACATCCTCCATGTGGAATTTCTAACAAACCTGGTGCCATGGGTGAGCTTTGATCTGGGGAAATTTGAACTCCGTGTAATTTGGATTCATGCATCTAATTTCCTCTCTGGTTGGTGTCCCCAATATCTAAAACAGAACCACTAAAGAAAAAAAAAGTTAATAAGAGGATGCGCCAAACAAATAAATCACTTGGAACCTTAATAATTTCCACCAGCTGATCAACCCCACTTTCTCCCGGAAACACAGGCTGCACATCAAACCACATTCAATATGCATCAGGAACCAACCTCATAGCATATTCCCAAATACAAATGAAGTTCAGCAACAACAATTTTACAGTTATACATGGGCTTGTATAACATAGATATATCATACATATACTGCCTGGTGCCAAACCCTATTTCCTTTCCCCTTCTTGATGATTGCAATTATCTTTTTGTCACTTGAAAGGAATTCTAAATTTAATTGTTGCATTGACCTTTCCCTTGAATGAGTTCTATATCTGCTATTAATGTATCTTTTTGATTTGTCTCCTAGTGTCACAAGATGGTGCATAACATTTTTTGTATTCATCATATCTGGATCATGCAATGGAGGAGAATCCTTTTCGACTTCACCAAATATATGTCTTCCTTTGTCATGTGGTAATTCAGTTTTTATCCACAATTATTTCCTGATCTTTATAGGAGATCCTTTTAGTTCTGGATGGAACAACTGGTTTAAATATGCTTCCACAAGCAAGGGAGTTCAATGAGGTAATTACCCTGTGCCTTTGCCTTTTGATAATGATTGTTATGAAGAGTTTTTATGTTCTTGCATATCTTTCTGTATCATGTGTCTTGTGTCCTATTCTCAATCCAAATATGGATTTCTAGGAAAGGTGATCAAATTGAATGTATCAGACATGTTTTGCTACTGCCTGTGAAGTTATGTTTTTTTTTTTTTTTGAAAAAGAAAAAAGGATGCTCCCAGGTGTCATTATGGCATCTGTGGGCTCAGGCCCGAGGTACAACATTTTGCGCTCCCTCAGGAGTCGAACTTGATTCACTGCTGTGGGAAGACAATGCCTTCACCACTGGGCCACCAATCCCGGTGGTCTGTGAAGTTATGTGCATTTAGCAAAACATCACTACTGAATCAGCTATGGATTATATGAAAAATGTTTTAGAGCTATAAAATAGTATTAATTTATCTTTTTTCTTCTTGTGTTTTGTCTTTTCCTTTTTTTTTTTTTTTTTTGGGTGCATTCCCAGCTCTACTAAAGCTTTCTATCATATCTGTGGATTATATATCTTTTTGAATGACTAAATTATTCTTTTTTAGCTGGCATTGGCAATTGTTATTAATCCCTTACACTGAAAAGAGGGATCATACAAAAACCCTTTCTTTTTTTTCTTTCTTTTTCTCTAAGTACTGTGGTTAGCCATGGTGTTTTGAACTCATTTGAGTAGTGTAAATTTGCATACATGCAACTGCTTACTAGACTTGCCTATCGAGCAAAATAAGACATTAGAACTCGAACCGTGACTTACAGCCAAGGGTGGAATTGTGTAGGGGCCAGGAGGAGCCCTCCGATTTTTGATAATTTGTTATTAATTTTATATTTTTTAGTATTTATAAAATATATAATGAGATAATTTCTTAATTTTATAAAAATTACCTTAACAACTTTCTATTTCATTAGTATTTTACAATATATAATAAAATGAACTCTAATTATTTTATATTTTAAAATAATAACATCAATTTTATCAAGCCGATTTTATTAGGATAAATTACAAATACACCCCCTGAAGTTTGCTTAAAATACAAATTGGTTCCTGTGATTTGAAAAATTACAAATACCCCCTTATTAGAATTTTTTATTTAACAGAATTAACTGAAAAAATAAAATTTATAATTGTTTTCCTATATAATAATAAAATTACCTAAATTATTAATTGAAATATATTTTTAACATCATTAAAAACTGTTAATTGACTTGATGATTTATTAATAAAAGGGGCAATTTGTTATGAAATTAGAAATCTCAGGGACTAGAATGTAATTTTCAAAATCACAGAGGGCGATTCGTATTTTAATAAAATCTCAGGGGTGTATTTGTAATTTACCCATTTTATATTAATATGAGAGGTCATGTCCTTCTTGTTTTAATTTTAAAAATCAAATGGTACGTATATATTTTTATGAGTAACAATGTTAGAGAACTTAAAATTTTACTTTTAAATTTATCTACAATGACATGGTAAGAGTTGGGTCTTAATTAATTGATTTCTAAATAAATCAATTAAAATGTAACATTCCATGTCAATGTAAATTTGAGGGTTATGTCTTAATCATTACTTTTTATTTATTAGATTATATTAATCAATAAAATAGCTTAAAAGAGTGGTTTAACTGATTTTATACTGAGATCTAATGAATAGTTCAAAATTTTTAAAAATTAAAAAAACTATTTGTTAGATTTATTTAGTTTTCTTGTGAAACACTTCCTTCACAATGCTTGTATAAGAAATTATGTTTAATTAATAATGTATTGAAACTAATTCAATATTTTTTTATGCATATACGTAAGCCCCTCTTGAACAAAATCCCTAGTTCTACCACTGCTTACAACTCGTTTAGATTGGATGATTTATAAAGAAAAGAAATGCATTTCTCTTGATTGATAACACTTATGGGGCATGCGGTTGTTGTTATGCCAAGGGCATCGTACTAATTGTTATGCCTCAATATGTTGGATGACTTATTATAGGCTTATTTTTATGATTCAAACCGTTATTTTGTAAGATTCGTTGAGTGCTTCATGTATATCAAAAATTATATTGATATGATATCGGTAGTTATGTGATCGAATTGCATATTTTTTATACTATTTCCCAAAAGAAAAACATATTGTTTAATTTTTTTTATGATAAATATAATTCGATCACATGGTTATTGATATCCGATCAATATGATTTTTGACATGCATGAAGTACTTGATGAGCTCTACAAAAATAAACGGTTCAAATTATAATAAATAAATAAATAAAATGATCATAATAAGATGTGTAAAGGTATTGAAATAATTCATATTAAATCAAATTTTTTATACATATTTAAAATCAAATTGTATAATACTTATATTTCTACCTCGCACATTATCATCTTAAGAAAAAATAGAAACAAAGTGAATTTTCTACAACGATTGCAATGAAAAAAAAAAAAAAAAAAAAAAAAAAAAATTTCTAATGTGTTGATGGAAAAATAAATAAATAAATCTGTAACGTATTTATCAAGCATCAATGTCTCAATTGTTCATCTTCAAATCTGTCCAGCTTGAATCTGAGTGAGAATTTTTCTTGATTCACTGTTTCTAATTCATTCAAACTTAATCTTTCAACAAGAACTTGCACTCCAAATCACTCTGTTTGGTTAGGCTCAAATTATGTGTTTAGTTTTTTTATTTTTATTTTTATTTTTTTTATCTTTAGTAAATTTTTTTTTTTTTTGTAATATATGTGAATCAAATTTTTTTTTTTTTTACTTTTTAAATTCAGTTAATTTAGGTGCACTTAAAAAGTAATTTATTTGCGAAGAAATCTAATAAAAATCACTCAAAACAAAAAACAAAGGGTAAACTACCAATAATTTTTAATAGTTTGACTTAATTTCCATAAAATCTTATTGAAAATAAGTTTTAATAAAATCATTATTAAAAATAATTTTTTGTGACGAATTTTTGCATATATCGCTAAAAATTGACAATGAGTGACTTTTTTTATTATAGTTTTTATAAATTGTCTCTAAAATTTATAATTAGTGACATTTTTTTGTGACGAATTTTTTAAACTGTCACTGAAAATTAAAAATTAGTGACCTTTTTTGTGATATTTTTTTAAATTATCGTTAAAAATTATAATTAGTGACATTTTTTTGTGACAATTGTCAAACTATCTATGAAAATTAACAATTAGTGATATTTTTTAATAGTATTTAATGAGAAATGTCATTAATTCTCACAAGACCTATTGAATAATAAGTCCATCTATTACGACTTACATATAAAAACAAAAAATAAGTATATTTAAAATTTTTTTCTTCTAAATTTCTTCCCAAATATTTTACTTTCTAAGTATATATTTGGATTAAATGTATCTAAAAAGTTTTTTTTAAAAAATGATTAAAATTTTTTTTTTTTAATTTTTTACTCAAGATGAAAAAATACAAAAAACCAAAAAGATCCACAAGTGTGCAATTTTGGGGTCCTGAAATTTCATTCACATAATTCATAGGGATGTAAATGAAATGGTGTGATAACATTCACATTCTGCTTATTTTCAAATTTCACTACACATGAACTCACCTAAACAAACCATTTGGAAGCGAAATACTATCTAGCAACAAAAAACTACAAAAACTAAAAAAAAAATTATATAGAGAAAATCAAAATATCAATGTATTAATGTATGCTGAGCATCAATTTTCATCTACCAAATAATTTCTCTATAATCATGAATAGTTGATATCCAACCAAATATGTTACCCACATACCCTCTTCATCGTGGAAGCCACAATCGAATTTTTGGGAGTCAGCAATCCTGCTACCTTGATATATACCCTATGTACATGTATGAAATGTAATAAATTTACCTGTGAAAAAAAGAAGAGTCAAATTATAGTTTTAGAACCTATTAACTGTCATTGTTTCAATTCCACTTCACAATACATCATGTATTGATCACAAATACAAATGCAGAAAAATAAACAGTATGCCCAAAAACCAAATAAAATCTTGCATCCATATGGAGGGTTTTCTTAATAAATTAGGAACAAAAATTATGGTGAATGTGATTGACGTGTTAGAAGTACTTGGAGAGTAGCTAAGCATGAAAGCAAAACATATGAAGCTAAAAGAACTCACCAAAATCAAGTCGGAGTCAGAATTCTCTGCAGAGCCAAGCAGCATAAATTCAGTCTTCCAAACAAGTAACTGAGACATCTGAGTCTTGATTTTTGCCAGAAGCATCAGCTTCAACCGATACATTCACTGTACAATTGGCAGAATCAGATACATTATCAAATGCATATTGAAGGCGTTTTTCTACAGATCTTATTGCAGCTGAGTTTTCAAGCTTCTGAGCCTTTGGGGGAGAGAAAAAAGGCTGCTTCGCATTTGGAAGAACTGAACCGTTGATAGTAGTATCAGCATTTTCTTCTGTTGTGCAAACGCTGCAACTCATAATGCTGGCTTGATTGGAATTTCTAAGGCCCCGTTTTCTTAGAATGGATGGCATGTTCTTAAAACTCATCGCTGCACTCCTCAATATTGATTCTGGGCTGCTATAATCAGTAGACTTATGCTTCTCATTTGTCTTCGGAGTACAAAAGGAAGTCGGAGTTAATGGTAACCGAATATAGCTATCTGTGCTCAAAAATTCACCAGTCTTCACAAAAATGTTCAAATCCTCCTCCTGAAGTGGCTGATAACACAACCCACCAAGACTTTTATCAATTAATTTTGAAGGCGTTTCAGGATCACTGCTTTTCTTGTTACTTTCATAATTCGGCCTGAATGAGGGAGAATTGTGAGTCTGACTAGAAAGTCCACAATCTCCACTACCTAAGCAATTCACAGACAACATATTGCCATGTGTTCTTTCCGGAAACATAAGAAACTTTTCACTGGCGACAGGAAGAGCAGCTTCACAAGGAGTATAGTTATGCCCAATATGACCAGTCACATCCAAGTGAGGATTTGAACTCAAGGGGTTTTGGGTGTGCTTATATGAACTCCAGGAACTACAGGTATGCTTATATGAACTCAAGGGATTCACATGAGCATTGGGCTGGTTAGCAATTATCTGATGTGGGTTGCCTGAGTTTTTAACGTTGTTATTCCCATCTTGGCGTTGTTCGCCAATCCAGCCATGTGCCCTAAATGGAGGGGTTACTGAATATGAACCCTCTTGAGGAATTCTACAATCTCCTTGCTTGAAAGATTGTGGATGATTCCCTCTTCCTTTAACATTTCCAAGAACCAATTTTAGAGACGTGTCCACCGTTCTTTCATAGTCAATCCTCTGCTCATAAGAGAATGGTGTGCCAAGTTGCTGTTTTATGGGCTCAAACTTTGCGCTTCCTTTATCACAGTCACTGAATCCAGGATGACTCGAAACAGTGCCAGATGTTGAATACAAATTCAATTTCTTCTTCATGGAGCAGTTCCAATGATTTTTTATCGCGTTTTCAGTCCTGTTAATCCCAATAAAGAAACAGACAAAATAAATTCCTCATTAGCTATACTACACACTCTATCAGCATACATGCACACAGGTTTTGATTATGTTCTCCATTAATGTAGGGGACTATATTTATGATGCAAATGAGATCTACTGCATATAACTCGTACAATGACAATATCCCATTAAAACCTTCTGTAACTTCCAAAACACAAGGAACCTAACAATTCCCCCCACGAGGAACCACCCTTGGTGACTTGAACACGAGACCTAAGGCTCTTATACCAATTGTTGGTCCCAACTTTCACCAGTTCACCCTAAAACCAATTGGTATTAGGGTAGGCTTTAGCATTGTACTTGAACTTGTGTTTGTGGCAGTCAATCCACTATACATGGTTAGTCAGCAGAGAATGGATTGCTTGGCCCCATAATCTACACTATGCAAGAAAATATGATAGGCTCATACAGCTACCATCCATCAAGATTTTTCACATAAAAGCAATCTTTTAATGACCCATTACCTTCCATGTAGAATCTTTGCTATTTCTGCCCATCTGTTCCCATATATTTTGTGGGCTCTAATAAGTTCCAATTCCTCCTTTTCAGTCCATGGACCTTTGTTTATCTCTGGATTCAAATGGTTGTACCACCTGCACAAGCAATAATTTACTTTTTAACTTTTCTTAATAAAAGAAATGTATGTCTCAAAACACATGAACTAGAGCTAAACTAGTGACTTTGAATTACCAGAGAGGACTAAACAGTATTCAAAAGTAAAATGTGTCCAATATTCGTGTGTTTGGATTTTGGATTTGTGAAGAGAGAAGAAACGGGAAATGAAAAGGGAATGAAGTAGAAGCCAAATTTGTTTCACTTTTCCTGTTCCTTTTTATCCTTCCACAAATTCAAAATCCAACACAGCCTCAACATTACATTCTGGGGATTCAATGCACCAGCTGTTGCTAACTACCTTTCTCGGCATTGCTTGCCTATGCGGCCTGGCAGATGTTTTGCTATTTCAGACCACTTTGTATTCCCTTGTTTCCCAACCTGCTCAATGATAATTCCATCTTCCTGGCGAAGCCAACAAGAAAGACATAACAACAGTCATGAACCATATAAATACAGATTCTGATTCTCATCAGAATACAGACAATTAACAACAATTGATTTGCACCTCTTTGGTCCAAGGTCCTTTAACAAGATCAGGATGAAGAACTTTCTGCCAGCGGTGAAGACACTGAACATCTGTTCGATTAGGTATGCTTTCAGCTGTGGAAGATCACAGGTTGTTAATCCATCAAGTCAACATTTAAGAAATTGAGAGAGAGAGAGAGAGAGAGTAACATAATTTGACAGTAAATTTTCTTCAAAAAACTTAACTAGCACCAGAACCGCTCCCAAAAGTTTCAAAACCCCCTCTTAATATAGTAGTATTAGTTAAGAATATTTCCAAATAATATAGGGTTGCCTCCAAGATTTTTATTTTTATTTTGAAAAAATTTAATACCCACCCCCTACTGTTGGCCTTAGTGTATTTGGCCCAATGTCCTAGAACACAACAGGTCACCATTTTAGGGACTTTTCAGGAATGCATAAAAAAAATTTAGTATGGAGCTCTGGTGATTTTGCTTTGAACAGTGAACCCGGTTTGTTTCTCAAAACACTTTTTGAAATCAAGAGTAACATCTGGTTCTAGTTTTATGACCAACAAAATGGATGTACTAAGAAAAAAAAACACTATTGCATTTTCCATGAGCAAAAGGCTGAAAACAAGTAGAACAACATCACACTCACCAATCATTTTCCAGGTTCTTCCTTTGAACTTTTGGACCGAAAGGGCCAAAATTTTATCCTGTAAATAGGAGAGAAAACAGAGACATACTCAATCATTGGCCATACATACAAGCACAAGCACAAATGCTTACAGGACAGTAAGAAATGGGGAAAATATTTACCAAAAGTAGGGGGTTTTGCAACTTCTGCTGTGGTTTTGTTGTACAGAAAAAGTTGTGCCCCCATGTATTTGTAATTATTTCTTATCTTTTACACTGAATTGTAATTTTCCCTTTTTTTTTTTCCTTTAATTGTGATCTTCCCATAATAAAAGAAACAATATACATACATATATATATATATATAAAGGAGGCTAGAATAAACAATAAAATAACGATTAACAACCACCTCTTCCTCTGTCCAGCGTCCCATTGAAGATCGTCTTGTTGGCCCAGTTATCCTCCTGTAAATATGGTACAAAATTATCACTCTGGATATCCATTAATACAAACTACAAGAATTTAATACGTTATATTTAATTTAAATAATGAATCCAAAAAGGGAAAGAAAAAAAAAAGAAAAAAAGTAAAAAAAAGTGTTTATTTTACTTTGTTCCACTTTTCAACTGAGTATAAGCTATTTTTTTTTATAGATTAAATAAAATTTATTCCTTCTTCCTTTTGTCATCAAAGAAAATAAGCTAAAATTTCCTTGTTCAAAATATTAAATTGCTTTGGAACCAATAGGCTAATGCAGCTTTTTAACGTTCTATTTTCTTTGGCCAATTTTCTAGGCAATTTAGAAATAAAGTAAACGCAGACAACATAAACAAAAATGTTGCGTTTTCTTTTCCTGAATTTTCCCACTAGCCAAACAGACAATATCAAAGAAAATGAACGCAGAAAACACAAACCCCTGAAGGGAAACTGGCTTGAGATCAGCACTATCACTATTCACATCGAACTTCAAAGCTCCATCATCCTTTTCTGCTTTGGCATCAGACCCCTTAACTTCTTCCATAACTTGCTCTCTCTAAATCAGCTTTTTATATGAAAAGAAAACCCAAATGGATTGACATTCAATGAAGCATTGAGTAGAAGAACCAAACCCTAGTTCAAATCTCGACTATGAACCCACCAAAAGAATTTAAAATTTTGAATCAAACTAGTTCATTACGCAACGGTAAAGCCCAAAACGAAGTTCAAAAGGCAAGATCAAAGTAGAATAGAATGAAACAAATAGACTTGATGATATATATATATTGGCTCTGTTTTGATGAATTTGGAAAGGCTGTAACGGCTAGAAAAAAATAAAATAAAAAAAGCTGACAAATTGAAAAAGAGACAGACAAATAAAGGAAAGTGTATAAGATGATCGAAAGGGTTTGATCATCAAAGAAACTTCAAAGAGTATTTAGAGAGAGAGAGAGACATGGATTTGATTTGAGGTTTACAGAGAGAGAGAGGGGTTTAGAGGAGAGAGAAAGCGAGGGGGCGGGGAGTAATGAGACACAATTTCGCGGGAAGGAGAGAGAGAAAGAGGGAGATGATATAATCGGTTTCAAACGTGTCCAACCTTTTTCAAAATTCTTACTCTACTAGGAAACTTCAAGTGGGTCGGGTTGACCGTTAGTTTTTTTTTTTTTTAAATATATTTTTTTTATTTTATATTTTGTAAAATAATTTTTTTGGGCTTATGAAGTTAAATTTTGTGAGTGAAAAAAGAAGATAAAAATAAGGGTTAATTACACTAATAGTCTTTATAGTTTGGAACTTGTGTCACTTTGGTCTCTGACTTTTCAATTGTGACACATTTGACCCTGAATTTTGAATTTTGTTCCAAATAAGGACAATTGAAAATATTATTAGATTTTCAAGGGTAAAATCGTCAATTTGATAAAATATAAACTAATTTGACAAAAATAAACGTCAAAAAAATATTTTTAATTTTTTTAAAATTATTTTTATCCACCAATGATAAAATTATATAAAATTAATAAAAATTACATGATTAACTTTTTAAAATTAATTTTACATTAGCATCATCTAAATACATAATAAAAATTAATTTGGTAAAAAAACTAAATAAATGTCTAAAAATTTATCAATTTTACATAGTTTTATGTTTAGTAGGTAGAAATAATTTTTTCAAATTTAAAAATATTTGTTTGACATTTATTTTTGTCAAATTAGTTTATATTTTATCAAATTGACAATTTTACCCTTGAAAAATCTAATTATATATTCAATTGTCTTTATTTGGAACAAGATTCAAAATTCAGGGTCAAAATTGTCACAATTGAAAAGTTAGGGACCAAAATGACACAAGCCTCAAATTATAGGGACTATTTGTGTAATTTGCCCTAAAAATAATAATCGTGAAATGAATTATTATGGTACACATTCTTTAAATATATACTTTATAATTAAAGAAAAAAATTAAATAATTCCGTACTTTCTGAGTTGTAATTAAAAAAAATGTCATAACTTAGGCCAAGTTTGGGAAGACTAAATAAGTGCACTTTTTGACTTTTTATAAAATATGGGTTGGGTTAATATGGGTTGGATTTGAAGTGATGTGTTAGAGAGGAGATGTGACTTAAATAAGATGATCTGACTTAAATAGGATAGTGACTTTTTGACTTTTTGGATTTTTGGATTTTTTTGAAGATGCCAAACTTAACCTTAATAGGTGTTTGGAGTAAACTAATAAAGTATACCTTTTTTTTTTTTTTATCTACATACACTTATTTGGTCATATTAATCAACATCTATCAATATCTCTTCTTTATATTTCTAACTATTTTCTCTATTTTTCTACATATTTTTTTTATTATAAAAAGTCAAAAAATATACTTATTTAGAACATTTCAAACTACTCTTAAATATAATATAAGATATAATTAAAGATCTTATAAGTTAAAATTAAAATAATATCATAATTAAAGAAAAAAATAATATAATTAAGAGTATGATAAGTCCCTTTTAAAAGTGTGTATAAAAGATTCTTGTTTGTATTTGTAGGAACTTAGAGGAGCTGTGATTGGGCCTAAAAAACGAGCGCCCCGAATGCCTCTAATTTTTTTTTGTTTTTTTTTTTTTTTTCTTTTCAGCAGAAGAAAGGAGGAAGACGAAGGGGGGAAGGAGGGGGAGGGGAGGGGAGGGGAGGAGGAGGAGGAGGGGGAGGAAGGACTGGAGAGGGCCTAAAAAATGGAGGAGGAGGACGCGATGGGCGGAGCAGGCGATGCGACCTCTCTCTCTTTCTCTCCTCTCCCTCTCTTTCTCTCCCTCTTCTTCTGCAACTCAGTTGCAGAGGTCAACAATGGCGGAAAAAAAGAAAAAAAAGAAAAAAAAAAAAAAACGGAATGTCCAAAACGACGTCGTTTTGGGCATTCGGAGCAAGAAATTTCGAGGCACAAATCTTTATTCAACTTAGAGCATGCTTAAAATTTAAAAATAAAAAATTAGTATTCTTAAAATTTGTTGTTTAAAAAGTAGTTTTTTTTTTAATTGTTCAATTTGTACTTCATCGTCTTTTTTTTTTTTTTTTTCTTTTGATATGGAGTTTTGACTTGTTGACTTTGTACTTAATTTTTTTTATTGATAGTTTATTATTGTTTTATGGGTTTTGACTTTGTACTTAATTTTTTTATTGATAGTTTAGTATTATTTTTTCCTTATCTATATCAAATCTCTTTGATTATAATTGTTCAGAGCCTTGGGTTTGAAGTTTTTTTTTTCAAAAAATTATTTTTTTCGTAATTTTTTTGTATGTGTATTTTTTTTTTTAAAAAAATCAATTTTTTTTGGTTTGTTTTTTGAGTTATTATTATTATTATTATTACTTTAGTTTTATATTAATATGTTTATTATTTTTCTTGGTATATATCAAATCTCTCAGACTATAAATGTTTGAAGAGTCTTGAGTTTTTGTATGTGTATTTAAAAAAAAAATTAGTGTTCTTAAAATTTGTTGTTTAAAAAAATAGTTTATTTATTTATTTTTTGGATTTTTATTATTATTATTATTATTATTATTTTATTTTTATATTAATAAGTTTAATATTTTTCACATGCACATTTTGCAAGAGAAAGAGAGAACCTTGAGGGACTGCTAAGATTTTCTGTAATCTCCATAAATCATGGAATGTTAAGGTATTTCGATACTTTATTTCTTTGCTTAGTGAGGGTCCAATGCACTGAAAACCATATCATTCTGTCCATGTTCCAATTCTCTCGTGAATGGAGGGTATGACCATGCTTTCGACTTTGAGGTAGCAAAGAGCCTGCCATGGAAATGAAATCAATGAGGATTTGTTCTAAGAAAAATGAGTGTGGTGAGAGCCCACAACTCTCACCAGTCCAAGCAAAACACATAAGTCGGATTCAGTTCTAATTTTTACTTACAAATCTTTTTTTTTTTTTTTAAAGGAAATTGATTGTAGCATTCTTGAATAGCTTACATCCCTTGACTCCTGTAGCTCTCACAAGTTGCGATGAAGGGCATTTCAGCAAGTTTGGTCTCGTGAATCCTATAGCAAGGTTGTGTAGAAAATCTTTAGACATGTAAATTTATATTTCTATTGGCATAAACATAAAATGTAGATGTGATGGAGCACATATACCTCACAGATGCCACAGATATGATCTCATCATCCTTTTCCAGGATAGCAGAATAAAATCCCCTAAAGTTTGTCCGCTTTTGATTTACACAAAAAGGCAATTTTGAAAACTTTATTTTTTTTTTTTCTTGCACTAAACTTGTGAAATCAAATGGTAATAAAGGGAAAGAAGAAAACAAATTGTTATCTTAAGAAGCAAGGATATGGACACACAACAGGACATGGATATGACACGTGAATTTTCAAAAAATACAAGACACGACACGTAAGGGACACACATAAAATATATAATTTTATATATTTATTATATGTTATATATATATGAATATATCATCCAGAGATAATCAAAAATACAATATGACACTAATTTCTATAAATTTATATGATTTTTGTTTTATTATTGTATCTTAAGTTGTTTTGTTCAAATTTATAAGTAGTTTCATCTGTGTCTAATGGATAGACAAGTATGTTTAAGTGATAAACACGTGTGTCCTCTAAGAGTCCAAAAAATGTCATAGTCTTTAAAAAAAATTTAAAAATAGAATATGTTTTGAAGAATGTCAGACATGTGCTAGGGAAGTGTCCAAATAGTGTCGGTGTCCGACACGGACACGACACGGATACGTCACCTTCTTAGAAGAGTTCGTGTTTCTTAGTTGTTAAGCTAAAATTGAGAAAATAAGACAAAACCAAAACACAAAAAGATTTGCGTGGTTCAACTATAAGCCTACTTTCATGGGCAAAAAACATTATCTAATCAAATACATAAAGAAATAATTGGTTGAAAAAATTCGAAGATACATGGTAAGAATGCTTACTTCCGATTATACACAACATTTTGAATAATATTGATTCTCGTATAGCAGTCTGTTATTGGTTCGAAGCATTCCTCCATCACAATCCTTGCAACTGCAAGCTTGGAATGGCACTCAATAATTTGATACAAATCATCTAACTGAACTCCAAATTCTTCGTTCATTTGTTGCAGTAGAGTCCATGAGAATCCTTCATCAAGCTCGTTTCTAACTCCAACCATCTTCTCCAATTTCTCATAAACCTTGTACACAAAAATTCAATTTAGTCATATCTTAAAATTCATCAGACTCAAAAAAAAGTGTCTAGCAGTCATTTGTGGTGGAGTGTGCATTCCATCCAAAATGAATGAAGTATTGCTAGCACAACATTCTAGACACTTTTTTTTTTTTTTTTTAAATTCTTTGTTTTCCAAAAGATTGTTGCATTTTCTCACTAAGTTAGTTTGATCTAGTTATGTTTCTATAGATTAAAAAAAAAAAATTAGAGTGTAGAATAAGAGAAATCAAGGGTGATAGAGAATACCTCTTTGAAGCTCTGCTCACAAAATGGGGTGGACATACTGTTGACATCAATTGATTCCAAGTTTCTCTCTTGATAGCATTCCCAGTGATCTTTACAACCCAGAAACAATCACATATTTCAGCCTTTCCATCTTCAATTAAAAATGATTTTATGCATTGAAAATTTTAGATTGAAAAAAGACCAAGGCCCGTTTGGTATTGTTTTCAGATTCTTCATTTTCATGTTTTCCGAAACAAAGACATTGAAATGTTTGACAACATAAATCTTTCATTTTTGTCAAATAATAGTTCTCAAAAATTCAGAAAACCATTTAAATGTGTCCTAAAAATGTGGGCACTTTCCGAAATTTTTCGCAAAAATAGTTTTCAGAAAACAAAAAACAAGAGTGATACCAATGTGACAGAATATGAGAAAAAATAATATACATACATCTCCTCTTGCATTGAAAATAAGTGACTAAATAGTCATTTGCACCACATGGATTCCCACAAAACTTGCACACACAATATGGGTAGAGCCCACATGGATTCCCACTAAACTTGCACACACAATATGGGTAGAGCCAAGCACCTTCAGGAACCACCTGTTTACACAAAATCAGATAATTAACAACATTAGCAATTGAATTAAAATTCATATTTAGCTAAGAAATTGTCAAGCATTGAAACATTAATCTCCTCACATCCATATCCATGCAGTTTTGATGATAAGTCGAAGAACACATGTCACAACAAAGCAAACTTCCTCCATCAGCACAAATCATACAAACGTCATCATGCTTGTCACTAGCTCTAAGAAAATCTGCAAGAAAATTGTTGGTACCTTTAAGATGTTCTATTTCAAAAGTATATTCAGAAATTTTATTATACCAGGCTAATCTTCTTCCTTACTCAATAGTTTTTTTTATTGATCAAAAAATCTCTTACTGCCTTATTATCAGTACGTACAATAAAATTTTCTGGGACTAAATAAATATGAAAACTTTTTATTGCCAATTTTATTGCAAGTAATTCTTTTTCAAAAATAATATATTTCTGTTCATTTGGTTTAAATGTTCCAGAATTATATCCACAAATTAATTCTTCTTTTTGTAATTTTATGGGTATTGAATTTTTTCTTGGTCTAATTCCATTTTCTGATAAAAATATCTCTTTATCATGCCATAAATTACTTGGTATTACTTTAAGAACACATCCCCAGCATGATTCTAAGGCATCTGTTTCTAAAATTAATTTATCACATGTTTTAGGAAGATAAACATTTGGTAAAGTTTTAACATTTTCTTTAATTTGTTTAATTAAAGCAACATCTTCAGCTATCCATTCAAAAATAACACTTTTCCTTAATTTGGTTAACTAGGGAATTTCTATTTTTGAAAGATTTTTTTATCAAATTTCGTCCATAATTTAAAATGCCTAATAAACTCTGTAGTTATGTTATATTTTCAAGAGTATCAGGAAAATCTTGTACTTTGGACAAAATATGTTCCTGTAATTTTAAACCTTTCTGATCTAAAATTATTCCTAAAAATTTAATTGATTCTTTCTCTAGTTCAATCTTTTTTGGAGACAAAATAATTCCATGTTTTTGGAATTTTTCATAAAGTAATTTTAAATGTTTCTTATGCTCCTCCTTGGTTTTAGAGAAGATAAGTATATCATCAATATAAACTACACAACAATCTTTAAAATCTTTAAAGATTGTATCCATCCATTGTTGAAATACCTGTGGTGGTATATTTAACCCAAAAGGCATAACATTCCAGTGGTAATGTCCTCTAGGTGTACTGAAAGCTGTCAAATTTTTTGACTCTTCAGTCAATTGAATTTGCCAAAATTCACTCTTACAATCAAATTTGCTAAAGATTTTTTATCCTTTGGTTAAGTTAATCAAGACATCTTTTCTTGGAATAAAATATCCATCAAATTCTAAATTTTCATTTAGCTGTTTATAATTGACTATCATTCGGGCTTTTCCTCTTTTAATTTCAACATGGTTTCTTACCATAAAAGTTGAACTAGAGTGAGGGCTTTTAGTTTCTTCGATTAACTTTTTGTCTAAAAGTTTTTGGAGTTGAATATCAAATTCATCTATATCTTATCTAGTATAGATCATTGGTCTTACTCTAATGATAACATGAGGGTCTTTTAATTTCAAATTACAATAACGCGCACTACATTGCCATAGTTTTAATGGATTTTCACTAAAATTTTCTTCCAAAATTTTATAAATCCAATGTGATTCACCAATTGTTTTGATAATGGGGGTTAAATCACCACGCGGAACAGGCACAAACTCTTTATCACAAATATATTTATGTTGTTCTAATAAGGGAATATGAATTATGACATTGTTTATGCTTAATGAAATAGTTTTTCCTGTATTTGCATTGGAATGTATTTATATATAAAATTATTGCCAAGAAGGAAATCTCCATGCATATAAGGAAAACATAGAATTTTTGGTATAATGAACTTGCTGTCATTTAACCAAATAGCTATATTTTTAGCCTTGAATTGTATGGAAGTATGGTTGCCATCAATTCTAGTAACCAAAATTGGATGTTTCATTAATGTCAATTTTTCTTTTGGTATAACATTCCATTTACATGAGCTAATTGTGGCTCCTGTGTCTATGAGAACACTGAGGCTATAGGGTTTATAGCCTGCAATATTAAATGTTCCCAATACACATATGTATCTTCTTTTTCCTTGGCTAGGAGAAAAAATAATATCATCATTTTTTGTTTGAAAAAATAATATCATCATTTTTTGTTTGAAAATGATACATATATGCAGACTTAATATGTTCAAATTGTCTTCTTGCTCTTGGGAAAATAGGAATCTGAACATTGTTTGAAGTAATATATTCTTGATTAATATTATTACTTGATTCTCCAATGCTTAATTTTGAAAATGATTTGTTAGGAAAATCTTTTTCAAATACAGAAGTTGATCTTTTAATTTTTAGAACTGTATTTTCAATATATAAATTTTTTCCTAATGCCTGCATTTGTAATTGTGCAGGATGTTTTGTTTTAGAAGATTTTCCTTGTCCGACTAGGTCTTGGATTAACCATTGTCCGAGGGACTTCTAAATCACTTCAATTCATTAGACGAGATTAGATTACCGTGTCAAATGGACAGGTTCAAATATTTCAACGCTTTTATTGTTGTTTGATCTTGTTTTTGTTTCAGGAAATTTGGTTAATTCGTGAATTATTTTTCAAGGAATAACCAAATCATGAGAATTTGATTTCATTCCTAATCCTTGTGTTTTAATTCTTATTTTAACTATGTCTTCAAGATTATGATCATTTATGGAAATAAAGAAATTTGGTCTAACATTAAACCAAACTACTCCATTAGTCAAATTAGATTGAATTTCTCCAATGATTGTTTTCATTGGGTTGGAAAATCTTTTATAAAAAATTACTGCTAAAATAGGAGTATCTATCCCTTGGCGAAATAAGGCTGTTACGGTTACTTGAATTAATCCAATATGAATATATTGAATTTCAGAATATTTCTTTTTCCATCTTACAACATTTTTCTTATCAAAAAAAGGAATATTAATATTTCCTTCTTTTGACCATTTTGCTTGAGTGTTACCACGGTATTGTTCAAACACTCTCGCTGAAAAGAAGTTGAATTTTGAAAGTTTATAAATTTCTGGAACAGCAACTTTTTGCATTTTTTCGAATTTTGCTAATTCTTCGTCGGTAAAAGTTTTTTCTTCTCCGATTACATCTCTAAGTCGAATTGCCTATAATTCTTCTTGAGATATACTATTTGCTTATTGAGATATTTCTTGACTATTAATATTAGTCATCATGAAGATTAGTTCTTCATCTGAACTTTCTTCGTCACTAGAAATTTCGTATAAGATTTCTTTTTCATCAAAAATTTCTTCGCCATATATTATTTCAAAATCTTGTTCTTCAAGAATTTTGATAATTTTCTTTGCACTTTTTCCTCTTTTTAGGCATTCTGATGCATAGTAACCTTCTTCGTTACAAATGTAACATTTATAAGTTTTCTTTTTTGAAACACTTGTTAGTTTCTTTTTTCGAATATACTTTTTCTATTTTGAAAAAGTTTTGTTCTTTTTCCAAGGTTTCCATTTATATTTTCTACGTTTTTTGGAAAATCCTTTTCATTTAGGGAATGTATTACAACCAATTTTCCAATTTTCTTTCAAAATTTTATCACAACATTTTTGACCATATTGTAAGTCGGAAATTTGATTTTTTATTTGTTTTTTCGCCTTTGCTTCTAGACACCGATCTGCTATCAGTCTTAGAACATAATTAATGCGAAAACCAAGATTATCATATTCTTTCTTCTCCATTTTTTTGAGAAAATCAAGATATGTTTTAATACATAACTCATCCCATGGATTAGGGAGTTTATGAAAAAATTGATCTAACCAGGGTTAATTTGCTAGTGGATCAATAAGATAATAATAGTTTTTAGAAGTTTGAACATAGTTTTCAAAAAGACAAATATTATATAGTTCTAATTTTGTCAAAATATAATTTGTATTGGCTTGCAAATTAGTATCTCCTGCAAAACCACATAAATTTTCTTTTATGATTTTTGCAAATTCAGCTAAGATGGTGTCAAGTGTGAGAAAATTTGCAACAAAGCTGTTTTTTGACTTTTTCCAATTTTAGATTTTTCCCACTGTCTTAACCATTGCAACACATCTCCTTGGAGAGTTGCTGCAATATAATCAAGGAATTTTTTCTTTGACCAACTATTTTTATAATTGGTAATAATGATGGACAAGTATTGTGCCCAATCATCAATTGCTTGTGGCTAATCCTTAAATGGAACATGAGACAAGTCTAAATAAGTACCATTTTGAGTTATTGGATACTTATGATTATTATCTTTTCTAGATATTACTGGCTCAGGTGTAGGATTGGAGGTACTTCCAATGTTAGTATCATTTTTAACTTCATTTGTTTGAATAAAGTCAAAATTTTCTCCATCTCCCCATGTGCCAATAATTCGGGATTGGCTCTTCTGCCTTTATTTTCCCTTTATTTATTTCTGGTGAAATATCTTGATCTAATGTTTCTTCAGATAAGGATGATTCGCTGTCATCATCATTGGTTGACATATTAATGTCATAATTAAAGTGCTGTAAAAAGGCTTCATGTTCTAGATAAGTTTCTCTTATCTAATCTAGTAGTCTATATCTTTCATCAATACCTAAATCTGGGTCTTTATATAATTTTCTCCAATAATCCAATATTTCAACAATATTTTCATATTCAGTCCTGTTATAGGTATTGGTTTGAAGTATCATAATATCTTTTGTACCATAAAATAGCTTAGGAATGGAGTTATCTCCTGGACTATTCATTCTATCATTGTTTATGAAGGATATAGATTCTAATTTTGTCACCAAATTATTTATTTGGTTTTTTGCTTCTTTGTTTAAGTCAATATTTATTATAGAACCCAAATTGTCTATTTTAGATTCTATAGACTCAATTTTGGTTTCTAAATAATTTTGATTTATTTTTTGATTTTTATCTAATTTAGAAAACCAAGAACACATAATATCAATAATATTATTTAAACTGGAACAGACACTATTTATATTTGCAAACTGTTTAGTAATATGCAAATTATGGTCATATTTATTATTAACATTATTTTTTGTATTTCCAAAACATATTATATCTTCGGGATTAATTGCCATTATAGATTATTGTTGGTACCTAAGACTCTCGTAGTGTATTATCTGGTGCCTAAAACCTCTCTTTATGATCTTAAAGACTTGATTATGGCCAATAGTCAAAAGATCTTAATGAGTATATGGGCTTAGACATACACTAAGCATATAGGTTTTACAACAACTATAAATGAAACAAATAATTATGAAGATATAAAATACAAAGGATACACAATTAAATACTAAATTTGACTAAGATTTTTTTTTTTTTTTTTTTTTAGCATAAAGCACACCATACACACTTAGATATATCAAAAATTTAGACATAGAGAGAAATACTTACGTAGCTTGATCTTGCTTTCAAAAGCTCTTTACCAGGCTCTAATACCAATTACAAAACAAAAACGAAATGAGCTTTTTACAATTTTTATTATGGAATTATGATGGAGTTATGGTGTTAAGAGAAGTTAGAAGTTAGAGACGAAGTAGGCAACCAAAGATGGAGGGAATTTACATTGACTGGAATGAATGCAATAAGCAAGTTTGTAGATTTCCAGGAGCTAGTCATAAATCATATGATAGCATGACCAAAGCTAAAAAAGCTTTATACAATGCACCAACTATGCCTGTTTATCAAAAGAATTTTTGTTAAATGAGAACTAACCCAGCTCCAACTAATATTCAGACATCTAGACCAGATGAATCTGAAATAAAAGATTTTTTCAACCCTGGTATATCCAGAGAAATTTATACAGAACTCAATGGAGTTTGGAAAACTTACATTGTAGATAACAAAGTGAAATTTCAAAAACACATGGGAGTTCTGGCCAACAAATTAGCTGAGCAAACAGCTAAATTAAAAGATTTGCAAAATCTTTGTTTCAATATCTTTAAACAAATAAATTGGAATGAAAATTTTAATTTTGAAAAAATAAATAATTTTCTTTCGCTATCAGATCTCATATCAGATGAGTTTTCTAATCCAGTTTTTGAACAAATAAAAAGAATTTGTCTTTTTGAAAAAGCAAGAACTTTACTTCCAAAAGAAATTTTTATGTTAATCAAAAATCGAGTTAAGGATCATCGTGATAAGATTAGACAAATCTTAGAACGATCTTATGATAAATTAAATTTTAAAGATAGAATTTCCAAAATAACCATCATGGCAAATCATGACATGTGGTATTTTGAAGATATACATTGGGGAATAACTAATCAAGTTATTTTCATAATTTTAGATCCAATCCAATGGATAGAATATCCAATGATCATCAAAGCAATGCTCTCATGGATAGTAAAAGGCTTCCGATCGAGTAAATATTTTACTTTCTAGATCTCCAACACTGTTGGTTGGCGGGAACGAGAACATTTTTTTCCAACCATACCAAATTTGGTATCTTAAAGAAATTGAAGATTTTGAATTTGAAGATGATTATTTAGATGAAGATCGCAGGAGAGAGCCATTGGAAAATATCCAAAAACTTTCTTTGACAGAATATTGGATAGACCGTCTAATATCTGTTTCACAAGCAGCGTCCAATATCCATGGTTTAGCAAAATTGCCATTCATGGTCATAGATGATAGAACACTATTTGTAACCCATTTTCCTATAACATATCAAAGGTCCCCTACACAAATTAATGAGGCTCTTGACTTGTTATTAAATCTCAAAAAGAGAAATAATTTGGATCTTCCGTTGGATCTAGCCATGACCGCGGATGATGTAGAACATTTTCGAAATGAGCAATACAGCCAGGATCCGGATTCCCCCTCATCAGAGATTGATGAAGAATATCACAATCTCATCAACAAGACGGAAGCATAGTGGATCCCACTATCAAATGCAGTTGTCTCCTGATCGACTCCAACCTTATCTCAGACACGTGGAGCAACCTGCATTATTATGCGGAAAGTGGTCAGACAAATCCTTTCAGCCGACGCTATAAGATAGAAAAGATCAGCCCAATCTTATCTGTTTCAGTCTATCCCTTTGAAAACCAGGAAAGGTAGACAGTGTATATAATAGTGTATATAATTGTAGTGTCAAAATATGACCAATAATGGTAGGTTTTTATTTATTGTTGTCAAGACTTTTTTGATCTTATATTTATTTTTTGTAGAACTTTTGTCCAAGCCTATGTCTAAGCTTATAGCCTTTGATAGAAAGGTGCAAAATTTAAGATGTATTGGTGTGCTAATTTTCTACAATGTAATAATGTTTGTAGACTAGGATGACTTTATGGTTTTGTTTGTATATGTAAGCTGTATTCTATAAATTGGCTTTCAAGCCAACATAATAAACAATGTAAATTCTCTCCATCTTTGGTTGCCTACTTCGTCTCTATCTTCTAACTTCTCTTAACACTATAACTCCATCCCCAACATCTTTCAATTTGTCTTGTTCAATTTGCTCAATCCTATCCCAAGCATCCCTGAGGCAAGACGAGGGAAATCCGCGACTCTTCATTAATGAAAATGTTTTTGTATGGTCTCTTAAGATCACCACTTCCAGCATCAGCCTCAAAATCCAATGTAGTGAAAATCTCATGACAACAATCACAAAATATGCCATCCCTTCTAATCATTCCTTCTTTTGATGCCTCCTCGTGAGGATCATTCACATAACAAACTTTTTTGCTTTGTTGAATCACTTTGGCATGTATTAACCATGATAATAAGGTTCTTTTGATCTGTCTTTGATTGTTCTTACTTTTGCTATGCGCTGATCTTTGAAGACTCAATGAAAGCTTTTCATCTCTCACCTTTTTTGTTTTTTGAGCCATTTGGATTTGAGTGTTTTTGTTTCTGTTGTAGGAATTGAAACTGTTTAATTGCAGTTGTCTTTGAGGAGTCTCAAGAATCTAGGTCGAGGCAATCATCTGAACTGCTTGAACTCGAGCTGCTAATGTTATCCTCCATCTTTGATTTACTGTCCATTTTTTGGTTATAAACAACTTCAAAGAATTTGGTGTTTGTGTGTTGATGATGAAACCTAAGACAATGAAAAAAATAAATAAAAAAAATCAAAAAAGTGAAACAAATGCATAGATAAATCATAATTATTTTGATTTGTTTATATTCTCATGAGGAGAATGTGAATGGTAATTAAAAAACCAGTTTAACTACTATCAAAGAATTAGATCTTTTGAAGTTATTCATAATCAAAACTTACTTATAATGTCTTGAGAGTTGAAATTACATTATATGTAATTTGATCTTCATGTGGTCCATTTCAAGATACTTATTTATTTATTTATTTTTATAATTGGCTTTATAAAAAATATAGTTTCTTAATTTTTAAATTCATAATTATAATTTTGTTCAATTCTAGTCAGATTATGATATTCTTATGATAGCTCTTTGCCTGCACATATAATTTTTATTCATGTACTTGGGATTTTTTTACTTTTTAAAAAAAAATTTGATTCTTTTTTACTGTGCTTTTAACTCTATAGTGATTTTGATTGTTAATTTTGTAATTTATGTTTAATTTGTCTAATTAAAAATGGTTGTGAAGACTTTAATGAAAAATCGCTACATGCTCCTTACATGCATCTAAAAAATCATATGCATCTCACGTGCATCTAATGTACAAAATATGAAGAAGAAAATAGGAGAGAAAAGACGGTCATATTTCAGAAATAATTCAATTTCATGAAATGTATGTGATTTATTCAATGATAAGTCATGAATAATTGAAGATAAAAATATACATAAAAAAAATATTCTATATAATTAACTAACAAAATAAGAAACAAATAAAATGGTGAATGAATATTGTTCTTACCAAATATGAAGAATGAATAAGCTCTCCCTTGAAAAATTTTGGATTCTTAACTTGCCATCACCAAAATAAAAAATGAAAATCATAAAAAAAAATAATAAAAAAATAAAAAAATAAAAAATGAACAATCCTAAAATATACATCATGAGTTAGACAATAAAATAAAATTTGTAAAAAAAATCCCTAGAAGACAATTAGAATCATTATGGTAAAACACTTAAAACTTATGACAACAATTTAGCAACAAAATTTAAACACCACTAGCAATTAGGTTATCAACTCAAAAACATTATAAATAAAAATAAAAAATCATTTTTCCTAGCTCACGTGAGATATGATACATTTTGGATGTATATGAATATAAAATGAGAATACCAAAACCACTCTATATTTTGCTACTCAAAGACAAGTTTAAGAAAAAATAAGAAATATATATACACTGTGATAGATCAAACCTCCAAATTGTTAATTAAAAATATATATTTCCTGGTTATGGAAACGTTTTTTTTATGTAAGAGAGATGTTCATTCAAAATCAACTAGTGTTGATTGCAGTTATTTCAATGTGCCATCTAGGTGCGAATCAAAATGAAACTTATAGTAACAACAAACTCGAAGAAGAACAAGAAATCTTACTGAATGAATTATTTCTAGATCCTCTCGGTAAATGAATGGTGTGCAACTAGTCGCTTAGCTATTGTCGATCCCCAAGATGCCTTTGGTTGAATATTTACACTTGATCCACCGTTTGCACTTCTATCTTTAATCACCAAAGCTGAGAAAATATGAAAAATGAACAACAAAAATATGAAAAATCAAAAATTGAAAAACAAATTAAAAAAATAAAACTAACGAAAGTAGTTCTTATTTAAAATTTTGACATTATACCTTGGTTATTGAAGTACTATGTAAAATATTACAGTTCAGAAAATCTAATCTAAACAAAAAGAAAGTGTATGAAGATAACCTGCGAATTTTTGAGATGCAGCACAAATATTTGTTTTAAAAACGTATGCACTTTCCTCTGTCTAGATTTGAATGGATGCATATTTAACCAAAATTATTTACAGCGATTTGATCTATGATAGTGTAGGAGCAAGAAATATTCTTCTCGTATAATCCTGTTGATCAAGTCTGCGTTCCTCCGTACGACGTCGCTTTACTCCCTGAAAACACAAACGTGAGCTAGCCGGCGGGTGTGTGCCGGATACCTCTCTGATGCCTAAGTCAGCAAAATAGACAAATAGACAAAAGCTCTGTGTATTCGGGAATCAAAGTTGTGTTACCTCTCCATAGGTGATGTTACGAGTTTTTATAGGTTCCGCGTGGCACAATCCTAGTAGGACTCTTACTCCTCCATGTAAAGTCCTCCTAGGAATCACATTCCTGAAAGATAATGCTTATCCTTCAACACCCCCCTCACTGCTTAAACCAAGTGAGATGGTTTTACCATGGTCGGATGTCAATATGACCGAGATAACATGGCCATGCTAAAGCTGCAGAATAGACCGAGCTTTTACTAACTCGGTTCTTACTTTCACTGCGTGTACCTCGATGCTGGGTTGTCTGAAACCGTGCTAACCATGATGAGTTTGGACCGAGCTAACTAAATAGCAAGGTCTTATGGTAGGCTTCAACATACCTCGGCTCAAAGGTGTGACCGAGCTAACTGTTGTCACTCTAGCTGTGGTGACCGAGTTAACTGCAAAGCCCTTTTGGACCGGGCTAACTACAATGCTCTCTGGGACCGGGCTAACTACAAGGCTTTCTATGATCGGGCTAACTCCTGGGCCCTTTTTACCCTGCCCTTCTTACCGTGGCCCATAGAACGGCCCACTACCCAGTTCGGCCCAATTTACATATAAATTACCCTTTCAATTGTCCCTTAATTCTATCTGCGCAGCATGATAGGGATTATCTTTTACCAGCCGAGCTAAAAACTTTAGCCTTTCAACCAAGCTAAAAACTTTTAGCATTCCAACTGGGCTAAAATTCTTTAGCATTCCAACCGAGTTAAGTTAACACCGGGCTACTCAAATATGACCGGTCAAAAACGTCTCTTCAGTACCAGGGACACGTGGCAGACGTTAATTGGCTAAATGCATTTGTACCTCGTGAATTTTGAACAGTCCCGCCTTTTTGTCCTTTCTTCTATACAAAACAAACCCTTCATTTTGAATCTTTCATTACACTATTCATTTCCCTCTTTCTCTTTCTCTGGGTTTCCATTTTTCCTCGACCCTGCACTTGCTGAGTTCGTGTTCATCTTCATTGCCTTCATCTCGGACTGGTAAGTGGTCCAAATCTACCTCCTTTTTGTTGAGTTTGCTTTTGTCTTGCAACACATAACATGCATATTTATATGTTTTTCAAAACATATGTTCCATTTTTGCTGAACTTCATTTTTTCTGGAAGAAACTTTGCAATATAAGTACTGTATATATGCACAACCTGAACAATTTTTCCCTTTGATCCAAAATCACATTCCAACCGAACTAGGAAGTTGTTTGTTTTAAGTATTACCATCACCGGACTAAGCAACCGACCTGAAACTCTTCGCCACACTTGTAGTTTCAATAGGTCTGAAATACCTTCTGATTCACTTAGCCGAGCTATCGAACCGTACTAGGCTTGCGCAATACCGCTCTAGAAATCCTTAACAATCGACCGGGCTACAACCTGGGGCTAACCCAGCTCCCTTAGTCCAAACCGAACTAAGAATGCTGCCCCAAGGCTCAACCGAGCAAAACCCCTTGCTTAAACCGAGCTAAACTACATAGCATCCCGTGTAGCCAAGCTAGGACTTCATTTATCTTGCCTTTGTTTCTTGTAGCACGGTCCAACGATCTGTGCTTAACACCTTTCTTTTTCACTTTGCAGACTTAGGTTGGCCAGGCACTCCCTTGCTTCAACCGAGATACTCCATACCATCTCAGCACCGAGCTAGCATTCGTTGATATTTTATACATAACTTAAAATCACATGGGTAAATACAGATTTTTAGTAAACTCACCAAGGTCCATAGCTGAATTTTGTAAGGACTACCAAATTCCGGATGATGTCCACCTCTCACTGGCCGAACTAGACACCGTTCCCTGGGGAAAACAAGGCTTTGTCCCTTTTAACGTTATTTCCATCATAGAGTGCGGTCTGCGATTCCCTGTACAGCCCCTTCTTTGTGAATTCCTTTGGCAAACCAAGCTCTGTCCTACCCAACTTTCCACCAATTCTTACCGCATAATAAACGGTATTGCCGAGCTAAATCGTTGAGCTGGCCTTAATCTCGATCTAGCCGAGCTCTTCCATTAATACTCCATAGGATCAGCCGAAGATGGCTGGGTATACTATTTAAGAATAAGGCGCTGGCGTGAAAAAATAATAAAGAATACCTCGGATAAAGACGTGAATGATGATGATTTCTTTTGGGTATCTGGGAATTTTGAGGACCAACAAGCCCAGATCCCTGGCCACAGAATAAATTGGAACAAGGGTGTAGCAGGTAGTGTTACCTCGGCTTCATTGCATGCTTTTCTTTACTTTAGTTTTCACTTCTTGAACCGAACTAACTGTTGTCTTTCTTCATGCAGATTTGAACTTTCTCGAGTCCCAATACAGCTACCCCAATTTGAATGTTCTTCGCGCTGCGCTGCGATATCCAAACCGAAATTGGACCGAGCTACTGAATTTTGAGCCGACCTACCGATATAGCGGTAAACGAAAGACCAAGGTAACTGACTTTTTGTTGGAAACCTCTCCTGAACCGGACCCAACCTTGCCCCAAATCAATTTGATCCCTCTAACCGCTGAGCAAGAGATGGCCAAGAAACGAGCTGTAAGGGCCCTCTTGACCAAAATAAACCAGCCCGAGGTACCACCAGCCAGTCAGACTCAGGAGACCGTGGTGGCCCTTCCATCCCATCAACCCTCATCATCTCGTCCAAACAAGCGTGCTCGGACTTCCACAACCGAGCCACGCCTTGTTGATGAAGAAGATACCATCCTTCCGCCAAGCCCTCCACCGAGCCCACAACCGGAGCGCTCTGACCAAGCTAGCTTTTCCAAGTGGGCTCCAAAGATCACTTTTTAGAACCGTGCTATACGGGATACTGATTCAGTGGTCGCTGAAAAAGACCACCTAATGGCATTCAATCTGGCCAAGAGCATTTGCTTTCCAGCCGACATGGAGCACCACGACCATCTCATCGAGCTGAAGGCCATTCACTCGGCCACAAAGTCAATGGTGCTGGTAAGTAACCTCCTCTGCTTATCTTTCTAATTTGCACAACTTTCGGCTCGGTTTCACTATAAGTCTCTTTCCATTTTTTTTTTACAGGCCATGCAGAAGAACCACATTGCTCACAAGCGTGTATTGGAACTTCGCAAAACAACAAGGCAGGCAATGGCAGAGGTAGCCGAAAAAACCGCCGAGCTAGAACAGGCCAGGAAGCAGATAGCCCAGCTACAAACTGAGAATGGTCGTCTGACCGGTCTTGTTAGCTCGGCTGAAGCAGACAAGCAAAAGGCTGCGGCCGTGATAAAAGACAAGTACTTGCGCGAGCTTGCCAAGCTTGAAGGGAAAAAGAATGCCGAGATAAAGGAGTTGGAAAAGAAGGTCGAAGATGCGGAGAACCGTGGTTTCAAAAAAGGTGAGGCCTTGTACATCAAACAGTGTGAAGCTACGAAGGACCTGTTCTTCAAATGCGGGTGAAGGGCGGCCGTGGTACAGCTCGGTCATGGTCCGGAGACCAAGGTCTTCAATCCTCTTCCATACTTTGTACCAAGCTCTATGGTGGAGTACGCTGCTGCCATTCAGCAAAAATTTCTGGAAGAGGAGAACGAAGATGAAGCTCCAGAAGACAACACTCAGCCCGGTCGCCAGTCTACCTCTCCAACTCCAGAGGTCTCCGTCCCGCCTTTGCCTGCTGATGCGGATCTTTCAACCGAGCTTAACCAAGAGGTGCCTGCCACAACCGAGCTACCCCTGGGTGAAGACCGTGTTGTTCTTGATGCTGATTTAGATGACCTTTTTCCTTAATCTCTGTAATTTCTTCTTTTTGCTTTTCGAAAGAAAAAACTTTAATCGGGCTGAGGTCCTTTTTTGGTACTTGTTTTGAATCTTCAATGAAAGCTTCTTTTGGTTTCAACTGTTATCTCGGTTTACTTTCATGCGTATACTTACTAACTGTAATTTGAGTAAGGTATAACATTCTCCAGCCGAGATACTTTATCTCGGTCTTAACTTTGCAATTTGACTGGCCATACCTGCCAACCTTTTTAGCCTTGATCCCTATCTCGGCTAAAGAATCAATAAGTGTTGGTTTTTCCAGCCAACCACTCTTCAGCCTTGATCTTTATCTCGGTTGAAGAGTACTAAGTGTTGGTTTTTCCAACCAACCATTCTTCAGCCTTGATCTTTACCTCGGTTGAAGAGTACTAAGTGTTGGTTTTTCCAGCCAACCACTCTTCAGCCTGAGTCCTTATCTCGGTTGAAGAGTACTAAGTGTTGGTTTTTCCAGCCAACCACTCTTCAGCCTTGATCTTTATCTCGGTTGAAGAGTACTAAGTGTTTGGTTTTGTCCAGCCAACCTCTAAGTTGGTTTTTCCTGCCAACCTAGAGTAAAGTGTTTGGTTTTTCCTACCAAACTTCCTGCAGCCTGGATCCTTATCCTGGGCTTAGGAGGGGTGTTGGTTTTTCCAGCCAACCTCTAAGTTGGTTTTTCTTGCCAACCTGGAGTAAAGTGTTTGGTTATTTCGGCCAAACATCCTGCAGCCTGGATCCTTATCCTGGGCTTAGGAGGGGTGTTGGTTTTTCAGCCAACCTCGAAGTTAGTTTTTCCTGCCAACCTAGAGTAAAGTGTTTGGTTTTTCCTACCAAACTTCCTGCAGCCTGGATCCTTATCCTGGGCTTAGGAGGGGTGTTGGTTTTTCCAGTCAACCTCTAAGTTGGTTTTTCCTGCCAACCTGGAGTAAAGTGTTTGGTTTTTCCTACCAAACTTCCTGCAGCCTGGATCCTTATCCTGGGCTTAGGAGGGGTGTTGGTTTTTCCAGCCAACCTCTAAGTTGGTTTTTCCTGCCAACCTAGAGTAAAGTGTTTGGTTTTTCCTGCCAAACTTCCTGCAGCCTGGATCCTTATCCTAGGCTTAGAAGGGTGCATAGTTGGTTATTCCGGCCATTCGTGCTTGTAATGCCCCTAACTCACTAAAACAATCTCTAACAGAAGGAAACAAACATATTGAAAAGAAAACTACTTGTTTTATTGAGGAAAAGAAAATTACAATTATTTTAAAGCAAAGCTAAAAATAAAATAGTTTGAGATTGACAATGTTCCATGGCCTAGGAATTGCTTTGCTGTCTTTATCTTCCAAGTGCTATGCCCCTTTGCCTGCTAATCCAACCACCTTGTAAGGTCCTTTCCAATTGGGTCCTTACTTGCCATCTCCGGGTACCAAGGTGTTTCCCATTACCTTGCGTAGCACCCAATCTCCAATCTTGAATTGTCTTGGATGTACTGCCTTGTTATACTTTCTGGACAACTCTTGCTGGTACGAGGCAATGTGAACCAGTGCTCTTTCTCGTCTTTCTTCTGTGAGGTCAAGCTCCAATGCTATGGCTTCTCCATTTAGGTCTAGATCAAAATTTTCACTTCTAATTATGGGGAGGCCAACTTCTAGTGGGATTATTGCTTCCATGCCGTAGGCTAAGGAGAAAGGTGTTTCGCCAGTAGACCGCCGAGGTGTGGTACGGTAAGCCCATAAAACGTGGGGAAGCTCCTCAGCCCGCTTGCCCTTTGCTTTCTCTAATCTTTTCTTCAATCCATCCAAGACCACTTTGTTTGATGCTTCTGCTTGGCCATTTGCTTGTGGGTATGCCGGTGTAGAGTTGTAGAATTCTATCTTGTATTCTGCACAAAAGCCTCTAAAGATTATGCCATCAAACTGAGTGCCGTTGTCCGATATTAGAGCTTTTGGTATGCCGAACCGAGTGGTGATATTCTGCCAGACGAACTTTTTCACATCCTTCTCCTTTATTGATGCCAATGCTTCTGCCTCCACCTACTTTGTGAAGTAGTCTGTTGCTGCAAGGAAGAACTTTCTGTTACCGGGTGCCGTTGGAAGTGGTCCTACTATGTCCAAGCCCCACATTGCAAAGGGCAATGGGCTTGTTAATGGTAGGAATTCTCTGGCTGGCTGATGTATTTGGTGTGCAAATTTCTGACATTTCTCTTCTTGACATACTTCTCTGAATCTGCTTGCATGTAAGGCCACCAATATCCTTGCGAAATGGCTCTGTAAGCTAATGATCTTCCTCCTTGATGGCTTCCGCATACGCCTTCGTGTATCTCGAACAAGAATGCTTCAATTTTGCTGGGGTGGACACACTTAGGTAAGGTCCTGTGAATGACTTCTTGTACAAGGCCATTGATGGGGAGAGCCAAAATCGCTGTGACTTTGCTCTTATTTTGTTGGCCTCTTTCTTTTCTTCCGGTAAGACGCCGTCTTTTAGGAACAGTATGATGGGATCCATCCACGAAGGGCCCAGTTCGGCACAACATACCTCTTCTACTTCGGGTTCTTCAATGCTTGGTCTTGGTAGGTAATCAATCAGCAATGGATGAGGGATGGAGGTATCTGCCATTGAAGCAAAGCCTGCTAGTTCGTCCGCTCTACTGTTTTCTTCCCTGCCGATCTGCTCTATCCACACTACTTCAAATTTCTTGATCTCTTTTCTGACTAACTCTTGGTACTTAGCCATCCTGTCATCTTTTGCCTGGTAGTCACCTGAAATTTGGTTTACCACCAGCTGTGAGTCACTGTAAACCATTAGCTCGGTGGCCTTCATGTAGGATGCTGATTTTAAGCCTGCCAGAAGTGCTTCATATTCCGCTTCGTTGTTTGATGCTGGGAAGCCAAGGTTAACTGCTTGCTCCACCACTAAGCCGTCTGGTGAGACGAGGACTATGCCCAGTCCTGCACCGTGCCTGTTGAACGCTCCATCCACGAAGAGTTTCCACATCTCTCCAACGAACAATTTCCAGCAAGTGGAGGGATCAGATGATGCCTTGGGATCAAGAGTGTTGCTGGTGTTTTCTTCAAGGTCCATGCTTGCTATTTGTCACTCGCTATCTGATTGTACCAAGTCTTTATTTGTTGGTGAGTCTTGGCTTGGTGTAGCATGGTTTGCTTCTTTCTCCCCTACTTTACTCTGGTCTGCCTTAGGGTCTGACTGGGTATCCTGCACCAGGGGTTGCGCTATTCCGGCGTCAACTTCCATCCCCAATTGGGTTGTTTCAGTCAGGTCGACTGGGCAGATATGATGACTTCCTGGGGTGAATTCTGCGACAAAGTCTGCCAAAGCTTGGGCCTTTATTGCGGTTCTGGGTTGAAACTTGATGTCGAACTGTCCCAACTCTACTGCCCACTTCAAGATTTGCCCAGAAAAGTTCGCCCTCTCAAACAAAGCTTTTAATGGAAAAGCTGTGAGAACGACTATGGTGTGGGCGTGAAAGTAATGCGACAACTTCCTTGAGGCCATCATCAAGGCTAAGGCCAGTTTTTCCAGTGGTAAGTACCTTGTTTCGACGCCCAGTAATGTTTTGCTGACATAGAAAATGGGCAGATGTTGGATCCTTTCCACTGGGACCAACACTGCGCTAATTGCGTGCTGTGAAACTGCCAGGTACAGAAAGAGTTCTTCTCTAGGTACTGGGGTTGCAAGCAGTGGTGGAGAAGACATATATTCTTTCAAGCTTTTTAGAGCGTGGTCGTATTCTTCGTCCCACTCGAACTTGGCTTTTAATGCTTGAAAAAATGGTCGACATCTGTCTGACGACCGGCTTATGAATCGGTTGAGTGCAACTGCCATGCCGGTGAGATGCTGCACTTCTTTCACTGAGTTGGGCCTCTCCAGATCCTGAATTGCTTTGATCTGAGAGGGGTCTGCCTCAATACCTCGGTTGGTCACCAAGAAGCCCGGGAATTTGCCAGATCCTACACCGAACGCACATTTGGACGCATTGAGGCGCAGCTTGTGCTTCTTTAGGATCTGAAACATCTCACCTAGGTCCTTAAGATGGTCATTCTTATCCTTGCTCTTGACCACCATGTCATCGATGTAAGCCTCCATTGTTCTGCCTAACAATGGTTCAAACATTTTGGTGACCATCTGTTGAAATGTTGCCCCTGCGTTCTTTAGGCCAAAGGGTATGACCTTGTAGTAGTACAGTCCTCTTAGCGTTGTAAAAGATGTGACCTCCTGGTCTGGTTCATACATAGCGATCTGATGGTAGCCTCTGTACGCATCAAGAAAGCTAAGTCGGTTGTGCCCCACCGTTAGGTCTACCAGTTGATCTATCCGGGGTAGAGGGAAGTTGTCCTTTGGGCATGCCTTGTTGACTGTTTTGTAGTCTATGCAGACACACCATTTTCCATTCTTTTTTGGCACCACCACTGTATTAGAGATCCATCTGGGGTAGTATACCTCTCTGATAGCTCCTGCCTCCAGCAAATTTCCTACTTCTTTCGCCACTATCTCGGCGTGGTGGAGTGCCGATCTGCGAGTGCGCTGAATGATTAGTCTGGCGGTTGGGTGGACGTTCAATTGGTGACAGATGAAGCTTAGGTCAATGCCAGGCATATGTAACAAGCCTGCGAGGGACCTCAATGGTGTTACAGTTCGGACTCGATTTGTCACGGTTCTTAATCTTGAACCAAAGAGTCCAAATCCGGTAAATCGTTTTGAGAAAACAGATTTTTAGAAAGAAGTGCCAAACATGGACTGTTTTGCCAGATACAGAGTCGCCACCTAAATATTTTATAATGGGGAAATTTAGGAAACCCTGACTCGGTGCCAAAGGTCACGTGTCCATCATCACCAAAGTTGCCTCGGCTCGGGAACTTGGGTACGATTGGAGAAGGTCAGCTATGAGCACCCCCTCTCGCCCGATCCGAAGATCGGCCTCTACTAACCATGATATCTCATTTTTGAAAACACATGCGTTCTTATTCCGATTAATTAGCTAGAATTACTATGTGATGCACACAGCAAAACAAGTATAGACTAGATCGCCTAATTTGGAACAAAGCATTGCATATCCGTTTGTTTGGAAATGTTTTAAGATTTGCTACTCGCAAGTAGGCTAAAACACAGATTTCAACGAGTTGTTCCAACTCAAATAATCCAACCTTCACCCACAGGCATTCAGGCAGTTATATCAACTAAGCATTTAGCCACATGGTAAGCATGCTGTCATGTTAACATTCACACTCATGCGGGATGCTAAAGCATAAATACTTACATCGTACTCCGTGCCAAAACAATGAAGCTAGTTAGCAAAACATGCATGACCCTAGTCCATGTTAAGTGGCTAATGCATCACATACAAAATGCAATCTAGAATAGGCTCGGCTAATCCTAGGATGGCATGTGGAATGTGACAATTGATACACGTATTCAAATTGAATTTGAAATACAATGCAGTTAGCATGATGCGCCGAGCCCGGTGCATGTAATACAAATGAATGAATGCAAACATGCGAAGCATAAGAATGCTACTTGAGATATGCCCTAAATCTAACCATTGTAAGCGGTTAAATAAAAGGGAAGAAAGACGTGAGGTTGGAAGACATACACACACCCACGCACACTTATTACAACATTGGCCCTCACTCGGAGGGTCCGAATAAATAATACAAGCCACCTAATTAACTAACTCACGAGCTAATTAAATATTACAAAGCCAAATTAATAACTAGCTACAACTAATTATTACACAACTTAATTAATTAACGAATCAATTAACTAATTAATGAATGACAGCAAGCAAATAGGGAAAGCGGTAAATGATGCTACTCCAGCTCTGTTTGAAGAAGGGAGGCATGCATGCTCGCTTCGGTTCCTCGCTTTGGAAGGCCTTCCGGTTGCTCTTTAGAGGCTCTGTTTGCAGGGTGTCTTCCAGTGCTTGTTGCTGCAACTTACCAAAACACTACAGGGGGAAGCTACCAGTGGCCTGCCGGCCATGAGAGGAGTACTGCCGGCCAAAGATGGCTCATTGCCGGCCAAGGGTGACACACTGCCGGCCACTGGTGTGCTGGGACACCAAACTGCAACGAAGCACAAAATAGAGAAAAGAGAGGGTCTCCCAAGGGCATGTATGCACCATGGCACTCCAAATCACCTCAAAACATCAAGGGAGAGACCAAATTGGATCTACGACCATCAATCACGCATCCCGATGCATGATGGCCAAAGATCCAACTTGTGCAAATCAATATGAAAATGAATGCACAAATAAAGCAAGTAGAGCCTAGAACTCTATCATGAATCATCAAGAGCTTCGGCGACCGAGAATTGAGACACGTTCCATCACTTGAAGTATGAAACGCCCCTCGTTCCTCGTGCTCAGATTAACACTTAATCCAAGCAATGCAACACATAAGCATGGCAAACATGCAATGCGAACAACCTAACAAGGCTAATGACATGCAACAAGCACATAAGCATGATGTGAGGTGACAACTTTGGACAACATGACGAAATGCAACATGAACATGTGAACATGCAAGGCATGTAAAGCTAAATAAGTATGCAACAACATACTACATGTAACAAGCATGCGACAACATGGTAAAATGGGCTTACACCAAAGATGGACAGCTCTCAACTAGGTCCAAATCAGTAGCCAAAGGCAATGAATTGATGGCACGAAAAGCATGAAATGTCAAGATAAGCATGCATGCCAAATGGCTAAAGTATTAAGGCACAAAGGGGTCAACTCTTAAGCACACTTAAGGAGCAACAAACATGGATACATGGCAATGAGGTAAGCTCTGAAATATCACATAAAGTGATGCCAAATCAACTCAACAATGCAAGCAAAGCATGTTAGGATGCTCAAAGCTCAAAGTAAGCGGAGGGACTTAAGCCATGGCCACACAAGGCAAGCCCCAAAGGGCCAAGGGGACCTAAAATAGTCCTAGGGCAGGTCTAAGCAAGACCAAAACCAAGCTCAAAGCTAGCCAACACGGGCTAGAACACAAAGTAGAACACAAAGCTAAACACAAGGAGCATGCAAGGCATTAATGAGGCAATGCACTACACCTATTGAAATCAAACATGGCATGACTTGGACAACCAAAAACAGAGTTACATCATGGTATAATAGGACCCAAAATGCACTGAAATGATGAGCCAAAGGCTTAGGCTAAGTGGCATGCCCAAAAGTCCATTCTTAAGGCATAAAGCACAAGCTATATAAAGCATTCAAAGCATGTCAAATGCAAGTGAATGACAACATTTCATGGACTGAAATAGCATGTGGAATGAGGGCAAGGCATGCAAACATCACATGTATAGCATGGTAGGGGTCTCAAAACCCAAGACTAGCCTAAGCATTTACACTATAGCTATACAAAGCATGAGTGATATGGCCATGGCAGCCCAAAACAGTCCTAGAACACTTCAAAATAAGCATAAAATCATGTTTAAGCAAAGCCAAAATATGCTAGTATGATGAGTCAAAACATCATGCACAAAGAGCTAGGAAACAAGATTTGTTCTACACCTATATGGAGCATGCAAAGGATGATCAAACCAACTATGGATAGGGTCATATCATGCCAAATGATGACCAAATACATGCTGAAATGTAAACCAAACAAGCTAAAATGACATGGCAATGCATGGAGCATATGAAGCTAGTTTAGGGGATTTACACTACAAGGGCATCATGCAAGCATGGAGTAACAAAACCAACCCAAAAAAGATTCATGGCATGGTAAAACATCACCAAAAATGGACTGAAATGGACTCAACAAAGACTATGCACACATGCTACTTTGATGAGCTATTAATGGAGTTACATTACACATGCTAGATGCAAGCAAGGCATGACCAAACCAGCCTTGGACAGGGCCAAAGCAGGTCCTAGAAGTCACAAAAAAGGGCCTGAACCGAGCCTCAAAAATGCATAGAGGGTTGGTCCTTTGGAAGGCCAAAATGCAAGCAAAGAGGAATACAAAGAGAGGGGACTACGCCCCTCTGATTAAGGACCTCAAAACCACACCTCTACCACTGAAAATCCACTGGATTTCAGTGGTAGGAAGGCCAAACCAAGGCTAGCTCGGATGCCTCCAAATATGGCTTAAAACAAAGCCAAACAAAGCATGCAACGGGGCTACACACCCCAAACAACAAAATGACCTTAACCAAACTTAAGAAGCACTTAAAAACAAGACTTTTTTCAGTTATAAGCAAAGTCTAAAACAATATGCAAAGAGGGCTAAAGCAAGGTGCAAGAAAATGCAAAAATGGGGGAAATGCTCACCCTTGAAGACCCTCTTCGAAATCAGCAATTTCAGGGGGTGAAAACTAGTTTTCAGAGCTCAAGAATCCCTCCCAAGAAGCTTGATCCAATGGTGATGGTGTATATCTAGGTGTTGTAGTGTAAAAGTGCAAGGAAATCCAACTTCTAAGCACTAAACACAAGCAATATAGAGAGAAAGGGAGTTTTTGCTCTTCAAAAACCCTGAACCTGGTCTAAGGAAGAGGCCTCTTCCTTATATAGAAGAATGAAAAGCCAAAGCTTCTTCAAGAAGCTTTGCAAGGCCTTCATCCCTCCATACACGTGTATGGAGGGGAGCAAACAAAAATTCAGCTGGCTCAAAAGATCTGCCTGGAAACCAGCTGAGATAGGGGGTGTGCCGGCCATCAGTAATGGCCGGCAGTGCCACACTAATGGCCGGCAGGGCTTCATAAGTGGCCGGCAGGAACAAGGCCATGGCCGGCAGTGCACCACAAGGTCCACTCTGACAGGACCTAGTCAGGGTCCAAAAAACGGGCAGAAAGGATACAGGGTCCGGGAAGCTCGAACCGGTGACGTTCCGCCGCGATAGTCGAGTGCTTGACGAGCAATCGAACTAGTCGTTGGGTGTACCTGCAAGCACAACCAAGTCTAGAGGACGGTCAAAAATGGGGTGTCTACAGCATATCATACGGCGTCCAGGCAAACACTTCGATGTTAGAGGTCAAGAATTCCATGACCTCTATTCTCTCTGTGCTGGACATAGATGAGCCAAGCAAAAAGAACTTATCCGGGTTCTTTTTATCTATTCTTACCTGTACCAAGTCTTCCACTGCCTTCTGTTCACCGGCTTTGCCAACATCCGCGAACAATTCATTGCTCTCTGGTTCTTCTACCATCTGTACAAACCCCTTGGCAGCTCGGCTGCCATTTACTGTGACAAAACATTGCTTGGACATAATTTGGTCTCCAAAGACCTCTTCAATTACTCCGGCTTCGTTGGGGAACCGCATTACTTGATGATAGGATGATGCTACTGATCTCATGGCATGCAGCCATGTTCTTCCCAAGATTATGTTGTAAGTGGAAGGGACTTTCAATACCCAGAATTCCACTTGTTTCGTCATGCTTCCTGCTCTGACTGGGAGGATTATCTTGCCAACTGGCCATTCTGGCATTGAGTTGAATCCGATCAGGGGAGATACAGCAGGTGCCAAGTCTTTGTCTTCTAGTTTCAATTGTTTGAATGTTTCGTAATACATTATCTCACATGAGCTCCCTTGGTCAATCAAAATCCGCTTAACGTCAAAATCCTTGACTCGGAGAGTGACGACCAGTGCATCATTGTGAGGGTAGTGTATCCTTGCCAAGTCTCTATCTGAAAAAGATATGACGTTCGTGGCTTCTGTTCTCCCCTTTTTGATGGTAGGTTGGGCACTTAGTACCTCCCTTAAGTGCTCAGCCTTCTTGATCATGCCCCTGAGCTCGCATACGCGCTCAGGTTCGAATGCCTCATGGATTACATTGATCACGCCTTGAGGTGGGGCGTCGATTGACATTCTATTTGGGTTGTTATGGTCTTGGGGGGCTGGCTGCGTCCCTCCTTCTATGTACTTGTCCAGATGACCGGCTGACACTAACTCCTCTAGATGCTGCCTCAATGGTGTGCAATTTTCATTGCGGTGCCCCTTTTCCTTATGGAAGGTGCACCGGGATCTTTCATCGTAGTCTTTTTGCGCTTCTCCCAGCTTAGCTGGCCATCTGACGAAAGGTTCATCGCGTATCTCGCTTAGAATCCGATAGATCGGTTTTTTGAATACCGTGGTAATGGCAGTGCGGACTCTCAACCATCTTTTATCCTGGTCCTCTCCGTTGTCTCGCCTGCCTCACCCGTTTTTGCTTGGACGTTCTACCGCATTGACTTTCGCCGTGGTCTTTTTGTCTGGTACTACAGTTGTACCAAACTTTGTTTTAGCACGGGCGCCATCCTCCTCCACCCGAATGTGCTGGTGTACCCTCTCCATTAAGGCCTCCATTGTGAGGGGTGGCGTCATGGTGATTGAGTCCCTCAGCCTGTTCCCGACTGGAAGACCTTTTTTGTACTGCGCGATGGCGAGATTAGTAGGGCAATCCCCAATCTGGTTGAAGGTCCCCCAGTAGCGACTATTGTAGGATCTTAATGTCTCCTTGTCACCCATGTCAATGGAGAGAAGCTGGTCGATCTCCACTGGCGTTTTGGTGTTCGTCCTGAACCTTGTCACGAACGCCTCTGCTAATTGTGCCCAAGAGGCGATGCTGCCTTCTGGTAGCCTTTCGAACCAGGTTAATCCTAGGTCCCAAGGCTGGATGGGAATAGGATGCACATCAAAGCCTCGTTTCATCGGTATACAGCCATAACCTGGCGAAAGTGGCTCAAGTGCGAATAGGGGTCCGTCTTCCCCTCATACGTGGTAAATTTGGGCTGCAGGAAGCCGTAAGGTAAGGGCGTGTTCTCAATTACCGGAACGAACGGCGAGGTCTGCAGCCTCGCTAATGCTTTGTCCGTAGGTTCGTAAGCAGGGTGCGGTATTGGCATTCCTACCTCGACGCCTCCATGCGTCCGAGGAGCCAACCGCTGAAGGGCAGAAACTCCGTGTGGGTCGCGCGCCCTAGCATCCTCCTTCCATCGTGTCCTTTCTTCTAGCACAGTTCGTAAGTCGGACGATCTAGGTAACTCCGTCTGCCTGGATGATGTCTGGTGCGTGCGCGAGGGCCGATAGGTGCTTTTCTTTGTGTATGACCTCTCAGATCTCGTCCTCTCAGACCTGGAGTGACGAGTTCTGGAAGTCCTGGATTGAGTGTAGCCTGTTCTGAGGCTCTTACTCTCTGCTTGTGATGGCGTGGTATGTCTACTGCGAACTTCTGAGTGGCGAGGGGGCGTGTTGCCTTTACGTCCCTCTCCTGTTGCCACCTCTTTTCCCTTGATCTGGTGCTTCATGGCCTCCATATCCGCCGTCATCTTCCTTATTAGTTCATCATGCTCTTTCACGCAATCCTCAAGAGCTTGAGGGTCGATTCTTCGCCTCTGCTTTTCAGGACTTTGTGAGCGAGAGCGACATGGGCTGTTGTTTCGCCTCCCCCTTGCATCTCTTCGGGGGTTCTGTCGCGGGGGCTCTAAGTCCGCCATGGGAGGGATAGAAGGCAGACCTTCGCGCCTCCCACCCCCCTCTGGGGTTTGTCCGTCGATGGCGGACTGCGGTAAATCTTCATTGTGCGCCATTGCTCCTAATTAGCGAGGGAAACTTAATCAAGAGGTTTTGTTCTTTGTCTGATCTTCCCACAGACGGCGCCAATTGTACGAGCAAGAAATATTCTTCTCGTATAATCCTATTGATCAAGTCTGCGCTCCTCCGTACGACGTCACTTTACTCCCTGAAAACACAAACGTGAGCTACCCAGCGGGTGTGTGCCGGATACCTCTCCGATGCCTAAGTCAGCAAAATAGACAAATAGACAAAAGTTCTGTGTATTCGGGAATCAAAGTTGTGTTACCTCTCCATAGGTGATGTTGTGAGTTTTTATAGGTTCCGCGTGGCACAATCCTAGTAGGACTCTTACTCCTTCATGTAAAGTCCTTCTAGGAATCACATTCTTGAAAAATAATGCTTATCCTTCAACACCCCCCTCACTGCTTAAACCAAGTGAGATGGTTTTACCATGGTCGGATGTCAATACGACCAAGATAACATGGCCATGCTAAAGCCGCAGAATAGACCGAGCTTTTACTAACTCGGTTCTTACTTTCACTGCGTGTACCTCGATGCTGGGTTGTCTGAAACCGTGCTAACCATGATGAGTTTGGACTGAGCTAACTAAATAGCAAGGTCTTATGGTAAGCTTCAACATACCTCGGCTCAAAGGTGTGACCGAGCTAACTGTTGTCACTCTAGTCGTGGTGACCGAGTTAACTGCAAAGCCCTTTTGGACCGGGCTAACTACAATGCTCTCTGGGACCGGGCTAACTACAAGGCTTTCTATGACCGGGCTAACTCCTAGGCTCTTTTTACCCTGCCCTTCTTACCGTGGCCCACAGAACGGCCCACTACCCAGCTCGGCCCAATTTACATATAAATTACCCTCTCAATTGTCCCTTAATTCTATCTGCGCAGCATGATAGGGATTATCTTTTACCAGCCGAGCTAAAAACTTTAGCCTTTCAACCGAGCTAAAAACTTTTAGCATTCCAACCGGGCTAAAATTCTTTAGCATTCCAACCGAGTTAAGTTAACACCGGGCTACTCAAATATGACCGGTCAAAAATGTCTCTTCAGTACCAGGGACACGTGGCAGATGTTAATTGGCTAAATGCATTTGGAAAGAAGAGCCCTCCCCTCGAGTAAGCTATTCCATGCCCAAGAGGCTTTAGCTCCTCGAGAGCCTTGGAGGAAAGTGGAGTGTGGAAAATACAGTCCCTTAAAGATCTTGGCCCAATAAGAGTGTAGATTAGAGAGCAACCACTACCCTTGTTTAGCGAGCATAGCCTGATTAAAAGCAGAGAAATCTCTAAACCTCAAACCTCCAAGGAGCTTGGAATGGCACATACTTTCCCACTTGGCCCACGGGATTCCTTTATTCATCGGGTCGCCTTTCTACCAAAAATTCTGAATTGCTTTGTTGAGCTTATTGCAGAAAGATTTCGGGAAAGAAAAACAGGTCATGGCGTAAGATGGGATAGCTTGGACAACAACCTTGATTAAAGTTTCCCTTCCCGCATGGGATAGGAGTTTACCCTTCCACCCTTGCATCTTTGCAGACATTCTGTCAACCAAAAAACCATAAGCCTCAGCTTTTGAACAACCCCACGAAGATGGTAGCCCTAGATATTTAACCCTTGGGCTGGCTAACAGGATACCCATCAAAGTGCACAGCTGATCTTGCAACTCCTGAGAGGCATTTGTCGAGAAAAAAACCTCCGACTTTCCCAAGTTAATTAATTGACCCGAAGTATTTCTATAGACATGTAGGGTACGTATCATATTTAGGCATTCCATATGACGAGCTCGAAAGAATAGAAGGACATCATCCGCAAAGAACAAATACGAGAGGATGGGACAATGCCTACGCATCTTGATGCTTGAAAAATCCTTGTTAGCAAGGCCTTTGTCAATTAGTTTAGATAGACTTTCAGCCACTAACAAGAACAATTATGGCGACAGTGGATCTCCTTGCCAAAGTCTACACGAGGGTTTGAAAGAAGCCTTTTTTTCCCCATTGGCGAAAATGGAGAAATGGACGGTAGAAAAACATTCCATCGCCCATTTTATCCATATTACATGGAAACCCATCCGTTTCAGCACAGCTTGTAGAAGATCCCACTGAATACAATCATAAGCCTTATTAAAGTCTAACTTTAAAGCTAGATCAGCCTGTCCATCTCTCTTTTGCTGTTTCAAGAAGTGAAAGCCCTCATGGGCCACCAAAATGCTATCTTGGATTTGCCATCCTGGAACAAAAGCTACTTGGTTTGGGGAGATAAGCTTGTGAAGACTACGCTTAAGCTTGTTAGCCAAGCTTTTTGTGATGATCTTCATTTTGAAATTGCATAGGCTAATTGGTCTATAGTGATTCAACTTCTCCGGAGCCACAATCTTGGGGATCAGAACCAAATTGGTATGATTCCACTTGGTATTGAGGGAGCCGTGATCGAAAAAATCTTTAATTGCCAAACACAACTCCGGACCCACAATCGCCCAGTGTTTTTGGTAGAAGATGCCTTGAAAGCCATTCGGACCTGGCGCCTTGAGAGGGCCTAGTTGAAAAGCAGCTAGCCTGACCTCATCATCTGATATGGGTTTGATGAGCTCCATATTCATTTCAGTGGATACCTCCCTTTGGATAACCAACAGAGCCTCCGAAAGATCACGCTCATCAATTGCTGTAAACAAATTTTGAAAGTAGGAAAGCAGATGGTCATTAATCTCATTATTAGATTGAACCTCCTTCTCAGTTTTGAGCTTAAGCAGTTGGTTTCATTGTCTTCTTTGGATGACCGTGGCATGGAAAAAAGAAGTATTCCTATCCCCATAAGTTAGCTAATTAATCCGAGAGCGTCGATGTTGATACATCTCCTCTCGACTCAGAACTACTGCCAGCTCTTGTTGCAATGCCCGATCTAAAGCCATCCTATCCACTGAGTAAGGTTGTGCTTGGAGTTTTCGAATTTGCTCCTTCAACTCTCTAATTTTTAGGCAGTTATCCCCAAAACTCATCTTACTCCAAGCCAGTTGTTTAGGGCTACAATTTTTGAGCTTCTGAGACAAACACAACATATGAGAGCCGACTGATCCCCCAACCCACGATGAACTAATGACCTCCTCACACTCAGGATGAGTCGTCCACATATTCTCAAACTTGAAGATACGAGGAACTCATTTTGGAGGCACAACACAATGTAACAATAAAGGACAGTGATCGGAGCTGATAATGCTTAATGGAAGACCTGGGCATAGGGGAACATTTGTCGCCATACCACTATCGCCAATGCCTTGTCTAAGCGTTCCTGAACATTCGCATCGCCCTCTTGATTGTTTGTCCAAGTGTAAGGAGCCCCTTTAAATTCCAAGTCTATCAAATCACAATCGGCTAATAAGTCTTGGAACATCTGCATCCGATTTCTATTGCCTCCCCCGCGAACCTTGTTTCTCCCATGACCATCCAATTTCGTTCAAATCTCTCAAACAAAGCCAAGGATACTCATTCTCAGTTGCTGGTTTCTGAAGGGTGGTCCAAAAAGCTTGTCGATCGTCGATTGTCGATCGGACCATATTATGCACTCGTTTGGCATATCAAATTTTGGGGCTAAAAGGATATTTTAATCCTAAAAAGATAAAATAAGTTAAAAAGTTAATAAGATAAAATGTCATATTTAAACCATAATCATTTTATTTTTTTTCTCACAAAAATATATATAAAAAAAAAAAAACTTATTCTTTTTAGTTAAAATAGCTAAAAAGTCAACCCACATCCCAAACGAACCCGGTTTGGCTTCTCAAATTGGTTTGAGAAAGTGTTTGACTTGGTAGATAAATTTTGAAATCAATTTTGAAACCGCTTTTGATAATTCAAATTGTTCACATTTTAGAAATTATTAATTAGAATATTCATATAAAAAATCAAGATGTAACTATATGTTTGAATCAAATTTATATTATAAAAAAATAAATAGATTAAAATTATATTTATCCTCCATTTGAATCAAATTTGTATTAAAAAAAATAAATAGTTATTTTTAAAATTATTTTTGTCGTATATTTTTTTAAAACAAATATAATTGATAAATATTCTACCAATGAGCCTTAACAAATATGATTGATAAATATTCACAAAATACATAGGCCTATTTTGACAACTAGGTTAAAAGTCAATTTTTTAATTTTTTGACTATTTAGATCACATCACATCTCTATTTTTTTTTATACATTTTTTCAAAAAAAACCCATAAAAAACCAAAAAAACTAGCCAAAAAGGGATGAATTCTTATTTTGGAAGGATTTTTTGTTTGAATTTCTTGAGTTAGCTACGTATTATAGATATTGACCGTAATATTATGTCATTACCATGGACCAATGGAACTAATGGAGCAAAAAAAAAAAGAGTTTCACCTTTGTAACAAAATAAATAATAATTTTTTAATTTTATCAATTTAAATTTAAAATTTCAATGTCTTTAATCTAAATTATTTGTCTATTTTAATTATGTAAAATTGAAAAAAATAGTCGTTAAATTCAATAAAAATTGATATTTTAGATATTTTATGTATATATATATGGAGTTTAATGATTAAAATATCTTTTTTCATTAATTTTAATTAACAAAAATAGGTTGATAGTTTAAGATTAAAAATAAATCAAAAAAATTAGAGTTTAAATTGATAAAATTAAAACTAAGAATTTATTTTGTTATAATGGTCAAATCCTAATTTTTTTGGGTAAATACAAATACATCTCCAGAAGTTTGTTTAAAATACGAATTATCCATTGTGATTTTGAAAATTGCATCCCAAGCATTGAAGTTTATAATTTCATAACAAATGAGTCCATTTTATTAATAAATCATAAAATCAATTATTAGTTTTTTATGATATCATAAATATGTTTCAATTAATAAATCGAGTAATTTTATTACCATATAGGAGAGCAATTAGAAATTTTATTTTTTCAGTTAATTCTATTAAATAATTTGTTTTGGCAAGGGAGTCTTTGTAATTTTTCAAACTACAAAGGCAATTCGTATTTTAGGCAAACTTCAGGGGTGAATTTATAATTTACCATCTTTTGTATTTTAATTTCCTCTAATTTGTTTTGAAAAATTAAGAGATAAAATAAAGAAGTGATTATACTGATAAATCAATTTATTTAGGTTATTTACTACCAAAAAAAAAGTTTACTAATGATGTTTGGTTACAATTTTATACAAGTAAGACAAACCATATCAAACTCTTTTTCATGGGAGTTGAACTTGATATCTCACATTATAAAAGATATTTACACAACCACTGAACCAAATGTCTTAGTTTTTAAACTAATAATCTAAGGTCTAATCATAAAGTTTAACTTATAGATGATACCAAATGGGTCTTACATAATTTAGGAGGAAAAAAAAAATTATGATTTTTCTTCCTCTTGTTTTGAATAAATTGGAGAGAAAAGAAAATAAACGATAATTATTTCTCTTCTATCTTCTTTGATTATTATTATTATTATTTTGTCAATCGGTATTACAAATATAAAAATTATTATATTAACCCAATAATAGTTAGAAAGCCAACCCGCCACCAAACTCAACAAGTACTATTAGTTAGCCCAAACTTGAAAAGAAATTAACTATATACAGCTCCTATAATGGGGGGAAGTACATACACCTCTACAAAAGGTATTAAACTCATCTATATAGTAGTTGAACTTGCAATATTACACCACAAATGCAAAATAACCACTAAGTTGAATGGCTTGGTTCTTGTATCTTGTTTGATTCAAACAACATAAAAGAAAAATAAAAGAAATTGTTTCACCCTATATTACTAGGCGTCATTTTTTATTTTATTTTTTAAAATTCTATATTTAAAGTGGCAGTTTTGTTATTATAAGAAAATAGTAATTTGTTAATTTTTTCTTTTCTAATGTCTTCACTTTGGAAGAGATTCAAAATGAGAATTATAAGATAAATGATTTTCTTTTTATTTCACTCAACTTCTTTTTATTCATCCAAACAAGTAGCATGAGCAGGGGCGAAGGGAAGTGGAGACCAAGGGATCACGTGCCCTCTCTAGATTTTTGTACGGGGGCGAAAAATCTTTTGCTCTCCGTACGCCTTGAACGTCAAGCTTCCGTCAACGGCGTCTATCTCTGCAACACAAAAATGGTGAGCTGCCCGGCGGTGGTGTGCCGGAAAGACCCTCCGACGCTCAAGTCAGATTTCGGGAAGAAGACAATGAGGAGAGAATGTTGATGAGAGTGAGTTCGCATACCTCCAACGTTCGTCTCCTCCCCCCTTTCTAGGCTGGCCATGCAGCCTCGAGGTTGTGCGCGCATTACCTCTGTTGTCCTTCCCTGGACAGGTGGCAGCGCGCGCCTCTCACCACCTTACGCGTGTAAAGGTTTTGTCCCTCCACCAGTACATACAGAACTGTCTAACGGTATTGAGGCGTTCGTGGAGCAGATGTCCTCTCCTTCTCACCATTGGCCCAGGTGGCACCCTTAACCGGGGTACCATGACCGGCCTAATCCTTGGGAGACTTGCCATCACTTAACCGTGCCACTTATCGCCGACCTGTAACTTAGGACCAGGCGATAACTAAACCACCTATGCCGGGTCATCCTTGATCGGTTCATCGTGATCGACCGGTCGCGAGGCATGCCGGCCTCCAACCGTTTTATCTCCAGTCTCGGTCCCACGCAACCGCTTCGCCTTGGCTGGGCGGCCGGAGGCTTGCCAACCTGGCTGCATCCTCCGCGTAACCCGGTCAACCCTTCAGCTCGGTTGCAATCTCCACTGCGAACTTCGCCCTGCACGAGCGACTTCCAGCTCGCTCCTCGGGAGGTTACCGGTTGACCTCGTCGCCCGCGCAAGCCGGGCCGCTCGGCCATTTCAATCGTCCAATCTGCTCGGCGCCGCGAAGTCCGTAACGCTGGACGTTACTGTTGCTCGGCCGTACTATCTGATGGAAGTCTTCCCTCTCAATTGCCCCTTAAACCCATCCGAGCTATCGTGATTGGGTTTACCGACGTGTCCGAGCTATGATCGAGTTGCACCCTCGCCAGGGCGAGCTATAATGAGGCAACGTCTGCCGCCGAGATATGGTTGAATTGGGAACACTTACGCCGCCGAGCAATCTCAATTGGCCGGCCATCATCATCGCTGTCCCCTCAAAGGTCGTACAACCGTACTGACAGCCGCGTTGCCAGTGCCACGTGTCACCAGGCCATTGGGTCGTGCAGCCAGCTGTCTGGCATGCGCGAAATTCAAACGGCTGCGCCGTTTGGTGTCTTTTCCCCCCAACATTAAACCCAAAACGAAGGGTCTAAACCCTTCACTTCCATTCTCTCTATCTTCTTCTAGGACTCCAAACCCTAGCCCCCCACAGCTTCTGCATCCCTCTCTGTTGCTTCCTCACTTGTTCGTTCTTGCCGTTTTTGACACTGTGTTCAAGCTCTCGTGGCCCTCCTTCGTTTTCCGTAAGTTTCTACAACTTCCAATTGCGTTTTTTCTGTTTCCATTTTGAAGCCCCACTGTTCTTGCTTACATTCTTATTGTTCTTAGCATTCCCTTCAAGCAACCTAGGCAAAACTGTAACTGGAATACTGGGGGGGGGGGCCTTCGTGCCCCTGGTTCCTTTTAGCTTCAATGAATAAGTCTTGAACTTAGGACGAACAGGATGAACACCATGAATACTGGGGAAAACCGAGCAAAACGCTCATTTAGATCCGATGGAAGGGTTTACACCGAGCAAAAACTGTTTGTGGCTTTGTACTGAGGTCACAACCGAACTATATACACTTTAGATCGGCAGATAGGTTTGACCGGACTAAAGGCCTGAAATCATAAGCCAATATCTTGATCTTGGCTTGACCGAGCTAAGACCTCCAACCGAACCGATCAAAAACTCCTAGATCGAGTAGAAACTAGCACCGAAAAGGGGAAGGCTAAATCAGCCATCCTGGTGGGCCGAGGTAGTTGGAGGCCCGGCCAAACACCTAGAACCTGTCTGAGCTATTTCCAATAGAGGCCGCGCAATACATGACGTGCTAACTCTTGGACTTATTTTTCAATATGCAGAACAAGTAGAACCGTCCAATCCAGCATTATTGTTGGCGGAGCTCAAAGTCCGAGCAGCCACTACACATTTTTGACCGAGATACCCTATAGCCAATAAGACCGAGATACAATAGATAGGAAAGTACCGCTATAAGGTTAGTTCGCCCGGCGCCATGGCGGAGTTTAGAGAGGAGTACAACATTCCTGATGACGTCATCCTGGAACTCGCCAAAAAGGGGGACACACCGTGGGGAGACTTAGACCGGTGCCCCTTCACGGTTGTTTCCATAGTCGAGGGCGGCGTCCGCTTCCCGGTCCAGCCCTTGCTCTGCGAATTTTTAAGGCAGACAAGGCTTTGCCCGAGCCAGGTTTCTAATAACACATACAAGATAATAAACGGCGTCGCCGAGCTGAACCGCAGGCTCGGTCTCAATCTCGGCCTCGCAGAAATTTTCCATCAGTATAGCTTGAGTAGGAATAAGAGCGGGCTCTGCTGGTACTTCACTTTCCTCAAAGTGAAGAAGGGCCGAGCAAAGCTCATAGAGGGCAACCCGGACAAAGAAACGAATGATGACGATTTTCTCTGGGTGTCCGGTAATTATGAGGACACCGAAGCACCCATACCGGGGTGGTACATTAGGAAAGACTTTGGCCACGCTGGTAAATAGCCCGGCCGACCGCGCAATCTTCTTTCTGCATTTCAATATGATTTTGTTTAGCCGGACTAACACTTGGTCTCTTCTTGCAGATAAACACTTGGCAGCGGACTATCACCAAGCCAACCCCGAAGCAATCCGAGCTCTGCTCCGTGTCCCCGAGGAAGAAAGAGAAGCCCCAAACCTGCTCGGCTTCGAGCAAACATATCATTATCAGGCACCGCGCAAAAGTCGCGTGACTGATTTTCTGCGCGCTCCATCCCCAGAGCCCGATCCAACTCTTCCACCGATCAGATTAGTTCCCTTGACCGCCGAGCAGGAGATGGCGAAAATCAGAGCCATCAAGTCGATGATAACCGGGGAGGAAGGCGAGTCTCAACCTCCCGAAGCAACCGGGGGAACATCCTCCACCCCCGCCGGTCAAACAGAGGCTGTTCTTGCCCTTGCCAGCGAGCAACAGGCTGGCCGGCCAAAGAAGAGGCAAAGGAAGGAGAAGGCCGGGCAAAGCCTTGTGGACGAAGACTCCACCGAAGTCGCCTCTACCGAGCTCGGCGACCAGACCGAGCAATCACTCGCCCGCAAATCCAAGGGCAAGCGCCCTGCTGCCCCCCCGGTCTGGGCGCCCGAGTTCGTCTACCAGGGCCGAGCAGTCTCCGCCGAGGACTCGGTCTACGAGGACAAGGATTACACGCTTGGTTTCAATTTGACCAAGGGGTTGATCCTGCCCATGGATATGAAGAGGCACGACGAGCTGGCTGACCTCAAGGTCCTTCGCTCGGCGGCGAAATCGATTGTGCTGGTAAGTTTCCCATTTTCAAGTTATTGTTCGGTTTTTTGCTCGGTTTTATCATGCTTGATTTTGCGCTTGTTTTCAGGCCGCGCAAAAGAACTATTTGGCGCACGACCGTATGATTAAGCTGCGTCAGAGCCTCCGAGATGCTATCACCGAAAACAAGGCACACGTGGCCGAGATAGCAAAGCTCAAGGCCGCGCAAGAGGAGGTTGCGGCCGAGCGGGATGCGTTGAAGCTGAAGGTGGACCGAGCTGATGCGGACAAAAAAGAGGCCGCGAAGAAAGCCAAAGCTCGGTACCTCGCCGAGCTCAGAAAGCTGCGGGATGCCAACAAGGACGCGATGGACAAGGCGGTCGAAGAAGCGGAGGACCGAGGATACAAGCAGAGGGAGACAACCTACGAGCGGCAGGTCCGAGCGACCAAGGACATCTTTTTCCAGTGCGGCTGGAAGGCCGCCGTGGAGAAAGTTGGCCTTGGCCAGGATTCTGAGATGTTCAACAATCCGCCCCCTACCTATATCCCGGTCTATATGCTTGATTACTCCAAGGCCGAACAGAACCGTCTGATAGCAGAGGCAAGGAAAGAGGCCGAGGCAGAGGCCGCCGCCGAGAACCAGGCCGAGCAGACTGCATCTGAAGCATCTCCGAATGCCGAAGATGAAGTGACTGATCGGGACGTCGTCACGGTGGAAGGCACTGACAATGAGGCCGAGGAGATCCTGCCCGAGCAAACTACACTGAGTGCCGAACTGACGGTGGAAGAGGCCGACCAAAACCTTGATCTGGACTGAATATTTTCTTTTTCATTTTCTTGCTTTCCTTTGTTTTTCGTTTTCTTCTTTTTGCATGTAACCGGGCTACGCCCCCCTTTTGTACTGAACTTCTATCAACGAAATGCAACTTTTTGGTCGTACATCTGTTATTTCTGTTCGGCTTGAGTATGTTTGAATTTCTTGCTCGCACTTTAACTAACTGGGAGGTCGGCGAGACCGCACAAATAGTCAGCCTTCTCGTATCCTTGCAATTCCTTGATTTCCAAATGAAATGATATTTTTGTACTCGGCCGAGCAAAAATCCGCTCGGCCTTGTTCGGTCGACAACACCTAGTCGGGCGAACAAAAACTAGCCTGCCCGTTTAAGTTGTTTAATATGCCCATATTTCCCTTCGGCCGAGCAAATTTAACTCGGCCTTATAATTGCTGGGCAAGACACCAGCATTGCCAATTCCGCCGAGCAAAATCAGCTCGTTTCCCATATTGGACAATTCACCAATATGTTAGATGGGCCGAGCAAAATCAGCTCGGCTCCTACATTGGGCAATTCACCAATATTTCAGTCAGGTTGGTCATGCCGCCAACATTCCCACTGGACGAGCAAAACCAGCTCGGCCCTAATGCGCATTGTTCCATACGCAACTGTTTGTGCGGTTTGCTCCCATTCCGAGGAAAACAGTTCGGTCGCCTCCAGGTCGGTTCTTGCCCCTAGCGTCCATAGTTGCCTTTTGTGTCTTGTGATATCATTGGACAAATATAATACAAAACAAGAAGAGGCTATTTTTCATTATAAAAGCATTGTCGCCTTTTACATTAAAGTGCCAAAAGGCTAAAAGTCTAGAAAAGCGAAACAACATAAGCAAATTACATTTCAAAAGTAAAAGACCTTAAGGTTGGCTGCATTCCATGGTCGGGGGACAGCCTTGCCATCTAAACCTTCCAGGTGGTATGCCCCCTTGCCAGCAAGTCCAACCACCTTGTATGGCCCTTCCCAATTTGCACCGAGCTTTCCTTCGCCAGGGATCACTGTGTTGCCAAGCACTTTCCTTAGGACCCAATCCCCAATCTTGAATAGCCTGGGGTGCACTGCCTTGTTATATTTTTTAGAGAGTTCCTGCTGATAGGCCGCTATGTGGATTAATGTGCACTCTCGTCTTTCTTCAGCAAGGTCCAGCTCTAATGCCACGGCTTCATTGTTTAGGTCTGGCTGGAAACTTTCTGAACGGATGGTTGGCATGCCAATTTCTAATGGGATGATGGCCTCCATACCATAGGCCAAAGCGAACGGTGTTTCCCCGGTCGACCGTCTCGGTGTAGTGCGGTATGCCCACAGCACATTGGGAAGCTCTTCAACCCATTTTCCTTTTGCCTTCTCAAGCCGCTTCTTCAACCTGTCCAGGATGGTCTTGTTTGAGGCCTCTGCTTGACCATTCGATTGAGGATAAGCCGGGGTTGAATTATAAAACTCAATCTTCAACTCTTCGCAAAATCCGTGAAAGAGTTTACCATCGAATTGAGTACCATTATCTGAGATGAGCGCCCTGGGTATGCCGAAGCGAGTGATCACATTTTGCCAAACGAATTTCTTAACGTCCTTCTCCTTAATGGTTGCCAGTGGCTCGGCCTCCACCCATTTGGTGAAATAATCAGTGGCGGCGATGAAAAACTTACGATTGCCCGGTGCAACCGGGAGTGGTCCAACGATATCCAATCCCCAAAGTGCGAACGGCCAAGGACTTGTGAGCGAGAGTAACTCCCTTGCGGGCTGGTGGATCTGGTGAGCAAACTTCTGACATTTCTCGCATCTTCGAACATACTTATGCGCGTCCGCTTGCATGCATGGCCACCAATAGCCCTGCGAGATAGCCCGGTATGCTAGAGATCTGCCTCCAGTATGGCTGCCGCAGATGCCTTCATGGATTTCATAGAGGAAAGCTTCCACCTTAGAGGGGTGGACACACTTGAGATACGGCCCCGTGAAAGACTTCTTGTACAAGGCTCCGGACGGGGAGAGCCAAAACCGCTCTGACTTAACCCGGATTTTGTGGGCCGCCTTCTTTTCTTCCGGTAGAACTCGATCTTTCAGAAAGGCGATGATGGGGTCCATCCAGGAAGGTCCCAAGTCGGTGCAGAGTACCTCGGTTGCTTCTACTTCCTCAATGCTTGGCCGAGGTAAAAATTCAATCATCAAGGGATTGGGAAAGGTTGTCTGAGTGGAAGCAAGACCAGCCAATTCATCGGCCGTGCTGTTTCCTTCGCGGTTGATCTGTTCAATTCTGATGGCATCGAACTTCTTGACTTCCGCTCGCACCAGCGCCTGATACTTGGCCATTCTTTCATCTTTGGCCTCATACTCCCCTGAGACTTGATTGACCACCAGCTTGGAGTCACTGAACACCATAAGGGCTGTGACCTTCATTCTCAATGCGCTTCTCAGCCCGGCAAGGAGGGCCTCATACTCCGCTTCATTGTTGGAAGCTGGGAAGCCGAGCGTAATTGCTTGCTCTATAATGAGCCCATCCGGGGAAGTCAGCACAATTCCTAGCCCGGCCCCGTGTCTGTTGGAGGCCCCATCAATGAAGAGCTTCCACATCTTGCCGATGAACAGCTTCCAGCAATCGGAGGGATTCTGGGAACTCCTTAAATCAAAGTCCCTGGTTGGTTCATTCTGGTCTCTTTCTTTACCCGGGTTGGCCTCGCCTTCCAGCGAGCCGTCGGCCTTAGGTAGTCTGGTTGAGTTTTGCTCGGCTTCCTCTTGCAGGCCATCATTTGTTCCCGCTGCCAGAACCATGGGTTGCGCCAAGTCCGCGCCGACCAAGTCAATTGGGCAGACCGGGTGCGTCCCAGGGGCAAATTCCGCCAAAAAGTCCGCTAGTGCTTGTGCCTTAATCGCGGTGCGCGGTCTGAACTTGATGTCGTATTGGCCCAATTCCACGGCCCATTTCAGAATTCTCCCAGTGAAGTCCGCTTTTTCAAAGAGCACCTTGAGCGGGAACTCGGTCAACACTACGATTGTATGGGCATGAAAATAGTGCGCCAACTTTCTTGATGCCATAATTAGTGCCAACGCCAATTTTTCCAAGGGAAGGTATCTTGCTTCGGCTGGGAGCAGAGTCTTGCTTACATAGAAGATTGGTAGGTGCTGGATGCCTTCAGCACGAACCAATACGGCGCTCACCGCGTGTTCAGAAACGGCCAAGTACAAGTACAACTCTTCGCCCGATTGGGGCGTGACCAAAATTGGGGCTGAGGAGAGGTAAGCCTTTAAGTCTGCAAGCGCACGGTCGCATTCTTCATCCCAAAAGAACTTGGATTTCAAAGTTTTGAAGAAGGGCCTGCAACGATCCGAAGACCGGCTGATAAATTTATTCAGCGCGGCTGCCATCCCGGTAAGATGTTGCACGTCCTTCGTGGAGTTCGGGCGCTCCAACTCTTGTATTGCCTTGATTTGCGATGGGTCGGCCTCAATTCCTCGGTTTGTGACCAGAAAACCCAGGAATTTCCCCGTGCCAACCCCAAAGGCGCACTTAGAGGCATTCAGGCGAAGCTTGTGGCGCTTGAGTATGGCAAACATTTCTGCTAGGTCGGCGAGGTGCTGGGACTTCTCCTTACTCTTCACCACCATATCGTCAATATAGGCCTCCATAGTTCGGCCCAGGAGAGGAGCGAACATTTTTGTCACCATTCGCTGAAAGGTTGCCCCAGCGTTCTTTAGTCCGAACGGCATGACCTTGTAATAGTATAAGCCCCTGGGGGTGGTGAATGACGTGATCTCTCTGTCTGGTTCGTACATGGCTATCTGATGATAACCGCGATATGCATCCAAGAAGCTGAACCTCTGATGGCCAGCGGTTAAGTCCACCAGCTGGTCAATTCGAGGGAGGGGGAAACTATCCTTTGGGCAAGCCCGGTTGACAGTTTTGTAGTCGACGCAGACTCGCCACTTGCCGTTCTTCTTGGGGACGACCACCGTATTAGATATCCACCGAGGGTACTGCACCTCCTCTATCGCTCCGGCTTCCAACAAATTCTTTACTTCTTCTGCCACCACCTCAGCATGGTGCAAGGCTGAGCGGCGCGTTCTTTGGATAACTGGCCGTGCATTGGGGAAGACATTCAACTGGTGGCAAATGAAGCTTGGATCGACGCCAGGCATGTCGTAAGGCGTCCACGCAAAAGCCTCTAAGTTGGAAACCAAGAAGTTGACATATTCTGACCGCTCGGCACTGGACAATGACGATCCCAAAAGGAAGAACTTGGTTGGATCATTCTCCTCAATGCGCACCTCCACCAAATCTTCGATCGATTTTTCCTCGGCCTTCCTTCCCACATCTTCGAGGACCTCCTTTCCTTCCGGCCCCTCGATCATTTGGACAAACCCTTTGGCTGCTCGGCTGCCATTTACCGCAACGAAGCACTGTTTGGCCATCACTTGGTCTCCCCAGACTTCCTCTATTTGTCCGCTCGGTGCCGGGAAGCGCATGACTTGATGAAAAGTAGACGCAACTGCTTGCATGGCGTGTAACCAACCTCTACCTAGGATTAAATTGTAAGTAGATGGAACTTTGAGCACCCAGAACTCGACCTGCTTTACGACCGACCCCGCTTTGACCGGTAGAATAATCTTCCCAATCGGCCATTCTGGTTGTGAGTTGAAGCCGACCAAAGGAGATGTTGCAGGAGCCAAATCCTTGTCTTCCAACTTCATTTGTTTGAACGCGTCATAATACATTATTTCGACTGAACTCCCCTGGTCGATCAAAATTCTTTTGGTATCGAAATCCTTGACGCGTAAAGTCACCACCAAGGATTCATTGTGCGGCATCTGAACCCTTTCCAAATCTTTGGTCAAAAACGAGAGGATATCCTTTTCCTCGGTCTTCCCCTTCTTTACGGCGGGCTGGACAGAGAGCACTTCCCTCATGTGCTCGGCCTTCTTTATCATCCCCCTAAGCTCGCAGACTCTTGCTGGTTCAATGATGCCATGGATGACGTTGATCACACCTTGTGGGGGTGCTTCTAGGGCGGCTATTCCGTCTGGCTCGGTTTGACCAGTTGGCACGGCCTTGACTCCCCCATCAATATATTGGTCAAGGTGTCCCGCCGCCACCAACTCCTCCAAATGCTGTTTGAGCGGTAAGCAATCTTCTGTCCGGTGCCCCCGTTCTTCATGGAAGGTGCAGCGATACTTTGGATTGAAGCCCCGCTGCGCGCTCCCCAGCTTGGCCGGCCAACGGACAAAAGGTTCCCCTCGAATCTCGCTCAAGATGCGGTAGATGGGAATTTTGAAGACCGTGGTAATCCCTGTCCGCGCCTTCAATTTTCTCTTGGCATCCTCGGCTGGATCGCGAGGCGTGTCAGCTCGGTCATTCCTGCGCCCCTTGTTTCGGTCATCTCGGTTTGGTCCACGGCGTTGATCTTTTGACCAGTCGCTCGGGCGGTTATCCTCCTGCCCGACCGAGTGGACTTTCCCAGCCACCTTCCTGTCCGCCACGACCGGATTCATCTTCTCGGTCGCAGAGGCAGCGTCTTCCTCCACACGGATATGTTCATTGATCCGTTGCATCAAGGATTCCATAGTCGTAGGTTGACGCATGGTGAGCGAATCTCGCAGCCTATGTCCGACTGGAAGACCTCGCTTGTATTGAGTGATCGCCAGGTTGGTGGGGCAGTCGAGAATTTCGTTGTATGTTTCCCAGTATTTGGCGTTGTAAGCCTTCAGCGAACACCCAGACTCCATCTTGACGCCTAGGAGATGATCGACCTCCTTCGGCGTTCGAGTGTTGGTCTTGAATCTGGTGACGAAGGCTTCCGCTAGCTGCTGCCACCCCTCTATACTCGCCTCCGGGAGCCTTTCGAACCACTTCAAACCCAGCTCTCCCAAGCTTGCTGGGAATATGAGGCACATCAGGGCGTCGTTGCGCCGGTGGCCTGCCATGACTTGCCGGTAATGACTCACATGCATGTACGAATCCGTCTTGCCGTCATACAGAGTGAATTTTGGCGGGTGGAATCCGGCGGGAAGTGGTGTACCCTCGATCTCTGGAGACAGCGGCGTGGCTGTAAGTCTTGCCAGCTCCTTGTCCACCAGAGCAGGGGCCATGACTCTGGGCGCCGGCATCACCACCTCTTCGCTGCGATGAACTGGGGCACTCAACCTCTGTAGCGCCGGCACCCTCTGAGCCTCTCGACGGCGCGCTCTCTCCTCCAACACATCCCTCAAGTCCCCGGAACGTGTGGAGAAAAAAGATCGCGACGTCGGCGTCGGGCGTGAGGGATGGTAAGTGCTATCGCGAGTGAGGGATCTGCCCTCTCTCTGGTCGGAATCTCCCACCCCATAGTTCCTGGTGATGGAGATAGAGTGAGTCCTCCTCTGGCGACGACTGCTAGAACGAGGGGAGGAAGTGCGCTCACTGAAGTTGCCCTCTCCAGCAACACCCTTCCCCTTAATCTGGCGCTTCAGCAGCTCCATCTCCGCCGCCATCTTGCGAATGAGGGCGTCTTGGTCTTTGAGTTTGTGCTCCAGGCGCTGTGTATGGGACTCCCCCCGGCGCCAGCGGCCTTCTGGACTCTGCGAACGATCTGAACTCCTCCCACGCTTGTCGCGCGCTCCTCGCGAAGAAGTTTCTAGGCCCGCCATGGCTGGAACATTTGGGAGGCCATCTCTCCTTCGAACATACTCTGGAGTAACACCATCGACGACGGACAGCGGAACTTCTTCGTTGTTGGCCATGGAAACGGCTGAAAAAGCTCGAAGAACAAGGGTTAATTATCAAAGACTTCCCACAGACGGCGCCAATTGTACGGGGGCGAAAAATCCTTTGCTCTCCGTACGCCTTGAACGTCAAGCTTCCGTCAACGGCGTCTATCTCTGCAACACAAAAATGGTGAGCTACCAGGCGGTGGTGTGCCGGAAAGACCCTCCGACGCTCAAGTCAGATTTCAGGAAGAAGACAATGAGGAGAGAATGTTGATGAGAGTGAGTTCGCATACCTCCAACGTTCGTCTCCTCCCCCCTTTCTAGGCTGGCCATGCAGCCTCGAGGTTGTGCGCGCATTACCTCTGTTGTCCTTCCCTGGACAGGTGGCAGCGCGCGCCTCTCACCACCTTACGCGTGTAAAGGTTTTGTCCCTCCACCAGTACATACAGAACTGTCTAACGGTATTGAGGCGTTCGTGGAGCAGATGTCCTCTCCTTCTCACCATTGGCCCAGGTGGCACCCTTAACCGGGGTACCATGACCGGCCTAATCCTTGGGAGACTTGCCATCACTTAACCGTGCCACTTATCGCCGACCTGTAACTTAGGACCAGGCGATAACTTAACCACCTATGCCGGGCCATCCTTGATCGGTTCATCGTGATCGACCGGTCGCGAGGCATGCCGGCCTCCAACCGTTTTATCTCCAGTCTCGGTCCCACGCAACCGCTTCGCCTTGGCTGGGCGGCCGGAGGCTTGCCGGCCTGGCTGCATCCTCCGCGTAACCCGGTCAACCCTTCAGCTCGGTTGCAATCTCCACTGCGAACTTCGCCCTGCACGAGCGACTTCCAGCTCGGTCCTCGGGAGGTTACCGGTTGACCTCGTCGCCCGCGCAAGCCGGGTCGCTCGGCCATTTCAACCGTCCAATCTGCTCGGCGCCGCGAAGTCCGTAACGCTGGACGTTACTGTTGCTCGGCCGTACTATCTGATGGAAGTCTTCCCTCTCAATTTTGGTTTTTTTTTTTTTTTGCAAATATAAAGAAAATATTTTAAATAAAAACAAATTATAAAAATGTTATTAGAGTGAAATGTCAATAGCATTTTAAAAATTATAAGAACAATGATGGTTATTTTGATTGAAAATGAAGAGACTATTATAGCCATATTATCTATGAAAATTTTATGAAAAATTTTGAATGTAACGGTGATATCATTATTATTTGACACGGATAGGCCCACAAGGACCACAGCCCACCGTGAGTAAACCCAGGCCCACCATTTAGACCCCATTGCACAACCCGGTTAGTAAGACCCAGCACAGCTGGAGGCCAACTGAGCAGGGAAGGTCAATGATGCTGGGACACGTGGCAGGTGCAGAACAGGCCACGTCAGCAGACAAAGATCTGCAAAGTTATTGCCACAGCACATCACCATTAATGCAGCCCATCACAGCATTTATTGCGACAACACCTCTTAGCCGGAATAGCACCCCCTCACCCTGAACAAGACGAACCACGGCATAAGCTTTCGGCGGGGAGGTCAGAACGGCAGAGATAGCGAAATGATTACCAAAGGATATAAGCAAAACTTGAAGACAAGAAGAAAGTTAAGTTTTCTATCTCTCTCTCTCGCTACATTGTTTACCACCTCTTCTAACTCACACACCGGAGGGTTCGCCGGGGGACTACCCCGTTCCCCATTGAACTTGTTTGCAGGTTATCCAGTGGGCTTGAGGAGCTTGGATCGGTCTAGCCCATTCACCAGGACGAACTGTATCATCAGTTGGCGCCGTCTGTGGGAACCTGGTTTGTCCGTGCGCCAGTTGTGTTCATTGTCGCCGGAGACCCTGTTCCAGTAACCTTTTCACCTCACCCGTCAAGTGCATGGTCACGACTAGATCCATGGCTTCCCACCATAATGCTGCCGATCATCAGACCGATCCTCCCAATCCAAACAACCCACCACAGTACTTCATCGAGCTTACCAACAGCATTAACCGCATGGCCGAGCAAAACCAGGCCTTAATAAACGCCCTGCTCCAGAGAAACCTCCCTATTCCTCCACCACTGCCTCCAGACATTCCGCCCCATCCAGAACAAACCCCGAGCCATATCGTCCCACAACCTAACCCAATCAACTCGGGAGGTTTTCAACCCCCTCACCCACACGTAAATCCACCACCTCCACCCCCCCGTCCATCGGTCATCACACCTGCCCCCGAGGGAGAAGCCAGCAGCGTCCAACACCTGTCTCCCTCTGGTGGCAACAACATCCCCCTTTGGGACGCAGAACTCCGAGCCATAAAGCTCCAGCTCCAAGGGGTTATGCAGAATATCCAGCATAAGCCCTCCACCACCGCAAACTCGCCATTTGTTGCCTCCATCCGAGACAAACCCCTGCCTGCCAAATTCAAAATGCCCACCATTGACTCCTTCGATGGCACAACCAACCCGGTCGACCATCTAGAGACATATCACACCCTCATGATCCTCCATGCCTTCCCTGACGAAATCATGTGTCGCGCCTTTCCCGTGACACTGAAGCGGTCGGCTCGGCTGTGGTTTAGCCAGTTACCACCGGACTCGGTCTCCACTTTTCAGCATCTCAGTGACTCTTTCTTGAGCCATTTCATCGGAGCTCAGTGCCAACGACGCCCGGCAACCCAACTACTCAATATTCGTCAGACCGAGGGGGAATCATTGCACAGCTTCGTTACTTGCTTCAACACCGAAGCCCTGCAAGTTGCCGAAAATGACGACAAGGTCATCCTCACAGCTTTCATGGCCGGTCTGCGGTCATCTAATTTTCTTTTCTCTCTCTCCAAAAACCCCCCCACCTCCATGGCCGCCCTGCTCTCCAAAGCCCAGAAATACATGAATGCTGAGGATTCCCTAGCTGCCCGACAGGATCCACTCACTAAACAGCCGACCCCCCCGAGACAAACGAAAGGACTCGAAACCCCGAAACACCCAGTACACCAACCAAACACCCTCCCATATCGACCGACCCCCCCGTATCGGCCAGTCGGTACAAACTCGACCGACCGGCCGGTTCAAGCGGTACAAGCCCCTTAATTCTCCCATGGAACATGTCCTTCATCAGATCCAACGGGATTACCCTCTCAAGTGGCCACTACCTTCCCGAACCCCCTCCAATCGAAAAGACCAGTCCAAATACTGCCGCTTTCACCAGGATCACGGCCATAACACTGATGACTGTATCAACCTTAAGGACCAGGTGGAGACCCTCATACGTCAGGGACGCCTCAGCCGGTTCACAGATACCCACCCCCAGCAGAGGCAAAGGACCGAGCCCCGCAGAGATGACCGCCGGCGCACCCCATCCCGGCTGCCAGCCCAACATAATCAAGGCCATGATCAACCTCCGCAACAACCCCGACCACCAGGTCACCCACCCCGGCCAGTTGGTGAAATTCGAGTTATTGCAGGCGGACTTGCTTGCGGAGGACCATCCCGCTCGGCTCAGAGGGCAGAGCTTAGAAAAATACGGCAAGGCTCAGACAAAACAGTCGCCATAGTGGACCGACCCCCCAAACAGCCTAAACAGTGGACAGAACCCATCACCTTTACGGACGCGGACTGTACAGGCATCCGCTACCCACATGATGACCCCCTTGTCATTTCGGCCATCCTCTCCAACTACAAGGTCAGACGGGTTCTCATCGATAATGGCAGCTCTTCAGATATCATCTTCTTCAACTGCTTCCGCCAACTCAAGATTGGGGAGGAAAGCTTGTCTCCACTCCAAACCCCCCTGGTCGGTTTCACTGGCGACCGTGTGACCTCCATTGGTTCCATTAACCTCCCCATCACAGTCGGCGAATACCCACGGCAGACCACGAAGTTGCTCACCTTCCTTGTAGTTGATTGCCCATCTGCCTACAACATCATCCTTGGTCGAACCGCCCTCAACACTTTCCAAGCCATCACATCCACCTATCATCTTGCCCTCAAATTTCCCACTAATCTCGGGGTCGGAACAGTCAGAGGGGAGCAGACCATGGCCAGGGAGTGTTATGTGGCCTTCCTTAAAGAAGCCAAGCTGAAGGAGGCAATGATCATCGAAGGACTTGACGCCCGGGATGAAGACGAGCTGGTCAAAGGAGAACCTGTGGAGGAGCTCATTGAGGTCCCTATCGACCCCACCAATCCACTAAAAACTGCTAAGATTAGCACCCAGCTATCTCCCCAGGCAAAGGCCGACCTTACCGCTCTCCTGACCGAGCACAGAGACGTCTTTGCCTGGACTCATGCAGACATGCCAGGCATTGACCCCTCTTTCATAACTCACCGCCTCAGTATCGAACCTCATTTCCGACCCTACCGACAAAAGCAGCGTATTTTTCACCCAGAGCGTAATAATCTCATAGCCACAGAAATCGACAAACTCCTTGAAGCTCGATTCATCCGAAATGTAGACTATCCTAAGTGGCTGTCCAATGTGGTTCTAGTCCGCAAGAACAATGGCAAGTGGCGTCTCTGCGTCGATTACTCTGACCTGAACCGAGCTTGCCCTAAAGATAGCTATCCACTCCCCCGCATAGATCTGCTGGTCGACGCCACGGCCGGTCACCAAATGCTCAGCTTCATGGATGCTTTCTCCGGGTACAACCAAATCATGATGCACTCATCTGATCGGGAACATACATCCTTCATCACCGATCGAGGTACCTACCACTATTGTGTAATGCCATTCGGACTAAAGAATGCTGGGGCCACCTACCAACGGTTAGTCAATGCAGTCTTCCACCATCAGATCGGACGGAACATGGAAGTGTATGTGGATGACATGCTAGTCAAGAGCAAACTCTCCACTGACCACCTCACCGACCTACGAGAGACTTTTACCACCCTTCGCAAATATCAGATGAAGCTCAACCCAGAGAAGTGTGCCTTTGGCGTAGGATCTGGAAAGTTCTTGGGTTTTATGGTCAGTCAGCGCGGCATCGAGGCCAACCCTGAGAAGATCAAGGCCTTGATTGAGATGCAGTCACCCAAAACTGTTAAAGAGGTTCAAAGACTCACTGGCAGAGTGGCAGCCCTCAACCGTTTTATCTCCCGTGCAACGGATAAGTGCCTACCATTTTTCAAAGTTCTTCGGCAGACTTTTGAATTGACAACTGAATCCGAAGAAGCCTTTCAACAGTTAAAGCAGTGCATGGCCAATCCTCCCCTTCTCTCACAGGCAATCACAGGTGAGCCCCTCTTCCTCTACTTAGCAGTATCAAGCACCGCAGTCAGTGCAGCTCTCATCAGAGAGGACGGCTCAGTCCAACGGCCGGTCTACTACATCAGTCGGGCTCTCAGGGGAGCGGAGCAGAACTACCCCCTATTAGAAAAGCTGTCCCTGGCCTTGGTCACCGCCTCCAGATGACTCCACCCCTACTTCCAAGCCCATTCCATAGTGGTCCTCACCGATCAGCCCCTGAGGAAGGTCATGCAGCAACCAGAGCTCTCAGGAAGACTAATGCAGTGGTCAGTGGAACTAAGCCAGTTCGACATCTCCTATCGCCCCCAGACAGCAATCAAGGGGCAAGCTGTAGCTGACTTCATCTTGGAATTCACCAATCCAGCCCCAACCGCTAACCCTCCACCCCCACCAGCTCCACCAGAGCCTGAAGATCCTCATTCTTGGACACTCAATGTTGACAGCTCGTCTCGCAGGGAAGGAAGTGGGGCTGGCCTCATCCTCACCTCCCCTGAGGGGGGTTATTTTAAATGTGCTCTCTGCCTCTTGTTTGCGGCCAGCAACAATGAGGCCGAATATGAAGCATTGATAGCAGGACTTCGTCTGGCCAAAGACATTGGTGTTAGCCACATCCGCGTGTTCAGTGACTCCCAACTCATCGTCGGCCAGATCACGGGGGAATTTGATGCCAAGGATAGCACAATGCGGGCTTACAGGGACATGGCACTCCCCCTTGTTCGCCTCTTCAATACTTTCCAGATCAGACACATACCTCGGGCGGAAAACTCCAAAGCAGATGAGATGGCCCAACTGGCCTCTGCCGACCATTCTGACCTTAGCCATGGAGTTCGCCTCGAATACCTAACCCACCCGGCCACCTCGCCCGACCTACAAGAAGTGCAATTCCTCCAGACGGAGCCCATCCCTTGGGCATCTGACATCTTCCTCTTCTTGACCACTGGAGAACTCCCAGATGACCAACAGCAGGCTGCCAAGGTCAGAGCTCGGTCGGCTAACTACATTCTGGTCGACGGCGTCCTTTACAAGCGCGGTTTTTCACGACCGTACCTGCAATGCCTCAGCCCCGCCCAAGCAACCTATGTAATGCAAGAGATCCATGAAGGAATCTGTGGCAATCATTCGGGTGGCAGGTCTCTCGCACACAAAGTACTCCGTACAGGCTACTTCTGGCCGACTCTCAACCAAGATGTCACTGATTTTGTGCTTAAATACGACAAGTGTCAGCGCTTCGCCAACATCCCCCATGCTCCTCCCACTGAGCTGATCACCCTCTACAGCCCTTACCCGTTCGCCAAATAGGGGATCGACTTGGTTGGTCCACTTCCCACTGGTCGAGGCCAAACCAAGTTCGCGATTGTTGCCATTGATTACTTCACCAAGTGGGTCGAGGCAGAACCTCTCGCCACAATCACCAAGCGGAACACCACCAAGTTTATCTGGTAATCGATCGTCTGCCGATTTGGCATCCCTCAGGCCATCGTCTCCGACAACGGCAAACAGTTCGACAACGCTAAATACAGGAAATTTTGTGCAGATCTCCAGATTCAACCATGCTTCTCTTCCCCCGGTCATCCCCACGCAAATGGCCAAGTTGAGGTCACCAACCGTTCTCTCCTGAAGATCATCAAAACTAAGCTCGAAGCTGCCAAAGGCCTCTGAGCTGAGGAACTACCACATGTACTCTGGGCTTACCGAACCACTGCCCAGACTCCTACTGGGGAAACCCCTTTTCGCTTAACATATGGCGCTGAGGCGGTCATTCTGGTAGAAGTCGGTCTGCCCACCCCCAGGGTCTTACATCCGGATCTCGCCTCAACCGAAGAACTCCGTCGAGCAGACCTGGACCTCATCGAAGAGCTCAGAGAGACTGCTGCTGTCAGATTGGCTTCGTACCAGCAGAAAATGAGAACACACTACAACCGTAGAGTCCGACCACGGGAGTTCTCTGTAGGGGACCTTGTCTTGAGAGAAGCAACTCTTGCCACAAAGAATCCGACCGAGGCAAACTAGCAGCCAAATGGGAGGGACCCTACGTTGTGAAGGCCTGCCCATGGCCAGGCACTTACCGACTTCAAGACATGGATGGCCGAGACCTTCCCCACCCCTGGAATGCTGAACATCTAAAGCGTTACTATCAGTGAATTCCCACTTTTGTATTATCAAACTTGTTGTATTTTCCTTTTTCAATACATAATACAAATTCCGACTGGAGTTCCAATCTTCTATAATTCAACTGTCTGAATGTCGCTTCCATGAAACTTTCACTTGCAGCACTCGCAACCTCGGCCAGACCGAGTACTTTCAAAAGCCTCAGCCAGAACCGAGCACTTTCAAAAGCCTCGGCCAGACCGAGCACTTTCAAAAGCCTCAGCCAAAACTGAGCACTTTCACAAGCCTCGGCCAGACCGAGCACTTTCAAAAGCCTCAGCCAGAACTGAGCACTTTCAAAAGCCCCAGTCAGACCGAGCACTCCGAGCCTCGGCCAGACCTGAGCACGTTCAAAAGCCTCCAAAACCTCAGCCCGACCTGAGCACGTTCAAAAACCTCAACCAGAACTGAGCACTTTCAAAAGCCTCGGCCAGACCGAGCACTTTCAAAAGCCTCGACCAGACCGAGCACTTTCAAAAGCCTCAGCCAGAACTGAGCACTTTCAAAAGCCCCAGTCAGACAGAGCACTCCGAGCCTCAGCCAGAACTGAGCACTTTCACAAGCCTGGGCCAGACCGAGCACTTTCAAAAGCCTCAGCCAGAACTGAGCACTTTCAAAAGCCTCAGCCCGCACTGAGCACTTTCAAAAGCCTCAGCCAGAACTGAGCACTTTCAAAAGCCTCAGCCCGCACTGAGCACTTTCAAAAGCCTCAGACAGAACTGAGTACTTTCAAAAGCCTCAGCCAGAACTGAGCACCTTCAGAAGTTTCAGCCAGACTGAGCGCTTCAAAGGACTCAAGCAGATCGAACACCAGAAGGCTGGAAAGTATTTGGCCAGCAAGGCATCAATCATCTTTGCCTTTACTTTTACTTTTGCTTTTGTCCTGGACAAGCTTGTCGGCAATCAATTCTGTGATGCAGTGATCTTTTCTAAATTTGATCTGAAGTATCTTTTGGGCATTTTGAATGGAAAATGTTATGCCATTTGGTTTGGGAGAACACTTAGTCACAAGTTGAGGTCACAAATTATTACAACATCTCTACTTAGTCAAATTCCAACGGTGCTCCCCAAGTTCTCCCCTATAGGTTTACACTTGACCCTTTAGTTACAATTTAAAACCTACTTTCCTGCCTTCATTCATGGATCCTTCACTCATACTTATTCATGGACCTCTTGTCAAGATCATTTTCCACACTCATGTTTTACAACTTTGTACTCCAATTTTTCAATTACTCACCCATTGAATTTTTATACAAGTCCCATTTCACTCTGCATCAAGGAGTTCCTTACTTTACTCTCCATTATATATATTAAAAAAAAAAAAAAAAAACAAACAAACAACAGAACAAAAAGAAAAATTCCATGGAGTCATCAGCTGGCAGCGTAAATGAAATTTTATTCATTCAAAAATGTATATACAACTTCATTACATCACTTCAAAAACAAAACACAATAAAACCACGACAAAACAGAAACTCCTAAGTACACTTATTTTCAGCTCACTCCCCCTTCTCACTGGAGATGAGATCTGCTTCTTCCACACCTTCATCCAGGGGGGTCTGGGCCACATCATCCTCTTCAATCGCCACACTGCTAAAGTCGAGCTCTGGGAACAGCTCTTCAGCCTTGCGTTTGAACATTTTCCACCCGCTGTCCCAGTACTCTGCCATTTCATGCTTATAAAAGTCCGACCGCTGGAAGCTCTCTATGACTTCAGACTCAGGTCTTCCCTCAGCAGTCGTCCTTGATGGGCCAGCCCCCCCAGACTCCTCCCTTGCAAAATTGCTGGCCACTGCGGCATCAATGGCCATCTGAAATTCAGGCGATCCCTTGAATTGTTCAACTGCTGCAACGTACAGATCGGGGTAGGCTACCTTTTCAGAGGCTGCTTTCGCCCGTTCCTCGTCCAGCTCTTTTTGTAGGATCGCCTTCTCAGAGGACGCTTTGGCCCTTTCCGCTTCCAGCTCTCCACGCAGAGCCTCAACCACAGTAGCTGCCCTACCCCTCTCTTCCTCCACCTCTTTCTTCAGGCTCTCCTTCTCCGCCGTCGCTTTCTCCATCTCTGCTTTCAACTCTCTCATCAACCTCTCCTTCTCCTCCTCTGCCTTGGTGAGTTCTCTCTCCAACTCCTTTTGCAGAGCCTCAACCTTGGCATCTGCTTCATCCTTCAGCTTCACCAGCTCCTCGTTGCTGCTCATGGCCTCTTCATGCCTCTCGTTAGCAATAGCACAGGCATTTTGGGACTCTTCCAACTTTTTCTGCTCGTTAGCCAACTGGAACTCGAGCGACACCACCTTGCGGCGCATGTCCTCCAATTCCAACTTGACTCCTTGCAGCTCAACACGGGCTCCCTCCCAACTTGCTTTCTCTTCCTTCAACGTTGCAAGTTGCGCCTTGGCCTCCTCCGCTTTGATTTTAGCAGCCCCTGCCTTCCTAAAGAGGGCCCCTGCCAAGGTCGTCACTTCCATCTATGCAGAGCACAACCCCCTGAAGAGGTCTGCCTCGTTAAATACAGACGCTGAGCGCAGGCCTGACTCCTCCATGATCTTCACCAGACGTTCAGCCCCTGCCCTGGCTGGGCCTTCTTCTCCCTCCAGCCGTCCAGCCACCGCGCGCGCATGGTAAATAGCCGTTTTCAGGCTAACTCCTCCTTCCTGGGATGCAGGCCCCCTTTGCATCTGTTGCCCCCCGCTCGGGTCCGTTGGGATAACCCTTACCACTTCTGGGGTCTCCACCGCAACTGGGGTCTCCTTCATTTTCTTGAACCCAGACTCCTCTGCGGCTTCTTCTGGGGCACTTCTCTTCTTCTTCTTCCTCTTCAGAGCCTCCCCCTCCTTCCTGACTTTCTCCTTCACTGGATCCACAGGGGGCTTTCGTGGCTCAAAAGTGCTTAAGTCCTTCCCTCCCAATGGCTTTGGGCGTGGTCGGATCCTCTCCTTCGCGATCGGCTGCGCCGGTCGGTCATCTTACGCCTTCTTAAATTTTGTGGCCTTGGCAAGGATGGCTTGATCTTCTGCCTCCTGTGCCTCTCTTCTGGCTTCTAATTCAGCTCGGCTGAGGTCCCCACCGATCGGCTGTGGACCCAGCCCAGCCTCAAACAGTGCGGACGGCTGAACCAGCTCGTCCCATTTGGCCTTCTCCCTCTCCCTCCACTCCTTCACCCTCTTCACCCTCTCCTCTGCCGCAGCCCCCAGTCTTGCCTCCACCGTCCTGATCGGCACCTTCCAGACGGTGCGCACCTCAGGCCCCCCGTTGGCAGACGCGTAGAACCACCGTGCTCGCCACCCCTTTATCGATATGGGCAGCCCAGCCACCAACCCCTTCCCCACAGCTGCCTGCAGCGTGACCCATGTCTCTTGCTGCCCTGAGGCCTTGTAGCAGGCGAAGAATTCCTCCACCGTCATCGACTCCCCTTTATTCGCCTTTGGCCAGGCGCTTGCACAGGCCAGCAAAATCTTCCAAGCATTAGGCATCAGCTGGCCCGGTGCTACCTCCAGGTGGTTCAGCACGTCCACTACTATTTGAGGCAGTGGCAACCTCAGTCCACCCTTCAGCGCCTCCTCGTACAGGGAAAACTCCCCTGGCCTGGCATCCGATGGCCTTTCCGTTGGCGTTGGCAGCAACAACTCCACTTCCACTGGAATCTGGTATTTCTCCCGGATGGCCTCCAACTCTGCCTCAGTCATCGTCGACTTGTCTGGCTTCGTGTGCCAATGATCTGGCTCCGCCTGACTGATAGGCTTCGGCGCTGCAACCATGGTAGAGCCATGGAAACGTATCGCTGGTTCCCACACCCTCTCTGTTCTGTACTGTGCAGCTAATTCCTCTGCATCATCGTCTCCCAGTGGATCCACCCTTACATTCACGTTTTCTTCTTGCGCCATTTCTAAAGTGTGTCTGCGGATCGCTTCTGAGGCAGGCACTAAGAAGTCGAAGAAATGCTCCAATGGTGTATCGCGCGCAACAAATGGTGTAATACTTGGAATGTTTTGGGTTCTTGAAAATAGGTAAGTAAATCGAATAATACCAAAAGCCCACGGTTTACCCGTATTCCAAGGATCCAAATTAATTTTCGCCAGTTTGAAAACTTTTCAAATCATCCGCCAAAACTGCCTCCTCAATGCCCATAATAATGCCCTGACATTTCAATTCTGATCTAACGCTTGACCTTTCTCCTCCCTCGAAATTCTGCCACGTGTGTGGCCTCGATGCACTGACTTCTGCCCTTACCTTGTCTTTTCCACTTCAAATCATCACGTGACGCACCGCCTCTTGAGCCCCGTGCCCTTCCACTCGGCCACCCACGCGGTCGGCCCCCCTTGTGATCGGCCTCACGGTCGGCCGCCCTTCCAGTCGGCCTCTCCCGCTCGGCCGCCCTCACGCTCGGCCTCTCCCGCTCGGCCGCCCTCACCGTCGGCCTCACCCGCTCGATCACCCTTACGATCGGTCTTCCCGCTCGGTCACCCTCACGGTCGGCCTCTCCCGCTCGGCCGCCCTCACAGTCGGCCTCACCCGCTCGGTCACCCTTACGATCGGTCTTCCCGCTTGGTCACCCTCACGGTCGGCCTCTCCCGCTCGGTCACCCTCACGGTCGGCATCTCCCGCTCGACCACCCTCACGGTCGGCCTCTCCCGCTCGGCCGCCCTCACGGTCGACCTCTCCCGCTCGGCCGCCCTCACGCTCGGTCGCCCTCACGCTCGGTCGACCTCTCCCACTTGGCCGTCCTCACGATCGGCATCTCCCGCTCGGCCGCCCTCACGGTCGGTCTCCCCCCACCGGTCGGACTCATCTTCCTTATTATTATTCCCTTCGTTGGACTAAAGCTGCACTCGGGAATGGGGGACTACTGACACGGATAGGCCCACAAGGACCACAGCCCACCGTGAGTAAACCCAGGCCCACCATTTAGACCCCATTACACAACCCGGTTAGTAAGACCCAGCACAGCTGGAGGCCAACTGAGCAGGGAAGGTCAATGATGCTGGGACACGTGGCAGGTGCAGAACATGCCACGTCAGCAGACAAAGATCTGCAAAGTTATTGCCACAGCACATCACCATTAATGCAACCCATCACAGCATTTATTGCGACAACACCTCTCAGCCGGAATGGCACCCCCTCACCCTGAACAAGACGAACCACGGCATAAGCTTTTCGGCGGGAAGGTCAGAACGGCAGAGATAGCGAAATGATTACCAAAGGATATAAGCAAAACTTGAAGACAAAAAGAAAGTTAAGTTTTCTATCTCTCTCTCTCGCTACATTGTTTACCACCTCTTCTAACTCACACACCGGAGGGTTCGCCGGGGGACTACCCCGTTCCCCGTTGAACTTGTTTGCAGGTTATCCAGTGGGCTTGAGGAGCTTGGATCGGTCTAGCCCATTCACCAGGACGAACTGTATCATCATTATTGATATACAAGTATGAATAATCTCACTATAAAGATATGAAATTTATTAGATTATTAGTTATATTTGACATGTGAGGTTCACTCTCTATGTATTTATTTACTATTAGTTGATGATATCACATATTAATGATGACGTGGTATTATCATTATATTAAATTTTTAATCAAATTTTGTATAAAAAAATAATTTATTATTATATAATTTGTTTTAAGACTTATATCTATATTTTTTTATATTGTCTATGATACACTAATTATAAATAATATTTTTTTTTATGTTTCTCAAAATAAATCATAAAAACTTGCATGAAATATTTTTGTAAAAATTTTCGATATTGTAATTAATAAGTGCTCCCCTCTAATTTGATTTTTTAGCTCCGCCACTGAGCATTAATCAAGTGAAATGCATTTTTTTTTTTTCTTTTCTTTATAAATCACCCGATCCAAATGAGCTGTAAGTGACGATTCAAGTTATGATGTCTTATTTTGCCCGATATGTGAGACTAGAGAGCAGTCGTATATATTCTGAATTTACACTGCTGAAATTTGCCCAAAAACCATGTCTAAGAACGGTTCTTGATAAAAGAAAGAAAGAAAGAAATTTATTGTATTTTCCCTCTTTCATTGTTCTTTCTCAAAATTTAAGGGATTAATAACAATGACAATAATAATAATAATAATAATAAGAGATTGTTTGGTGTGAGTTGGTTGCTCTCGCAGTGGTACAATGAAGAAATTATCTTATATTCGACCTACGTTATATGTGGTGTGTTATTTCAATCATAAGCGAATATTCATTTTATTAATTTATTTATTTTTAAATGATCAAGTGTCTCTTACTAATAAGTAGACATAATTGCGTATTAAATCAACTTACTAGATAATTTGTTTTTTGATAAATAAATGAATGAATTTTATTAGAGAAGTATCAAGACGATACAAATAATACAAAAAGCAAGCCTATAACAGCCAAACACTAATTAATCAAATTCCCTACAAAATCAGCAACCGTCACCCAACTATGCAACATAGTGTCGCTCCAACCATGGAACTGAACGAGACACTCTCGGGAAAATATGCTTGTTTGGTTCCAACAATAACAGATGCTTTCAAAAATCGTCTAGGTTCTTTCTAGGAGGATTCCTTCTTTCTGTGCTATTGAGAGGATGATCCCTGGCTATCGCTTGTGGTGTTAGATTAGAAAGGTGACCACAAAGCAAACAAAAGACCTGCTCGAGGAGACCATAAAATTCTCCAGAAAGGATCAGTTGAAACAAACCCCCTATTCTTAGACGGAAGCTTGGGAGTAGAATGATCGAAAGCTAGTCTGTCCTCTCTTATTGCTTCATTTGAACCGACGTAAGGAGGTTCAGTCAAGTAGTGCACCTTTCTATAGGCCTACACCTCACCTTCCACTACCGGAATCAAAATGGATCTGCGACTCCCAGAACATAGACGTATCGCTCACCCCATATTAACCACATTAAGCAATAATTCGCAAGCATCCATGCCTTTCTACGCCTTTTCCCAACCCTTCCCCCAGCCCAACTCCGCCACACCTCCACCACCAAGTCCAATTGCATCCAAACCAAACCGAAAGTAGCAACAATGAGCATCCAAAGACGACAAGCTATTGGACAATGAACAAGAAAATGATCCCCTTGACGAAAAAAAAAAAAGAAAAAAAAAAGCCTAGTCAAAGAGCATAAGTGAGGACAAATTTTGTATACGAAAAAAATAATAATAATTAAAAAAAAAACTGAGGGGGGCACATGACCCTCTAGTCCTTCTTTATCTCAGCCTTTGACGGCAAACATACCTATTTTGGCATGTGGATTAAAAGCCAACTTTTTGGCTTTTTGATTTTTTAAGGTCACATCACCTCTTTATTTTTTTACACGCTTTTTTTTAAAATGCCAAAAAAGTTCAAAAGTTGACCTTTAACTTATTTCCCAAATTAGGCTTATGTGGTACCAAATTGGTATCAAAGATAGTAGATCGGCTTTGTAAATGGCTAGATCTGAACGATTGTAGTGAAGATTGGTGACAATGGAGATGGTAAATGGTGGCAGTGGATTGGTGACAATAAAATGTAGATCGGAGATGGTAGGGTGTAAATTGACAATGGTGAAGTGTAGATCGGTAACGGTGGAGGTGGTTAGTGAATGGTGGCGGTAGATTAACAACGTTGTGCGTTGATCAGTGACAATGAAGGTGGTTGGTGAATGGTTGTGGTACTCGGTGAACATTGGCGGTGGCTAGTGATGGTGTGAAACTCTTGGATGGAGAGAGAGAGAGAGAGTGTGTGTGTTGTCTTTTGGTTTCACAAAATAAATAATGATGGTATAATAAGTATTTTAAGGGTTTTAAGTATATTTAAAAGATGTATAAAACTTAGTATTTAAGTCTAATGGATCCTTCCATAATTAACCCTCCATGTATTTGTGTTTTGTGGGTTTATCTCAAAGAACTTTTCAGTAGCAGCAAGTTTTGTGAGAGTCCATACTTCAAAGTGACTGAAGTAGAGAGATGTACAGAAAACTAGGGAGAGTAATATGACAATTTATAGTGATTTTTTGACTTTTTGACTAAAACATATAGTCCCCAAACAATAAAATTAAGGGAGCTTTTTCCATAAATCCATCTTTAATTACTTAGAGCATCTCCAACGGTAGTAGGCATTTTACCTATCTAAATATTACTATAAAGTATACATTTTATTTTACCTATCAATTGTTTTATGTTTTTACTCCAACCATGCTCTTTATTTTAGCTATTTATCCAAATATTATTAATTTTATAGAATGCCACATCAGCAACAAAGATGGAGGGAAATGATCCTAATGATTGAATATATTTTGCCTAGCATTGAAGGCTAGCTACATGTAGCTAGTGAATATGAGTTGAGCTAAAATGCCTAATCATATGCCTAGTGCATTGGAATTGAAAAAAGTGAGTCACACTAGGCATTTTAACTAACAAGTGTTATATGCCTAGTGGGTTGGAGATGCTCTTATGTTCCATCCAATCCATATTCTTTTTGACTATTCCATTAGGTCCTATTTGAGATAAGAAGACCAAAATACCCTTTTTATCTACTTATGTTCTATTTAGTTCATATTATTTTCTTATGTTTCAATAAGTCCTATAGGTGACATAATTACCAAAATGTGAATATTCATATCGTCAATATGTAGGGGCCTGGCCCATGTACAATGTGAATATTCACATTGACATGTTAACATTCACATTGATAGGAGTGTAAAATTAGCCCGCGGCCTGTGGGCGGCCCGGGGCGAGCCCGGTCCGGCCCATAACAATGTGAATATTCACATTGACATATTAACATTCACATTGATAGGACTGTAAAATTGGCCCGTGGCCGATGAGTGGCCCGAAGCCCACCCGTTGCCGAGGCGGGCCCCGGCCCGTTGATAATGTGAATATTCACATTGACATGTTAACATTCACATTGATAAGAGTGTAAAATTGACTCATCTCCCATGGGCGGCCCGAAGCCTGTGGGCAGCCTGGGGAGAGCCCGACCCCGCCCGTGACAATGTGAATATTCACATTGACATATTAACATTCACATTGATAGAAGTGTAAAATTGGCCCGCGGCCCGTGGGTGGCCCGAAGCCCGCCCGCTGCCCGGGGCGGGCCCGGCCCGGCACGTGACAATGTGAATATTCACATTGACATATTAACATTCACATTGATAGGAGTGTAAAATTGGCCCGCGACCCGAAGACGACAGCCTCGGGTCGGGCCGGTGGGCCTAGGCCTAGGCTCGAGCTTAGGCCGAGCTTGGGCGGGCCTGGCCATTTTTTTTTAATTCTTTTTAATTTTTTCTAGCAAAATTTTATTATTTTTCACAAAAAAAGACATTGTGCCTCAGGCGAGCTGGGCCTCGGACCGAGCATTGAATGGGCCTTAAGCGGGCCGATGGGTCGGGCTGGGCTTCAAAATGATGGCCTAGGCCCTAGCCTAGGGTCTCGGACATGCTCGGGCCCGAACCCAAATGAGCCTGCCCCAGGCCATGGGCGGGCTTCGAGCAGCCCACGGGCGGCAGGCCAATTCTACATTCCTATCAATGTGCATGTTAACATGTCAATGTGAATATTCACATTGTCAATGAGCCGGGCCGGGCCTACCCTAGGCCGCGGGCGAGCTTCGGGCAGCGTGCAAATTTTACACTCCTATCAATGTTAATGTTAACATGTCAATGTGAATATTCACATTGTCACGGGTCGGGCCAAGCCCGCCTCGGGCTGCGGTCGGGCTTCAGGCCGCCCACGGGCTGCGGGCCAATTTTACACTCTTATCAATGTGAATGTTAATATGTCAATGTGACTATTCACATTGTCAATGTGAATATTCACATTGTCAATGGCCCGGGCTGCGGGCGGGCTTTTGGCCGCCCATGGGCCGCGGGCCAATTTTATACTCTTATCAATGTGAATGTTAATACGTCCATGTGAATATTTACATTGTCAACAAGCTGGGCCATGCCCGCCCCGGGCCGCCCACCGGGCTGTGGGCGAGTTTCGAGCAGCCACGGGGCATGGACCAATTTTATACTCTTATCAATGTGAATTTTAACATGTCAATGTGAATATTCACATTATCAACAGGCCGGGCCGAGCCCGCCTCGGGCTGCCTACGGGCCATGGGCGGGTTTTGGGCAGCCACGGGGCGCGGGCCAATTTTATACTCTTATCAATGTGAATATTCACATTGTTAACGGGCCGGGCCCACCCTGGGCCGCCCACGGGCCGTGGGCGGGTTTCGGACAGCCATGGGGCGCGGGCTAATCTTACACTCCTATCAATGTGAATGTTAGCATGTCAATGTGAATATTCACATTGTCAACGGGCCGGGCCGGGCCCGCCCCGGGCCGCGGGCGGGCTTTTGGCCGCCCACGGGACGCTGACCAATTTTATACTCTTATCAATGTGAATGTTAACATATCAATGTGAATATTCACATTGTCAACGGGGCGGGCCGGGCCCGCCCTGGGCCGCGGGCGGGCTTTTGGCCGCCCATGGGCCGCGGACCAATTTTATACTCTTATCAATATGAATGTTAACATGTCAACGTGAATATTCACATTGTCAACAGCCCGGACCGGGCCCGCCCCGGGCCGCCCATGGGCCGCGGGCAGGTTTCGCGCCACTACGGGACGCGGGCCAATTTTACACTCCTATTAATGTGAATATTAACATGTCAATGTGAATATTCACATTGTCAACGAGCCGGGCCCGCCCCGGCTCGCAGACAGGTTTCGAACCGCCCACGGGCCAATTTTACATTCCTACCAATGTGAATTTTAAAATATGAATGTTCACATCATAAAATTGCTAACCGTTCAAAAAATATTTATAAGGGTATCAAAATTAAATATAAGGGTATAAGTGTCCAAGAAAATAGTGTAAATCAAGAAAAAGGACTTTGTGGAATAAAACTATACATACATGGGACTAAATGGGTTACAAAATTCCTTCATGGACTTCTTGAGTTAAAACACTTCTAAATGGGATTTATCAATAATTTTCCCTAAAATTAATGCTTGGTTTGGGAATAATTAAAATAGTTAAAAAGGCGTTAAAAAAATTGCAAAGTTAAATAATTATACAAAAAAATTAAAGATTATATATTTTTTTTCTTTATTTTTTGCATATGTTTTCGTAAAAAAAATTAAAAAATCATCTCAAATTTATTAAAATTTTCAACTCTATATTTTAGTAAAAAAATCAAAGAAGTACTAAAATATTAGTAGAAAAAATTATTTGGTGGTGGCAACTTTATGTGGTATTCCACCTTGATTCTCATTGGTCAAAATAGTGAATTGAGTACTTAGACCATCTCCAACGGTTTACCAGACTTGACACCAAATTTAAATTTTGATGAAAAAGTTACTGTTTGGTGCTCCAACGGTTACACCAAATCGATATCAAATCGAGAATTCACCAAATTTTTCATCAGAGTGAGAACAGGGAGAAGATTTCACCAAAACACTGTACGCGACCGTTGGGGGAACCAACCGATCAACCAGCCAGTTGCCCGGCTGGTTGACCAACCGGTCGACCGGTTTATCAAATCTGCGCATGGTTGGTTTGAACTGTGGAGTGGTTGGTTTGAACTCCTATGGCCTAAATGGATGTGCTGCATGACCCTTGGGGATCAACCGGTCAACCAGCCGATTGACCGACCGGTTGACCAATCAGTCGACCGGGTTGATCAATCCTGCAACAGTTTTGAACTAGTTTCAACAGGTTTCAACTGGTTGGTTTTAACAGGTTTGAACTAGTTTATTTTGAGATAGCTTATTTTGTGAATTATGAATAATTTGGAGGGTGATATAAAATTAAATTCCCTTCAAAATATTATTGAAATTATTACCTCTCATTTACATATTTCAGAACTAGCCGTTACAATAATAATTTACCGTTGGATGGACAGAGTATTTTGAAAATTTACCGTTGATGATGTGCTCTATAAAATATATCTGTTTTGTATATCAAGTTGACAGAATATTTTTTTTTTTAGAATACCATTACATTATATGTTGTGAATTTTGTTTGTTTTGTGTCATTAGAAATTTTTTTCCCTTGAAATTTTTATTTCTATTATCTGATTCTCAGTTTGAGTGTATATCATTCTAATATTTTTCAGTAAGTGTACTGTATTTTTTCCAAACTATGGAAGATTTTGAAATGTTTGAGGAATCACAAATGTTGGAGCAGAACACTGATATTAATTTTATGTCACAATCTTCACGAGAGCAGAACACGCAGAATAGTGATAATCATTTTATTTCAGAAACTTCTCGTGTTTCTCGTGGTAAAGCATTCACAATTATAGAAGATGAAACTTTATGTAGATCTTGGTTAGCAGTCTCTCAAGATCCCATTACTGGTAATAGTCAGAGTATGGCTATATTTTGGGAACGAGTACTTGTTTATTTTAATTCACAATTGAGCGGTGAATCAAATCGAAACCGTATTTCTTTGTCTCACCGTTGGTCTGGCATGCAAAAGGCAATTAATAAATTCTGTGGTTTTCTTGAACAAATTCAACTAAGGCAACAAAGTGGAACAACTGAGGCAGATAATCCAACTACATAAGCTGCATCTTGTTTTTGAACAAAGTATGAATTGTGTGCTTGGATTGCATTCAAAATTCGCACATACAAAGGACGACGCATTCGAAAACGTCTCCGAAATATTGTAGGTGAATACACTGGATTTACAGCAAAATAATCTGCAAACAATCTGTCATGACCCTGCCTTCTATTTCTGCGTATATACCTATGGCCTACAACAGAACCACCTATTTTCTTTGAGGTATCACTTGACAACAGAATCTGAAGCATACTACTATTATTCTACTTATAAGCTCCTAAAAGTGTGACGATATATTCATCATCCGACTCATCATCAGAGGAAGAGGAAGAAGAAGAGGAGGATGAAAATGAAGTCAATATCATAGATTTGAACGTATTCATTATGCTCTCTTTGTTTAAGCTATGATCATATCAGTAGTTGTGTGGAGTTGTCTGCCATTATTGGATAATGAGTTTATAGGAGAGCATAATCCATATGCCAGACATATATGTAATGGAGGGAAAATGAAATAGGAAAAGAAATGGGAACAGAAAAGGAGTAATGGAGGGAAAAATAAATAGGAAAAGAAATGGAAACAGGAAAAGGAGGGAACCAAAAAAAAAAAAAAAAATTTCTGAACCGGTCGACCGGCTGGTCGCCCCGTCCCCAGTTCACAAAGGTGGGTTCAAACAGTTCAAAAGGCTTAAAAAAAAAAAAAAATTCACATACCGGTCGACCAATCGGTTGCCCCACGGGATTTGATGAATTTGATGCACTGTTGGAGGCAGTGATATCAAATTGAGAAAATGAGTGATTTTTTACTCAAATTTGGTGAAAAAAGAAGTTCACCGTTGGAGATGCTCTTAGGCCCCGTTTGTTTTCCTCTTTCACAGTCTGGAGTGGACTGTGAATGATGAACAGTGAACAAACCTCTTGTTTGTTTGCAGATTTGGGGAATGGATTCATAAGTCGAAGGGCTTCAGATGGGCCTTGCATATTGGGATTGTTAGTTTACCCCAACACTTGGTATTGAAAATTAGTCTGTTGGTATTAGGAGAGTGATTTACTTGTTTACCCTCTTCTCTTCTCTCTCTCTCTCTCTCTCTCTCTCTCTCTCTCTGTTCTCTTATCATATATATATATATATACATTTCATTCGATTTTCTCACCAACGAAACAAAAGTGTAGGCAAATTGCAAATTAGATCAGTAAAATTAAAGAGTAATGCTCCGATCTTTGACTAAATCAGACAAAAGAGATACAAATCAAAAGACATACACGATATACATATACATACATACATATATATATATATATATATGAGCAGATAACATATATACCTGTGATCTCCTTAGTGGAGGGATTGATTACGGGGATATGTTTCTTCTTCACAGGCTCTCTCCATTCACCGTTGATGAAGAGCGGACGAGTAGGCATTGCGATCGGCATTGACACTCTCTCTCTCTCTCTCTCTCTCTCTCTCTCTCTCTCTCTCTCTCTCTCTCTCTCTCTCTCTCTCTCTGCCTTACATGGGTGAATTCGCAGAGTGAAAGGCAACATTTTTTATTAATGTTTTCAACACCTTTGTCAAAACCATGGGTTGGTTTTGGAGAAACCACTAGTTGGTTTCTTTAATAATTATAATAATAATAAAAATAGATTAATAGTTGAATTTTTTATTATTTTTAATTATATGATTTTAATTTTAACTTTTGAATAGTTTAATTAGGTAATGCATTTATTAGTTGGTATAAGTTTAAATTTAATACTAATACAACAAGGGTATTTGTATAATTTTATATGTCCTATCTCTCAAAATAAATATAAATTATTACTAGTCCACTGGTTATCAAACAAACACATTTTTCTTAATCTCTTCACTAGCACCCTCACTAACAGTTCCCTTAATATTAATCCCCTCACTATCAATCACCTCTATTCTACTTCTGAAAATAAACGAGGCCATACTGTCTAGTTTATGGAAGACAATATGACAAATGTGTGTTTAATAGTGTCGAGCATTGTTACTAGACCACCAGATAAACACTATAATTAGAGCTTTTGCTGTTGTGAATCTTAATAATTTTTAATATTTATTTGGAGTTTTTTTTTTTTTTTTTTTCAATGAATAGGAAAAAGATAAGTTTAATCTCAAAAATTTTGGGGCAATAGTCTCAAGGTCTATTTTTTGGGCTAAAGGGTCAACAATTTAAAAAATTATTGCCTATCTGTCCACGTCATATATTTGCCTACCTGTTTGACAATGTGTCATTCCTCTATTCGTCCACATGTGATATGCCTATCTAATCTATAGGAAATTGTTTGGAATCCCCTTTTGAGCAGACCCCCACCACCTCCACAGTGATGTGGATCAATGATGTGTTTGTATTATTTTTTTTCTTTTTCTTTCTTACTTAGACCAATCACAAGTGAGTGGAGATTGTGGGGGTAATGTTTTGTGGAGGTCTGAATCATTACTGCTAATCTATATATCTATTCATATCACTATCACTATCACCAATTGCTGATGGCGATGCCTTTTTCAATGGTGATCTAGCGACAGTAAAGTAAAAATGAAAGCAATATTTTAACTAATAATTTGTTCTTCTCACTAAATAATTTCATTAATTATGTTTTTATGTCCATAAAAGATCAATCTTTGGATCTAATATCATATTCTCATAAAAATAGACATATCACCAATAAATTTTAGAAAAATATCAGGTAACAAAAAAAAAACTTTAACAAAAACATAATACTTGCAAAAAAAAACTATGTTATTAAAAAATAAATAAATAAAGTTTGGTTAAAAAAGAAGGAGGGGGGGGGGGGGGAATTTACTGTTTAGTGTGATTTTTCAAAAATAATTATAGATTCATGGAAAAGTCTATAACTTTAATTATTAAAATTTATAAAGTTTATCATTAATGTGATTTTTTTTTTTTTTTTACAAACAACCACTGAATTATTATTATTTCTCCAAAAAAATATCAATTTGATATGATATTTCTTTTTAATAGAAACAAATATAATTTTAAAAAATTAAAAATATTTTAAGCAAGTTAAAAAAAAAATTAAGGTAGCATTTGATAGAGTTTTCTACATATGATTTGAGAATAAAGTTGTATTTTGAGTTTATGAGTTTTGGAATTATGATTTGAGTGTAAAAAATTTGTTTGGTTATGAGTTTTGAAAAGAGTTTTGGAGGAAACTTTAAGTTTTTGAAATTAGAAAAGTTATTTGATTTAAAAATTTACAATTCATACCAAACACACAACCTAAAGTTCTATTTAAAACTTATATAAAAATTTACAAAATTCCAAAAATATTTTTTATTTAGAATATAAAAATAACAGGTGTCCAAGAAAAAAAAAAAAAAACCGATTTAAATAGGTGTGGAATTTTTCGAGGGACGTCCGGGTTAGCCAAATTTTCCCGCTTAGAAAAGAGTTTTCAAAATTAGGTATGGAATTATAATTTGAAAATTCAAAATAACCACCACACTCAAATGAATGAGTGGAAATATGTTTGGAATACATAACCAAATACAGCCTAGAGTTTGACTCTTATAACAAAATAAAAAGTTTTTAATTTTATCGATTTAAATATTAATTTGTTTGATTTATTTTCAATCTAAATTATCTACATATTTTTGTTAAGTAAAACTGACAAAAATATATATATTTTAACCATTAAACTTAATATAGGTATACATAAAACATGTAAAAGATTCTTTTTCATTCAATTTAATGATTAAAATATAAATTTCTATCAATTTTATCTAATAAAAATAGGTAATAATTATATTAAGAATAAATAAATAAAAATTATAATTTAAATTGATAAAATTAAAACTGACAATTTATTTTGTTTACCAGAATGTAACCTATAATTTTTATTTTATTTTATTTTCCATAAACATTTATTTAAGGGAAATGAATAATCCCCCTAAAAAAATCTCCCCTAATCCCCCTAATTTCTATTTTTGGTAAACTGTTTTTTTTTTTTTTTTTCTGTTTTCTTTTTTTTTTTTTTTTTTTTTTTACTTAAAACGGAAAAACGGGGGATTCGGGGAGGCCCCCTTTCGGGGGATGAAGCAGCGCCCTTTATTTAATATTTATTTTCCTCAAATTAATTTTTAAAGTCAACTCCTCTTCTAAAATACACACAATCTCTCTTGTATTATTTGTATGGATGGGGATGTGTAGTACTAGTGCGTACGACAGGAATGGAGAATTCCTCCTCCGCTACTTCCAACACCACAACCGTCTCCGCCGCCGATAAGGGCATGAGCTCAGAATCTGTGAAACGATGTGGTGGTTTCTTGAAAGGGGTTGGAACCTCTGACACCATTCCTCCGCAATTCGAGACCAAGGAATTATTCTCCGATTTCATTAGGGGACTCCTCAAGGTCGATCGAATCGAGCGCGGTCGAGTCTCCTGCTTCCTCTCCGTCAAACCTTCCGCTATGGTACCAACTTCCACTCTTCTTCCTCCAAATCAGATCCCTTTTGTTTTTTCTTTAGTCCCTTCAATCTCAAGAAGTTCTGTTTGGTTGCTGAGAAAATTCGGTGCGTTTTGATTTGTGGGAAAACTGAATGTTTTAAATAATAATAAATAAAAAAAATTGTAAAAAGATATTGAGTTTTCATGTTTTATGTTGACCTGGGTCCTGTTTGGTTGCCGGGAAAATGCAAGCGGAAGTAAGTGAAATTATTCTTTCTGGTTTGGATTGATGGTAAATCTGAGAAGCAAAACAAAATGAAGATAGGAATCTGTATCTTTACATTTGTATTGGCTCCTGAATTATGTGAACTGCAACGTGGCTTAGTCTTCCCCCCCTTTTTCCCCTTTTTCTTTCCTTCTGCAAATCAGACCCCTTTCATTTTTTCCATCACTCTGAAGTTCTGTTTGGTTGCTGAGGACTTATCTGAGTTTTGATTGGTGGGAAAACTGAAGGGTAAAAAGGATCATTGTAAAAAGATTGAATTTTCATCTTTTAGGTTTTCTGGGTCCTGTTTGCTGCTGAAAAAATTTACAAACAGAAGTAACAAATTTTAAATTTAGAGATCCTTTCTGTTTTTTTTGTTCCTTCCCCCTCACACTCTGAAGTTCTGTTTGGTTGCTAGACAATGCGGTAACTTGTCTCCATTTCGATTAGTGGGAAAATTGAATGTGAAAATAAGAACATGGTAAAAGATTGAATTTTTACGGTTTATGTTGTCTGGGGTCTCGTTTGATTGCCGGAAAAAATGCAAGCAGAAGTAAGTAAAATTAAATTTAGATCCTTCTGGTTGGATTGATGATAAATTTTTGGAAAGAGAAGAAAATGAGGATAGGAATCTGTATCTTTAACTTTGGCTTGGGCCATCTCCAGCCCGTACTCACATTTTTACTCAAATTTGATAAAAACTTGGTTAAAATATCATTTGATATAGAGTACTCCATTGGCTTGGCTTGGTTTGGTTTGGTTTGGTTATAGAGTACTCCAATGGCCAAAATCAAAATTTTGAGTAAAAATTCGACGAGTGGCACAATTGTAAATTTAGAAGCTATAATATCATCCCAAATTGTCTTTAGAAATTTGAGTAAAAAAAGAGCCCCCCTTAATTTGGGGAGTAAAACTCATTTTGGTATGAGTTTGAGTAAAAGAGTGGAGAGAGATTCTGATCATTGTTACTCGAATTTAAATTTGATATGAGCAAAGGGTAAGGATTGGAGATGCCCTTAGTTGAGTTGTCAAAATGCTTTTTCACTGTTTATTTCCTTTTCAGTTTTTCAAATGAGAAGGCACAATACATTGCATTCATGATTCATGATATATATCGTGTTTCCCATACCTCACTTCAGACCAAATTGAAGGTTTGATGTTTAATTAATAATAATGTGTTATTTAGAATTCTTATGGCGGATTGCATGGAGGGGCTGTTGCATCTGTGGCAGAGATGGTGTCAATTGCTTGTGCCAGAACTGTTGTAGGCAAAGATAAAGAGCTCTTTCTTGGAGAATTGGGCATCTCTTATCTGTCTGCTGCTCCCCGCAATGTGAGTCCTTCCATTTTACATTTATCATGATTCTCACCATGGGTTTTGCATGAATTGATGCTTCCTTCTATTAGATATGCTTTAAACCAACATTAATTGTGTTTTTTGTTATCTTGCAAATTTGTGTTTGTTGAATTTTACATTAGTTTGCGCATTTATGATAGTGTTCTTTTCATGGTGCCTGGTGACTTTGGTTTGAACTGTGGAAGCAATGATTTTCGGATATTTTGTTTCCAATTGGATTGATATGCCTATCTGGGTTTCTGTTTTTATTGCTCGAGAGGTTATGGTAATAATTGTTGTAATTCTGATACTACATCAACATGATTATTTATGATTATTGATTTTTCTCAGTATTGCATAACTCAACCTTCGTCTTAGTTAGGCCTTTTCTATATATGAATTGGATGATTGTTTGAAGTGAAGACGTGCGATGGAGAATGTGAAGGACGCACAAACAAGAGTTTGAGTTATATAAGAGTTTAAATTTGTTTAGGACTTTATTTTGATTGTAATTATTCGATTTTGTTACTTACCCTACATATGGTGTAATGATTTTATTAGATTTTGGTATAATTGAATTGATTAAGAATTCTCTCTTTCTTTGGCAATCCTTTATCTCTCTTTCTTCCTCATCTCCTCCTTTGCAGATTTTCTTCCAGTCAGTCGATTCTTCTCTGTTGCTCTGCAAATTTTCTTATTATCCCCTCTCACTCTCTGCAGATTTTCTTCCGTCTCAGTCTATTCTTCTCCTTTCGCTTCTCCTTTCCCTTTTTCTTCTCTGCTTCCCTTCACTATTTCCCCACTGATTCTACGTCAACTTACTTTTGGAGTCCATGCCTTGAAGTGTTGGATGTTGATGTAGGACAAGATTTTGGGAATTTTTATATTTTTAGTATTAATATTTTAGAATTAGTATTTTATTTAGAATATTGTAATTTAGTATAAATACTTTAGGATTATTAGGTTTCTTAATTTCTTTGATTTTGTTTTCCTATGAAGCACGGGTACCGGTATGGGTACGATACGAGTACGTTGATACGGTAAAATTAAAAAAAAATAAGGTATGGGTACAGCTTGGTATGCTTGTAAAAAAATATTTATTTTTAATTTAGAGCAATGCAAAAATTAATTAAATGCTTTAATTTGTTAAGGTCCAACCTACAATTAACATTTAATGCCAAAAGTAAAGGTAAATCAAAATTAAATCTCAATATATTAAATAACTTACAAATCATAGTTTAATTTTAAAAGCATACTAAGCATAAAACAAAAAATAAAAAAAGAGGTCTAGTGAAAAGAATTTTATCTCTGTAGTAGAAGAAAATATTATTTCAATTGAAGTACGGTACAGTTTGGGTATATACTAGGTACGTCTGGGTATGTCAAAAATTAAGAAGAAAAAATTTGGGTACCTGTTTCGTGTACCCAATACATATGCAGAAGTACCATACAAAGTGTCATACGTCGATAAGTACCTCGTACAAGTACAGCATGTTTTTTGAAGTACCCATGCTTCATAGCTGTTTTCCTAATTTCTTAGGTTTCTTGTTTTCCAAGAATGAGATTAGTTTATTATTTCCTAAGTTTAGATATCTTGGTGTCCAAGTTTACTTGGTCTCTAAGATTTAGATTATTATAAATAGTTATGTAAGTCTTATGACAAAGACAACTTTTATTCTACTTTTATGCAATACTATTTAGAATTTCCTCTTCCTTGTGGATTCAAAGTTCTATTTTTCTCGTGGATTTGAGACCCTATTCGTCTGCTAGAACGATATCTAGTCTCCCGTGTATTCCGCTGCATCAGATGTTGACTAACCAAAGAATACGTATGAAAGTAATATTGTTAAAATCAAGATTTTAAAATGGATGAGTAGTAATAGAAGACAAGATACAATAAGATAAAAGTATCTATGAGAGTTAGTGGTGGCACTATTGGGAAGAAGACTGCGGAAAATAAGCCAATTTTATTGTTTTGGGACCTAGAGTTGGCTAACATGAAGGAATGCCTTGATTCTTGTTGAAGGTTCTATATCTCACTATCCATTAAAGGAGATGGCCCTTGATATAGCTGAATGGGAGAAGAAAATAAAATTTATGTAGTTTGGATAAAGCTTTATTTTGTTGAATAACATTTTTATTTTGTTGGATAACATTTTGTAGTTGGGATAGAGCATGCTATTAGATGTAGGGGTCTAAATCAAGCCATATATCTCAAGATCGGCTCAAGGTTACCTTGCCTGGGACTTGTTCAAGGTGGGTTTCAAGGTAAGATGAGTAGAGCTCAAGCTTGAGTCTACCTACAGCTTGTTTGGTTTGTGAGCTGAGCTTGAACAAGACGCTGTTTGGCCCAATGTACTTGACTTGTGTGACATGCATGTGAAAAGGGTATAGTTCATAACTATGAAGCACGGACACGGACACGCGACACGATACGGACACGACACAGACACGCAAAAACGCAAATTTTCAAAAAATAGGGGACACGACACGTTGGAGACATGTTCAATATATATAATTAATTTTATTTATTATATGTCATAAAATTATTAAAAAAAATCAAATAAAGATAATAAAATATACAACATAACACTATTAAAATTATAAAAAATAAACATTTAATAATTGGTCCCTATAATAATTGGTCCCTATAAAAAAAATCAAAATAACACTACCACCCGTAGCCATTGTTTCAGAATTAATAATTGGTCCCTATAATAAAATTAATAAACATACATTATTAAAATTATATCCTCAAATAATAGAAAAGAAAAAATAAAATCAGAATATAAAAAAAAATAAAAGAAAAGAAAAAATAAAATAAAATCAGAATAAAAGAAAAAAAAATAAAAGAAAAAAATAAAATAAAATTAGAATTAGAATAAAAGAAAAAAAAATAAAAGAAAAAAATAAAAATAAAATCAGAATTAGAATAAAAGAAAAAAAGAAAAAAAAATAAAAGAAAAAAATGAAATCAGAAGGGGCGTAGAAGATCGACTGAGGAAAGAGGGCTGAGAGAGAGAGAGAGAGAGAGCGATTGAAGAAGATCGAAGAAGAGTCGTACCTTAACGAAGAAGAAGATCGCAGATCGCAGAAGAAGAAGCTCGACTGAAGATCGTAGACCGACGACAGATTAGGGCAAATTTTGATCGCAAACCGACGACAGATTAGGGCAAATTTTGATCGCAGATCGCAGGTCCTCTCTTTCTCATCCTTTCTCTTCTATTCGAAGTAGATTCAAAGTATGATTAGGGCAAATTTTGATATGTTTTTGCTCATTTTCAAATAGACCCCAAAAAAATTTAGTAAATTGTGAAATTGCCCCCCGCGCGTGTCCCAAACATGTCTATAACGTGTCCGGATGTAAAAAAATTTAAAAAAAGATGGGACACTCTCTGCTGAGTGTCGGACACGTGTCCACCGCGTGTCCGACGCGTGTCCGTGTCCGGCACGTGTCTGACATTGGTACGGAGCCCTCGGAGAGGTGTCCGTGCTTCATAGATTCATAATATCACGTGAGCATAAAGAACGTTCCAATGGAATCTTTTACATCACCAAAGCAGAAAAACCAAAGCACCACTGTAATAAAGTTCACGCAAACACGTCGCAAGAATGTAACCTTATAATCATGCTTTCTTAAAAGCTGTCATATTATCAGGTCACTATAATAAAGTCTTTAACTCACACTTAGGCACTAGTAACACATACTTGTAGTACCCCTTTAATTCTACTAATTTGACTAAAATAATATTTTGTACTGAGATGAGCAACTGGACAATGCAGGTAATTATTTGAGCCAAGCTGAGCAGAGCATTCAACACCGTGTTAGAAACGGAGCCAAGCCTGAACGTAACTTTTTAATATTTGACCATGCTTGGACAAAGCTTTCTAATATTTTGCATAACTTGAACATTGCGAAAACTATATTGAGCTAGGACTGAACAGCTATGAACTCAGCTTGAGTTAGAAGGAATATGAAATAGTTAATTGCATTTTTATTTAATTTTGTTCATGCATTGATCATTATGTCAACATTTACGGCAGGCAGCAGTGCTTCCATGTCACAGGCATTCTTTGGATGCAGAATCTGTAGTGGGGCTGTTTGGTGCAGCTTATGGAGCTGCTTATAGCTTTTTTATTATGGAAATTTGTGCCAAAGTGTTTGATATGGCTTGGGCTTACAGCTTATGAGCCAAAAATAGCTTAAATAAACTGGAAAAAGTTGATTATTGAGAAACAAGGAGAGGTGTTTTTAACTTCAGTTTTTTTTATTAACTTTAGCTTGTTAGAGGCTGCACCGCACATGCCCTATATACACTGACCCAAGTTATGATGTTTAAGTAGTTGATTTTGAGTGGCTTATATGACTATCAAAATATGCTTGATGCTTGCAGGAATTTATGGTATTGACGTCATTGTTACCTTTTTGTTTACTTTTGTATAACTTCTTTTTCTTTGAAATGGGGATTTTTTTTTTACTCACAGGCAGAATTGAATGTTAATGCATCTGTAGTAAGAAGTGGGAGAAACTTGACTGTAATTGCAGTTGAGTTCAAAGTCAAGGACTCTGAGCGTCTAGCTTATACTTCTCGCGCTACCTTCTACAACATGCCTGTTGCAAGTTTGTGAAGTTCCCCTTATGCCAACACATGAAGGATGAATGTCTAGGTATGTGATATTGTCCTATGACATTCCCATCACAAATTCCTTAGAAATATCATTAATTCATTTTTTTCCTTCTTATTTTGACATCCCATTACCGTGTTCTGAGAATCTGAGATGTTGCTGGTCAGTGACACTAAGAATCTGATAATAGAGCTATATAATATTAGTTGTCCCAAGACGCGTCCTGAATCTTTTTTTTTTTGCAGTTGTGGGATGGAAAGATAGTTCTTGTAAATCTTGATGAAAGTATTTCATGTAACCTAGGAGTAATTTTCACTTCTAAAAATGTTGTAGTTGTCCTCGTACATGGATGTTTTAGGTGAGATAAGGCAGTCGGATGTTTTATGCATCTAGAGGGTGTGGATATGGAAGATAGGAGCTAACAGGCGCATATTGTTTAGTTAAAAACAAAAAAACAAGAATGAAAAAGCAAAAGCAAGCAAACACGTTTCTGTCTGTGTCCTTAACTGGTGTGAGAGCATCTCCAACGTGATAGTTAAAATTGTGTACTATATATGACAAAACTGAGACTCAGTTTTGTTTGTTTGTTTGTTAGTTGAGGTAGTATGTGTTAAGTGAATAATGTATTTTTATATGTAAAAAATGGACCCCACCAATTTCTCATCTCTCTTCACCTTTTCCTCTTTTCATTCTCTCCTTTTTCTCCACCTACTCTTTCTCTCTCTCTCTCTCTCTCTCTCTCTCTCTCTCCACATTGTTAATATGCTCCTGGCAATTAACACACATTAGCAAACAAATGTGTTTAGAGAGCCCATTGGAGCACAATTTAATGGAAAAAAACTGTGCTAGCTGACAAAATCAGTTAATCTATGACACTGACAATGAGTTTGGAGAATTCATTGGAGATGCTCTGAGAAGGTAGAGAGTACTTGCTTACTTGGTGGGCCATCACGAATCACCATTCATGAGGTTCCAAGCAAATGGGTTTTCTATGGCCCTTCCTTCATCTTGCTTTTGAAGGATTCTTTAGCCAATTCATAAGATTTGTGGGTTGTTCTGGTTGCTTTCTACATTGATACCGGGTGTGTGGTTGAATCTAGCTGTTTGTATTTAACATTGCTTCCTCTGAACTTCCATGAATTATGTGTTCTTGATTTCTCTCATTTCCTATCATTCATTTATGACTTTGTGCCTCAATTTTAAGAGTATTAAGGGTGAAATTGTCTTTACACAAATCTGCAGGAATTGCTTCTTTTTTATTATTTATGAAGTTAAACCAAACAGATTTTTTACTTTTGGCTTATTTAGCCAAAAAGCAGCTTATTTAGGCCTATTTTGGGAAGTGGGTTAAAAGCCACTTCCCAGCTTTTAACCCACTTCCCTCTCTCACAAAAATATCAAAAAAAGCCAAAAAGCAGCTTTTAACCATCTTCAGTATAAGAATCACTGATGATGCTAAATCGCAAAAGTTTCTTTACTGTTGATTTTTTAAGTCTTGATAAGATCACATCTTAACTGTTGTGAGAGCTTACTTTTTCATCATCATGCTTGGCAGAAGCTGAAGGATTGAAGTGAAATATACCAGTTTTTTTTTTTTTCCATTATGTTACTGTTAAATTTTTCACTTGATTATGATATGATTTTGTTGTGCCTGTGGTATTAACAGTACTTTGAATTTTCATGCTGAAACAGATATGTTCGATGATAAAATGACAAATGATGGATTGATGCAGTAGAAATGCTAGCTGCTTGGAATTGGAACACTGGAACTACCATTTATTAGATGCCGATGCAAATGTTGAGATAATCTCAAGCATATGCAAAGATGAACAAATAAGGAGATAATAAATTATCCAGTATGTTGCTAATCATATTATGTTCAAGCAGTATTTGACACCAGAGTTCCCAAAAAGATATGTTTTATGTACAAGACTTTTGCACATATGTATATTTGTGTAATTGCTAGCTCTCGTATTAAATTGGAACTAAAATATTAGTTTTATTCATCAGAGCATATATATCCAATCTTGAATACTTGATGTTTGATCGGCACATGGCCATCATCAACTTTTACATGAGAGAGAGAGAGAGAGAGAGTTATGATGAGTTTTGTACATTTTTGTTTTATGTTCTTGAAAAAAGAAAGTTAAAAAATTGACACAATTTGTTTGATAAACTGTCTCTGAAAATAGTTTTTGAGAAATTTTCTTAAAGCACACAAAATTTGTTAGACATTTTTTAAGTTATAAAATTTTTAAAATTTTTTTTTGCACAAAAATGAAAACATTGAAAATGGAAACAATACTATACAGGCCCACAACATTAGTTAGAATGCTCATTTGTGCAGTGGCTTTTACAACTGGCCACTGCTGGAGGTTGACACTTCATTTGTTTCAACGGAATGGAAAATATTTTCTACGACTTTTTTTTTAAAAAATATTTTCCAGAGACTATTTTCTATAATTCTTTTCTTTTAAATTTTTTTTTTCTGGAGATACTATTTTCTTATATTTTATAGTCTTTAAAACTAATGTATTAATGATTGTACGAGTTGTGATGGGTGTTGATGGTTGTAGCAGCGAGGTAGACGTGCAGTTGTGGTAGTAGGTTGGAGGTAGTGGTGGTGTTGGGAAGAGGATGGGTGGTGGCAGTAGTGGTACTATAGTTTGAAAAATGTTTTTTCTTTTTTAAAAATAAAAATATTTTCTGCCCATGTAGACTTCTTTTCTGTTTACTACAAAAAAAATTCCTATTAACTTTCGTTTTACATTGTACCAAATGTCAGAGAATGCGATAAATATTTTTTCGTCCAAACAAATGAGCATGACAGGAAACCAAGAACAACTCTGCTCACCGGAGGCTGGGAGCAAACCAAGAGAACAAACTACATGCATGAAATTTCAAACAATTCAATAATAAGCAATGCATGAAATCATTTCACTTGATATTGCTCTTCAACTGGACATATTTGTTTCATACAAAAAGGCAAGTTAACAAGGTCACTGATCAACAGGAATGAGATCAATTCTTTACTCTTCCCTTAATTACTATCTGTCAGCCAAACACGAAGGAAAAAAATTGCATACAGACTCGATCACAGCACGAATTCTGCAGAGGCAATCTCACCAGTTTACAAACACGTGCTTTCAATCTGACCTCCCAGTTGCTGGCTTCCAGAATACCCCTTTGCCTCTATATGCAAACACCAGATGATTTTACTTACTAGCCCTTCACCATTGATTGTGCAGTGGTTTCTACCAAGATCTTCCAAGAATTATGAAGACGAGAAGCCCTGTGGGAGAGAGGAGCATATGAAAAGAAGAATTTCAGTGACTTAAAGGATGCTGGGAAGAATAAAAAAAAGGTTTCAAAATCATGTTGTTTGGTTACTTCGCGAAATTATAATATTGGTAAAGAATCATGTGGGGGGTCTGAAAGTTAAGTACACGGTCGAACTTGGTAAGATTGTTATTCTCTATCATGAGAATATCAAATATAAAAACACCATAGGTTATTTTAACGAGGATCAGAATGACTCCAAAAACCAAAGTTGATTTGACACACTGTTTCTAGATGCACAAAGTGAAGCACTAGTGTTGGTCTTTTTAATCTATTTTTCTTCTATATCAGAGAGAGAGAGAACTATTTGGGATTATGCAGAAACTAATTAAAAATTTAAAAAAAAGGATGTAGATACCAACCACCTCGTGAAGCCTCATGAAAATACAGCATCCACAAATGTTTCGGCATCAAAGGGTTGCAGGTCTTCTACACCTTCACCCACACCCACAAACTTTACAGGGATGCCAAGCTCATCAACCACGCTAACCTGCAAGCAGAGATTACAGTAGCACATAATCACCAAAATCACCCATTGATATATATGTATGTATGCATGTATGTATTAGAGGTGTGGGCATACACTACATGTGTGTGAAGTAGTTAGCCAAATCATGGCAGTTACTAAGTTTGCAATTAGATCTAAAAGGGTATTTTGGCAGTTAAACAAGGCTAGTTACATGGGGGTAATTTCGGAAAGAGAAAAGATGTGACATATTCACACGAAGCAGGTTGTACACTTCATATACTAGTATAGATATGTAGTCAATATACATATTAACTATCTATCTATCTATATTGTGCATTAAAATTGAGGAACCATCAGGAGTGAGCCATCCCTATAAAATGCTTTAATACAAAAATCTTAATTTGCGAGTTTACCACACAGCCACCTCTAGCAGAGCCATCAAGCTTTGTCAAAATCAAACCAGTTATTCCAACAACCTGCAAATGAAGTTTCAGTCAAACAACATACATAAAACATCTTTTGCGCACAATGGAAGCAATACTTTTGGTTTTGGTTGGTTGAACAACTGAGACATTTCATTGAAATGAATCATATTATTATCTTACTGTGCTCAGAGAATGATAAAAAGTAGTATAACAAGGCTGATTCAAAATATACATAATAAATGGCATGCAAGCACAGACAACCCTTTATGATCCTTAACACTCCTGCAAAACTAACACTGAAAAACAAGAGGTGAAAAACCATAAAAAGAGTGGATAATTGGTGGTGAGGTGGCTGGTGTGGAGCCTTCTGGGAGGATGGTAGGCATTGAGCTAGCATGAGACCACCGGATGAGGGGGATGTGAGAACTGAGGCTATCTTAGATGGAGTGGCAGTGAAAACCTTTTGAGCTTTCCGAAGAGGGTTGTGGCTTATTATGTAGCTGCATGCATGGAGGACACCTCCTATTGTAGGAGGCTGGACCATGTGAGCTAACTCGTATCTGAGGTTGCAGTAGGTGGTAGGTATGTTCAGCTGTACAGAGCATAACGTCTTGGTAATGCCTGGTTGTCCTCTTTTGGAATGAGGGGATATCGAATGAGGGGATAGCGAGGCACCTTGATGGACACTCAACTCTAGTCTCCAAGCCACAAGTCCTCTGGTCCGTGTGGGATCATAGGTTGCTTGAGCATCCCATGACCGCAACTCCAAACTCCAAAGGGGTTCTTAGGCCCTTAGGCCAACTGGAGGATGGAAAACCATTTGTGTGGTCAAACGATAGATGGTTGGCATAACCTTAATTGGGTCAAATTTTCATTCTTGCTACAATGAAAAATGGGTGCCTTACAGAAATTGTAACGACTTACTCTGGGATGAGGAAGCATGAGACGACAAAAGAAGAGAAGGGTGGTCCTTGGAGCATTTACAAAATTTGTGGACCTCTCTCCCTCTCCAAAAAAAAAAAAAAATTGCAATTATTTTGGGTGAAGGTGAAGAAACAAGCCTTCAAGCATGTTTTATGCCAAAATATGCAGAAAAAGACAATTGCCAATGCTGGCTGCGAAAGAATAATTTAATTCAAAAAGATATATAATCCATAGCTGATTCAGAAGTGATGTTTTGCTGAATGCACATAACTTCACAGGCAGTAGCAAGACAAGTCTGATATTCAAATTGATCACCTTTCCTAGAAGTACATATTTGGCTCAAGCATAGGACATGACACAGGTGATACAGAAAGATATACAAAAACATAAACACTATTGATAACAATCTTTATCAAAAGGCAAAGGCACAGGGTAATTACCTCATTGAACTCCCTTGCTTGTGGAAGCATATTCAAACCAGTTGTTCCATCCAGAACTAAAAGGATCTCCTGTAAAGATTAGGAAATAATTGTGGATAAAAATGAATTACCACATGACAAGGAAGATATGTAAATTTGGCAAAGTCAAAAAGGAATCTCCATCACATGATCCAGATATGATGAATACAAAAAAGTTATGCACAATATTGTGACACTAAGAGACAAATCAAACAAAACACAAAAGATGCATTAATAGCAGATGTATAACTTGTAAGTTTAGAGAAAAGAAAGAGTTAGGGAATGAGGTAGACTTCATTCCCTTTTATATTGATAATACTGAGTAATTACAGGAGTGCCATAAGGCATAATATAAGGAAACACAATCACACAATCACGCATTTCCTATTCTAACTTACTTCTTATTCTAATACTTTCCCTCAAGCTGGTGCGAAAATATCTCCCATTCCCAACTTGTTGAGAATGCCATGAAATGGTTTGCTCCCTAGCCCCATGATGAGAACATCGGCTAGTTGGTCTCCAATCTTCACAAATGGAATACATATGATACCACTAGTGAGTTTTTCCTTAATGAAGTGCCCATCAATTTCCACATGCTTAGTTCTATCATGCTGAACTGGATTATGAGCTATGTTGATTGCGGCCTTGTTGTCACAGTATAGTCACATGGAGTCATTCTGATGGATTCCCAAGTCTTCCAACGATAGTTTAATCCATAGTAACTCACATACACCCTGAGACATAGCCATGAATTCTACCTCAGCACTAGATCTAGCAACCACATTCTGTTTCTTGCTTCGCCATGTGACTAGGTTGCCACCAACAAATGTGCAATATCCGGAAGTTGATCGTCTGTCAGTGATGGATACAACCTAATCTGCATTAGTAAATGCCTCCACACTGAGATGGTCATGTTTTGAGAAATAGAGACCCTTTCCCGGAGAAGCTTTCAGGTATCTCAGGATTCTCATAACTGCCTCTAAGTGGGAAGTTCTCGAAGCATGCATAAACTAACTCACCATACTCACGGCAATGGCAATGTCTGAACGTGACTGGGATATGTATATGAGCTTTCCCACTAGTCTCTGGTATCTCCCCCTATCCACTGGATCTCCCTCTTGATCCTCACTCAGTTTCTAGCCCGGTTCTAGAGGTGTATCACATGGTCTACCTCTAAGCATTCCAGTTTCCTTTAGCAAGTCAAGCACATACTTTCTCTGACATATACTCTCTCTGACATATGAAAATGCCATCCTTGGACCGAACTACTTCAATGCCTAAAAAATACTTCAAATAGCCTAAGTCTTTGATTTCAAACTCCTCGACTAAGTATTCTTTCAAACGAGGAATCTCTTCCACATCATCTCCTGTCAGAACAATATCATCAACATAGACAATAAGAGCTGTGGTCTTAGCATGTGAGGAGTGCTTCACAAACAAGGTGTGATCAGCTTGACTTTGCTTGAACCCATATTTCAGCATAGCTTGAGCAAACCATTCGAACCGAGCCCTAGGAGACTGCTTTAGTCCATAAAGTGACTTTCAGAGCCTGCATACTTTACCATTGGACTTAGCATCCACAAAACTAGGAGGAATATCCATATAGACCTCTTCTGCTAGATCTCCATGAAGGAAGACATTCTTCACATCAAACTGATGAAGTGACCAATCCAAATTTGCAGCAAGAGAGAGTAAGATTCTCACAGAATTCATCTTAGCAACCGGTGCGAATGTCTCTTGGTAATCCATCGCATAAGTCTGAGTGAAGCTCTTAGCAACCAATCTTGCTTTGTATCGTTTTATGGAATCATCTACTTTGTGTTTTACCATGTACACCCACGTACACCCAACTAGATTTTTGCCTCGAGGTCACTTCACTAACTCCCAAGTGCCACTCTTGCTGAGAGCTCTCATCTCTTCCATCATGGCATGCTTCCATTCAGGAATAGAAAGAGCATCTTGAAAATTGGTAGGTAGACTCACAGAAGACACTTTAGATAGAAAAGTTTTATATGACGAAGACAGGTTAGAATAAGAGACGTGATTAGTAATAGGATGCTGAATACATGACCTAGCCCCCTTCCTATTAGCAATGGGAACATCATGATCTGAAATATCAGGAATAGGAGCATTAGAATCAGAATTACTAGGACTTTTAGGAGAGGGGTTTGGCTCTGGACACTCATCCGGAAAACAAGTTGGCAGTAGAGGAAGGAAAGCAGTCTCTTGCATCTAAGTGACTTGTTGTCTGTCCTTGTCCTGATATAAACTCTGCCTGCTTCCTTTCCTCAACAACTGCTGGCTCATCATCCTCTATCTGTTCAACCACTGACGGAAGTGAAACAGGAATCTCTTCACACTAAGGCTTCCCCTAAAAAGATGACTGTGATATCGGGGAGGTCGAAAAATAAGGCTGAGACTCAAAGAAAGTGACATCCATGGAGACAAACCATTTGTGAGTGGGAGGATGATAACACTTATAACTCTTTTTGGTGACAGAATAACCCAGAAAAACACACTTAAGAGACCTATGATCTAATTTACCACGAGTGGACGAATGATTATGGACAAAGCAAACACAGCCAAAAGTCTTAAGAGAAATGAAAAACCTGGAAGAGGTCGACCCGAACAAAATTTGAAAAGGTGTTTGCTTTTGAAGGACTTGGGTAGGAAGACGATTAATCAAATAAGCCGCAGTGAGAACCGCCTCCCCCTAATAGGATTGAGGAACCCGCATCTCAAAGGATAGGCAACGCGCGACATCAAGGAGATGGCGATTTTTGCGTTTTGCAACACCATTTTGTTGAGGGGTATTAGTGCATGAAGCCTAGTGAATAATGCCATGAGTGGTGAAGTAAGTGGCAAAACCAGAGTCAATATATTCCCCCCCATTATCAGAACATAGAATTTTGACAACTGCCCCAAACTGAGTACAAACCATTTTATGGAAGTTTTGAAATATAGAAAATACCCCACTTTTATCTTTCATCAAATAGACCGAAGTGGCCCAAGAACAATCATCTATGAAGGTAACAAACCATTTGTGACCGGTTAAAGACACAAAACGGGATGAATGTCATACATCAGAATGAATCAAAGAAAATGAAACAAAACTTTTATTATTAGGAGCAAAAGAGGCTCTATGTTGTTTTCCAAGTTGATAAAACTCACATTGAAAATCTGACACATTATTTTGCTCAAAAACAGAAGGAAATAAATGCTTAAATAATAAAAAAGAAGGATGTCCTAAGCGACGGTGCTACAGCTAGATGTCTTCCTTGGTGGATAGTAACTGAATAGATGAATGAGCCAACTTGTCGGTCTAATCCACAAGGTAGAGACCATGTTCCTCTCTACCACTGCCAATCCTCTTCCTCGTGATGAGGTCCTAAAAAAGACAATGATCAGGAAAAAAACATCATGCTACAATTTAAGTCACGAGTAATACGACTCAAAGATAAAAAATTAACACCAAAATTTGGAACATGGAGAACAGTGGACAAATGAAGGGAAGAGGTAGCCTGAATTAAACCTTTCCCGAACACAGATGACATAGTACCATCAGCAATACGCACTTTTCCTGACCCTAGGAGGGGTTATACTCTGAAAATAAATTAGAGGAGCCAGACATATGGTCGGAAGCACCAGAATCAATAATATATGGTACAGTCGTATGAGAGAGCAATGCATATGGGGAGGAAGCCAAGTTACCTGAATTGGCAAAAAAAGAAGAAGGTGCACCTGTAGTAGAAGTGGAGGCTCGACGGTCTAGCAAGTGGCGAAAAGCAATCTCAAAATCCAAGGCAGATAATCCCGAAACATCAGCAGTGGAGGAGACAACTCAAGATGAAGATGGTAACTCAACAGTGTCTGAAAGATGTGCTCGTGCATTGGCCCCTCGGCCTCTAGACTGACTAGACCTACCACTGCGAGTACCAGGACGGTCTCCTCGGCCACCAGAGGGGGTTCCATGCAGCTTCCAACAAGTTTCTCGTGTGGCGAGGTCGACGACAGTAGTCACAGTAAAGATTATCCTTTTCAGAGGAAGGACGAGAACCACGAGTCATACGGTCGCCATCGCGAGAGGGTGCAGAAACCAAGGCCAAGTGATTAGTAGTAGCAGAAGGAAGCATCGCAGAGCAGCGACTCTCCTCATTCTGCACAAAAGCAAAGGCTTCTTAGAGAGAACGAAGCACATCCATATCAAGTACTCTACTTCGAACTAGATCATACTCCACATTTAAGCCTTCAACCCGCTCTTGTACCATAAACTTCCAATAACCAACAGAATTAGTGGAACAGACAAGCTTGTAGTCCTGAAAGTGATCAAGTCGCTTCCACCCATTACGAAGGAAGGTAAAATACTGAACAATAGTCATCTCACCTTGGACAGACCTTTCAATGGAGCGATGTAACTCAAAAGCCTGGGAAAAGTTCCCCTTCCTGGAGTAAGTAGTAGTGACAGCCTCCCAAATATCCTGGGTAGTGTCCATAGACAGGTAGCCCTCACCGATCTCCGAAACCATAGAATGGATCAACCAACCCATAATCAGAGAATTGGCGATCTCCCACTGGTCATAACGAGGGTCTGTGATACTAGGTGCCTGGATCCTCCCATCAACATATCCCATCTTCCCTCGGCTTTTCAAGAAAATAGTCAGACTCTGCGACCACGCTAGGTAATTCTGACCGTTGAATAGAGAGGTAGTGATTTTAAGGCCAGGGTTGAGGTTATCAGTCATACTGGAAGGGATAATAGAACTCTCGCTCTGAGATGGCTGAGAGGTATGAGATTCATTGGTCAAATCTGCCATGGAGACTCCACTAACAATACCTCAAACACGATGTCAATCACAAACCCGGAAGATGAGTGGAAGGAAAGACACAACTTCTCCTATGAAAGCATAAAGAAGAAAAAGAACCTTTTTTTTTATTTATTTATTTAAAAAAAATGTAAACAGACCAAATAGGACAAAAAACAAAAACGACCAAGGTCAAACCAGGGCCATTTGTGAGGCTAGCCGACCACCTAGAGAGGACCCAAGGCCCTAGGCAACTAGCAGGGAGGCCTCAATGGCCCTAGGCGACCAGCAGGGAGGCCTCAATGGCCTTAGTCGAACCCCCAGGAGCAAGCGACAGTCACCAGAAGCCTAGTCGACTAACCAGGAGACCACGACGGCCCTAGTCGAACACCCATGAGCAAGCGACAGCCACCAGGAGACCACGATGGCTCTCTACAAACAGGAGAGGGCTGACGACTGTCCCAGGCAAAGGTTTGGGTGGCCTGGGTAGTCCTATGGTGGAAGAGAAGGAGGTTGTGATTGACTTTAGGTACCTCCTAATGAGACTCTGATACCATGTAGGTTTAGAGAAAAGAAAGAGTTAGGGAATGATGTAGACTTCATTCCCTTTTATATTGATAATATTAAGTAATTACAGGAGTGCCATAAGGCATAATATAAGGAAACATAATCACATAATCACGTATTTCCTATTCTAACTTACTTCCTATTCTAACATAACTTATTCAAGAGAAAGGTCAATGCAACAATTAAATTTAGAATGCCTTTTAAGTGACAAAAAGCTAATTGCAAGCATCAAGAAGGGGAAAAGAGATAAACTATTATCAATGACAATGCCAACACAAGACAAACCCAAAGGTTGCTACAAAACATAAAATTATTAGCTCCAAAGCGTAGATTCTAGTGAAGTACTCCCAACAAGCAGTAACAAAGAAAAATTATAATCAGCTACAAACTTGCCAAGATTGATAATGTCATTTTCGATGAAGCCAACAAGAAATCTTATTGATCATGGTGAACATTGTAGCTTTTCCAAAAAAAAATGGCACTACTATAAATTTAATTTATTCAAAGCAGTGTCTATGATTAACAATTGTAGGTACTTATGTCCACCTCCACTACATGGCATCACCATATCATCTCCATGTTGGTTAGCTTGTGCCAACATGTCAGCCTCGTGAGGCAACACATGGACCAATAACATATCTCTGTGTGCTCCCCTTTGGGTCGAGCCAAAATGGTCAGAGCAGGCATGCACGGTATCCTTGCTTATCCAAAGAATACTAAGGCACAAACCAGATTGCTCACAGCACTCCCTGACACGGCAATTGAGCAATCATCTTAAGAACATGTTATCATTTATATCTACCTCTACAACAGTCTGATTGGCACCCAAGGCTTAGCATACCTAATCATTGTAGTCCCACGATACAACCTCCAACTGCCATGGTTGCTAACCCTTATGGTTCGCCCCCTATAAGAGGCGGGTTTCCCCTTGCAGTAGATTGACAAGCCAACCCCATCTCCTTTGCAAGTTCAAAAGCATTCCCCAACCCCCCCCCCTCTCTCTCTCCCTCTCTCTCTCTCTCTCCATGTCAAAGATTGTCTTAGCTCTCCCCTCTTCCACCTCCGGTGATCCCTTGTCAGTTAAGTGTGTATCATCTTCCCATATGACCTAACTCCGGCCACTTCAAGCACTTCCTTCCACAACAATCACATGGTTGTTAAAATTGCAAAATTTCTTCCCTAATGGTGTACAAGCTCATTCTAGAACTTGAGTGTGGCTCAAGTGGTTGTACCTCTAGATTTTGAGGAATGTTTGGAGTTTAAGGTATGGACAAGTATGGAACACCTGGTTGTGCTAATCTAACATACTAACCTACTCACATCTTACCTAGTGCCCCCCAAAAAATAAACAAGCTGATTCCACTTAGTGTCGAACCACTTTTGTGTACCCGTAGTTAGAAATTGATCTCTAATTTGTATCCAAGAAGATAATATGCGAGATACTTGCCCCCTCCCCACTAAAATGGCAGTTACGACTGCTTGGATCTACGGGAAAAATAATTTCATAAGATATGTGCCACTTTTCCATACTTCAAAATATGACATTTTTCAATATATATATTCGCAAGTGGCACTTGTGGATGGCCTCCTTGAAACAAAAACCTACCAGCATTAATTTAGGGCTGAAAACAAATTGAGTTGTTCATGAACAACTCAAGCTCGGCTCGATTGCATTTCGTTCAAGATTGTTTGATTGTGTATTCAAGCCAAGCTCAAGCATAAATTCAAGCTCGACTAATATACAAGCCGAGCTCGAGCCTGTCTTCAAGCTCAAGCCTCTTTTGCATTACAAAATTACTAATTTTTTGGTTTTGATTCGACCTTCAAATTGAGTTCAGGCTTGATTAATATTTAACGAGCCGAGCTTGAATGAAAACATAGAACATGTCCCTAATATTAAACATTCAAGAGGGGGCGCTTGGGGCCACGCCCGTGGGCTCTGCCCAAGATTTGCCCGATCCACGTGGAGAGGGAGTGTTGCATGAGTCTTGAGATTAGTCAAGGTGCGCATAAGCTAACCCGAACACCTGGTCATCAAAAAAAATATATTAAAATTCAAGAGAAAGGTGCAAAAACTAGAGCTTACATTGGGTGTGCCAGGAACAACTTTACTGACAGCTTTCTTGCATGCAATCAATTCTTCCATCAGGCTGTAATTAGTGTGCAGACCTAAAGAAAAAGAAAGAAAAAGAAAAAAAAGGTCTTACTGAATTACCACCTTGAAACTAAATATAAGTAATACTAGTTACCATTAGAGTTCTCTATACTCACGTCCAGATGTGTCGCACAAAACAACATCAAAGCCACCTTCTTTCCCTCTTTTAACAGCCTGTGAAAGAACTATTCAGAAAGAACTTCAAGATCATATCTTAGCATTAGTACCATGTCAATCATATGTTCAGGGACAATCTGATTACAGAAAGGAGATGCCAAACTAAATTCATCAGGCATGCTAGTTTAGTTGTCAACCTGATGATGCTTTGGCCTTCTCTTTTTCAGCGACAACAATCTCACACCCCGTCCTCTCAGCCCAAATCTCCAGTTGATCACTAGCAGCTGCTCTAAATGTATCACCTGCTGCCATTAATACCTGACAATTTCAAACCATAAAGCAACAAAGATGAGACATCTGCTTGTGCCAAAACTTCTTCTCTTGCGAGCATAAGGATGTGAGGACAAACAAGGTCTTTTCTGAACTCTGAATATCAAGAAGCTAAACAAAATCCTTTTACTTATAAGATGAATAGTAGGTGTCGTAGATATTGACAATACTAGTGCCAGTCTCATATATTATAAGGTATCACATGTTAGAACCCTTGCATTTCCTTTTACCAAGTTCCACTGGCCTCCCCTTGATAAACGATTAAGAAACACCACAGGAATGAAGAGAGCACAGCATCTATCCATCAGAGGGGACACTATTTTCAATGCCTCAAGGCAGAATTCTGATGCTTTATGCTTAACCCATACTCATTTAATTTCATGATAGCAGACAAGAAGGGTGGCACATATGATATGTTAGCATATAATATATTAGCCGAAAGTGTTGCATTTTTTATTCACCAAAAGTTGCATTATATTAGGAGATTGTATTATTCTATGCCCTCAGGGCCTATCTTGTCTCTCTTGTAAACCCTAATTTCATCTATAAATAAGGGATGATTTTATATCATACCCTAAGCTGGTTAATCAAAGCTTCATGGTATCAGAGCCTGAGCTCTAGGGTTTCGGCACACCCTTACTCTAGGGTTCGAAACTTGCCTAGGTGGATCCTCTGCTGGGTCGATCTTCATCAGCCGGTGGCTCATTGGCTTCGGCTTCGGCTTCGGCTTCGTCTTCGTCTTCCGCCTCAGTCGCCGTCGTCCCCTTCTCCTCCATCTCTGTCACCGTCGATCACCTCTCGCCTCTCGCCGTCGATCTCGTCGAGCTCTGTCGCTCGTCTCGCCTCTCGCCTCTGTCGCCGTAGTCTCTGTTAGGTATGATATACCTCTGTTTTGTTTTGTATAAGACACCGACTCATACATGTATAAATAAATAAATAAAGCAGTATATATATAAAACAAAAAAACAAAAAAACAAAAACAAAAAAAAACAAAAACAAAAACCAAAAAAAAAAAAAAAAAATGATTTCTTAATTTTGTTATGCTCTTATAATGGTCATTGTGCCTGTTCTTTCACCACCACCTTCCGGGTTTGTGATTACCACTAGTTTTGTTGCGGGTTTGGTAGTATTGTATCCATGACAGATTCCTCCAGTGTGTCCCCTTCTTCTCAAACACCGAAGAGTGAGAATCCCATTATACCTACTACCATGACTGAGAACCCCAACCCTAGTATGAAAATCACCACCTCTCTCTTTAATGGTCAGAACTACCTAACATGATCTCAAAGTTTGACTATGTTTCTGAAGCGCAGAGGGAAGATGGGATATGTTGATGGCAGGATACAGGCACCTAGTACCACTGACTCAGGTTATGACTAATGGGAGATTAACAACTCCTTGATTATGAGTTGGCTTATCCATTCGATGGTTCCAGAACTTGGTGAGGGCTACTTGTCTATGGAGACTGCCCAGGAAGTTTGGGATGCTGTGGCTATCACCTATTCCCGCAAAGGGAATTTCTCACAGGCATTTGAGTTGCGCCGCTCTATTGAGAGCTCAATTCAGGGGGAGCAAACTGTTCTTCAGTACTTCACTTTCCTCACCAACGGCTGGAAATGCCTTGACCACCTGGAAGACTATAAGCCCGTTTGCCCTGCTGATTCTGTCGAGTACAAGAAGTTCATCGCACGGGAACGGGTCTTTAAATTTCTGGCCGGCCTAAATGTGGAATATGATCCAGTTAGGGGTCGAGTTCTGGGTATGGATACTCTTCCTTCACTTCAGGAGGCATTTGCCTATGTACAGAATGAGGAGAGTCGCCGGTCTGCTATGATGTCTCCCGTCTCTACTGACCGTTCAGCATTACTATCTACTCCTCGAGATGACCTCAGCCTGACTCCCATTCCTCCGTCTGCTGCTAAAGAGTCTGTCTTCTGTGATTATTGCAAGAAGCCGCGGCATACTCGTGAGACATGTTGGAAGCTTCATGGGACTCCATCTGGGGGTCGAGGTGATCAGTCTGGTTCTCGAGGCGGTCGGTCAGGTCAATCTAGAGGACGTGGTTCCTATTCCCGGGCTCATCAGACTAGTGCCGTTGATCCACTTGATTCTAACTCTGCTTCTGTTAGCCAAACTTCTGATACTGAGCTGGAGGATGCTTTGCGCCAATTGTTGGACCGCCGGTCTTCTCCTGCTCCCAGTACAGCTTCCTCATCCTTTGCCCGCTCAGGTAACTTAGCCTCTTCTCCTTGTGCTTTCCTGTGTCATAAGTCTTTGCCTTGGATCATTGATTCTGGTGCCTCAGATCATATGTCTGGCTCCTCTGATCTTTTCTCTGTCTATAAGTCCTCTTCAGGTCAGGACAAAGTTAGGATTGCCGATGGTACTGTTTCTTCCATTTCTGGAAAAGGTTTAGTCCACGTCACTCCTACCATACATCTGTCTTCTGTTCTCCATGTTCCCAATTTTTCTGTTAATCTGTTATCCTTGAGTCGTCTCACCCAAGATTTGAATTGTAGTGTGACGTTTTTTCCTGATCATTGTCTTTTTCAGGACCTTGTCACGAGGAGGACGATTGGCAGTGGTAGTGCAGAAAATGGTCTCTACTTCCTAGATCAACCGGACAAACTTGCTTATTCTTCCACCACATCTTCTACTACCCCCGCTGATTTATGGTTGTGGCATCGGCGTCTTGGGCATCCTTCATTTCATTTACTTAAGCATTTATTTCCTTCTGGTTTCGCCAATCCTCATGTGTCTGACTTTCTTTGTGAGTCTTGTCAACTCGGAAAACAGCACAGAGCTTCTTTTGCTCCCAGTTTGAATAAAAGTTTAGTTCCTTTTTCCTTAATACATTCTGATGTTTGGGGTCCCTCTCGTGTCATGTCTGTGAAAGGTCATCGATGGTTTGTTACATTTATTGATGATTTTTCTCGTACTACTTGGGTGTATCTCATGAAAGATAAGAGTGAGGTTTTCTCTGTGTTTCGCACTTTTCATACGATGATTTGTACTTAGTTTGAGGCCACTGTCAAAATCTTTCGTTCTGATAATGGCGGGGAATACATAGATTCTGGGTTACGACAATATTTCTCTACTCATGGCATTATCCATCAGACCTCTTGCACCAATACCCCTCAACAAAATGGGGTGGCGGAACGCAAGAATCGGCATCTTCTTGACATGGCTCGGTGCATGTGCTTTTCTATGAATGTGCCTCGGCCCTATTGGGGCGACGCTGTTCTCACTGCTGCCCATCTTATTAATCGTCTCCCTACCCAGGTCTTGCAAAAACAGGCTCCTCTTCATGTCCTCCTAGGTTCTCGGTCCTTGTTTTCTATTCCCCCCAAAATTTTTGGATGTGTCTGTTTTGTTCATAATCACTCTCTCTCTCTCGTGGTAAGTTGGACCCTCGCTCCCTCAAGTGTGTTTTCCTTGGTTACTCTCCTACTCAAAAGGGGTATAAATGTTACCACCCTTCGTCTCGTGAGTGGTTTGTATCCATGGATGTTACTTTCTTTGAGTCCCAGTCCTATTTCTTGTCCTCTCCAGTGTCACCGTCCTCATTTCCGGGGGAGCCTATGGTGGAAGTGAGTCCTGTGCCTCCTATGGTGGAACCAGTTGTTCTTGCACCACCCTCTTCTACTGGGACTCTAGAACCCACTGTCACCAAGGATAAGGTCGGGCATGTTTATGTCCGGGACATAGACAGACAACAAGTTAACTGGATACAAGGGACCACTTCTGCTACTCCACTGCCATCTCCTGCTTCTGATGAGAGTCTAGGTAACTTTGAATCTCTTGAATCCATTGATCTTGATGTTCCTATTGCCAAGAGGAAGGGTGTGAGATCTTGCACTCAACATCCTATCTCACAGTTTGTGTCATACTCTCATTTGTCATCCTCATATAGAGCATTTGTGTCCAATATTTCCTCTGTTAGCATTCCTAACCATTTTCAGGATGCTCTTGCTACCTCTGAGTGGAAACTAGCCATGATTGAGGAAATGAAAGCACTTAGGAAGAATGGCACTTGGGAATTGACTGAGTTACCTACGGGCAAACGACCTGTGGGATGTAAATGGGTATATACTGTGAAACACAAAGCAGATGGGTCTATTAAGCGTTACAAGGCAAGACTTGTGGCAAAAGGGTTTACTCAGACATATGGCATTGATTATCAGAAGACCTTCGCACCCATGGCTAAGATGAATTCAGTCAGAGTACTTCTCTCCCTAGCAGCTAATTTTGATTGGCCGCTTTATCAATTTGATGTCAAGAATGCCTTTCTCCATGGTGACCTCGAAGAAGAGGTATATATGGACATTCCTCCTGGTTTTGAGGATCATCAGACAGAAGGCAAAGTATGCAAGCTTCGGAAGTCATTATATGGTCTCAAACAGTCTCCAAGGGCTTGGTTTAAGAGATTCACTCAGGCTATGTTTAAATATGGCTTCAAACAAAGTCAGGCAGATCACACATTGTTTGTGAAACATTCCTCACGTGGTAAGACTACAGCACTTATTGTTTATGTAGATGACATAGTTCTTACAGGCAATGATAGTGAGGAAATACCTCTGTTAAAGAAATATTTAGCTAATGAGTTTGAAATCAAAGACTTGGGAAGCTTGAAGTATTTTCTGGGAATTGAAGTTGCTCGCTCTAAGGATGGGATATTTATCTCACAGAGAAAATATGTGCTTGACCTGTTGAAGGAAACTGGGATGCTTGGCTGCAAGGCATGCGCCACTCCACTGGAACCTAATCAGAAATTAGGGGATGATGAAGGAGGAGAAGTTGTCGATAGGGGGAGCTATCAGCGATTAGTGGGTAAACTCACTTACCTATCTCACTCCCGTCCTGATATTGTTGTTGCTGTCAGTGTGGTTAGTCAGTTTATGCATGCTCCTCATCAGATTCACCTTGAGGCTGTCATGAGAATCTTGAGGTACTTGAAGTCTGCCCCTGGTAAGGGTCTTTATTTTTCAAAGTATGATCATCTTCGTGTGGAAGCCTATACAGATGCTGACTGGGCTGGATCAGTAACTGATAGGAGATCAACTTCAGGGTATTGCACATTTGTTGGAGGCAACCTAGTTACTTGGAGGAGTAAGAAACAGAATGTGGTTGCCAGGTCAAGCGCAGAAGCTGAGTTTAAAGCTATGGCACAAGGTGTGTGTGAACTTTTATGGATCAAGTTATTGTTGAGTGATCTAGGTATTGATCAGAAGGACTCCATGCGGTTATACTGTGATAATAAGGCCGCCATCAACATCGCTCACAATCCAGTTCAACATGACAGGACAAAACACGTTGAGATTGATCGCCACTTCATTAAGGAGAAACTTACTAGTGGTACCATTTGTACTCCTTTTGTCCAGTCTGGTGAACAACTTGCTGACATTCTCACCAAGGGGGTTGGAAATAAACCATTTCATGACATATTAGGCAAGCTGGGCATGAGAGATATCTTCGCACCAGCTTGAGGGGGAGTGTTAGTATATAATATATTAGCCGAAAGTGTTGCATTTTTTATTCACTGAAAGTTGCATTATATTAGGGGATTGTATTATTCTATGCCCTCAGGGCCTATCTTGTCTCTCTTGTAAACCCTAATTTCATCTATAAATAAGGGATGATTTTATATCATACCCTAAGCTGGTTAATCAAAGCTTCATGATATGGTTATTTCTGACCTCATTGACAAACAAACAAAAAAAACACCACACCCTTGTGTGCAAATAATAGTAACTAATTTCAATAATAGCTACTTTAAGAAATTAAAACACAGATTTCAACCAATAGAAGCACTTAGGCAATAAAAATTTGGGCAGATGAAAGCATGTCCTCACTTGAATAGATAATATGACACACAATCATTTTTGTTAATGTTAGTCAACTGTCCCACCAAATCTGCTTCAACTTCCTCCAGCATCAGTCACAAACTACATGCACCGTACACAGCCCAAGCATGAAACTGGTGCTAGTATGTTTGGGTTGAGTTCGCTTTTGGTTTGGCATCAATCCAAAATAAAATGGATTTGAACCGCCTAAGTCATTATCATTCATGGATGCTCCAACATAGTACCATATGACATTCTTTCATCTATCTTCAACTATTCCAGTCCAAAACCAATCGGCTGTTTTTCCAGGTAAGTTGACTTTACTAGCCTGGGAGTTACCCAATCGAGGTATCCCAGACCAATTATGGCCTAACTACAAAATGGAGGGTTGCCGAACACTACAAAATCTTTTGGAGCATTCAAAGCCTCGCAGGCCAATTTATCCTCACATCCATTGGCTTCCCTACATAAGTGATTAACCGGATAGCTCCATTCCCTATTTAGAAGAGATCTGATCTCCAAACTGATTATAATCCGGATGCCTAGTTCAATAACAAGAAGCCGAAATCCTCTGGACCAAGCTAAACTCAGACCTTGGTGAATAGCCCAGAGCTCAGCCGTCACCACTGAAACTTCCCCCAAGTAAATCCCAAGAGCCATCACCCTGAGCAGTCCCTTATCAAACCCCCAACAAAACCACGGCAAGAAGCCTCACCCACAGCCCCATCCACATTAACTTTCAGTGTTTCACCCAATTCATCTCCGGCAGATTCCATTTAACACGTACCACTTGATCATGCTTCTGCAGAATAGAAACTCATAGCTACCTCCGCTTTTGCTATTTCCCGGTTTATAGCTAGAATGGAGGTTATTCATAAGGCTATTTCACCAGAACTAAATCTGATCTGCCACACCCATGAACCATAGGACCTAGTTTCCCATCACCCAGTCTGACCACCACTCCTGATGAATATGTATATCAATCCAGTTCTTCAGTGGGCAAACAAAAAATAGGGTCCGCAAACTAGGCTGTACTAATCTGGACCATATGTATCGTGGTAGAGAACAGTCCCTAAGTTAACTTCAAGCGTTGTGAAGTTACATATGGCATGTCAAGTCCAATTGAAGAAATCGAGAGTAGATAACATTCTGGTGTTATTTATCAAGTCTAGGTAAATCATTCAGCTGAATACTATTGCAAAAGGAAAATCAAGATAACAGTATCTCACCTTAGCCCCTTCCTTCTTCAATCTGTGGGCCAGCTTTCCTGTAATCAAGAAGTTCATCAGTTACTTTATTTCTTGTATCTTCAATATTTGAAGAGAAAACAACAGATTCATATATCCGTCATCATAATAAGTGTCACTGGAGAGAGATTTCCTAGAGAACATAACAAATTCTTTCTTTTTCTTTGATTATTCCCCGCAAAACCATATATTGATAGTTAGAAAATCAGCTGACATTTTTTAGGATTCATTACCACCTCAGTTCTACTTCTATGTCTTACCAAGAGATGTCGTTTTTCCACCTCCATTGACACCTACAATTATTATCACAGCTGGTTTCCTGGTAGTATAACAAAAACAAAACAACAAAGACTTTAAATTAGATCCAACCCAATTATCAGCACAACAATCAATTTAAAAATTGAAACCTAAAAATATCCCAAACCTGAATCCAAGTTGAAGCTCTGTTTTATTCCCTTTCTTAGTTACCAAATCCAACACACACTTCTTCAAGGCATCCTACAACAATAAAAATCCACATTAAAAATCAAATTAACCAATGCTGGTCTGTTTGGTTGGTTAGAAAATTTTACAATGACATTTAAATCTACACCAACATTTAGAACCCAATAAGAAAAATCACTCCAACAAACCCACATTAAGTAAAATAGGCAAGGAAAATTTCTTTTCCTTTCTTTTATTTCCTCAAGTTCCTAAGCAGCCAAATGCAGGCCAGGTTTGTGTAAATTTAAAATTCATAATGATTACCTTTATCTCGCTTCCCGATTTGAGCTTCCCAGCATATATATCATCCCGCAAGCTCTCCACAATCTTAATAGTAATCTTTGGCCCGAAATCAGCAACCAGCAAAGCCTAAAATAAATAAATAATAGTAATAAAACGAAAACCTCCAAATTGTAGTTATAAAATTTTCCACAACTTAAAAATTCAAACAACTAACATGAACTTAAATTTCAAATCCCACTTGTTTATACAGTAAATAAATACTTCCACATTTTCAAATCATAATTATATACTATTTTCTGCATTTTCTTCAAAATTCACACTAGGGATGGCAATGGGGTGGGTAGAGTAGGTTTTACCCTCCCCTTCCCCAATCTCCAATTTTTATTTTTTTTCCCATCCCCAATCCCCAACAGAGACCAATTTCTTACTACCAGCCTCACCCCTCAAGGGGATCGGTTTTCCCCGCCCCTAGCATCCCTGCCCCATTGCTTTGCTTTAGGTATATCTTCATAATATAAACAAATCAAAAGCAAAAATTAAGAATTGAAAAAAGTGAGTGGAAGAGACAAATCGATTAAGATTGTGTTTGGTTTATAGATTTGAGGATAGATTTAGATAGATTTTATACACTTTTTTCTTCAAATCTCTTCTCAAATTCATGAACCAAATACAGTCTAAAAAAAAAAAACCCAGTTAAAGGCTACTAAAAATTTCTCTTCTTTTCTAGCAAATTCTCAGCAATCAAACATAGGAACCCAACAAAAGTGCAAGTACCTAAGCTTTTCATTTGCTCACACACACACACACACACACACACACACACACACAAAAAAAAAAAAATAGAAGCAAACGTAGAGGAACAAACTACTATAATTTTCTCTTCTTTTCTCGCAATTTCTAAACAACCAAACAAAGCATAAATTATGGTTTCAACTCTCACCTTGCAAATGACTCGACCCTCACCACCATCACTTACCGCTTCCAAGTTCCAATTCCTTAGTCCTCAGTCCAAAGCTACTTTCTCTCTCTACATACACACACACACACACATATATGTCTGTAATCTGTAATAGTAGTTTCTTTTTTTTTTTATTTTCCTGACTCAAAACCCTATTAAAGTTGTCTGCTTTAGGTTTGTGATTTCTTTAGATGCTTGATGTCCTGTGAATTGATCTGAGTGGTGTGTATGGCATATGCGAACCAGAATCAAGGTGCTTTTGTTCTATATCATCAATTGATTGATCTTCGCTCTCTGAACCAACCTATTACCTTCGACTCGCCTGATGAACCACTTGTGGTCGAGATGGGAGAGGTCGATGCTGAGCCTCTCGGCGGCCATGGTTCAGACCTTGAGCTCTGTCGCTTCTTCCAAGTCCGCATCTTTAAGATTTTGATCACTATTTCTTCGATTTTTTTGCTTGACCTTGACTTGGAGACAAGGGGACGGGTAATTCACTAGTGGGTATTCACCAATCCAGCCCCGAAAAAATCGGGGATTCACTGACCAATATTATATCTGCCCCGTGGGGGAAAATTTTGGAGGACTCCACTCTAATAATAGCAGGGCGGGGTGTGTCTCCATCGGATTCGGGTTTAATTGCCATCCCTAATTCACACAAAACATTAACAACTAACATGAACTTCAATTTCAAACTCCACTTGTTTATTCATCAAATACTTCCACGTAGTTGCTAAATTGTTGACAATATATATCAAAATATTCATATATGCAAACATCCATTCATGAATATATATATGTATATACAGGGTTAATTTCATTTTATCCACTAAACTGTTGTCATTTTTTCTATTTCATCACTAAACTATCAATTTCATCTATTTAGTTTCTGATTTCGATCCCCGTCCCAATCAGTAAGCCTAACCTAATGGGCAAAAAGCTAATTTTACAACTAAAATAATTTAAATCATATAAGGGTTAATTTTTAATTCCGCCGGGGTTACTTAATAACTCTGCCAGTCCAAGCCCAGGTAATGGAGGAGGGTTGTGTACACGTAAAAAAGCAGCTCGGATCCTTTATGACATGAAGCCAAAAAAGGGTTAATTTCATTTTCTGCCTCTGAATTATTGTCAAATTATCTACTTAGTCCCTAAACTAGAAATTGAGTACATAAATTAAAGTCTATTAGTTCCTAAATTAAAATATTTAATTCAAATCAAGTTAATGGTCGAAAGGATTACAAAAATAAAATGTAATTAATAAAATAAAAGGCATTACCTAGTTAAGAAAAAAATTTATTCTAGAACAAGCTTAAATTTCTATTATATCTTTGCCTAGGCTCAATGTTACTAACTTGGATAACCTTCTCGAATTGGACTAAATTATACATACCTTGAGCTGAAATTAAAATTCTAAACACTAAAATAGATTAAATTGATAACTTATGGATGAAATTAAAAAAATAAAAAATAAAAAGACAATTAGAAACTCAAAAGACTAATGTAAATAGATGAAATTGATAGAAAAAATTGGATAAAAGTGAAATTAACCTATGAGAGAGAGTGAGGAGAGAGAGGGACCTCTTCTAATTCGTCGAGGACGCGGTCGGTGTCGGAGAGATTCCAGTAGAGGAGGAGCTCGTCGATGACGGCGAGGTTGTCGCGGGTCTTGGAGAATCCGGAGAAGAGTTTATCGACGTCGCTTTTGGCCTTCTCTTTGATCAAACGACCGAGTTTGGTGAAGAACCCGGTCTGCCCAGCAGAGCATCTGAACCGGGAAGGCCAGACTCGGGTGGTCTGAATCGGAGAGGACCGCCGAGTTCGAGGGAGGTTGAAGACAACTGTACTCATTGAAGAAGAAGCACAGGCCATTTGTGTATTTGAAAAACCTTCACTCTGTTCGAAAGCCTCTCTCTGCTCTCTAAACTGGCAAGTGAGGATAACACACCTCCCAACGACCGACGAAGGCGCTGTTTGGTGAATTTTTTTATTTTTTTTTTTAAGTTAAAAATTGATAATTAAAAAATTAAAAATTAAACTATAAAACACCTCTTTTAGTTTTCAAGTAATTAATTTTTTAAAATTTATTTAAATTATTTTTGATTAATAAACTATGTATAGAAGATGCACTAAATACTACCGCATAAACTCCCAAATTAAAATAAACTATAATCACTTTTGAAACTAGTTGGAAATAGCTTGGGTTAATTTAACATTTCTTTGATGGAAAAATAAAAAATATAAAAAAAATTAGGAAGTAAAAAAAATAATTGTAAATTTATAAAGGGATTTTTTTTTAGGGTCTCTGGTATTAAGATTTTATAGCATAAAGTACATTTAATATTTTCATAATATCTAAGATCTCTCAATTTGATCCAGAGAAATTCTCTCCAACCTAGAGAAATTCTCTGTTTCTCTACAGAGAAATTTTCAGATTATGTAAAGAACTAACAACTATGGTTTTTAACTCAAAAAAAAAAAAAAAAAAAAAGGGCAAAACAACAACACCACCACCAACACTGATGCAAAGAGAAATATGCACACCAGACAGATCATGCACAAAATTATTATACTGAGTATAACCAAGAAACAAAATTTCTTTGAACTTTCAAATTTCTCTGACCCACTCTCTAGAGAATTTCTCTGACCTTCCCTCCTCTCCAAAGAAATTTCCCTTCTCTCCAGAGAAAATTGAAATTTCTATGAACAAAATTATTTGCTTCTGTAGAATCCTTTCTCTATGAAACCAGAGAAGATTCAAATCCTTTACCAGAGAAAATTCAAAATCTTGTACCAGAGAACTGAGTACAGCCAAGAAAAATTCCTCTAATCCACTCTCCAGAGAATTTCTCTGGCCTTCCCTCCTCTCTAGAGAAATTTCCCTTTTCTCCAGAGAAAATTGAAATTTCCCCGAACAAAATTATTTGCTTTTGTAAAATCCTTTCTCTGTGAAACCAGAAAAAATTCAAAATCTTATATCAGAGAAAATTGAAATCATAAAAAATTTCAAATCCTTTACCAATCAAATCTTTATCAGTTGAATAGAAAAGAAAGAATGAGAAGTGTATTATATATACTAATAGTACACAACCAAAGTAAAATGCTCACTAGATAAAATTATGGACCAGAGAAATTACGGACTAGAGACTAAAACACAGAGAAAATACGTCTTCTATTGATTTGAAAAGTTACTGAAAATAAATTGCTCAAATTCATACATTCGCACTACCAATGGCTGACATACATACGCAGCTCAAACAGTAAGAGCTATTAGAGAGAGATTCTAGAGAGAGTTTGAGATTCCAAAGAGAGAGAGAAATAACGGCGGCAATGTAGATCTGATGTTGTTTCCTACCGGTCCACGCGAGCAAACCGCCGAGGAGCTTGACCAATCTAGGCTCGGCGGTGGGTTCAGATCGTATGGAGACGAGTCTTCGAAATCGCGGTAGAGCAGCGTAGGAACGAAGATTCGAACCGAGCATTAGGACTGTCTCGTGCTGAAAAGGTTGATGATTGGGAGACATCGAAGAAGTTTTTATCTAGTAATGGTTTTGAAAGAAGAGATAGATGAGAGAGATGAGGGTTTTTTTGGGTCTAAGTCTAGGACTGATGATTTTGAGAGTTGGGTATCGAAGAAGAGCTTTGTTCCTTCGGAGGAAAGTCAAATTTCTCTGGTATGATATATGGGTGTAGGTTTAGGGACCTTAGATATCAAAAAATAATATTATGGATCTTTTCCATTACTAAAAATGGGAGAGGGACCTTAAACTAATTTTCTCATTTATAAAAAGGATTTTTATTGGTAAATCTCATTTAGAAATGTTCTAACCCAAGAAATCAATGAATAAATTTTTTAATCCACTTAGTCCCATGTATTTATATTTTTATTCTTAATTTACACTATTTTCTTAAACTCTTATATTCTTATATTTAATATTGATATTTAATGTTGGGGAGGAGAGAGAAGGGAAAGGACCAAGGCATAGGAAACTTTATACACAAATTAAATAACATTGATGTTATTATTTTATATTATTATATAATGTGAATATATTTTCAATTGACAACACATTAAAAAATAATGTGAACATTTTCTCACATCTGATGTGAATATATTTTTAATTGACAACACATTAAAAATAATGTGAATATTCTCTCTCATCTGATGTGAACGCTTACAACACCTTTCCGGAAAATTCTCTCTTATCTAATAATGTAGTGATGTGAACGTTCACAACATGTAAATATTCTTATTTTTAATTGACAACACATTAAAAATAACGTTTATTGTATTTTCAATTGATAATACAATCTTATTCACAGCATGTAGTGATGTGAACGTTCACAACATGTGTCTCTCATCTAATGTAGTGATATGAACGTTCACATTCGTATGTTTTAGTATGAATATTCACATCATATAATTGACAACATAATGACAAAAATTCATTTCAAATTAATATGAATATAATGATGTGAATATTCATTTCAATTACATGATGTGAATATTCGCATAATGTAATTGATAACACAATGACAAAAATTCATTTCAAATTAATGTGAATATAATGGCAGTCAATATCCTGATGTATGGGAACTACCAAAACATAATGACAATTAACATTAAATATTAACATTAATAGGAGGATGAGAATTTGAGGATATTTTGGGCTTCTTACCTCAAATAGGATCTAATAGAATAGTTAAAAAGAACATGAGTTAGATGAAGGATTAATCAAAAAAGCTCTCTTTATAAAACTATAACACTTATTTATACAAGCGGGAATTACTTAACAGTAAAACAAAAAAAAATTACACAAATATAGTAGACACAAACTTTGTGGAGATGCAACTCTAAGTTGCACCCCCTCCATGTTTGTATAGTTTTCTTTTTTCTGTTTCACTTTTAAGTAATTGGCCCTTTATGCAATCTATTGCATAAATCACTTTGATGGATTTGTAACTTACTTTGATGAGTAAATCACTTTGATGGATTTGTAACTTACTTTGATGAGTTTGTAATTATCTTTATAAGTTGAGAAATTCTACATACATAATATTTTTAGCTTATTATACCTTTTATTTTTATATTTTGGGTAAATTACATTGACACCCCTTGAGGTTTATATTTATTATAGTTCTCCTCTCACTTTTTAAAAATTACATCTCCCTCCCTGAGGTTTAAAGTTTCATTGCAGATTCCCTCTCTCAATAATTTAATTTTTTTAAATACCAATTTTACCCTCACTGGGTAAATTACATTGATACCCCTCACATTTTAGAAATTATAATCCTCTCCCTAAAGTTTAAATTAGCATTACCAATTGCCCCCTCGGTTAGTACTAGTTAGAAAAAAATTCATTGAAAAAAAAAATTAATTGAAAAAAAATTTTGTTAGTAAAATTTTTAAATTTCTGTTTAAAAACCAACATAAACTCATTTTTTGAATTTACGTTTTTTTCTCAAATTTACAAATTGAGACAACAATTTATAAACCAAAAAAATATCAAACAAGTTTTTATGACAGTTTTTAAAATTTTTGTAAATATAAATTGAAAACTGAAAATGAAATAGTTATCAAACAAGCCTCAAATGGTAAAAATATCGTAAAATTAACAAATAATTAAATAAGTTATTAACGTAAGAAATGACTTATCAAAAAATTCTTAAGCTATTATGGTTTGATTTTCAGATTTTTTTTAAAAAAAAATTAAAAATTAATTTGGTTAAGAAATAAAAAATAAAAAATAATTATCATTTAAGGGTAAAAACTAATTATCATTTTAACTTTTGGTCAAGTTATATACATAAGTATGGTTGTTTCAATGGGTTGTTTGAGATGTTCTAAATAAGTACACTTTTTGACTTTTTATGAAATATGAGTTCGGTTTGAAGTGATGTGGTAGAGAGGTGATGTGACTTAAATAAGATGATGTGATTTAAATAGGATAGTGACTTTTTGACTTTTTAACTTTTTTTGAAGATATAGCCTAATTTGTAAAAAATTATTTCTAACCACTCAAAAGACAAAAATTATATAAAAATGATAATTATTTTTTATTTTTTATTTCTTAACCAAATTAATTTTTAATTTTTTTTAAAAAAAATTCTAAAAATCAGACCATACTCCGTTTGGCAAGAACTTTTTTGGGCTTTTTTGGCTATTTTAGCCACAAAAGACAAAATAGGCTTTTTTAGCCACAAAAAACAAAACATCACATCCAACTCATAATCATTACACTCCTCTCTCACAAAAAAAGTCAAAAAAGCCAAAAAGCCCTTCCCAAACCAAACTTTTAAGCCCAGGCTAAAAAAGCCAAAAAAACCAAAAAGCCAAAAAGCCAACCCACTTCCCAAACGGAGGCTTAAGAATCTTTTGATAAGTCATTTCTTACGTTGGTAACTTATTTAATTATTTGTTAATTTTATGACTTTTTTACCATCTGATGCCTGTTTGGTAACTATTTCGTTTTCAGTTTTCAATTTATGTTTACAAAAATTTTAAAAACTATCATAAAAACTTGTTTGATAATTTTTTTGGTTTATAAATGGTTGTCTCAATTTGTAAATTTGAGAAAAAAACGTAAATTCAAAAAATGAGTTTACGTTGGTTTTTAAACAGAAATTTAAAAATTTTACTAACAAAATTTTTTTTCAATTTTTTTTTTAATGAATTTTTTTTCCAACTAATACTAACCAATGGGGCAATTGGTAATGCTACTTTAAACCTTAGGGAGGGGATTGTAATTTCTAAAATGTAAGGGGGTGTCAATGTAATTTACCTAGTGATGGCAAAATTGGTATTTAAAAAAATTAAATTGTTGAAGGGGGAATTTGTAATGAAACTTTAAACCTCATGAAAGGATATGTAATTTCCAAAAGGTGAGAGGGAAACTGTAATAAATATAAATTTCATGAGGTGTTAGTGTAATTTACCCTTATATTTTTTATTACATTTTTATCTTTTTGTAAAATTATTACTAGCATGTATTTGGTTCATGGATTTGACGAGAGATTTGGAAAAGAAAAAAGAAAGAAAAATGTGATAAATTACAGTTTGCCCCTTTTATGTTTGACTGCTTCCCCACTTTGGCCCTTAAAATTTATTTTTTCATACTTCGGCCATTTATGTTTCAAATTTTTTCATTTTACTCTTAAAGTTAACTTTTGTTCAAAATTAGACAGAAAATGCCACAATAGCTATCACATAATATAAAAAATATATTATATTAAAATTTAAGTTTATGTTATAGGTTTATATAATAAAATATTTTATGTCATGTAATTGTCAACGTGTCATTTTCTGTTTATTTTTTAACAAAAATTAGCTTTAAGAGTAAATTATAAAAAACTTGAAATATGAATGGGCCAAAGTGGAAAAAAAAATAAACTTTAAAGGGCAAAGTGTAATTTATCCTAAATTATATTTGGATCGTAAATCTGATTAGAAATTTGCAAAGAAAAGTATTTGAAAAAAGAAGAAGAAGAAGATAAATCAAGAAATATTTAGTTTATATTTTATTTACAGTCACCTCCCTTGAAGTTTCTGATAATTACACTAGCTCTCCTCATTTTTTTAAAAATACATTGACCTTTCCTAAGATTTACTTTTGATTTGTAGATTCTCCCAATCTGTTAGTTGACCATTAGTGACTAATGGTTTTGTTTTTTTCAATGGTTAGTTATTAGATTAGTACATATGAGGATTTCAGTTTAGTTTGTATAACATTTGATGTCATTATCTGATTTTCTATGCTCAAATCATAATTCTAAAACTTATAAACTCAAAATACAACTCATATTCTCAAATTATAATTAGAAAACTTTACCAAACACAGCCTTAATTTTTTGTATGAATATTCTATTCAATAAGCCTTAAAAAATGAACGGTTCGGATTATCAAAACGGGACATAAGATGGGCTCCACGGATTCCTCAAATTATTTCACGTTAATCTCAGTATAAGAAAAACTCGATCCTTTATTTATCTATAAAGTCTTCATTTACCACAAAAATAGAAATAAATAAGTTGCGGTGTTGATTACCACAAATGTCATAACTAATTTTTTTTTTCAATTATAAGTAATAAAAAAAAAAGAACAAGTGAGTCATAAATAAACAACCATATAAGGTATAACTAAAATGATAATCGCACATTCAATGATTATCAACAAAAATATCTCTAATATTAAAATTGCGAAACTAACCCTCTCATTAACGCCGTTAGTCACAGGAGAGGTCAATGTAATTTCAAAAAAATAAAAGGAGTTTGGTGTAATTGTCAAGAACCTCAAGAAAGATGACTATAATTTACCTTTTTTTTAATTTCAATCCTTTACTCAAACTTAAATTAGAGAAATTATAATTCAATCTACGTCTCAAAAAATAATTATAAATTCATAAAAGAAATTGTGATTTTAATTATTAATATTTATAAAATATATCACTAATTTATAATTATTTTTTTTTGTACATACCACTTATGTGATGTTTCTCCTATAAGATTTTGTCGTGGGACCCATTGGCGATGCCATAAAAAAGTTGCATGTTTGAAGAAAATATTTGTCTTTACTGTAAATTGCATGAGGTTTTGCCTCGAAAAAATTTAAAGCTTTTTATTTTTATTTTTGCTATAGAAAAAGCCTTCTATTTTTTTAGAAAATTATAAAAATATAAAAAGATGACAAAATAATTACATTTTATTGGGATGTTTTCCCCCCATTTAAATAAAAAAAAATTGGAATGTTTCTAAAATTACAAAACAAGCGAAAAATAAAAATAAAAATAAAACTACAAGAAAATTTGTACTTCATAAACAATTTTGTCTCTTGCACCTTTTTTTGCTTCAATCCTCTATTCTCTACCTCTGGCCTTTCTCTTTCCTTTCCCTTGCTCTTTATTATAATATCTTGGCAAACTATCTTCCACCACTAGTCACCTTTCTCTACGCTCTCTTGTCCTTTTTTGCCACGCCTATTCCTCTTGTGACCCTTCCTAATTCTCTTTTGCCACACCTATTCCTCTTTTGACCCTTCCTAATTCTCTTTTGCCATCCTTCCTCACCCTCATCCACCACTCCCAATTTGTCCTCTACCCTCCTTCAAAATTGCAGAAGAGAAAATGAGGGGAGACAGAAATAGAGAGAAGGTGCAAAGGGTAAAACTGTCCATTTTTTTCTCATGTGTTTGTAAGTATTTTTTAGAGTAAATTGGTGAAAAATTCACTCTAACAATTGTCTAAGTCATTAGGTCTAGTAATTTTTTTTTGTTAGTGAGAGATCCTCCATTTCTAAAATAATTTGATGAGAAGTCTTAGAGGATATTTTGTTTCCAATTTTATCCCTTAATTTATCTGTTAACTTTTTTTTTTTTTATCTATTGACTTTTCGTTGACCAACTGTGCAAATATATATCTATCAGTTCAAATTTATATCTACTTGTTTACATTTTTTTCTATATGTTCAAATTTATATCCATCTGTTCAAATTTTTTTTTTATCTATTCAAATTTTTTCCACTTATCTGTTTAAAATTTTATTATTTGTTGAAATTTACCGCCTAATCTCCTAAATTTTTACCTATCTGTTCAAATTTTATTTGTACAAACTTTTTTTTATTTGTTAAAATAGTAATTTTATCAGATAGGTGTATAATAGCAATTTTTATCTATTAAAATAGCATTATTTTATCTGTTTCAACATATCTAATATGTTGAAACAGATCTAATCTTTCTCACTCTCTCCATAAGAAGAAAGTATAAGGAAATTAAATTAGATTTTTTTTTATCTGATTTTTCTCACTGTATTCATAGGAAGAAAAAGAAAGTAGAAGGAAATTAAAAAAGAAAAAAGAAAAAAAAAACTTATCTATTGCAAAGTTTCATCATCATTAATGTTACGACCCAAACCCACCCTACAAGTTTAGCGTCGTAACCGACCAGTAATCCTTGAATTACCAAAGGCCTCTGTACAGAATAACATATAATTAAGGGGCTAGCGGAAACAATTATACAAAATACAACGTCCATAGAGCTGTGCAGACATACACAGAACAGAAATTAAAACTTTATATATACACATGTGACGTCATAATTACATTAGTTTTACGTCACCCACAAATACAGATAAACATAAACTTGTTCAGATTTACAAAAGAAAACGAAGTCTTAAACTTAGTTCACAAAACATGACCACTAAGCTTTTTCCCGGAACCTCCTCGGGAGACACAAAGATTGGTCAACAAAACAAAAGTCCAAGTGAACATCACTAAGTCTGGTCACGCACTTGATCACCTACAGACATACATAAATAATACAGTGAGCGGGAACCCAATAAATAATAACAAGGTAAAGGGTTTAATGAATGTTGTCTATGACAGATACAGAAAACAGAATGCAGTCTATATCAAAAATGGATTCATATTCTTAATCAGAAATCAGTATTCATGGCAAAAATGAAATCAGAATCATATTCATAATCAGAGTTGACAGTTAATCGTACGTAGTATATCTATTAGCACTAACAGAAACAGTTAACCCATAAGGGACGACCATAAAGGCATACAGTTGACTCACGTAGACGAAGATGGCACAGTTGGCTCATGAGACATACAGTTGGCCTATAAATGGGACGTATAGAAAAGGATCCATAACAGTTAACTCATGAGACGTATAGTTGGCCCATAATTGGGACATAACAGAACAGATAACAGATGTCATATGAAACTAAGGATACTACGAATACATTTCTAAAACTTTGATAATCATTCATTCATACAAAGTATAGCATTTCAAAAAATTGATTATTTCATATTATCAGAAAATAATTAAAATTAAACATAACTTTACAGAGTTATTACTCACAATTGGCTCCAATAGTAGACAGACAGAGCAGATAAATAGTGTAGATAACCGGATAGCCTACGGCGTGTGATCTACACAAGCACAGAATAGATGCACATTGAAACATACGCTCGAAATTCATTTAATTAATTTCTTTCTTGCCTGGTGTGTTTTTAGTCTTTATCCTCATTATAATGTCTTAATTAGGACTTAGGAATGCCTGGGATGCCATGAGGATGTCAAAATGTGCTATAGAGTACTTAGTCAAATTTTCAAAAATAGGACAGTCCGCTCGAGTGGCCTATAAAGTTTGCAAAAGTACTGGTTGCACGATTTTTTCCGCTCGACGGTCGCTTGAGCACAAGACTGAGTAAAAAGGGTCTCCGCTCAAACGCAACTTCTGTTGCTCGAGTGGCCTGCAAAAGTCTGTAAAACTTCTGGAAGCTCTCATTTGACGCTCGAGCACAACTTTGGTCGCTCGAGCGGAAGGTCAAAAAAAGAATGGTCGCTCGAGCGCAGGTTTTGCCGCTCAAGCCAACCCCCAAACTCTACAAAGGTACTAGGAGCTCACATTTTCCGCTCGAGCGCAGACTCTATCGCTCGAGCGGAGGGTGCAAATTCTGGAATTTCTAGATTGATGTTCAAGCTTCAAAACTCAAATTCAAACCAACAAAACACATCCTTTTAGGCCCAAAACTTGAGGAAACATATGTAAACTTGTAAAACACGGTGAATTCAAAATCATTTCACAAAATCAAAGCCCCAATACATGCCAATTGTGCAAAATCAAATTTGAAACTCATGATATAAACATACATGTAAGTTCTTCAAACTTAAACCTTTCAAATCATGCTCAAACAAGGTAAATTGATGGAAAACATGACGAAGTCTTATAATTAAGTTAAACAATGACATGCATGGAAGAATTGCTTGAAATCAACTTCAAAATACCATGAAATGCACATACATGCATGAGGTGATTTCTAATTCTACACTTTTAGCTTAGTTCTCATGTTTTAACACTTAAACCTCTTGAATTCTCTTTCTTAAGAACTTGAACACAAAGATTAGGAGTCAAATACTCACCTAAGATCTTGAATTATTAATGATCCTAAGTTACTCTTCCCAAAACTCAAGTCTCTAGCTGGGTTCCAAGCCAATTCTCATCAATCTCCTTCTTCCACAATGTTGAACCCAAGTTCTCTTTTTCTCCCTCTCTTTCCACGTTTTTAGTCTCAAAATTGAAGATATAGTGTATGTAAGGTGGAGTTCTAGAGTGATATTGGCCTTTTATAGGCTCATTAAGGAAGCTTAATCAAAATTGGGTTAAGACTAATTTAGTAACATTATTTTATTCTAATTATTTCGTTCTGAATCGAATTTTAATTGAACCTACCAGAAATTCCCAAAAATTCTAAATAATACATAACCCAAGTCAATACCGATAAGGACTTCAATTAGCAGAACAAAACAGAAACACAAACAGATATTTCTACGACACACAGATATACATGCAAATAGCATATAACGTATGCAATTAATGTAGAATTTTATCTTAATTACTTATTAGGCATTCTTAATCATGATTTAACAATTAATCACATATTAGGGTTGTTACAATCAATATCAACAATAACAACAACAACTACTACAAAACACAAATTTAGATAGAGATAAGTCAAACAAACATGTATATCAATATCTATATATATCAATGATGTTGATGAATAAATCTAGATCCGTAGCTCTGCCGTGGTGACGACAGAAGTCTCCCTCGTTCTCGATTCAACTTGTGGAGGACTAGGGAGTCCGGTGAGATGGCGACTCGATTGTGCCACATATGGTGGTGATATGTTGTAGTGTTATAGCAGATAGAGAAAGATAGAGAGAAATAGGCTCGAGCGGAGCTTTTGACGCTCGAGCGTGAGTTTGTGTCTGACGCTCAAGCGGGGGTTTCCACGCTTGAGCGGGGCGACTAATATATCACTTCGGGATTCGACTTTTTGGATCACTTTTTGGTTTCTTTTCTCTCTCTTACTTTTTGAAAAACACCATTAAAGACCACCTCTATCTAAAACCTCACATTCTCTCTTAGATTTGATCTAGTTAGAGTGATCTCCTACCCTTGAGCCTTTACAAAAAGTGTGTTGATAGTTGAGGGCTACATTTTGATCCGAAAAGTTTGCAGTTTGAAGCACTTTGAGTTTGTTCTTCTTCTCCCTTTGAGCTCCGAATTTGAGGTAGGGATTCCTACTCATTTTTATGCGTTTTAACATAGACATTAAGTTATTTGTATAGATGGAATGATTTAGAAAGTTAGGTTTTGAAATGTGTTATTTTCAAAAGAGAGGTTTTGTTATTTTGACTCATAAATGTGTATTGTGGGTCTCAAAATGATAGTTTTGATATTGTTGATAATATTTGGACCTTGGGTCAATTTTGAGAAAGGAAGGGAAAAATGCCATGTTTGGGTATATTTGGGTCATTAGTATAATTAATGACAATTGTTGTGGAAATGTGAAATTGAGTTGGAAATAATAGAATTGGCTTATCATGAGTTAAAATGGTGGAGTTGGATTTATTAATCACTCACTTTGAAAATGTTAAGATTTTATATCTGTTGAGGCATTTATTATCTGTTTAGAAATAACTGCTTTGGGCTATCGGTGGAGAATAGTCTTGATTGTTGTAGACAATGCATGATGATTAGGCAAACTAAAACTAATCAATTGAATATGTCATCGAATATAATGGTTGGAATAATACATTGAATGTATGTCTTGATTGATTATGTATATGATACGTATTTATATACATTGTATTGTGTGGGAGAAGATAGGAGATGTACTCCACGGTTTAGGGAAAGATAGGGGATGGATTCCTAAACCGAATGTTATGTGGGAGGAGATAGGGGATGGACTCCATTGATACAGCAAATACGTGTATCTATTAAATTATTGATACAGCAAATCTGTGTATCATTTGTGAAGTATGGAAGTGTTTTATGTGTTATTGATACAGCGAATTTGTGTATCTATTGTGGCTTATGGAAGTGTTTTGATATGAGTTCTTATTTCATTTAAACTGTTGAAATGGAAGAGTTGTTGATATGAGATATATTCTCATTTAAAGTATATGGCCAGGTTCTGAGCCAGGATTATGAATTGAGAAATTGGATAAGTATTGAAAATGAAAGGAAATATGGATACATTTGTCATGTAATTGAAATGGGTTATGAATTTATTCATGTGGGCTAAACATCTGTCACATGCTAATGTTTTAGTTATTGCTTATATTATGTTTAGCATATCTCTACTGGGCGTTGGCTCACCCTATATGGGACATCATTTTCAGGTACATGTAGTATGTCACCTCCAAGGACGTAGCTTGGGAGGCTTGAGGCTGTTGGATTCTTTTTTGTTATTTTTGGTGGTATTACATGTTTATCAAGCCTAGGGCTTATTTTGTGATGAGTTAGTACTCTCTTTTGTAACCAAGTGTTGACTTGGAAAGTTGTAAGCCTATAGGGTATTTACTTTTGTTGTCAACATGTAATACATTTTGTAATAAATACTCTGATGATATGTAATTATGTTCTATTCTTTTATATCTAAGCATGTCAAGAATGTATGATTTATGGGTTTATTTTGAGGGGCGTTACAGTAGAGGTGGGTAAAGTTGTGGAGATCAAAAATGAAGTCGCAGCGGAGCTCGTCGGTCTCGTCAGAGTAGATAATGCGATAGTCACAGTGGCATCAAATGAGGTGTCAGAGGAGGCGATGAAGAAGGAGGCGATAGGAATGACAATTTGAACCCAACCCGACGGGGACCCGGACCGCCTTGCCTCGATAAGCGGAGTTTTTCTCGAAAATTACCCTCCATAGTACCGGGGCTGGTATTGAAAAAAGGATCCTCGATGACTTTCGGGTTGGGGACGGTGATAGGTTCCCCTCACCCCGCCCCCGCCCCGTCATCGCCATGAATCATTCCTATATATATATATGTATATGTTTAGGATTTTTCTATTCACTCATTTCTCTTCTCTTCTTTCAGAATATGTGTGTCTGTATGTATCTATTTGGATTTTCCTTCCTTTTCATACCCAGTTCTCTGTTTTTCTTCTTTTATTTCAATTTTTTATGCTTATTTTTCTTCATATATATATATATACACTCTTCCTGAGTATGTATATATTCTTCTTCTAGAAAACTAGGAAATAGAATTTGGGTCTGTATCTGTATATATAAATATGTAAATTTGGTGTCAGAAAGATTGAGAACACTGGTTCTTCCAACATGGTTTTTGGGTTTTGTTCTCTTACGGAGAATGTTGGAGATATGTTTTTGCATGCAAGTTGATTGATTCTCTCTTTTTGGGTTCAAAGTTCTTCAATTTCTAGTGAGTGCTTCAATTTATAGTTTTACACATTTCTGTAGACGTCCCCGAACGCCTCGGGAGGGCTAAGTCCCGTTCTGTTCATTTGGGCTCACTACAGTTCAAGGACTCGAATGTCACGGTTCTTAATCTTGAACCAAAGAGTCCAAATCCGGCAAATCGTTTTGAAAACAGATTTTTTGAAAGAAGTGCCAAACATGGACTGCTTTGCCAGATACAAAGTCGCTACCTAAATATTTTATTTTTGGGAAATTTAGGAAACCCTGACTCGGTGCCAAAGGCCACGTGTCCGTCATCACCAAAGTTGCCTCGGCTTGGGAACTTGGGTACGATTGGGGAAGGTCACTTCGTGAGCACCCCCGCTCGCCCGGTCAAAGACCGGCCTCTACTAATCATGATATCTATTTTTGAAAACATTGTGTGTTCTTATTCCGGTTATTAGCCTAGATTTACTATGTGATGCGCACAGCATACAAGTATAGACTAAGTTGCCTGAATTGGAACAAAACATTTCATGTTTGTTTATTTGAAAGTGGTTTGATGGTGCTACCCGCAGGTAGGCTAAGACGTGGATTTGCCACCCTCAGGTGGGCTTAGAAAATAATGGTTTTGCCACTATCTAGTGGGCTTAAAACAAACATTTGATGAATTGTCCCAATTCAAGTAACACAACCTCCACCCACAGGCATTCAAGCAGTTATATCACATAAGCACATAGCCTCATGGTAAGCATGCTATTCATGGCAACACTCACACGTATGCAAGGATGCTAAAGCATAAAAACTCACCGAGTACTCCAAGCCAAAACAGAAACTCATTAGAAATCCATGCATGATCCTAGATACACAGAATTGCCTAATGCAACAGATGCAAAGATGCAAACTATAGCAGGCTCGGCTATTCTAAACATGGCATATGGAATGCTACAACTAACACGTATTCAATTTGGAATTGAAATACAAATGCAGTTTGTATGATGCGCCGAGCCCGGTGCGTGCAAAACAGATGAATGATGCAAACATGCTGTCATACTGTATGCTAATTGAAATATGCCCTAATCTAACCATCATAAGTAGGTAAATAAAAGGGAAGAAAGACGTGGGGTTGGAAGACATACATCACACTCACGCACACTTATTACAATTATGCCCTCGCGCAGAGGGTCTGAAAGAATATACAGTCCCGAATGAAAGAATAGTACAGTCCAAATAATACAGTCCAAATAATGTACAAATTCCTAATTAATTTACAAATTAACTAAGAAAATAATAAAACTGGCATGCAAGCCAGGGACTGCCTTGATTCTGCTCCGGGTGATGGAATGATGCATGTTTGGGCTGCTTTGCGCGGAAATCCACTGGAATGCCCCAATTAGCCTCTGTTTTGCAATGATTCTTGAAAAGCGCGCCAAGCCTCGGAAGACCGCTGATTCTTGATATTCTGCACCAGAGAACAGAAAAGGGGCATAGCAATGTATTTTCACAAATGTATGTATGCTTCGATCCTCGTGCCACCAATCACGCATCTCGATGCATGATGGCCGAGGAGCCGAATTGCACAACTCAATATAGAATGAATGCATATGAACACTAAAACAAAACCTAACTCCATCATGGGTGATCCGGAGTGTCGGTGACTTGGGAATTGAGACACGTTCCGTCACTCGGAGTACGGAACGTACCTCGTTTTCCGTGCCCGGGCTAACTCCTATCCCGAACACGATGCAATATGCATGATATGCGTGAAATGCAACTAAGATACAATCCTAACATACACAATGTTGTGGAATGGCAAACACGCTACATGAGGTGATACACAACCGAGCATACACAATGCTATGGATGAAATAGCATACGCAATGCAATATGGGCTTACACCAACATGAGAGAGCCTCAGCCACACTCACATAAGAGGCCATCAGATGAAAACAAGACAACTCGAAATGCGTGCACGCGTGCACGCAAACAGAGGACCGACCCTCAGGCACCGAAATGCCACTCTAACAAGACATGGCAAGACATGGAATATGGTATGCAAACATGCAAAAATCAGTGGCAAAATGAGATGCAAAACAGCCCCAAAACAAGGCGAAATGACACCCGATGCAAGGAACGAATCCCGAAACATGGAATTAAGCACATGAAATGGCCTATAGCTATGCAATGCATGCATGATTCGTACATGAAGTGTGAAGACAGGATCTAGGCAGCCCCAAAACAAGCATTTTTACAGTTCGAAGCATGGCCAAACAGTGGGTACAAATAGGGCAAAATTAGCATGCAAAAATGGGGGGGCAAGAGAGGTAATGAGGCAAGTGGTAGATGCAAAGCCCAAACAGAAAAAGACCCTTCTACAACACTGAAGAGGGACCAAAAATATGATGTTTTACAGTTTATTTCAAATCCCCAAAACAGATACAAGTATGCTCAAAATGCTATGCAAGAAATGGGCCATCAAAGGGGCAAAGAAGTAACTGATATATGCTGGCCCCAAACAGGTTAGGGCCCTTTAACAATGTTGAAGAAGGGCCCAAAATATGGCTTTTTGCAGTAGATGATAAAGCCCAAAACAGTGTAGAAATATGCTCAAAATGCCATTCAAAATTAAGGCCTCAAGAAGGCTATAATACAAAGTATACAAAATATTCACCAAACAATAAAAGACCCTTAATGAAACATGACAAGGGGGTCAAAATATGGCCACTTTCAGTTCTTATCATGGCCGAAAAGCAGAAGCAAGATAAGCTAACAAATCATGCAAAAATGGGGGCCCAAGAGGGGTATAATGGCAAGTGCTACATGGAGGTCCCCAACAGTGTTGAGCCCTTCTACAATGTTGTAGAGGGGCTCAAAATAAGCCAACTCACAGTTTATATCATGCCTCAAAACAGACTATACATGGGCCAAAAAAAATCATGCAAGATTATGGCATTCAAGAGGGTATTGAAGCAAGTACCAAATGGGGGTCTCAAACAGTGTTGAACCCTTAAACAAACATAAAGAATGGCTCAAAATAAGCCTAGTTTCAGTTAGGGTTGGGGCCCAAAACAGCAAGCAAAGAGGCTAAAAAAATGAGGCAAAAATGAGCTAGAAAGAGGGAGAGGAGTGCTCACCCTTGAAGACAAAGCCTTGGCTGCTTCTTGGCTTGAGAAGTGAGGCTTCCTAGCTGCTGGAAAGCTCCCCAAGTTGCTGGAAATGAAGTAGTGGTGGTGGTGCTTGGTGGTGATGAAGAAATGGTGCAAGACTTAGAAATTTTGGAAGGAAATGGAGAGAGATATGTATGTATGAGCTCCAAACAATTTTTTCAACCCTAAAGACAGAGCTGGAGGCTCTGTTATGTAGACGACAAAAAATGGGGGAGAAGTGGAGGGAAAAAGTGGAGGGAAAATGGATCAAGTTTCCCTCCAAAACAAAGTCCCCCGGATCATGGTTTTAAAACCCGGACCGGACCGGCTGGTTCAACCGGTGACCGGATCGGGTTTCGGTCCGGTCAGTCCACCAAAACCGGCCATTAGCAAAAACCGGAAGATTTAATGAAAACCGGTGAACCGGTCGACCCGGTACCGGGTTGATCGAACCGGACCGGCTACTTTTCAGTTTTTCTTTCTTTTTTTTTATTTTCTTTCTTTCTTTCTTATTTTATATATATATATATTATATATTATATATATAATAAAAATTTAATTGGAAACTCTCTTTTAAGGGTCTCCTCTTGTGAGGAATCCCATTGAGAGCTTGAAATTATTGTGAAAGCTTCTATCTATTTATAAGAAAAAAATTCTTCCAAAAAAACTCAAGAAATCTATGTGGGATTCAATCAAATTCATTGGAGGGAAACTTAAAATTTTGATATCCCTCCAAAAATTTTGCTCTTCTTTCAATCAAAGTATTTAAATTAAAATCATATGGAGGGAATATTGAATATTTGATTTCTTCTTCCAAAATTAAAATTAATAATATTTTTAAATATATCTTTATATTTTTTAATAAAAAAAGTATTAAGAGAAATATTTAAGATTATTAAAATTTTTAATTTATAATTTTATTACTTATATTTTTATATTTTTTAATAAAAAAAGTATTAAGAGAAATATTTAAGATTATTAAAATTTTTAATTTATAATTTTATTACTTATATTTTAATTTAAATATAATTTTAATATATTTATGACGTCACGGTTCGATTCCGGTTTAACCCGACGGTTGAACCGGTGACCCGTCCGCCCGATCATTTTTTCGGTTCATTCACCGGTCCGGTTTTTAAAACATTGCCCCGGATGCAGATTTTGGGGGGAAAAAGCTATACAGCTGTAATGTACTCACACTGAGGAAGCTGGCCGGCCAGGTATCTTGGTTGCAGGTGGCCGGCCGGCCACCCCCCATGGCCGGCCGGCCAAGGGTCAAAAGGGTCAAAATGATTTTCTGGCCGACCACCAAATATTGGTGTCCTCCCATGTCCCCTCATCACAACCCTGTGGTTCAAAACTGGAAACTGTAAAACAGGAGAGAGAACAAGCCACTTTTAAGAGGGGTTCAAAAGGGTCAAATGGAATTACTAGCCGGCCACCAACTTTTAGTGTCCTCCCATGTGTGTACAACACAAATATGTGGTTTGGGGTTGAAGAAAGTGGCCCTAAGGTGGTCAACATTGGTTTGGAAGTGAGAAAAACGGGCGTCGGAGGGCGCCGGAGGAAATATAACTGGTTGCTGGAACAATTACTAGCCTCCCACTCTTCAGTGACCTTCCTGGTGATAAAACAGAGGTACCTGCCAAAAATGAACGAAAACCGATGAAAAATGAAGGTTCAGAGGCCGAGACGCGCAGTCCGAGGCCCCGAAAACTGCCCGTTAGGCACCGGGAGTGGTGTTCGACCACGAAGCGGGTCTCTCAGACCTCAGTGTCCCTCAAAAGGGAGTAAATAAGATGCATGCCAAAAACCGGAGCAATCGGAGATAGTTAGGCGGTCCCGAACCGAGGCACACGGCCTGACGGCTCCGAAAACCGGAAACCGGGCTCCGAAATGGGTAAAATGGCCTACGGCCACGAAATGTAGCCCACGGCCACTGAGAGATGATCTGCTAGACCTCTCCCTCCCTTCAGGAAGAGAAACAGAGAAAACCGAGTCTGGTTCGCAAACCGAGACAGAGTACAGAAAAAGCCCGGAAGTCTGGAGGCAAGGCTCGCAGCCGCGACTCTGAAACTTCTGGACGAGCACAACATGCAACATCACCAAGTGCTCAACTGGTGACGTCTGAGTCTTAAGATCGGTCAAAAATGGGGTGTCTACAATTTCGATCCGTACACTTTCTTTGATTTGATTTGGGTTTATTTTGATTTCTCTTTGGTTTTTTTTTATATTTTATTTCAAGCTATTTTTCAAATTTTCTATTGCTGTTGTTGTTTTTTTTTTTTTTTTTTTTTGGCCGGGGAATGTTCGGGGTCAGGGAAACTCGATCCTCGTTAGGGGGCAGGGATGGGAACGATGATAGGTTTCTCGTCAGGGATCAGGGTCGGATACGGAGAAATTTTCACCATCGGAGATCGGGGACGGGAAGTGTGATCCACGGCCCTGCTCTGGCCCGTTGCCATCCCTAGGAGACAATGAAAGAGAAGGCGAAGAGAGAGAGAGGAGAGGAGATGACCGATTTTATTTTTTGGCAGTGTACATCATATGTGTGCATAGAAAGTATTTGGTCATTTAATCTAAATTTTTTTTTTCGGTACATCGGAAAATAAAAAACTAGAACAACAAGACAAAAAGAAAACAGAGACAAAGGAGACAGCTTAGCTAGAGCCTCCGAAACGCAGTGCCCACCATATCTGCAACAATCAAGCTTCGAACTTCTGGAGGATCCTCCATAACCAGCAAGTGCTCCACTTGGTCTGCACCCATGTTGGCGAGCTTGTCCGCACATTGGTTGGCCTCTCTCATGATGTGCTGGATGGAACACTTGCACCGCAGGAGAAGGTGACGAGCCTCTTCCACAATGGCTCTATACGGGTAGTTTGGGGGAGGCCCCTTCGTGATCATTTCTTGGGCTGTGATGGAGTCAGTCTCAATGACAACTTCGGCGAGACCTTTCTCGAGCACTATGGTAAGACCCCTGTAGATGCCCCACATTTCCGCTTCTAAGCTGAAGCATGACTCTAACTTCCCAAAAAAACCACATAGCCAAATGCCAGATTCATCGCGAAATAGGCCTCCAAACCCCCCTGCTCCAGGATCGCCCCGAGCACAGCCATCCGTGTTTAATTTGATTTTCCCTGCAATAGGAGGGTGCCGTCATTTAATCTAAATGTATCCTTATGAACAAGCTAATTTAGCACGTGTATTTCTCACCATACAAAATTCAAAATTAAACTTTTGATCTGAACGCCTATTTTTGATCTTTCCACTTGTATTGTTTTTAAAAAAATCCAATAAAATGAAATCATTTGACCAAATTTTTGTTTTGTTTTGGTTTTTTTTTTTTTTTTTTTTAACCTTTTATTTTATTTTAATATATATGGTTGATTATGGGTCCTACATGTACTTTTGAAGAAAATTCCAGGGTAAGTGTTGATTATGGGTCCTACATGTACTTTTGAAGAAAATTCCAGGGTGAGTTGGAGAAAGGTTGTAAAAATTATCCAAAAACTGGACCTGAAGATTGTTGACATGGTCATAATGGACCAAACTCATTCAAAAGCTGCCATAAGCTCAATTTCAGAGACTACATGCACGGCACGCCGCCAGGATGATTTGTAGGAAATTCATGCGCTCTTAAAATATTATTTTTAAATTTATCTATACTCAGGGGTTGAGGATTGAATTTTAATTAGTTAATTTCTAAATAAATCAACAATAATAAGAGCTCACATCAATTGTTGTAAGTTTTGAAAGGGATGTTTTACGAATTTTAAGAATAAAAGAAAAAAAAATCATGAAAATATGTTTAGCAAAATTCAATGCGTGATTTCTTGGAAATTTTACTTTTTCTAACTATCACATTATTGTTACTTTAGACCTACTCTAATAGGGTTTCTATTTGATGGCTATACGTAAATTTGGGCTTGTTCCCTTTGCTTATTTGGTTTAGGTTCAAGTCTCGCTGTCGACAATTCTTTATTGGTGGATGATATTGCGTAACGCTTTCTCTGACTCTGGAATCGGGGTAGCCTTCCCTCCTCCTAAACTTTTTTTGAATCGAAAAAAAATATGTAAATTTGGGCGCATCTAACTTTATAGCAGTTGGGTGTTCTAATCAGACTGCTATTGAAGTTATCAAATTTGAATAATATATATATATATATTTTTTGTTAAATTTAACAAAAATTTTAGTATATTACTAACTGATTTTTATTTTTATTTATTTATTTATTTTTTAACGAAAAGATGTATAAAACAATATAAAGAATGAATTAATTTTTTTAATTTTTTAACTATTTTAATAAATTACCAAACATGACCTAAATTTTGGAACTATTTTCGACCACCTAGATACAGTTTACAGATATCCAACAATAGCTCAAAAGATGAGATAATAGTTGTGTCATCTCAAACTATTAAAATTATTTTATTTTGTACCAAATTGTTAATTGTTTAACGAAAATTTCCACTTTATTTTAAAATTTTCAATTTTAAGAATTCGCACGTTAAACCATTAACTTGAGTAGTTTTATCTCAAATAGTGAAAGAAAACCTTGAGTTTATCTCATTTTAAATTAACTTGAGTTTGTGAGTGAAAGGAGAACCTTTCACTCACAAACTTCATATCAAAAAATTATTTAAAATTTAAAATGAATTAACGAGATTTATTTTGATTGTCAACTAAATAAATCACATTAAATTAAATCTGCATCATAAATTTTAATTTAATTTTTTAAAGTATATGACACTTTTATTTTTCTTTATTTTCTATTATAAATTCCTAAAATGTGTTAATGAGATTGTTCATAATTTAAAATGTATTATCTGTCCACTAAACCACATTAAATTAAATAAATAATTAAATCCACATAATAAATTTAATTTTTTTTTAAAGCACATAGCACTTTTTCTTTTTCTTTTTCTTTTTCTTTTTCTTTTTTTTTTTTTGCTTTTTTTTTTTCCTTACAACTTCCTAAATGAAACATACCATGGGACTAATTGGTTGCAGATCCCATTACCAATGGTCAGTTCCACCTTATTTGGAGATATGCTTACATGTAATCCAACTATTGGCACGAATAATTCCCTATGTTTAAGTGGGGTTCGACGTGAATTGTGTGTTAGTATTTCTAGAAAGTTGATGATAATATATAATTAATAAAAACAATACAATGCACAAATTTGCAATATGTATATTATGAGAAATATATATATATATTACAAACTAACAAAATTTTAAATTTTTATGTAATATTGAAAACTAAAGTAGGATCTACATCTAATAATCAAATAGGCAAGTTTGGACAAATCAAAACAAGTTTTGCATTAAAACAATTTAACTCAATACAAACTTGTCCATCTAATAAGCAGATTTAAGTAAATAAAGTTGGATTTAGTACGAATTAATAAATTAACTTGATCATCTTGTTTACTCTATTAAACTTCTTTTGCAATGAATGGGAGATGAGGTAGTGATGGAGGTGGTGAGTTTGATAGCTCCATTAATTTTTATTTATTATTATTTTTTAAGTTAGGAAATTTACTCATTGCTTTAAATGTATTCACAGGATGTGATTTATTTAGAATAATGCTATATGCATCAATTAGTATATTAACAGATGAAATGACATAATTTTAGAGATTTTGAGTTTTGTAACTTGTATAATAAGTCGGGTCAATAATAATATTATAACACTAGTTGATATACTAATTAGTACACTAGTTAGCACCACCGATTTATTGATACGGTGGTGATAGAGACCCCATGACTCCCACACCCCCACACATTTTGTGAAAGAGAAAGAGGAAAGAGAGAGGAAAAACATAATAATGAATGGTCATAAATTAATTGAGAGTTGTGGAAATTACAAATTTTGGGGTCCCAAATATTATTGTTATTTAAAAGTGTGGAACGTATTTTTGAGTGAGGTAAGATCTCAAATTGAGATGCTTAGGTGTCAATAAAGTATTAGCTGATACATTAGAATAGGTCAGCCCGACTGAAGTGTAACTACTTATAGAGGGGTTGATTGGCATTCCCTCCAATAGCCATCTTTTTTTTCTTTTTTCTTTCACACCATCTCTTTATTTTTTTCTATTTTTTTTTTTAAAAATCAAAACATATATTTTAGATCATCCCAAATAATTTATCTAAGTTATATAATTTTAGAATTCTTTATAGAGGTTTATCTCAACTAGGAATGGCGACAGGGCGGGGCGGGGCGGGGCGGGGCGGGGCCGGGGATCGCACTCCCCGTCCCCGATCCCCGATGGTAAACATCTCTCCGGCCCCGGCCCCGATCCTCGACGGGGAACCAATCACCATTCCCATCCCCGCCCTCTAACGGGGATCGGGTGTCCTCGACCCCGAAAATTCCCCGGACCCAAAAAAAAAAAAAAAAAACCAAACAACAACAGCAGATTCAACATCATCAACATCCGATCCAAAAAAAAAAAACAAACATCATCTACCAACATCATCAACATCACAGTTTATATAAATAACATCATTAACAATTTATATTAGATCTAAGTAGAGAGAGATATAGAGAGATCGATTTGCTCAGATCTAAGTAGAGAGAGAGAGAGATTCATCTGCTCAAATCGACTTTGGCATCGCGGCACAGAGAGATCGATCCGATGCTCTGGTTCGGTGCTCTGCTCAGATCGGCTTTGTGCTCTGCTCAAATCGGCACTGGTTCGGTGCTCTGCTCAGATCGACTCTGATTCGGTGCTTTCCCTCTCTCTGAGTGAGTGAGAGAGAGAGAGACAGAGATGAGAGATGAAAAATGAGAGACAGTGAGAAAGAGAGAGATATCAGATGTGAGGAAGAGAGAGATTAGAGGTGAGGAAGAGAAAGAGAAGATATGAAATAATGAAATGAAAGAAAATGAGAGAGAAACTAATCAACATATATAATATATGTACCACTTCGGGGACAGAACGGGGCCGGGGCCGGGCCGGGATTGGACACTTTATCACCGTCCCCGGCCCGAAATTGATCGGGGGTTAATTTTTTAATACTATCCCCGCCCCGTTGGGGGTATTTTTCGGGAAATAACTGTTCAAATCGGGGTCGGGGGATCGGGTCGCCGTCGGTTCGGTTTCAAATTGCCATCCCTAATCTCAACTCAACTAAAAAGAAGAATCTTTGGATGCAGTATACTTCTCAAGCAACTAGAGTTTTACAAGTAAGAAGACTCCCACGGAGGAGTAACTAAGAAGAAAGTTTTTTTTTTTTTTTTTTTTTGTTTTAAAGATTTAATTATGTGATCAAATTTTATCTCACATAATAACTTGATTGTAAATTTAAATGAATTTAAACATACAACCGTGCTACGTCGCTCGAATCCCTTCCACCCCTAATCCCCCGAATCGAAAACGACGTCGTTTGACGTTGTTTGAATTTTTTTTTTTTTGCAGATCGAAGAACGGAGGAGGAGGAGGAGGGGGAGGAGGAAGGAGGAAGGAGGGACTGGAGGGGGCCATACCAGTGGGAGGTGGCGGGGGCGGGGCCGGAGGCAACGGCGGTGGTGCAGCGACGGCAGGGCTGGGCAGCGACGCGGGGCTGGGCTGCGACGACCGAGGCTGGGCCGACGGCGGGCGGCGAGGTCGCAGCCCTCTTCTTCCTTCTCTCTTTCTCTCCCTCTCCCTCTCCCTCTCCCTCCGAGCTGTTGCAGACTCGACAATGGAGGAAGAAAAAAGGAAAAAAAAAAAAAAAAAAAAAACGAAAGCCCAAAACGACGTCGTTTTGGGCTTTCGGGGGATTAGGGGGGGAAGGGATTCGCGCTACCAAGCTTTATTCTTAAACATATTTCAAACAAATGAAATTTGAACAGTTCAGAATTTCAAGTAAAGTTCCATAGCTGGACTATTTTTTACTTCTTAATTTAATTTAATTTTTTGTTAGTAAATCCACTTATTGCTTTATGTGTCTATGAAAATTTGATAAAATATTATGAAAAATGCTAGGGATACTAATAATCTTACTAACACACCTATAATATTAGGGTTTAGGGTTTAGGGTTTAGGGATATTAAAATTTCTATCAAATATTTTATGGAATGTTTAAATGTGGACCTCACACTTATGTAAAATTCACATCTATGTGAGACATTTGATAAAATATTTATTAAAAATTTTAAAGCCTCTAGCATTTTTCAATTTTTCATTTTCCATTTTCATTTTTTGATTTTCCAAACATTTTCCACGATGAATTAATACCCGGAACACGCACCGCACGGTAGTTTGGTAACTTCTTCCTCCAAAAGCGCCAAAATTGAATTAATCACTCTAAACTCACAGCTTTCCAACTAACCAAATTCTGTCACAGTCCAATCAAAATCTCTGGCTTGCAGATGAACATCAGGAATTTCATTGGCCTGTCACGTTTTGACAAGTCGCGCTAAAATCTCCCAATTTTCTGAACCAACGTGCCACTTTCTTTCTCCTTTCTCGCCATTTTCTCTCTCCGTCCTCTCCATCTTCCTCAAAAACCAAAAACCCTACCCTATATATAACACACCATAAACATCTTCTCCGATCAAATCAATTCAATCCTTCAAATCCACATACATTTACAGAGTTCAATTCAGTTCAATTTTATTATGGCAACAACATCACGATCTCTAGAAGTGACGATCATTTCAGGAGAAAACCTGCGAGTCGATCGAACTCGGCCTGTGAAGAAGAACGCCTTCGTCGTGGTCCGAACCGACTCGTCTCCGATCTCTCAATCGACGAATCTCGACATCGATGGCGGTAGCTACCCTACCTGGAACCAAACGCTCCTCGTCGACATGCCCGTTCACGCCCGGTTCTTGAATGTGGATGTACAATGCCGCTCTAATTCCGGCGACAAGGTCGTCGGAACGGCGAGAATTCCGGCTTCGGACTTCGCCGGAGGTTACTTTCCCGAGAACTACTTGCATTTCTTGAGTTATAGGTTGAGGGACAGTGGAGGTGAGAGAAACGGGATTGTTAATCTTTCGGTGAGAGTGAAGGTTCCAGAAGGTTCTGGAAGAGTTGCCGCCTCCTCTGCCGCCACTTCGTGTTCGCAGTCACGGCCGTGGATGGGGGTTCCGGCCGCCGGGAAGGTTTCTGGTGGGATTGTCTCTGGCGTTCCGGTTTGGTCTAGGTATTACTGATTGGTGAAGATAGACATGCACGGTTTCGAAGTAAAAGGGTGAGCTGTTGATTGGATGGGAGAGTAATGTGTGTATATTTGAGTGATTTAATGATTGAAAGTGTATTGAAATCGATATAAAAAAATTTAATAATAAAAGATCTAAACTCTCTTTTTAAGAGTTTTATTTTATCTAATTTTTTTTATTATTTTATTAAATTCTATTTGAGGTAAGAATATCAAAATATCTCTAATCTCTCATGTTTCTATTAATGTTTATATTTAATATTGATTGTTATTATATTTTGGTAGTTTTCATGCATCAGGATATTAATTGTTATTGTATTCACATTAACTTGAAATGAATTTTTGTTATTTTGTTATTAATTATATGATGTGAATATTCGTAGAAAAGTAATGTGACTTAAAAGAAGTTAAAAGTCAAAACGTTAGCTTTTAACCTCTTGCCGAAACAGACCTTTGATTATGCTACATATGTCTGTGTATGATACATGGTCTTATTAATGGTAGTGTTAAGAATATTAAGAATATCGATTAATAAAAATTTAAAATAATTTTATATTTTTATGATACATATTTATTAAAAATGTATAACTATTTAAAATTTATTAACAAGTTTTTATCAGGACACTCAACCAATAGAATTCTATTATAGTTTAGGGTTTTACTTCCAAGTTCCAAGTGATTTAGCAGATAGAAAGTCATCGATTCACATGGTTGTAATTACACTCTATTTAAATGGGGTGATTTTGTAAGAAATGAGAAAAAAAAAATTATTCAGTGTGTTTAGTTTTATTTTTTTAAATTAAGTTTTTAAAAATTTGAGTTTTTTTATTTTTCGTGTTTTTTTTGGGCGAATATTTTTAAAATTTTAAGCATTTTTTTTACTTTTTTAGATGCATCTTATTTAGATGTGTCTAAAAAGTAAAATATTTGTGAAAAAATATTTAAAAAATTAATAAATACACAAAAATATGAAAATATACTGTATTTTCGTATTTTTGATATTTAGTGAATTTTTTAAAGATTTTTTTTACAAAAATTATACTTTTTAAGTATATTTATGTTTGGTGTGTCTAAAAATTAAAAAAAAATTACTTAAAATATTAAAAAAATAGTAAAAATCAAGAAAGTAGAATTTTCTGAAAAGTGTTTTTAGAAAACTTAAACCAAGCAAAGTGATTATTTTTTTATGTTTGGTATATAAGTTTGAGTGAGAAGAAGTGAGAAATGATAAGAGAGATACTCTCTTACTAAACATATTTTATTTCTCACCAAAAGTGATTAGATTTGGTGAAAAATAAATTGATTGGTTATGAAATATTTATAATACTAAGATTGCCCCTTAAAAGGGGTATATCACACATTATGTCATTTTTTTAGTTATAAGATAAATATGAGTGTGTATCATATAGTCTTTCACCCCTTTCTAATTAACTATAAATAGAAGATTGGCACTGTGGGCCTATTTGATACAGTTTCTAGTATATTTCCTCTGTCCCAAAATAATGGACCCTTTTGGGGAATCTAACTTTTTTTGGTAGTACAATTATTACACTTTAAAAAAGTTAATTTTCCAAACTTACCCTTTTGATAGTACATTTTTTGGGAATATCAATGTCATAATTGTACTTTTTATATTGTTTATTAATTTAAAAGAAGGGCAAAATAAGAAATTTATATTATTTTTGTACTTGATTTTTGAAGAGGGACTAATATTTTGGGACAATAAAAAATGGAATAAGGGACTAATATTTTGAGATGGAGGGAGTATTAAAATTTGGAATAAAAAAATAGGAGTTACTAACATCTCCAAATAATTAGTTTATTAAATTATTTTTGTCTCATTAACTATAAACAAAAGCTTCATGAAATATTTAACACAAAAAAAAAATTATAAATAACTCCATAAATTATACTAAACAATCCCAATATATAAGATATGATAAGAAAATAAAGTAATCATAACATTGTTGAGGGAATAAATAACTTCAAAATAAATTTCCAAGGCAATGAAGCAAAAATTTAGCATCATTAACACGTACCAATAACATAATTACACATGTGATAATAACTCCACTATTCATTCAAATATAATTTTGTAATTACCATAGATATATATTAGTAAAATTAGTTATACTTGCATAATTATTTGTTATTAAATGATAATTTTAACATATCAATAAATAATAAATATTTTATTTTATTTTTATTTAAATGACATGTATACACCGTTTTTGGGGCCGTTTGGTGTAGCTGTTAAAACAGATTATAGATTGTAGCTTAACAGATTATAGATTATGACTTTAATCGGAAGCTGTTAATCTGTTTGATGTAACTGTTGGATTATAGATTTAAGTTGCTGAGTAGTGTTTGTTAAATAAGCTGTGAAATAGCTTTTTGCTGTGTAAATGTCTTTTTTACCCTTGTTAGTTGTAAATTGAATTTTTCTAGACTTTTTGCTATTAATGACATATTAAGAGATCATTCCAACACCAAATTAACATAACCCTATTATTTTTAAATAATAATACAATGAAATAAATATTTCACAAAAATAAATTTTTATACAATGATTTCAGATTTTTTAAATAATAAATAATAATAACTTGAAATAAATAAATATTATGAAATAAATAATAATACAATGATTACAGATTTTTTAACATCAAAAATCTTATGAAATAAATTAATTTTTTGAAGCTTTTTTTATTATAGATTTAATTGGTGGTGTTTGTTGAATTAATCTTAAGATAAATAATCTTATGAAATAAGCTATAAAAATTAATCTTAAGATAAATAAATAAATCTATTACGATAAATAAGAGCTGCATCAAAAAAAGCTTCAATAAATAAATCTTTTTTTCTTTTCTCTTCTTTCTATGTTAATTTTGTTTAATTTATTAATTCATTATAATTAATATCAATTAATATTCATGTATTTATATTAATGTTTTGATTTTATTTATATTAATTTTTCATTAATTAACTTAAATTATTTTTTCATCAATTAATTTTTCATTAATTAAATTAAAATTGTGATTCATAATTAACTTAATATCAGTTAATTTTAAAAAAAATTGTGATTCTTTTTTATTAATTTTTTTTATTAGAATACCAATTAATAATATAAAAATTGTTATTTTTTTAATTTATTAATTCATTACAAAATATACCAATTTTATTAATTTGCTTTTATACCAATTTTATTAATTCATTACAGAATACCAATTTATTAATTATTTTTTTAACAAACCCTAGCTACCGTGGTGAGGATCGAAGATCGGGGAATGGGGGTGGGATGGGGGATCGCTCTGGTTTGAGATCGTAGATGCAGTGGTGAGGATCGCTCTGGACCGTCAGCCTATCTCGCAAAGCCGGCGAGAGCACAGAAGGTCGATCGCGATGCTAGGGCTTTGCCCCTCTGGTTCGTGAGAGAAAGAAAGAGAGATAGAGAGAGAACAGCTCGAGATCCTAGCCGGAAATCGCAGACATGGCACAACGCCGAAGAGAGAAAGCACTCTTGTTCACCAGAAAAGGAGCTTCTGTTCACCATCGATTGCGATGGGGGATAGGAGGACTGCGACGAAGGCGACGAACATAGAGAGAAGAGGGTTTCTCGATCACAATGGAGAGATGAGAGCCTCACCGAAAATCGCCGATCCCCGCCGGAAATCCCCCTCTCTCTCTCTCTCTGAGTATCAGTGAACAGTAGCGAGAAGATTAGGGTTAAAATATATATATAGTGATATAAGAGTAAATACCTTCAAATACTAAGGATATTTAAGTAATTTCATCACCCCCTCCGCATAATCCACTAGCGGAAGCTGCTCCAAGCCGCTTTTGATTTTCCAAAGAATTTACCTTCCCAAAAAAGCCATAGAAGCTGAAGTTGAACCCTTTAAGTTCAACCCAACAGTCTATAATAACTTTTAAAAAGTCAAAAGCTATAAGCTCCTCAAAATAATCCAGACCAAACAGCACCTTTATATATAGCTTCCTCCTTCAAGGAAGCGCCCGAGTAACCGGAGGGAAATATGGTCGTTTGACGATGACGGCTATAAAAGAAAGTTGATCGTATCCCATATGCAAAAAAGAAATCATGACGTCATAGTGCCCTTGACAATGACAAAGAAGTGTTTTTGTGCGTGAAACGCATTCTTGATGTCAAAAGTGACCTCCTCCATGATAGAATTGTGAGTCTGTGCTTTGGTTGTTAAGATGGAAAAAAAATAATAAACTAATAATAATAATAATAAACAAATTACACTCACTCCCTCTAAATTTTAAAATTAAAAAAAAAAATAATCTCACACTTTTAATATAGAATTGTGAGTCTGTGCTTTGGTTGTTAAGATGGAAAAAAAAAAAAAAAAAAAAAAAAAATAATAATAATAATAATAAACAAATTACAGTCACTCCCTCTAAATTTTAAAATTTTTTTAAAAAATAATCTCACACTTTTAATATAATTATGTTCGTCTCTCTTAAAATTTTAATTTATATAGTAATTAAATTAGTTTTTATCTTTAATTTGTTAGTTATATAAATTAAAAAATAAAATTATTATCTTTTCTCTACTAATTTATCCTCGTTGATTTTAGTGCTTATTTACAATTTAGGTCTCGTTTGGAAACAAATTTTTTAGTAACTTTTTGATTTTTTAACTAAAATATGATATAAAAAAATTAATATATTTGGGATGAATTTTTGATTTTTTATGAAAAGATGTGCCAAAAAGTAGAGAGAAAATGGAATTCTTGACTTTTTGATATAAATTGTTGACCTTTTGATTATTTTAGTGACTTTTTGACTAAAATCACCACTTGTCAAACGAGGCCTTAGTTTCGATTAATCTATACTATATATTAAGCAAAAGGGGGTTTTTAACCCCAAGTCTTGTGGGAGCTCTAATCTCCCAATCTAAATTTCCTGAGTTTTTGATTTTTTTTTTTAAAAAAAAACCTTAACATTTATGAACCTCTTCCAACTCCCAAGACTTACCATCATAATAATACTTTAATACATTAAGAACAAGCATAAAAAAAATTCTTTGAAATCCAACACATGAATTTCTTGAAAAATCCCAACACATATGATTATTATCCCTCATAATAACACTTTAATGCATTAAGAACAAGTATAAAAAAAATTATTGAAAAGTCCAACATATATGATTATTATCAAAATATTAAACTTTAATATAATATAATAAATAAATAAATAAGATATTTAATTCTTTGAAAAGTCTAACACATATGATTATTATCAAAATATTAAACTTTAATATAATATACCAAAGGAAAAAAAGAAGACATTTAAAAAAGAAAGAAAAAGACATTTAAAAATCGTAATTCATATCTATACTATATATTAAGCAAAAATGGGTTTTTAACCCCAAATCTTGTGGGAGCTCCAATCTCCCAATCTAAATTTCTTGATTTTTTGATTTAAAAAAAAAATCTTAGCATTTATTAACTTCTCCCAACTCCCAAGTCTTTCCATCATAATAACACTTTAATGCATTAAGAACATCCAATCTCCCAATCTAAATTTCCTAATTTTTTGATTTTAAAAAAAAAAAATCTTAGCATTTATTAATTTCTTCTAACTCTCAAGTCTTACCCTTATAATAACACTTTAATGCATTAAGAACAAGCATAAAAAAAATTCTTTGAAATCCAACACATGAATTCTTTGAAAAGTCCCAACACATATGATTATTATCAAAATATTAAACTTTAATATAATATAAAAAAGAAAAAAAAGAAGACATTTAAAAAAAAAATTTAAAAATCACAATTCACATATATAGATAATTGTAAATACAATAAAATAAGAGGGCATTCATGTCTACACGTTTTTTTATAAGATCTCCTCCATTATAATAAGATAGCACTTTATTTCTCTCATCTTATAATATATATATATATATATATACTATATATTAAGCAAAATGGGGTTTTTAACCCCAAGGCCTGTGGGAGTTTCAATATCCCAATCTGTATTTTTTAAATTTTTTATTAAAAAAAAAGCTCAGCATTTATTGATTTAGTCAAAATCTCCTTATCAGCATTTATTAACTTTTTTCAATCCACGTGTCTTTCCACATGCCTGCATTTATTGATTTGGTCAAAATCTCCTGATCTATGCTATATATTAAGCAAAAGGGGGTTTTTAACTCCAAGCGTTGTGGGAGCTCCAATCTTCCAATATAAATTTCTTGATTTTTTTATTTTAAAAAAAAAAAATCTTAGCATTTATTAACTTCTCCCAACTCTCAAGTCTTACCATCATAATAACACTTTAATGCATTAAGAATAAGCATAAAAAAAATTCTTTGAAATCCAATACATATAAATTCCTTGAAAAGTCCCAACACATATGATTATTATCCCTCATAATAACATTTTAATGCATTAAGGACAAGCATAAAAAAAATTTCTTGAAAAGTCTAACACATGATTATTATCAAAATCTTAAACTTTAATATAATATAATAATAAAAAAAAGACATTTAATTCCTTAAAAAGCCCAACACGTATGATTATTATCAAAATATTAAACTTTAATATAATATAAAAAATGAAAAAGGAAGACATTTAAAATATAAAAAAAAATTTTAAAAATCACAATTCACATATCTATACTATATATTAAGCAAAAGGGGGTTTTTAACCCCAAGTCTTGTGGGAGCTCCAATCTCCCAATCTAAATTTATTGATTTTTTGATTTTAAAAAAAAAAATCTTAGTATTTATTAACTTCTCCTAACTCTCAAGTCTTTCCCTCATAATAACACTTTAATGCATTAAGAACATCCAATCTCTCAATCTAAATTTCCTGATTTTTTGATTTAAAAAAAAAAATTCTTAGCATTTATTAACTTCTCCAACTCTCAAGTCTTACCCTCGTAATAACACTTTAATGCATTAAGAACAAGTATAAAAAAAATTCTTTGAAATCCAACACATGAATTCTTTGAAAAGTCCCAACACATATGATTATTATCCCTCATAATAACACTTTCTTGAAAAGTCTAACACATATGATTATTATCAAAATATTAAACTTTAATATGATATATAATAAAAAAAAAAGACATTTAATTCATTGAAAAATCCAACACATGTGATTAATATCAAAATATTAAACTTTAATATAATATAAAAAAGGAAACAAAGAATATATTTAAAAAAAAACATTTAAAAATCACAATTCACATATATAGATAATTGTAAATACAATAAAATAGGAGGGCATTCATGTCTACACGTTTTTTTATAAGATCTCCTCCATTATAATAAGATAACACTTTATTTCTCTCATCTTATAATATATATATACTATATATTAAGCAAAAATTGGTTTTTAACCCCAAGGCCTGTGGGAGTTTTAATATCCCAATCTGAATTTTCTAAATTTTTTATTAAAAAAAAAATAAAATCAGCATTTATTGATTTAGTCAAAATCTCCTTATCAGCATTTATTAACTTTTTTTAATCCACATGTCTTTCCACATGCCTGCATTTATTGATTTGGTCAAAATCCTCTGATCAACATTTAAAATCTCCTCATATAAATAATTATAGATACAATCTGTGTATAGTTACTACAGTACCCTTTTCAACTTCTCTCATACACTATGGTTAGTGATAAGATTGTTAAATTATTTTTATAAAAAATCTTAAAAAACATAATTTATATATTAAAAAAAATCTAAAACAAATATAAATATCTATAATTATCCCGTGCATAGCACGGGTGATAAGCTAGTTTTACTAAAAGATATGTGTGTGTATATATATATTTTAAATTTAAGGTAGGTGAATTTAATTTACGGATCCGCTACGTAGCTCGAACTCCTTGTGGCTCGATTGGCTCGAAAACGTTTTAATTTTTTTTTTTTTTTGGCTTTCTTCTTCCTCCCCCTCTTTTCTTCCTTCCTCTCTGCCTCTGTTTTCAGCAGCAGCAGCAGAGCAGTCCAGCTCTACCCAAACGTGAGGATAACAACAAAAGCAAAAATAAAACTGGCAGCATCCAAGTTCCAAGTCAAGATCCACCATTACCAAATCATGTTCTTTCCACTCATGCTCTCTCCATTTCTGAAATTACTTACCACTGGCGCAATATCTCACTTGATCTAGATTATATACGAAGTCATTCACTAAATAATGCAATCCTTTTGTAGAAGTTTTCATCCAAATCGCAACCCTGCTCTTCGAAAAAATCAAAATCAAAACCTAAATCTAAATCAAAAAATCAAAATACACAGATCTACACAAATCTACCAATTTACACAAATCAAAAAAAAAAAAAAAAAAACTAATAACAGAGGAAGAAGGAGAGAATAACAGATCAAAAAAAAATAAAAAATCTACACAAATCTACCAAATGTTAGCCAGAAGACAAGGCCTGAATCATGGTAAAATACAAAAACTTATGCTTACCATTCATCCCTGAGAGATGTACCCATGAAATCAACAGGTTTACCCACATTCTCTCTCTCTCTCTCTCTCTCTCTCTCTCTCTCTGTGTTTCCCCCTTTCTTCATTCTTCCTCTCTCTTTCTCCCTCCCTCTCTCGGTCTCTTCCGCCTTCAGATATAAACGAGAAGGAAAAAACAAAAACTGCCCAAAACGACGTCATTTTGGGCAGTTGAGCCATTCGAGCCAGATGTTTCTCGAGCTACCAAGCTTTTTCCTTTAACTTATCTCCCAAAAAATAATGAATTATTTTGGTGAGGATATTGATATTTTTGTCAGACTTGGTTAGTAGCATGCCCTTTTGACTTGACAATTCAGAGTCTGCTTGATAACACACCTCCGCAAAGGACAGTCCAAGCCCACTCTGGTGCTGAGCATAGTTGCTTACCGATTTTGCTTGATCTATTTACTCGACACATCATTTGATCGGCGAGCATGCTACTCGGCGCTTCACTTCCTGGCAATTCAATGGGCTTGATTTAGTTTGGGCCGGTAAGAAATGGATTCAGATATGTTTTGTTTGCCGAATGTGCAAGTTTTATACTGGACTCACACATTTTTAAAGCTTAAAAGTCAATTTTTCTTAGATAAGAATGGAGATAATCATTTTAAGATATGAAATTATTACAGGTCATTAAAAATTAAAATTAGCGGTCTATAATAATTATATTATTTTAAATTCGGGCATTTATTTATAAATCCTATTCGTCTACTTATATTTCGTTTAATTCAAATTATTTTTTTATGTTTCAGTTATAAGTGACATAATTATCAAAATATCTCTTAATAATAATAAGGTGAAGCGGACATCAATATGTACATTGACAGTGTGAATGTTCTGTGATGTGAATATTCATACTGTTAAATATAAATGTTTACATCATCAAATTGCTAAGAGTTTAAAAAATATTTATAAAGGTAAAATTATTCATAAAATACCTTAAATATTAGAATTAAGATTTGGTAGAATAACTGTCCAAATAATAGAATTTATTGAAATATAAGAATATGTTATGAATTAATTGGAATATAAATACTTGAAAGAGGATGTCTTAATAAATTTTCCTTTTAAATTTCAAAATTCTTTTCACTATTTTTTGAATTTGAAGTAGAGAAGTGTTAGCAACATGTCTATTTCAAAACCTTGGATTATGTAAATCACCTCTCCAATGGAGGCTCTTACCATTCCTTTTTAATTTCACTCACTTTTTAATATTTTTTTTAGAGTTATATTAGAGATTGCAAATAATCTATTAATTTTTTTTATTAAATCTCTCACATAGATGTGAGACTCACATATACGTGGGCTTGTGTGGATCCCACAAGGTTTGATAAAAAATTTAGGATCTATAATATTTTTCTATTTTTTGTTCTAATCCCAATTGACTTTAGTCTTTTTGTTTTTGTTTTTTGGCATATTTATAAAATTATTTGGGAAGATGAAAATAAGCGCTTTTTTGTTTTTTTTAAAATTATTTTAATATAATGTCACATTACTTGCAAAATTATAAATTGATCATATTACCATCATACAATTTTTTTTATTATTTTTATTTTCTACACACACAAGGGTATTTTAATAATTCATTTGTTGACTTATTTTTAACTTTCCAAATGCTTTTTTATTTAAATAAACTGGTTTTTGACTTTTAAAAATAAGTTAAAAGCAAATATTTTTGAGTAAATTACAAACACAAACCCTGACATTTATTTAAATTATGAATTACTTCTATAGTTTTAGAAATTACAGTATGTCCCTAAAGGTTTCTAATTTCATAACAAATAAATCCTTTTATTAATAAATCATCAAGTTAATTAACAATTTTTAATGATGTTAAAATTTTATTTCAATTAAAAATTCAAATAATTTTATTATTGTATAGGAAAACAGTTAGAAATTTTATTTTTTCAATTAATTCTGTTAAATAAAAAATTCTAACAGGGAAGTATTTGTAATTTTTCAAATCACAGGAGGCAATTCGTATTTTAAACAAACCTTAAGGGATGTATTTGTAATTTACTCAATATTTTTCGTTCTTTCCAAAATATCCAAAATAGACCTTAATGAGTTGGAATTGATATTAAAACTTATAGGATCAAGCTAAAATGACTTTTAAATCCAATTGTTAAATTGGCTAGATTTGAGAACGTTATTTGCAACCCGACCCAACTTCTAATAAATAATATGAAATATATATTATGCTTATTATATATATTAATATATATATAAAAATATAGTTAACTTAGTTTTATTTTATTTATTTTTTTAAAAAGATGTACCTAAAGATAGAAAACATACTTATTGTACGGGAAAGAAATAAACTTTCTCGTATAATCCTGTTGATCAAGATTGCATTTCTCCGTACGTCGTCGCTTTACTCCCTGAAAACGCAAACGTGAGCTAGCCGGCGGGTGTATGCCGGATACCTCTCCGATGCCTAAGTCAGCAAAATAGACAAATAGATAAAAACTCTGTGTATTCGGGAATCAAAGTTGTGTTACCTTTCCAAAGGTGCTGTTGTGAGCTTTTGTAGGTTCCGTGTGGCACAATCCTAGTAGGACTCTTACTCCTCCATGCAGAGTCCTCCTAGGAGTCATACTCCTAAAAGATAATGCTTATCCTTCAACACTCCCCTCACTGCTTAAACCAAGTGAGACAGTTCTACCATGGTCGGATTCCAAGATGACTGAGGTAAGCATGGCTATGTTGAGCCACAGAGTAGACCGAACTATAGCTAGTTTGGTTCTTCCTTTCATTGTTCTTACCTCGGTTCCTCCTGTACAAAACCATGGTGCAATTAGACCGAGCTAATAATTAGCATGGTCCTGACCGAGCTAGATGCACTATGCCACGACCGGGCTAACTCTGAGTGTGGCTACCTGGCGACCAAGCTATCCGCAGTGCTCTCTTGGACCGAGATAACAATAGGCTCTCCTAGGACCGGACTAACTTTGAGGCCTTCTGGGACCGAACTAACTTTAGGGCTGTTTTACTCAGCCATTCACATTGCGGCCCATAACGGCCCATTGCCCAGATCGGCCCTATTTTTACATAAATTACCCTCTCAATTGCCCCTTAATTCCATCTGCGTAGCATGATAGGGATTGCCTGTCTTCCAGCCAAGCTAACAACTTTAGTCCTAGGACCGAGCTGAACTCTTAAGCCTTTCCAGCCGAGCTAAAAAACTCCTTAGCCTTTCCAGCCGGGCTAAACCACGCCGACCTCTGCTTGTCCGGTCAAAACGTCTCTTCAATCACAGCAACTAAATCGCTTCTCATTCCAAGGACACGTGGCACACTCTGATTGGCCTAATGCAGCTGTCATGCCGTCTTCGTACTCCGCATTTTTTGAACAGTTCCCGCCTTTTTCCCTTCCTTTTACACAAAATAGACCCTTGGTTTTGAATCAATCACTTCGCCATTCATCTTCTCTCTCACTAAGCCCCATTTTTCCAAGTTTTTCCTCTCTTTCTCATTGCAACTGTAGAGCTCGTGTTCTTGTTGAGATTGCTTTCCTTTGAGTTCTTTATTCTCAACTGGTACGTTACTCAAACTTGTTTTCTTTTCCGTTGTTCTCGTACTGTTTTTGTAACACACAATATGTTTATTTGTATGTTTTTCAAAGCACATACTATTTTCTGCAAAAACTTAGTAATAGAATCGCTTGGATTCAAGAAATAATATGAGAAACACTAGTTTTGATCCAAAATCAACACGTAACCGAACTAAGAAGTTGTTTTGTAGTTGATGTCAGCCTAGCGATACCACCAACCGGACTAGCACTTTATGTTAAACCAGTAGTTTCATCAAGTCAAACCATCTTTTGATTCGCCTAGCCGAGATACCGAACCATACTAAGTCTGCAATAGTATGCTTGAAAGCCTCAATCCCCACCGAGCTATATCTTGGGGCTAAACCAGCCTTCTTAGTTTAGACCGAACTAAGAAAGTTGCCTCTAGAAGCTCAACCGGGCTAACAAAAAACCTTGCACAAACCGAGATAACAATCCTTTGAGAAAACCGGGATAACAAAAACCCTTTGCACAAACCGAGCTATCGAATCCCCTTGCTCGAACCGAGCTAGGACTACATTTATCTTGCCTTTATTTCTTTTAGCACGGTCCCACGATCTATGCTTAACACTTGCTTTTTTCACTTTGCAGACTTTAGGTTGCCTAGGCACTCCCTTGAGCGCTTAACCGAGCTACAGAGCACCTTTCTGTGACCGAGCTAACTCCAGTTTAATTTATTCATAACTTAAGAGTAAATGGGTAAATATAGGTTTTTAGTAGAAACACCTGGTGGTTTGGCCGAATTCCGAAGGGAGTATAATATCCCTGACGATGTTCACCTCACCTTAGCCGATCAAGATATCACACCATGGGGAAACCCTGGCTTTGTCCCCTTTACCCTTCTGTCCATAGTAGAAACCGGACTCAGATTCCCTGTACAACCTTTACTCTGTGAATTCCTTAGGCAAACTAGGATATGCCCAATCCAGCTTTCCACAAACTCATATCGCATAATAAATGGTATAGCGGAGCTGAATCGTTGGGCTGGTATTAACCTCGGTTTAGCCGAACTCTTCCACCAATATTTCATAGGCTCAAAAAAGGACGACTGGGTTTATTACTTAAGAATACGACGTCGGCGTGAGAAAATAATAAAGGACACACCGGACAAAGATTTAAACGATAATGATTTTTTCTGAGTATCTGGGAATTTTGAAGACCACCAAGCCCAGATCCTAGGCCGCAGTATAAACTGGAAGAAAGGAACCCCCGGTATAATTACCTCGGCTAGTTTGCACGCTTCTCTTTATTTCGGTTTTCTATTCTTGAACCAAACTGACAGTTGTCTTCTTTATGCAGATTCAGCCCACCTTAAGTCACTATATAGTTACCCCAATCTAGACACATTTCGTGTCGCACTACGATTTCCTGAAAGAAGTTGGGCCAAGTTACTGAATTTTGAACCGACGTACAGATACAGCGGTCGAAGAAAAGCCAGAGTAACAGACTTCTTGCTGGAAGACGCTCCTGAACCAGATCCATCCTTGCCTCAAATCAACCTGGTCCGAACTACTGCTGAAAAAGAGATGGCAAAGAGGAACAAAGTAAGGGCCCTTCTAACCGAAACAAACCGAGCCGAGGTACCACCACCGAACCAGACTCAGGAGACCATTGTAGCCCTTCTATCTCAACAACCCTCCTCATCGCGCCCAAGCAAGCGTGCCCGGACTACTCCAACCGAGCAAAGCCTTGTTGATGAAGACGAAACCATTCTTTCACCAAGCCCTCCACCGAGCCCGCTACCGGAGCGCTCCGACTGAGCCAGCTCCTCCAAGTGGGCACCCAAAATTAATTTTCAAAACCGAGAAATTCAGGACACTGACTCAGTGGTCGCTGAAAAAGATCACTTAATGGCATTTAACCTTGCCAAGAGTGTCTGCCTTCCAGCAGACATGGAGCACCACCAACATCTGACCGAACTAAGGACCATCCGTTCGGCCACGAAATCCATGGTTCTTGTAAGTAGCTTCTTCTGTTTGCCTTTCTAATTTGCACAACTTTTATCTCGGCTTGATTACAAGTCTCCCCCTCTGTTTGCAGGCCATGCAGAAGAGCCACATCGCTCATAAGCGAGTGCTTGAACTTCGTAAGACTACAAGGCAAGCCCTGGCCGAAGTGACTGAGAAAACTGCCGAGCTGGAACAAGCCAGACAGCAAATAGCCGAGCTAAAATCCGAGAACGGTCGTCTGACCGGACTCGTTAGCTCGGCTGAAGCGGAGAAACAAAAGGCTGCAGCCATGATCAAAGACAAATCCCTGCGTGAGCTAGCCAAGCTCGAAGGTAAGAAAAACGCAAAGATCGCCGAGCTAAAAAAGAAGACGGATGATGCGAATGCTGAAGGTTTCAAAGAGGGAGAGGCCCTCTATATGCAGCAATGTGAGGCAGCCAAATATTTGTTCTTCAAATGTGGTTGGAGGGCAGCTGTGGTGCAGCTCGGTTGTGGGCCCAAGACCGAGGTCTACAATCCTCCTCAGTACTTCATGCCGAGCTCACTATCGGAGTACGCTGCATTGGTTCAGCAACAGTTTCTTCAAGGTTCAGACGACAATGAAGAAACCGAGCCCAATGATACCGCGGTCGTTAATGATCCTGCTGATCAGTCAGCTCGGTTAGAGCCAACGGTGGAAGACCTGACTAACGAGCTGCAGACTGAAACCGTACTTCCAGCCGAGACCGAGCTCCCAACCGAGACCGCACTACAGTCTGAAACCGGGCTTCGGGTTGATGTTGATGCTGATGCTGATCTTGATGATCTGTTTAACTGATTTTGTTTTTTTTCTTTTCTTGGACAAATGTAACTGGACTGGGGCCCCTCCTTTGTATTTGCTTTGAACCTTTCAATGAAAATCTTCTTTTGTTCCAACTGTTACCTCGGTTTGAATGCCCTGTTTATGCTTGCTCTCTTACTGTAAGTTGAGTGAAGTAAGGCATTCTCTTGCCGAGATAATTTATCCCGGTTTTAACTTTGTAATCAGACTGGCCATACCAGCCAACCGCTTCAACCTAGATCTTTATCTCGGTTGAAGCACAATAAGAGTTGGTTTTTCCAGCCTCTTCAGCCTTGATCCTTACCTCGGCTGAAGAGTAGTAAGAGTTGGTTTAATCCAGCCAACCACTCTTTAGCCGATATCTTTACTTCGGCTGAAGAGTAGTAAGAGTTGGTTTAATCCAGCCAACCATTCTTTAGCCGATATCCTTACTTCAGCTGAAGAGTACAAAGAGTTGGTTTAATCCAGCCAACCACTTTTTAGTCGATATCCTTACTTCGGCTGAAGAGTACAAAGAGTTGGTTTAATCCAGTCAACCTCTAAATTGGTTATTCCTGCCAACTTAGAATAAAGTGTTTGGTGATTCCGACCAAACGTCCTGCAGCCTGGATCCTTATCCTGGGCTTAGGATGGGTGTTGGTTTTTCCAGCCAACCTCTAGATTTGGTTTTTCCAGCCAACCTAGAGTAGAGTGTTTGGTTATTCCGACCAAACGTCCTACAGCCTGGATCCTTATCCTGGGCTTAGGATGGGTGTTGGTTTTTCCAGCCAACCTCTAGATTTGGTTTTTCCAGCCAACCTAGAGTAGAGTGTTTGGTTATTCCGACCAAACGTCCTGCAGTCTGGATCCTTATCCTGGGCTTAGGAAGGGTGTTGGGTTAATCCAGCCAACCCCTAAATTGGTTATTCCGGCCAACCTAGAGTAGAGTGTTTGGTTATTCCGACCAAATGTCCTACAGCCTGGATCCTTATCCTGGGCTTAGGAAGGGTGTTGGGTTAATCTAGTCAATCTCTAAATTGGTTATTCCGGCCAACCTAGAGTAGAGTGTTTGGTTATTCTGACCAAACGTCCTGCAGCCTGGATCCTTATCCTGGGCTTAGGAAAGGTGTTGGGTTAATCCAACCAACCTCTAAGTTGGTTTTTCTGGCCAACTATGTTTACAATGTTCCTAACTCACTAAAACTATCTTTTACATAAAATAACTTATACTGAAAAGAATCTACTTGTTTTATTGAGAAAGGAAAAGGAAAATTACATATGCTTGAAAAAAGTTAAAAATAAAATAACTTGAGATTGGCAGTGTTCCATGGCCTGGGAATGGCTTTGTCGTCCTTATCTTCCAAGTGGTATGCCCCTTTTCCTGCTAATCTAACCACTTGGTAAGGTCCTTCCCATTTGGACCCTAACTTGCCATCGCTTGGTACCATGGTGTTTCCTTAGAGATGGCAATCTGAAACCGGCCCGACGGTGACCCGACCCCCCGACCCCGAATTCAGCGGTTATTCACCGAAAAATATCCCCTACGGGCCAGGGATGGTATTCAAAAATTCATCCCCGATGATATCCGGGCTGGGGATGGTGATATGTGTTTCAGAACCGGACCCGGCCCGGCCCGGCCCCAGCCCCAGCCCCGCCCCCCGGCCCCGGCCTGCCCCGCATGGTACCCGAGGTAAAATGACCCTTTGGTCCCTGGATATATATATGCATATGCTTGTTTTGTTAGGGTTTGACAGACACACTCAATTTCAAAGCCTTTCACACTCACACAACACACGCCGCTCCTCTCTCTCTCTCTCTCGTCTGTTCTTCTCTCTTTCATTTGTCACCGCCGCGCCTCCCTTCGTCACTGACGATCCTCCCTCCCTCACCACCGCGCCTCCCATCTCTGTTTAGGCATCTCTCTCTCTGTCTCTCTCTAGGGATTTCGATCTAGGTTTACATATATGTATATTATATATATATATATATATATATCTGAGTGTTTAGATCTGAGTATAGATCCGTAAAAAATACAATATAGTTCTGTTTTTTTTTTTTTTTTTCTGTCTCTAAATTTATTTATTTTATATTGATAATCAGTTGTATTTTTTATGCAGATTTACCTCCCGACCCTGATAATCGGTGCTTGTGAATTATTGATAATCTGTTGATCATTATCTTTCACATCAGGTTTGATATGTTGATAATCTGTCTATATTATTGATAATCTGTCTATTAAGATGATGATCTTATAATCTGTCTATAATCTGTCTATTAAAATATACCTGATAATCTGTCTATTTAAATAAATCCTTTTGAAAGAAACATAGACTTTAGAACTTGTTAATTTTAATAGTAATATTAATTATAGATTCCTTCAAAGTTACATCAATTTTGTCGTATTAAATTTATGAGTCATATAATGAAATTCTGGGGGGGAGCTATTGAGTGGAGATTAAGACATGAGACAATATCTTCAAAAATCAATTTGGTTTTATGCTTGAGAGATGTACCGTGGATGCTATTTTCTACCTAATTTGAGACTAGTAGGGGCAGAAATAAGTAAATTTCTAAAAATAATAAAGTTCATATCAAAGACCAACATACAATCTTTACATTTTTTGTATTAGTTATGGATGAACTTTCTAGAAACACTCAAAGGGGATATTCCTTGATGTATGCTATTTACAGAGAGTTTAGTTAACGAAACGAGAGGAGTAAATTTTAAGCTAGAATTGTGGAGAGATACTTCAGATTTTAAAAGGTCTAAGTATAAGACTAAGAATATACAGTGTGTAATTTTAGCAGAAGTAGAAATAGACAGGGATGAAAGTAGAGTATAACTTGATGAGCATGAAATACATGAGTGATCTTTTTTTATATTTTGGGTCAATTATTCATAAAGACAGAGAGGTTGAGGAGGACATGAAACAGTTTTTTAAGCTATACTAGTGAAAGCTTCTGAATCCCAACTTGTTTTTAAGGCAAAGATTAATATGTTTGTTTTTCATATTATCATTAATACAACTTGTCTAGTCCACTAAGAAAACTGATTGTCACATTATTTTTCTAATCTGTTAAAATATCCAGTCTCCAACATAAAGATCACAAGTAGTTTATAAACTTCCTTTTGCAATCACCAAAGTCGATTTGGAATTCCTTATTATATCATAAATCTTCTGTAATGCATCTTCTAATTGTTTCAATCATGTCATAATTTTTTTAAAAGATGATGAGTACTTAATTTATTTATATTAATTCAATCCATATTATTTTTATAAGGGTTAAAAATGTCAAATGTTAACTCTGAAGCACCAGTTAACTCTGAAGCACCCGTTAACTCTCAAGTACCATTTGAGAGTGACGCGTCACAACATTCATCGCCAGCTACGAACACACCTACGAACTCACCGTCTCCCCTCTCTAATCAACATGTTATTGATTTAGAAGAGTCTAATACTACTTGTGGAGGAACTAAAAGAAAACCTAGTGTTGTGTGGGAACATTTTAAAAAACAATAAGTCAATGGGGTGTGGAAGGCAATATATAATTATTGTAATAAGCATCTTGGAGGTGATTCAAAAAATGGAACTAGGCATTTGCATGATCACCATAAGAGTTGTACTAGGAAAAAAGTGATGGACATGAGACAAAAAGTGTTAACTAACAACTTTAGTAGAGAGATTTCAAAAATGAATTCTTATATCTTTGTTCAAGGTTTTGCTAGGAAAGAGTTGTCACATGCCATAATCTTGCATGAATATCCCCTCTCTATCGTAGACCATGTTGGTTTTAAACGATATTTAGCAGCACTTCAACCATTGTTTAAAGTGCCTTCTCGAAATACGATAAAGAGTGATATTTTAAAGATTTATGATTATGAGAGGGTGAAGAAATTGAGTTTGGTGGAGCATAATAAAAGTAGGGTGGCAATCACAACTGATATGTGGACTGCTAGCAATCAAAAGAAAGGATTCATGGCTGTCACCGCGCACTTTATTAATGATTCATGGACATTGCAAAGTCGCATTTTGAGGTATATTTTTGTAAATTTGCAAATCATTTAAAAATTCAATCTTATTCAATTCAATTTGCATGTTATTAATACTTGTTTATGAATATCATATTTTAGGTTTATTTATGTTCCATGTCCACACACAAAAGAAGTTCTTTGTGATACTTTGCTTGAGTGTATGATGGATTGGAATATTGATAGAAAAATCTCGACTGTTACTGTTGATAATTGCTCCACAAATGATGCCATGATTACCATGTTGATGGATAAGTTAAGTAATTCATCGCTTTTGTTGGGTGGTACTTTGTTTCATATGCGTTGCTGTGCGCATATTTTGAATTTGATAGTGAAAGATGGATTGGATGTCATACGAGTTGGTGTGGAGAAAATCTGAGAGAGTGTAGCTTATTGGACAGTAACACCAAAAAGAGTAGAAAAATTTGAAGAAACAGTCAACCAATTGCGTATTCCACATACCAAGAAATTAGGACTTGATTGTGCAACTAGGTGGAATTCAACGTACTTGATGCTTCAAACAGCCTTATTGTATAAGGATGTCTTTTCTAGGTTGAAAATTAGAGAGCCCCAATATAAGACTGTGCCAACTGAGCAAGAATGGGAGTTTGTTAGAGAGATTAGTGGGAGGTTTAAGATTTTTTTTTCTATCACTGAGTTGTTTTTTGGTACAAAGTATCCCACAGCCAATGTTTGTTTCCCAGCTTTATGTGAGATTAGGATGACACTGTCTCAATGGCTCTCTTGTGAAATTGAAGTGATCAGAACAATGGCATCAAAAATGGTGGAAAATTTTGATAAATATTGGTTAGTGATACATGGTATTATTGGGGTTACAGTTGTACTTGATCCTAGGTATAAGATGAGTGTATTGGAGTTTTATTTTGAAAAGCTTTATGGAGACAAAGCTGAAGATGAAGTTGATAGGGTTCGTCATATTTGTTATGATTTGTTGCAAGAGTATCAGTACCGAGTTGGTATGGAGACTGATGTTGTTGGTGACTCTTCTGCTCATCCAGAAATTGTTACAGAGACCCTTTCAGAATTTGATTTGTTTATTAGTAGAAAGAGAAGTAAAAAAATGAAGAATGTAAGATCAGAGTTGGACCATTATCTAGAAGATGATGTTTTGCCAAGAACTTCAGGTTTTGATGTTTTGAATTGGTGGAAAGCTAGTGGACCAAAGTATCCGACCTTAAAGGCAATAGCTAGGGACATTTTAGTTATTCCTGTATCCACTGTTGCTTCTGAGTCAGCATTTAGTACTAGTGAAAGGTTGGTGAGTCCACATCGTAGTAGACTTCATCCAAACACATTAGAGGCATTAATGTGTGCACAAAGTTGGTTGTGGGGTGGAGAGATGAAAGGTATTATTTCATCCAATTTACATATTATTATTTCACTTTTTATTATTTATATTACCATGGAATAATTTCACTATTGAATTTATATTCTTTACTTTTTAGGAAATTCAACATTGGAATCGGTGGGCTATGCAACTATATATGATGATGATGAGATCGATTCGGATCAGTCATGTGCCACTTTTGTGTTAGTTGTCATCTTTTTTGTTTTAATTAACATTTTTTACATTTTATTATTAATATTAATTATTTGTTTTTTTTTCTTTTGTTATTTAACAGGAATTCAAGTTGAAGGAGATGATGGAAGTTGTGTGGTTTGTATGGGTGTGAAGAAACAATGGATTTGCTTTTTTATGTTGTAATGGATATATATATATATTTTTTTAATTTCAATTTTTGGGTAACCTATCCCTTGCGGGTTGTGCTTGGGATTAATTATTCTCTTTGCTACTTGTTGAATTTTCTTGTGTGTGGGTTGCTGGACAGATATTTTGTTTATGGGCTGCTGGATTTTTGCTACAGGATGTTCTCAATCAGTGATTAGGTAGTTTACAATCACAGGATGTACACCCAATCTTTACATTTTTAGTTTACAATCAGTGATTAACTATTTTTGCTACAGGATGTTCTCAATTAGTTATGGATGTTCTCAATCTTTACAATCACAGGATGTTTTGCTACAGGATATTTATCAATAATTATTCTCTTTTTTTTTTTTTTTTTTTTTTTTTTTTGTTGTGGCTGAGTTCTAATTAATTAAAAAAATGAAGCTATTAGGGTTGATATTCCAACTGAAAAATTCCAAAATTTATACATTCAGTAGTGAAGGGTGATTGAGAATGTTTATTAATGTTTACAGATTTTTACAATAAAAAAAAAAAAAAAAACCGGGGATTTTCCGGGGCTGGGGATCCCCGATCCCTGATCGGGGGCGGGGATGGGGCCGGGCTATGGGTCCCCGTCGGGGACGGGGACGGGGACGGGGACGGGGACGGGGGAGGGTATTACTTTCGGGGATCGGGGATGGGGGGGCAGTCCCCAGCCCCGCCCCGCCCCGCCCTGTTGCCATTCTTATGTTTCCTATCACTTTGCGCAGCACCCAATCGCCGATCTTGAATTGCCTTAGATGCACTGTTTTGTTGTATTTCCTGGATAACTCTTGTTGGTATGAGGTAATGTGAACCAGTGCTCCTTCTCTTCTTTCTTCGGTGAGGTCGAGTTCCAATACTATGGCTTCTCCATTCAAGTCTGGTTCAAAATTTTCGCTTCTAATTGTGGGGAGGCCAACTTCTAGTGGGATTACTGCTTCCATGCCGTAGGCTAAGGAGAATGGTGTTTCTCCTGTTGATCGTCGAGGTGTGGTGCGGTAAGCCCATAAAACATGAGGAAGCTCCTCAGCCCACTTGCCTTTTGCCTTCTCTAACCTTTTCTTCAGTCCATCCAAGACAACCTTGTTTGATGCTTCTGCTTGACCATTTGCCTGAGGATATGCCGGTGTAGAATTGTAGAACTCTATCTTGTATTCTTCACAAAAGCCTCTAAAGATTCTGCCATCAAACTGAGTGCCATTGTCTGATACTAGGGCTTTAGGTATACCGAACCGAGTAATGATGTTCTGTCAGACGAACTTCTTCACATCCTTTTCCTTGATTGATGCCAATGCTTCTGCTTCTACCCACTTTGTGAAGTAGTCTGTTGCTGCGAGAAAGAACTTCCTGTTTCCGGGTGCTGTTGGAAGTGGTCCTACTATGTCCAAGCCCTACATTGCGAAGGGCCATGGGCTGGTCAATGGTAGGAGCTCTCTGGCTGGCTGATGGATTTGGTGTGCGAACTTCTGACATTTCTCGCACTTCTTCACATACTTCTCCGAGTCTGCTTGCATGTAAGGCCACCAATATCCTTGCGAGATAGCTCTGTAGGCTAACGATCTTCCTCCTTGGTGGCTTACGCACACGTCTTCATGTATCTCAAACAAGAATGCTTCCACTTTGCTGGGGTGGACACACTTTAGATAAGGTCCTGAGAATGACTTTTTGTACAATGCCATAGATGGGGAGAGCCAAAATCGCTGTGACATTGCTCTAATTTGTTAGCCTCTTTCTTTTCTTTCGGTAAGATGCCGTCTTTTAAGAACAGTATGATGGGATCCAACCAAGAAGGGCCTAGGTCGGTGTAACATACCTCTTTTGCTTCTGGGTCTTCAATGCTTGGTCTAGGCAGGTAGTCGATCAGCAGTGGATGAGGGATGGAGGTATCTGCCATTGAGGCAAAGCCCGTTAATTCGCCTGCTCTGCTGTTTTCCTCCCTGCCAATCTGTTCTATCCGTACCACTTCAAATTTCTTAATCTCTGTTCTGACCAACTCTTGGTATTTGGCCATCCTGTCATCCTTTGCTTCGTAGTCACCTGATATTTGGTTTACCACCAGCTGTGAGTCGCTGTAAACCATTAGTTCGGTGGCCTTCATGTAGAATGCTGATTTGAGGCCTGCAAGAAGCGCTTCATACTCCGCTTCGTTGTTTGATGCTGGGAAGCCAAGGTTGACTGCTTGTTCCACAACTAGGCCGTTTGGTGAGATGAGGACTATGCCCAGTCCTGCGCCGTGTCGGTTGGATGCTCCGTCAACGAAGAGTTTCCACATCTCTCCAACGAATAACTTCCAGCAAGTGGAGGGGTCAGATGATGCCGTGGGGTTAAGAATGTTGCTGGTGTTTTCGTCAAGGTCCATGCTTGCTGTTTGCCCCTCGCTATCTGTTGGTACCAAGTCTTTGTTTGTTGTTGAGTCTTGGCTTGGTGTAGTATGATTCGTTCTTCCTTGCTTTCTTTACTCTGGTCTGCCTTGGGGTCTGACTGAGTGTCGTGCACCAGGGGTTGCGCTATTCCGGCGTCAACTTCCATCCCTAGTTCGGTTGTGTTAGTCAGGTCGACTGGGCAGGTATGATGGCTTCCTGGGGTAAATTCTGCGAAAAAGTCTGCCAAAGCTTGGGCCTTTATCGCGGTTCTGGGTTGGAACTTGATGTCGAATTGTCCCAATTCTACTGCCCACTTCAAAATTCGCCCAGAAAAGTTCGCCCTCTCGAACAGAGCTTTTAATGGGAAAGTTGTGAGGACGACTATGGTGTGGGCGTGGAAGTAGTGCGACAACTTCCTTGAGGCCATTATCAAGGCCAAGGCCAGTTTTTCCAGTGGCAAGTACCTTGTTTCGGCGCCCAGCAATGTCTTGCTGACATAAAAAATGGGCAGGTGTTGGATTCCTTTCGCACGGACCAATACTGCGCTAATTACGTGCTGGGAGACTGCCAGGTACATGAAGAGTTCTTCTCCAGGTATCGGGGTGACAAGCAGTGGTGGAGAAGACATGTATTCTTTCAAGCTTTCCAGAGCGCGGTTGCATTCTTCATCCCACTCGAACTTGGTTTTTAATGCTTGAAAAAATGGTCGTAGTCTGTCTGACGACCGGCTAATGAATCGGTTGAGTGCAGCTGCCATGCCGGTGAGATGCTGCACTTCTTTTACTGAGTTAGGCCTTTTTAGATCCTGAATAGCTTTGATCTGGGAGGGGTCTGCCTCTATACCTCGGTTTGTCACCAGGAAGCCCAGGAATTTGCCAGATCCTACACCGAATGCGCACTTAGATACATTAAGGCGCAACTTGTGCCTCTTCAGAATCTGGAACATCTCACCGAGGTCCCTTAGATGGTCGTTCTTATCCTTGCTCTTGACCACCATGTCGTCGATGTAAGCCTTCATTGTTATGCCTAACAACGGCTCAAACATCTTGGTGACCATTCTCTGGAATGTTGCCCCTGCGTTCTTCAAGCCAAAGGGCATGACCTTGTAACAATACAGTCCTCTTGGAGTTGTAAATGATGTGACCTCCTGGTCTGGTTCGTACATGGCGATCTGATGGTAGCCTTTGTACGCATCAAGAAAGTTAAGTCGGTTGTGCCCCGCCGTTAGGTCTACCAGTTGATCTATTCGTGGTAGGGGGAAGCTGTCCTTTGGGCATGCTTTGTTGACTGTCTTATAGTCGACGCAGACACGCCATTTGCCATTCTTCTTTGGCACCACGACTGTGTTGGAAATCCATCTGGGGTAGTGCACCTCTCTGATAGCTCCTGCCTCAAGCAGATTTCCTACTTCTTCCGCCACTATCTCGGCGGTGGTGGAGTGTCGATCTGCGTGTGCGCTGAATGATTGGTCTAGCGGATGGGTGGACATTGAGTTGGTGACAGATGAAGTTAGGATCAATGCTTGACATGTTGTATGGTGTCCAGGCGAACACTTCGATGTTAGAGGTCAAAAATTCCAAGACTCTAATCTCTCAGTGCTAGACAACGACGAACCGAGCAAAAAGAACTTATCCGGGTTCTTTTCATCTATTCTTACCTCTACCAAGTCTTCCATCGCTTTTTGATTAGCTGCTTTACTGACGTCTGCAAACAGTTCATTACTCTCAGGTTCTTCCACCGAATGAACATATCCTTTGGCAGCGCGGCTGCCATTCACAGTGACAAATCATTGTTTGGACATGATCTGGTCTCCGAAGACTTCTTCAATTACCCCAGCTTCGTTGGGGAACCGCATTACTTGATGATAGGATGACCCTACCGATCGCATGGCATGCAGCCATGTTCTTCCCAAGATTATGTTGTAAGTGGAAGGGACTTTCAACACCCAGAATTCCACTTGTTTTATCACGCTTCCTGCTCTGACTGGTAGGATTATTTTACCGACTGGCCATTCGGGCATTGAGTTGAATCCAATCAGGGGAGACACGGCAGACGCCAAGTCTTTGTCTTGTAGCTTCAATTGCTTGAATGCTTCGTAATACATTATCTCACATGAACTACCCTGGTCAATCAAAATCCGCTCGACGTCAAAATCCTTGACTCGGAGAGTGACAACTAGGGCATCATTGTGGGGACAATATATTCTCGCCAAGTCTCTATCTGAAAAAAGACATGATGTTCGTGGCCTCTGTCTTCCCTTTTTTGATAGTAGGTTGTGCACTTAGTACCTCCCTTAAGTGCTCGGCCTTCTTAATTGATCCTTTGAGCTTGTATACACGCTCAGGTTCGAAGATTCCATGTATCACATTGATTACGCCTTGAGGTGCGGCGTCGATTGGCATCTCGTTGGGGTTATTGTGGTCCTGGGGGGCTGGTTGCGTTCCTCCTTCAATGTATTTATCCAGGTGTCCTGCTGCCACTAACTCCTCCAGGTGCTGTCTCAATGGCGTGCAATTTTCAGTGCGGTGCCCCTTTTCTTTGTAGATGGTGCACCGTGACCTTTCGTCGTAGTCCTTCTGAGCCTCTCCTAGCTTAGCAGGCCATCTGCTGAAAGGTTCATCGCGTATCTCGCTTAGAATCCGATAGATCAGTTTTTTGAATACCGTGGTAATGGCAGTGCGGACTCTCAACCATCTTTTATCCTGGTTTTCTCCATTGTCCCGCCTGCCTCGTCCGTTTTTGCTCGGACGGTTTACCGTGTTGACCTTTGTTGAGTCCTTTTTCTCTGGTATTGCGGTCGTGCTAGATTTTGTTTTGGCACGGGCGCCATCCTTTTCCACCCTGATGTGCTGATGCACTCTTTCCATCAAGGCCTCCATGGTGAGGGGTGGCGTCATGGTGATTGAGTCCCTTAGTCTGTTCCCGACTGGAAGGCCTCTTTTGTACTGTGCAATGGCTAGATTGGTGGGGCAGTCCCCAATCTGGTTGAAGGTCTCCCAGTAGCGACTATTGTAGGATCTAAATGTCTCCTTGTCGCCCATGTCAATGGAGAGAAGCTGGTCGATCTCTACTGGCGTTTTGGTGTTTGTTCTGAACCTTGTTACGAACACCTCTGCTAATTGCGCCCAGAAGGCTATGCTACCTTCTGGAAGTTTTTCGAACCAAGTCAGGCCTAGGTCGCCAAGGCTTGATGGGAAGAGGATGCACATCAAAGCCTCGTTGCGTCGATATACCGCCATAACCTGGCGGAAGTGGCTTAGGTGCATGTAGGGGTCTGTCTTCCCCTCGTACGTGGTAAATTTGGGCTGAAGGAAGCCTGAAGGTAGGGGTGCGTTTTCAATTGCCGGAACGAATGGCGAGGTCTGCAGCCTCGCTAATGCTTTGTCCGTTGGTTCGTAGGCAGGTCTTGGTATTAGCATTCCGACCTCGACGCTTCCATGCGTTCGAGGAGCCAATCGCTACAAGGCAGAAACTCTGTGTGGGTCGCGCGCCCTGGCATCCTCATTCCATCGTGCCTTTTCTTCTAGCACGATTTGTAAGTTGGACGATCTAGGCAACTCCGTTTGCCTAGATGATGTCTGGTGCGTGTGCGAGGGCCGATAGGTGCTTCCTTCCGTGTATGACCTCTCAGATCTCGTCCTCTCAGACTTGGAGTGACGAGTTCTGGAAGTCCTGGATTGTGTATCGCCTGTCCTGAGGCTTCTACTCTCTGCTTGAGATGGTGTGGTACGTCTACTACGATTTTCCGAGTGGCGAGGGGGCGTCTTGCTTTTGCGCCCCTCTCCTGTCGCCACTCATTTTCCCTTCATCTGGCGTTTCATGGATTCCATGTCCGCCGCCATTCGTCGTATCAATTCGTCCTGCTCCTTCACACGGTCCTCCAGAGTTTGGGGATCAATCTTCCGCCTTTGTCTCTCAGGACTTTGTGAACGAGAGTGACGGGGGCTGTTAGTTCGCCTTCTCCCCCTCACATCCCTCCTGGGATTCTGTCGCAGTGGTTCCAAGTCCGCCATAGGAGGGATAGAAGGTAGACCTTCGCGCCTCGCACCCCCCTCTGGTGTTTGTCCGTCAATAGCGGACTGTGGCAAATCTTCGTTGTGCGCCATTGATTCTAAAGAGGAAAAGCTTGATCAAGAGGTTTTGTACTTGTCTGAATTCCCATAGACGGCGCCAATTGTACGGGAAAGAAATAAACCTTCTCGTATAATCCTGTTGATCAAGATTGCACTTCTCCGTACGTCGTCGCTTTACTCCCTGAAAACGCAAACGTGAGCTAGCCGGCGGGTGTGTGCCGGATACCTCTCCAATGCCTAAGTCAGCAAAATAGACAAATAGACAAAAACTCTGTGTATTCGGGAATCAAAGTTGTGTTACCTCTCCAAAGGTGCTGTTGTGAGCTTTTGTAGGTTCCGTGTGGCACAATCCTAGTAGGACTCTTACTCCTCCATGCAGAGTCCTCCTAGGAGTCATACTCCTGAAAGATAATGCTTATCCTTCAACACCCCCCTCACTGCTTAAACCAAGTGAGATGGTTCTACCATGGTCGGATTCCAAGATGACCGAGGTAAGCATGACTATGCTGAGCCACAGAGTAGACCGAACTATAGCTAGTTTGGTTCTTCCTTTCACTGTTCTTACCTCGGTTCCTCCTGTACAAAACCATGGTGCAATTAGACCGAGCTAATAATTAGCATGGTCCTGACTGAGCTAGATGCACTATGCCACGATCGGGCTAACTCTGAGTGTGGCTACCTGGCGACCGAGCTATCCGTAGTGCTCTCCTGGACCGAGATAACAATAGGCTCTCTTAGGACCGGACTAACTTTGAGGCCTTCTGGGACCGAACTAACTTTAGGGCTATTTTACTCAGCCCTTCGCATTGCGGCCCATAACGGCCTATTGCCCAGCTCGGCCCTATTTTTACATAAATTACCCTCTCACTTATGATGTAAATGTAAATGGTTAAATGATGTAGAAATTGTTTGGTAATGGGCTATTTTAATAAAAAAAATATTAAAAAAAAGTATTCATACAATAAAATTCAAAGATGACTTTCTATTCACTCTATTATTTTATTTTTTTGGTATGTTTTTTTTTTGGTAAAAAGTCAAAATTCTTCTTGAACATATTATTTTTTTTTCCCATCTCACATTTTAGTTAACAAAGCCATTTCTTAAACGGGCTTTTTAAATTTGACAATTTGTGGTATAACTTGAATATATGGTATACACCTCAAAAAAAAAAAAAAAAAAAAAAAAAAAAAAAAATTACAAATACACTTTCTGAGATTTGCTTAAAGTACAAATTGTTCTCTATAGTTCTAGAAATTACATCACACCTTCTGAAAATTTTAATTTCATAACAAATGGTGCATTTTATCAATAAATCATCAAGTCAATTAATATATTTTAATGATATTAAATTATCAAGTCAATTAATAGTTTTTAATGATGTCAGAAATATATTTCAATTAATAATTCAGGTAATTTTATTATTGTATAGGAAAGCAAATAGAAATTTTATTTTTTAGCTAATTCTGTTAAATAAAAAATCATTATAAAGGGAATATTTATAATTTTTCAAAATACAGGGACAATCTGTATTTTAAATATATGTCAGGGGTGTATTTGTAACTTACCCAAAAAAAGTATGTATTTTAAAATGACACAATATATCTACATATATAAAACAGTTCCGATTTAGAGCACTAAATCGGAAGCTCTAAAAGCACCACTAAGGAGCTAGCAGCCAACAAGGCAAGATAAAGAATATTTGCATATATGGTGTGTGTGTTTCACACACTGTGTAAAAAAAATATAAATAAATAAAATTTACTTCTTCCCGTTCTAATGTAAAACACAGATTAATGTTCCATTTTCGCCGTCCTTCTCCTCCGCTGTCCCTCTCCTCCACCGTCCAGCGTCTTCTTAATCCTCCATCGTCCGGCGTTCGCTGTCTCTCTCTCCTCCGTCTTACCTCTCTTGCTCTGAATCTGCAGAACTATCGTCCGGCGTTACATTCCTCCACCGTCCGCCGTCACTCTTCTCCACCGTTTAACGGCTTCTCCCTCCTCCACCGTCTTCCTCCGACTTGGACTTCCACACTCTTCTAGGTCAGTTTGTCTCTCTATGTTATGTACTCTCTATTTCAATGTTCTTATACATATATTGTTGGACAATCGTCACTATATTTAAACGATTTAATTCTATTGTGTACAAAACAACAATTAGAATTTAATTCTATTGTGTACAAAACAACAATTAGAATTTAAAGAAATAAAGAAAAGGAGAGAATTTGTTTGATTACAAAAATCAAACTCAAAATAAAAAAAATAAAACAAATAAAAACAGAATATAATTTAATCAACTTACTTGGTTAAATTCTTCGAATAACTTTCTGATCAAGTCCAGTGTTTAACACTGTGTCCTTAAGACAGATTCGTCCTCTCCACGGTGCTTTCAGAACTTGGACGTCTATCTCCCAGGATGAAATGATCTTATCAACAATTAAATGCAGCACTACAATTTAATTGTTCGTCGAACACACTAAGTGTTTACACTCTTTCTTTCAGAAATAAAATGCAGCAATATGGCAGAGATTTAAAGCAGAGATGGAATACGAAAATTGGTGGTTTTAATCCAAATGGGAGGCTGGTCTATTTATAGATGTTAAGGTGGCTGTAGGATTTGAATTGAACAGGTATGAAACCTGTTGGGTTTGAATTTCAACAGATTTGAATCTGTTGGTTAACTATTCAAATAGATAAAAACGGGAAGGGCCCTGTTTGGATGAACCAAAATGCCAAACCAGTTTAATCCTGTTTGAAAACGGGAAGGGCCTTGTTCGGATGAACAGAAATTCCAAACCCAGTTTAATTTGAATTCTGGATTAAATTCAAATGTTTTTGGCCCAAAAAGATTAGTATTGGGCCGAACAAGCCCAACCCAACCACACACCACGCACCCGCGCCCAAGCCCAGCCCAGCCCGCCCGACCGGACGGACGGACGGACGGCGGCGGCGCGCGCGCGCGTGTGGTGATTTTTTAGTCCAATGGGTCTAGCCCATTTTGCCCATAACCTCTCCCTCTAAAACACTTGGGTACCCCTTGGGGCACACCCCAAGTACCAAACCCAAGCCTTATAAACCCTTTCAAAACCTCCCACCAAATCAATGTGGGACAAGCCTTATTCAAGCAATAAGGAATTTTCACCAAAACTCCATTTCCATGGAGCACACTTTGGCTTCAATTTCCTATTCACTCGGTAATGGTTTTAAGCAACCAAATATACCACGTGAATCACAACGCGGCATAGAACGCGTTACCACTTTGACCCGTGTAAAACGACGTACGGGGCCCACCTAAAAATTAGACCAAACTTAGGATAAAATTCTGGTTTTACCCAGAATTTATAACCATTTCCAACAATCCCCCACATGAATGGAATTTGATGACAACGGAAATGCAACAAAATGCAGATTTATCGAAAGAGTATAAGTCGAAAATATCTTGCATCAGGATAGGTAGTTTTCGGCCTTGAACCTTCCCTAGTGATAACCTATCGGACTTACTGGCTAACCAATGGACGCGATGCCTTGAATTGTTCAGCCGTTTGTGTAAGCCAAGACAATAGATTTCACACAAAATATTTTCTAACACATCGTGGTTCTCACTGTTGTGTTCATTTTGGCCTTGAACGCACCTGGTTTTCATAAGTGTTTCTAGAGAATGTAGCCTCTTTCATTCTCATAGAACCGGCCCCAGTTCAACACTTATATAGGTGATTCTTATTGTGAGTATCTCCTTATACTCATCTTGATTTTATGCCTTAATCAAGATATAAGTAATCATTAAAAGCAAAGCTTATCCTTATGCCCCTGCATACAACATATGTTGCAGATATCACTCTCACCATAGGAATGGGTAGGGAATTTGAATCCCTTGGTGATTTCTGGCGAGCCATACATAACTTAGTTGTCCCTTTGAACTTAGTTCTTGGGATCTCCAGTCATATAAGTAGGGTTACCATTATGACGACTCTTATGTAATAGGCTTTAATCCCATCCCCTTCGATGAACTATACACTAGCTCTTTTGTCAAACCTTTTGTTAACGGATCCGCAATATTCTCTTTAGATTTTATATAATCTATTGAGATTATTCCGTTTGACAACAATTGCCTTACGGTATTATGTCGACGACGAATATGTCGTGACTTACCGTTATACATATGATTCTGTGCCCTACCTATTGCAGATTGACTATCACAATGAATGCAAATAGCTGGCACAGGTTTTGGCCACATTGGAATATCTTCTAAGAAGTGACGAAGCCATTCTGCTTCTTCACCTGCTTTGTCTAAAGCAATGAACTCAGATTCCATTGTGGATCGTGCGATGCAAGTTTGTTTCGTGGACTTCCAAGAAACAGCAGCGCCTCCTAGAGTAAAGACATATCCACTAGTGGATTTTGAATCTTTAGTATCCGATATCCAATTGGCATCACAATAACCTTCGAGTACTGCTGGATATCGAGTAAAGTTCAAACCATGATCACGAGTGAATCTTAGATATCTAAGAACTCGAATGATCGCTTTCCAATGGTCTTTTCCAGGGTTACTAGTGTACCTACTCAATTTACTGATAGCATAAGCTATATCAGGACGAGTACAATTCATTAGGTACATTAGGCTTCCAATGATTTGGGAGTATTTTAACTGAGACACTGCATCACCTTTATTTTTCGATAAATAAAGACTGATATCTACAGGTGTTCTAGCTAAATTCAAATCATCCTTGATAAATTTATCAAGAATTTTCTCAATATAATGAGATTGAGATAATGCATATCCGTCAGATGTTTTAGTTATTTTCATTCCTAATATAACATCTGTGACCCCCATATCTTTCATATCAAATCTTTTGTTAAGCATTTGCTTAGTTGATTTGATCATGTTTTGACTGCTTCCAATGATAAGCATGTCATCCACATAAAGACAAACTATGACATAGCCTTGGTCAGTGTTTTTAACATAGACACATTTGTCACATTCGTTTATCTTAAACCCATTAGTAAGCATTGCATGATCAAATTTTTCATGCCATTGCTTAGGTGCTTGTTTTAATCCATAAAGGGATTTTACAAGTCGACAAACTTTCTTTTCTTGTCCTGATACAACAAACCCTTCGGGTTGTTCCATATAGATCTCTTCATTTAGATCACCGTTTAAGAAAGCTGTCTTAACATCCATTTGATGTATTTCTAAATTAAACAACGCTGCTATAGAAATAAGCATGCGAATGGATGTTATTCTTGTCACAGGGGAATATGTGTCAAAATAGTCCAGACCTTCCTTTTGTCTGTAACCTTTAACTACAAGTCTTGCTTTATACTTGTCAATTGAACCATCTGCTTTCATTTTTCTCTTGAATATCCATTTATATCCAAGAGGTTTAGAACCTGGTGGAAGATCCACCAATTCCCAAGTATGATTTTGCATAATGGATTCAATTTCATTATTAACAGCCTCTTTCCACAAAGGTGCTTCAGGACCTGTCATTGCTGCCTTAAAGCTTTGAGGTTCATTTTCTAACAAGTATGTCAGAAAATCTGGACCAAAGGATTTTGATGTTCTTGCTCTTTTACTTCTTCTTGGTTCATCATCATTTAAATCCTGTTGGTTGAGACCATTACTAGTCTCTTGTGTTTGATTGTCATTAGTCTCTTGACTTTGTGTACAATCATAAGTTCTTTTCTGTGAACTTAATTCCTGTCCTTTCTTGTAAGGAAAGACATGTTCAAAAAACACAGCATTCCTTGACTCTATAATAGTGTTCACATTTATATCAGGTATTTCTGATTTATAAGTCAGAAACCGATATGCACAACTATTCTGAGCATAACCAATAAACACACAATCTACTGTTTTTGGTCCAATCTTAGTCTTTTTAGGAACAGGAACTTCAACTTTTGCCAAACACCCCCACACTTTCAAGTATTTGTAGGAAGGTGGTCGACCTTTCCATAATTCATAAGGAATGCTTTTGGTTTTCTTGTACATAATTAGCAGACAATATTGCTTCCCCCCACAAGTTCTGTGGTAATCCTGAACTTAGTAACATGGCATTCATCATTTCTTTTAGGGTTCTATTCTTCCTTTCAGCAATTCCATTTTGCTGTGGAGAATAAGGGGCTGTAGTTTGGTGAATAATGCCATATTGTGCACAAAATTCAATTAATGGTGCATCATATTCACCACCCCTATCACTTCTAACCATTTTAATGGTTTTACCAAGTTGATTTTCAACTTCTGTTTTGTAGAGTTTAAACATTTCTAAAGCTTCATCTTTACTTCTAAGTAAATAAACATAACAATACCTTGTGCAATCATCGATAAATGTTATGAAATACTTTTTGCCTCCTCTAGTTTGAATAAATTTTAGATCACATACATCAGTATGAATTAATTCTAGAGGTTCAGTTTTTCTTTCAACTGATTTAAATGGAGCCTTAGTTAGTTTTGATTCTACACAAACTTCACATTTATGATTAGGATTAATTTCAAACTTTGGTATATAATCCAAACCAATTAATCTACGCAAAGCATCATAATTTACATGACCTAATCTACCATGCCATAAATTCGACTCAAGAATATAAGCAAAAGATGTGTTATTCTCATTCATAGCAACTTTTGGTACAACTGTCATTACATTAAGTTTAAAGAGACCATCACTCATGTATCCCTTACCAACATACATACCACTCTTTGTTAATACAAACTTATCAGACTCAAAAACAAGCCTAAAACCATTTTTACTTAACAAAGAACCAGAAACTAAATTCTTCCGGATGTCAGGTACATGCAGTACGTTGTTGAGGGTCAGTTCTTTTCCTGATGTCATCTTCAAGATCACTTTCCCTTGTCCAGCCACAGTAGAAGTAGAAGAATTTCCCATAAAAAGTTGCTCACCATTTGCAGCCTCATTGTAGGTAGTGAACATCTTCTTGTCCGCACATATGTGACGAGTTGCTCCAGTGTCAACCCACCACTCTTTGGAATTTCCAACCAAGTTAACCTCAGACACCACAGCAGAGAGGTTGATGTCATTCACCCCGTCAGAGATGTAATCCAATTCTGTCACATTGGCTTGATTGGTGGTCTTCTTGCTTGTACTTCCATGATCCTTCTTAGGGCGACGGCAGTCAGAAGCTCGATGTCCAGTCTTGCCACAGTTATAGCATTTTCCTTTGAACTTCTTGTTGCCATTGTTGTTGCCTTGTTTAGGACCATCTCCAGTAAACTTTCTCTTTTTGTTATGTGGTTTTTGAACTTGTTCAACCACATTAGCCTTGGACTCAATGGGATTTTTCCCATTCCTCTTTTCAGCCTTTCGGTTATCTTCCTCAATTCTTAATCTTACAATTAACTCATCCATGGTCATCTCTTTGCGTTTATGTTTTAAATAATTTTTGAAATCTTTCCAAGCCGGTGGTAACTTTTCCACCAAAGCAGCGACTTGGAAAGACTCGCTAAGAGACATACCTTCTGAATGAATATCATGCAAAATTATCTGAAAACTTTGAACTTGAGATATTACCGTTTGGGAGTCAACCATAACGAAGTCCAGAAATTTACCGACGACAAATTTCTTTGTGCCGGCATCTTCTGTCTTGTATTTCTTCTCCAAAGAATCCCACAATTCTTTTGCTGACTTCAGAGGACTGTATACATTATACAGCATGTTGTCAAGGCCATTGAGGATGTAGTTTCTGCACAGGAAATCTGAATGTTTCCAAGCATCTACAGCGGCAACAACTTGCCGATCACTTTCATCCTCTTTAAGTGCTGGAGCCTCTTCATGGAGAAACCGGGCCAAATTAAGAGTTGTAAGATAGAACAGCATCTTCTGCTGCCATCTCTTAAACTCGGTACCATTAAATTTTTCCGGTTTTTCTCCATGATTGATTGGTACATGAACATGGTTCTGAATAGGGACCGATGTTGGTGTAACAACAGGAGTACCACTGCCAGATGCAGTTTCAGTTGTAGTAGCCATAATCTCTGATTACAAAAATCAGAAAAAATTAAAACACAAATTAATTTTCTAGTTACTAAAACCAGAAAATAAATTATAACATAAAATAAATTTTTTTTTCTTGTTACTAAAACTAGAAAAATAAAATACCAAAATAATTTTCTGTAACCCCAAATAATATTCTGAAATTGTTAATGACACCAGTATATTACTACTAGTATATTGTCAAAGAAAAGAGACAGTATATTACTACTATCTGTCAAATAGCATAAATCACTATTTGTTTTTCCAACCAGAATATTATTTTGATAACCAGAAAATTAAATATAATGAAGATACCAAAAAGGAATCTGTCTTAAGATTGTAGGACAATCGTCACTATATTTAAACGATTTAATTCTATTGTGTACAAAACAACAATTAGAATTTAATTCTATTGTGTACAAAACAACAATTAGAATTTAAAGAAATAAAGAAAAGGAGAGAATTTGTTTGATTACAAAAATCAAACTCAAAATAAAAAAAATAAAACAAATAAAAACAGATTTTATTTTGTTACAAAAACAAAATTAAAATCTGATTTTAATAAACAAATAAAAACAGAATATAATTTAATCAACTTACTTGGTTAAATTCTTCGAATAACTTTCTGATCAAGTCCAGTGTTTAACACTGTGTCCTTAAGACAGATTCGTCCTCTCCACGGTGCTTTCAGAACTTGGACGTCTATCTCCCAGGATGAAATGATCTTATCAACAATTAAATGCAGCACTACAATTTAATTGTTCGTCGAACACACTAAGTATTTACACTCTTTCTTTCAGAAATAAAATGCAGCAATATGGCAGAGATTTAAAGCAGAGATGGAATACGAAAATTGGTGGTTTTAATCCAAATGGGAGGCTGGTCTATTTATAGATGTTAAGGTGGCTGTAGGATTTGAATTGAACAGGTATGAAACCTGTTGGGTTTGAATTTCAACAGATTTGAATCTGTTGGTTAACTATTCAAATAGATAAAAACGGGAAGGGCCCTGTTTGGATGAACCAAAATGCCAAACCAGTTTAATCCTGTTTGAAAACGGGAACGCCCGACCGGACGGACGGCGGCGGCGCGCGCGCGCGTGTGGTGATTTTTTAGTCCAATGGGTCTAGCCCATTTTGCCCATAACCTCTCCCTCTAAAACACTTGGGTACCCCTTGGGGCACACCCCAAGTACCAAACCCAAGCCTTATAAACCCTTTCAAAACCTCCCACCAAATCAATGTGGGACAAGCCTTATTCAAGCAATAAGGAATTTTCACCAAAACTCCATTTCCATGGAGCACACTTTGGCTTCAATTTCCTATTCACTCGGTAATGGTTTTAAGCAACCAAATATACCACGTGAATCACAACGCGGCATAGAACGCGTTACCACTTTGACCCGTGTAAAACGACGTACGGGGCCCACCTAAAAATTAGACCAAACTTAGGATAAAATTCTGGTTTTACCCAGAATTTATAACCATTTCCAACATATATATACATGCATATATATACATAAACACACAATAGAAAATCTGTGTTCAAACAGATTTTTAATACCAAAAGTCATTATTTAGAACAAACAAAGTTAAAACAAATTTTGAACACAAATGTGCAACATATATTTTTGAACACATATTTGCAACACAGATTTTGAGTACTCTAGAGCTTAATCTGTTTTTTGGAAAGTCAATCTATTATTCTGTTTTGCAATTTGTTTGGAAACTTATTCTGTTTTTCAAACTTTTTTTTTTTGTTTGGAAATTGTAATCAAATTGAAATACCAAAGCGTGCATCATGAATTGATTTTTAGAACAAAAAATATATATATTGAAAGGGTACTCCAGAGCTTTTTTTAATACCAAAAAAAATTGCCTTTCAAAAGCAGAAGTCATTCTGTTTTTTAGACTTGCATTGTTGATGAATATTGGGCTGCAATTTTTGAATGAGCAAAAATGGAGATTAATTCGAATAGTGGTGAGAATCCTTTATTAAATGAGAGTAAAGAAGTTGAGGAACCTAAGAGGGGTATGTGTTTTAGCTCAAAGTAAGAAGTGTACACATTTTATGCCAAATATGCTAAACATGTTGGATTTTCCATAACTTATAAAACACAACTTTGTGGCGGTGATGTGAAATTAAGATATTTTAGAATTGAATGTTCTCGATCGGGAAAGAGAACCAAAAAATTAGAAGTAAACCCTCTAAAGCCATCTCTGTCCACAAAAATTGATTGTAAAGCAATTGTACGAGCAACCTTACAAAAGGATGAGAGATTTATGTTAACCACAGTTAACCTTGACCATAATCATGACTTGATTCCCACCGACTTACGTCATTTTGCAATGAATAAGAAAATTCTTACTCCTATGAAGCAAAGATTAGAAATTAATGATCAAGTAGGGATTGGGGTGTCTAGGAATTATAACTTAATAGTTGTTTAAGCTGGGGGTTATGAATCATTAACATTTGATGAGCGAGATGCAAGATATTACATTGACAAAGCTAGAAGATTGAGGTTTGGAGGAGATGCCGATGCACTTCAAAAATATTTTTTGAGGATGCACGCATAAAATTCGAGTTTCTATTATATGATTGATGTTGATACTGATTTCGCATTAGAAACTTGTTTTGGGCAGATGCAATGAGTCGGGTGGCTTATGAAGAATTTGGAGATGTTGTTTCATTTGACATAGCTTATCTCACTAACAATATGATATGCCATTTGCTCCGTTTGTAGGAGTTAACCACCATGAACAATCGATTTTGCTTGGTTGTGGGTTTTTTATCTAGTAAAGATACTGATACATTTGTTTGGTTATTCAAATCATGGTTAAATTGCATGTCAGATCATCCTTCAAAAGCTATAACAACTTATCAATGCAAAATGTTATAGAAATTGTCTTCCCAAATACTCGACATTGATGGTGTTTATAGCATATAATGAAGAAAATTCTGGAGAAATTGAAAGGTTATTCCTAATATGAATCCATGAAGTTGGCTTTGCAAAATGCAGTGTATGACACTTTCACAAAAAATAAATTTGAGATGAGATGAAAAGAGATGATTGCAAAATTTAATCTTTATGAGAATCAATGGTTGGGGGTATTATATGATGTGCGACATCGATGGGTTCCTATCTACGTGAGAAATACGGGGCTCAAATCCACACCGCTCTCAAAGCCCTGATAGACAGAGGCGGAAGATGGATCCTCAGGTTCTTGAAGATCACGTAAGGGAGCAAGACGAAGTAATAAAAAGAATGGCGGTTGACATAGAGTCTATGAAGAGCCAGATAAAAGGCAAAGGGGTGGCAGCAAAAGAGGGGCGCAAAGGCAACACACATTCTTGCCACTCAGAAGATCGTGACAGACAGGTCACACCATCACAAACTGAAAATAGAAACCTCAGGTTGGGTAATACACAACCAAAGACTTCCAGGACACGCTACTCCAGGCCTGAGAGAATGAGGACTGAAAGGGCTCGAAGGAGAGAAGACACTTAGGCTCGCGACCCCCGTAGAGTCTCCGCACTACAACGATTGGCTCCTAGAACACATGGGAGTGTCAAGGTTGGAATTCCAGAGAGATGCCTTGCCTATGAACCAATAGACAAAGCGTTAGCAAGGTTGCAGAGCTCATCGTTCATTCCGACAATAGAGAACGCACCATTACCCTCAGGTTTCCACCAGCCCAAATTCATTACTTATGAGGGGAAGACGGACCCCTACATACACTTGAGCCACTTTCACCAGGTTATGGCCGTGTATCGGCGAAACGAGGCTCTAATGTGTATCCTGTTTCCTTCCAGCCTTGGTGACCTGGGTTTAACGTGGTTTGAAAGGTTGCCAGAAGGTAGCATAGCTTCGTGGGCGCAACTAGCAGAGGCATTTGTGACCAGATTCAGAACGAACACCAAGCACTAGTGGAGATTGACCAGCTTCTCTCCATAGACATAGGCGAGAAAGAAACATTGAGGTCTTACAATAACCGGTATTGGGAGACTTTTAATCAGATTGGAGATTGCCTTACGAACCTAGTTATCGCACAATACAAACGAGGTTTGCTGGTTGGCAATAAGTTGAGGGATTCAATGACAATGACGCCGCCCTTTACTAGGGAAACCCTAATGGAGAGAGTGTACAACACATCCAAGTAGAGGAAGATGGGGGCGCGCACCAAGGCAGAGTCTGGCACAACAGTGATACCAGACAAAAAGCCTTTGGCGAGAGTTAACACGGTTGACAAGTAGGACTGACCGCGCAAAAGTCTTTGCCCAATTGGGGGGCAAAGTGGGTTGACGGGTTGACAGGTTTGACCAACTCTTTCTAAATAAGTCTTTGCCCGACTGGGGGGCAACAAAAAAGGTTGGTTAGTTTGACCAACACTTTTTTCATTCCTAAGCTGAGATAAGGATCTAGGCTGCGGGAAGTTGGCAGGTATGACCAACATTTAGCTCTCTTCAGCCGAGATAAGGATATAGACTGAAGAAGGTTGGCAGGAATAACCAACATTTAGCTCTCCTAAGCCGAGATAAGGATCTAGGCTGTAGGAAGTTGGCAGGTATGACCAACATTTAGCTCTCTTCAGCCGAGGTAAGGATCTAGGTTGAAGAAGGTTGGCAGGAATAACCAACATTTAGCTCTCCTAAGCCGAGATAAGGATCTAGGCTGCAGAAAATTGACAGGTATGACCAACAAAACTTTTGCACTCTTTAGCCGGGATGACAGTTACCTCGGCCAAAGTAGGTTGACAGGTTTGACCAACAAGTTTTTTGGATTCTTCAGCCGAGATGCATATCTCGGCCAAAGAAGGTTGGCAGGATCAGGTAAGGCCAAGCTAATTAGTTTGGCTAGGCATGCGGTCGGAATGATGTAAAACATTGAAAAAGAAACACAGTAACCGAGCAAAGAGATCAAAATTTTTCATTAATCGGAAGATGATTACAAAAGGTGGGACATATAGCCCGGTTACACTAAAAGAACGCATTCTCATATGATTGCGAACTCAAAGGATATAAATATTGAAGGCAAAAAAGCGGGGCTGTTCAAAATTTTGAAGGTACATGACGGTTGTAACAAGAGAACGAGGATAATGGGGGCACACCACGTATCTTAGGAATGACGTCGTGCCAAATTAGTGGAAGAACATGTTGAGCAACTGACAAAGCTTATTGGGGCCGAACGAGCTATGAAACCGAACAACTTTTTAGCTCGGCAGAGTAGAGCATTCTTAGCTCGGCTGGAGGAAAAATAATCCTAATCATGCTGCGCAGATGGAATTAAGGGGCAATTGAGAGGGTAATTTGTAAACAAATTGGGCCGAGCTAGGAAGAGTCTTCTTTGGGAGTTGGGCCGCGTAATGGGCTGAGATAAGGGCTGGTGTAGCTCAGTCTTAGGCCAAGAAGACATCTCATATTTCGTGTTTGGGTCGAACTATGGGCCGAGGTAATTATTTATGTAGCACAGTCCTTGATCATCTAAACATCGGGTCGGTCAGAGATGGGCTACCAGTGACCTGACCTAGCTATCTTGGACCGAGGTATCAGTGGAGGGAGAACCAAGCTAAAGGATAGCTCTGCAGGGCGTCATCTCAGAGTCAAGACTAACAGTGGTGCTTAAAATATCATCGAGTTGTGTGAGCACGGTTGACCGCAATGTCAGCCGAGGTAAGGGTTTAGCCATCTCACTTGGCTTGTAGTGATGAGGGTGTTTTAGGGATAATCATTATCCTTGGGCTTGAGACTCCTAGGAGGACTCTGCTAAGGAGAGTAGAGTCCTACTAGGATTATGCAAAACCATCTCACTTGGTTGGTAGTGAGTAAGAGTGTGACTCCTAGGAGGACTCTGCTAAGGAGAGTAAAGTCCTACTAGGATTGTGCAAACCATCTCACTTGGTTGGTAGTGAGTAGGGTGTGTGATTCCTAAAAGGACTCTTATAAGGAAAGTTGGAATCCTATAAGGATTGTGCCAAGTAAAGTCTATAAAAGCTCATGACCAGACCTATGTACAGGTATCCCAATTCTTACTCTAGAATACATAGAGCTTATTGTCTATTGTCTAGTTGCTGACTTAGGCATCGAAGGGGTTTCCGGCACACACTCGTCAGTTAGCTCACGTTTGTATTTTCAGGTGGCAAAGCAACGTTGTTTAGAGGAGTGCAAACTTGATCAACAGGATCATATGAGAAGAATTATTTCGTGCTCGTACACTCCCAATCTGTTAGTTGACCATTAATTTGACTAATGGTTTTGTTTTTGTCAATGGTTAGCTCTTAGATTACTACGTATGAGGATTTCAGTTTAGTTTGTATAACATTTAATGTCATTATCTGTAAATTAAGAATAGAATAAAATAAATAAATAAATTATTTTTTAGGTAAACAAATTAATTTGAATTATTAAAGTTAAATGAGAAATACAAGAATTTGTATGTACGTAAAGCAATGAATTATATATGTATATATATTTATAGTCAAACCAAATGAATATTTAAAAAGTTGACTTTTTGATTTTTTTGACTTTTTTTTTAAAAAATGTGTAAAAATATAAAGAGATGATATGACCTAAAATAAGTTTGGCTTTTATCAAAGTTCCCAAAGTAGGCCTTATATAATACTACTCAAATAAATACATGTGGTGTCATAATTTGATTTTTATTAATTTAGATAGTGAGTCTCATCAAGTTTATTTTATTTTTCAAAAGATAACTAAACTGTATGATGTAAAGTGTTAATTAAAAACTACCAAATAACTTATTTTTATATTTATGTAATTGATTTTTTAATTTGTTTCATTATCACTCAACAATAGGTAAGGGTGCAATTCGGGTGAGTTCGGTTGGGTTGAAAGTTTATCCAAGCTTAGTCCAAGTTGTGCTGAGACTTGCCCAGGCCCGCCTATAGGCTCAAATTGTAACCCGAGTTTGTCTGTCCAAGTCCGACCCGAGTTAAACTCAAGTTGTCCGAGTTACCCAAATTGTACATGAATTTCAATTTTTTTTAAAGCTAAATTATTAATTTATTAAAATTAGACTCTATTTATACATTTTTTTAGAAAATTATTAATAATATCAAAACAAATAATTTATATAATGTAAGAGAGATGTTGCTATGATAGTCTTTACAATTTATGAGTGGGAATAAAAAATGTAAGATTGTCTTACTTGTGTATATAATATATATTCAATATAATTTAATAATTTAAATTACTTTAATATCATGTAATGACTAATAATTTATATGTATATTTAATATTTTTATATATCTATATATGTATAATTCGAGTTTTAGGTTGCTCGGGTTTTTTGATATTTTTGCCCAACTCATCCAAATTTAATTCAGACTTCTAAAATTTTGCCAAAACCTGTACCAATTTCAAAAATATATTGTCCCAGCCCTAAAAAAATTCAGGCTAGGCTCGGGTTGAATCCGTTCAAGTTACATTCCTAATAATAGGTTATTCTAAAATACACATCATTTTATGTATAATATAAATAAATTATAACATTTGTGGTGTTTCCTCTTGGACAACCTCGAATCTCCAACTATTAAACACAAATTAGGGAAGCAAATAAAAGTATGGATGCTCCAGCAAACTATGGAATGCTCATGGTGGGTGGTTATTTTCATGTTTCCTCCTCCCCTCCAACCACCTATATTTCTTGGACTAATGAATTATGCAATGGGGATGTTATACCCTAGATCTATGAACAAATTTATTTATGAGTTTGGCTTATCTCAAGTTATCATTTTAATTTGAGAGAGCATTTAAACTTGATAGGACCATTTTGAAATCGATTTTAATGATCCAAATTGTTTACTTTTTAGGACTCATTGAGTAGAATATTCATACAAAAATAAGATAATTAGATATCGATAATTATATATTTGAATCATATTTGTTTTAAAAAAATAGACGACAAATATAATTTCAAGAATAATTATCTATTTTTTGTAATATAAATTTGTTTCAAACATATAGCTACTATGTCCGATCATCTTAATTTTTTGTATAAATATTCTACTCAACGAGTCTTAAAAAATGAACGGCTTGGATTATTAAAACGGGATATATGATGGGCTCCATGGATTCATCAAGTTCTTTCATGTTGAGATCTCAGTTTAAGAGAAACCCAATCCTTTATTTATCTATGAAGTCTTCATTTACCACAAAAAAAGAAATAAATAAATTGTTGTGTTGATTATCACAAATGTCATAACTAATTTTTTTCAATTATAAGTGAAAAAAAAAAAAAGTGAGTCATAAATAAACAACTATATAAGGTATAACTAAAATGATAATCACACATTTAATGGTTATCAATAAAAATATCTCTAGTATTAAAATTACAAACTAACCCTCCCATTAACACCGTTAGTCACAGGAGAGGTCAGTGTAATTTCAAAAAAATAAAAGGAGGCTAGTGTAATTGTCAAGAACCTCAAGAAAGATGACTATAATTTACCCTTTTTTTTTAATTTCAATCCTCTGCTCAAACTTAAATTAGAGAAATTATAATTCAATCCACCAATTTATAAATTCATAAAAAAAAAATTGTCATTTTAATTATTAATATTTATAAAATATATCACTAATTTATAATGTTTTTTATTTTTTATTTTTTTGTACATACCACTTATATGATATTTCTCCTATAAAATTTTGTTGTGGGACCCATTGGCAATGCCAAAAAACGTGTTGCACGCTTGAAGAAAAGATTTGTCTTCGCTGTAAATTACAAGAGGTTTTGCCTCGAAAAAATTTAAAGCTTTTTATTTTTATTTTTGCTATAGAAAAAGCCTTCTATTTTTTTAGAAAATTATGAAAATATAAAAAGATGACAAAATAATTACATTTTATTGGGATGTTTTCCCCCATCTAAATAAAAAAAAAAAAAATGGAATGTTTCTAAAATTATAAAACAAGCGGAAAAAAATAAATAAATAAAACTAGAAGAAAATTTGTACTTTAAAAACAATTTTGTCTCTTGCACCTTCTTTTGCTTCAATCCTCCCTTCTCTTCCCTCAAGCCTTTCTCTTTCCTTCCCTTGCTCTTTATTATAATATTTTGGCAACTATCTTCCACCACTGGTCACCCTTTTCCACACTCTCTTGCCCTTTTTTGCCACACCTATTTCTCTTTTGACCCTTCCTAATTCTTTTTTGCCACCCTTCCTCACCCTCATCCACCACTCTCAATTTGTCCTCGACTCTCCTCCGAAATTGCAGAAGAGAAAATGAGGAGACCCAGGAATAGAGAGAAGGTGCAAAGGGTAAAACTATCCATTTTTTTCATGTGTCTATAAGTACTTTTTAGAGTAAATTGGTGAAAAATTCACTCTAGCAATTGTTTAAGTCATTAGGTCTAGTGATTTTTTTTTTGTTAGTGAGAGGTCCTCTATTTCTAAAATAATTTGGTGAGAAGTCTTAGAGGATATTTTGCTTCCAATTTTACCTCTTAATTTATCTGTTAGCTTTTTTTATCTATTGACTTTTCGTTGACCATTTGTGCAAATATATATCTATCTGTTCAGATTTATATCTATCTGTTCAATTTTTTTTTCTATCTATTCAAATTTTTTCCACTTATCTGTTTAAAATTTTATTATTTGTTGATATTTTGTTCTCCTAAGTTTTTACCTATCTGTTCAATTTTTTTTGTCCAAATTTTATCTATACAAATTTTTTTATTTGTTTAAATAGTAATTTTAATAGATTGGTGTAAAATAGCAATTTTTATCTGTTAAAATAGCATTTTTTTATCTGTTTCAACATATCTAATTTGTTGAAACAGATCTAATCTTTCTCACTCTCTCCATAAGAAGAAAGTAAAAGGAAATTAAATCAGATTTTTTTTATCTGATTTTTCTTACTCTATCCATAGGAAGAAAAAGAAAGTTGAAGAAAACTAAAAAAGAAAAAAAAATTATCTATTGCAAAGTTTCATCATCAGAAAAAAAAAAAAAAAAAAATTTACTCTATTGCAAAGTTTCATCATCAACATCAACAATAACAGTAACAATAACAACAGCAACTACTACAAAACTCAAATCTAGATAGAGAGATAGAGAGACATCAAACAAACATATATATATATCAATATTTATATATATCAATGATATTGATGAATAGATCTAGATCCGTAGCTCTGCCGTAGTGATGGCGGAAGTCTCGCTCGCTTTCGATCTAGCCTGTAGGGGATTGAGGAGTCTGGTAAGGTGGCGACTCGATTGCGCTATACATGGTGGTGATCTGTTGCAGCGTTATGGTGGTGAGAGGAAGGAGAGAGAGAGAGAGAGAGAGAGAGAGAGAGAGAGAGAGAGAGAGAGAGAGATGGGAGGTGAATGTGCGTAGAGTTGTGGAGATCGATAATGGAGTCGCAGTGGAGCTCGTCAGTCATGTCAGCGAAAGTAATGCGGCAGTCACAGTGGCATCAAAGGAGGCGAAGAAGGAGGAAACGAAGAAAGAGAAAGTAGAGAGAGAGGAGAGGAGAGGACCGATTTTATTTTTTGGCAGTGTATATCATGTATATATAGAAAGTATTTGGTCATTTAATTTGAACTTATCATTATGGACAAGCTAATTCAGCACTTGGACTTTTTACCATACAAATTTTAAAATTAAGGGCTGGTTTGGCATGTTGAGAAAAAGTTAAAAAGTTACATAAAAAGTAAAAAAATTATCACTATTCACAAATTAAAAATATAAAAAAAATTAATTTCTACAATATTAGTACAATCCAAAAAGTTATACAGTGATGGTACTGAAGTGATGGGAAACTTACGCAGTGATAGCACCAAAAAAAAATAGATATATATATTCATTAAGTTGGAGGGTACTGTTGGGCCTGTGGGGGCCCACCACGGATCCCGTTTCGATAATCCAAACCATTCAATGTGTAGAACTTGTCGAGAATTATATGCTGAAAAAAATGACATCGATTGGATATGGATAGCTATGTGATCAAATCAGATTTTTTCCAACCGTTTATTTTTCACCGTCCATTTTTCTCATACAAAACTGTTTTGATCACATAACTATCGATATCCGATCAAAGTGATTTCTTGTAGGCATATAGTACTCAACGATTTTTACACATTGAACAGTTTGGATTATTGAAACGAGGCCTATGGTGGGCCCCCACGAGCCCAACAGTACCCGTGAAGCCTTATGCTATATATGCATATGGTTCAGATTCTTCTCACTATTTCAACCATTTCGTACGGTCCTTCTACAGCACTGTCACTGATGAGTCTAGAATGTAGGAGTAGAAACATAATTTTGCTATTTTATATAATATTTTAATACATATTTTTTCGTAAAAAGATAAAAAATTATCCTAAACAATCATTTTTTTTCCTCTATTTTTTAATCCAAAAAATTAAAAAATATACTTATTTAAGACATCCCAAATAACTCTCAAACTTTTGGTCCGAACGCCCTATATTCCACTTGTATTGTTTTTGTAGAAATCCTAGTAAAATGAAATCATTTAACCAAATTTTCGTTTTTTTTTTGTTTTTTTGTGTGTACCTTTTACGTTATTTTAATAAATGTGGTTGATTATGTGTCCTACATGTAAGGTGGGGCAGGTTGCCCCAGTGGTTAGGGCGTTGCTTGGGATGTGTGGGTTAGGCGCACGTCCCAGGTTCGATTCCCCACTGGGTGAGTGCCTGCAGCAGTTTGTGCAAGGGTGTCCGGCTTCCCACCGGCTAAATACCCCTCAGGAGTAGTCCTAGCTTCCTTAAAAATCGGAGGGTTGGAGATACCTGAGTTATCCAAAAAAAAAAAAAAAAATTGTGTCCTACATGTACTTTTGAAGAAAATTCATGGTGAGTTGGAGAAAGGTTGTAAACATTATCCAAAAACTGAACTTGAAGGTTGTTGACATGGTCATAAAAATGTGTCGTGGACCAAACACGCTCAAAAGCTGCCATAGGCTCAATTTCAGTGACTCCATGCCCAGCACGCCGCCAGGAAAATTTGTAGGAAATTTATGCATTCTCAAAATATTATTTTTAAATATGTCTATGAAAAATATTTGAAAGTTATAAATTACGAGTTCTAAAGGAGTTTTAAGGGGTGGGTCTCACTTATTGATATGATATTTTGATTTAAATTTTTTTTTTAATTTCTACCTCATTAGTACTCAATTAATGCTCTTAAATTAGTGGGATGAACCATTATTGTTTATCTATACTTAGGTGTTGAGGATTAAATTTTAATTAGTTAAATTGGGGATTATTTGAGATTTATTATATAAATGCACTTTTTAATAAATTTTTAATTTTTTACGAAAAGATGTATAATAAAATCAAAATGACCATCCTACCCTTAATGACTTTTTGATTTTTGGGTAATTGAATTTAAAGGGTAAAATAATAATTTTATCCTCTAAACTTCCCCTACAAGTTGCTCTCAAATAATATGAATTTTTTTACTTTTTAAATAATTTTTTTAACTTTTTAACTTTTTAATTTTGGTAGGTTATCCCAATAAATCAACAATTATAAGAGTTCACATCATTAGCTGTAAGTTTTGAAGGGGATGTTCTACGAATTTTAAGAATTTTTGTGCTAAAAGGAAAAAATATATATCATAGAAATATGTTTAGCAAAATTTAATGTGTGGTTTCTTAGAAATTTTACTTTTTCTAATTATCACATTATTGTTACTTTAGATCTGCTCTAATAGGGTTTCTATTTGATAGCTATATTAAAAATTTCCACGTTATTTTAAAATTTTCAATTTTAAGAATTTACACGTTAAACTATTAACTTGAGTTGTTTTACCTCAAATAGTACAACTAGGAGGGTGGAGTCAAAAGGAGAACCTTCAACTCACAAACTTCATATCAAAAAATTATTCAAAATCTAAATTGTATTAACGAGATTTATTTTGACGGTCAACTAAATAAACCACATTAAATTAAATCTACATCATAAATTTTAATTTAATTTTTTAAAGTATATGACACTTTTCTTTTTTCTTTTTCTTTTTTTATATTTATTTATAAATTCCTAAAATGTGTTACTGAGATTGTTCGTAATTTAAAATGTATTGACTGTCCACTAAACCAAATAAATAATTAAATCTACATAATAAATTTTAATTAAAAAAAAAAAAAAAAAAGCACATAGCAAATTTTTTATTTTTTATTTTTTTCTTACAACTTCCTAAATGAAACATACCATGGGACTGATTGATTGCAGATCCGATTACCAATGGTCAGTTCCACCTTATGTGGAGATACGCTTACATGTAATCCAACTAATGGCACAAATAATTCCCTATGCTTAAGTGGGGTTCAACGTGAATCGTGTGTTACTATTTCTAGAAAGTTGATAATAATATATAATTAATAAAACAATACAATGCACAATTTTACAATATGTATATTATGAGAAATATATATATATTAACGCATGTCCGTATTTAAAGGTTCGATATAAATAATATTAAGATTAAAATATAGTTATAAAAATATATTTAATAGACTATACTCTACAATTTCAAACAAATCAAATATAAAAAAAATTAATTATCAAATAATGCACACCAGCTAGTACTCTGCAATTTAAAAGAAATTAAAACTAAAATGCACACCAGTTAGTGCTACTGCTGCCAATCAAATAAGTTGATAATAATATATAATTAATAAAACAATACAATGCACAATTTTACAATATGTATATTATGAGAAATATATATATACTAGCGTATGCTCGTATCTAAAGGTACAGTATAAATAATATTAGGATTAAAATACAGTTGTAAAAATATATTTAACAGACTATACTCTACAATTCCAAATAAATCAAATATAAAAAAAATTAAATATCAAATAATGCACACCAGCTAGTGCTCTGCAATTTAAAAGAAATTAAAACTAAAATGTACACCAGTTAGTGCTACTGTTGCCAATCAAATTATAACTACATAAGAAAAACAAATTATACACCAAAAGAATTGATTAAAACTTTATTTAAAAAAGTGAGTTAAAGCTTTCCAAAATGTGTATGCTTTACAGAAGATGTGTTAATAACATATCTTCAAACATGTATTTGCCCAAACTTCCTCCTCATTACTCTCGAAAAAGTTTTTGTATCCACTTGTATGTATCCATAATGAGGAACATGCACAACAATCTGGTAATTTGTGGAAAAAAAAAAAAAATCTATATAAGTTGGTATATTTGTTGGAATTATACATATCAAAATACTTTGAGATTGAAATTACCTTATTACATCTCCATCGAAGCAAACTAGTTGTATTTCTCCTTTTAAGCTCCATAAATTTTTCGTTCCAATCCTAAAAAAATCCATATTTGCAATTATTATTAAATTGAAATTTTATTAAAAAAGATATATAATCAATAGAAATAAATTTACATGGTTACCTTTTGATAAAACGTGATTTAATGAACATGGAACACTACAACAATACTTTCGGATAAATAATATTTGTAGTAAAATCCAAACTATCTTTAGGGAGGAGAATAATTATACGATCAAAGGATGTACATCTGGACAATGCCACATATAATTGGCCATGACTAAACACTGGTATGCGCAAATCAACCCCAACAAATTTCACAGATTATCCTTAAGATTTATTAATGGTCAAGGCATATGCTAATCGGACTAGAAACTGACGTCTTGTTATTTGGAAAGACATTTCTGAAGAAGATGGTGTCAAAGATATCCTTGGTATGAATGAAAAATTGTCAAATTTTTCTCCAGTTAAAATTTGAGCTTCAATTATGCGAGTGTCGCATCTAGTAACCATCAATCTTGTACCATTACATAGTCCATCTTTCGGTGCAATATTTTTTAACAATATTATATGACAACCTACTTTCAACTCTAACTTAAAAGTTGGTAACCCAGGAGGATCCACTGAATTTAAATATTCATTAGGATATCTATTTGTAATGGTAGGATCAATTTCATTATCTTCAGACATTTTATCTGCTGCAAAATAAGTATATAATCTCCCTGGAAAGATATTCAACGCAGTAGTATTAATGTCACTGACATCATCGTTACGCGCAGATAGAATGGTGCGTTCAGTTAAAAATGTTGGGGTCGACATCTCTATTATATTCAACTGTGGGTAAACTGTAAAGAGTAATTCATTCAAATCTTGACATTTGTGTATTGTCGATGGAAGGTCGATGATTTCTTGAGGATTAGTCCCAATCTAAAAAAGTGAAATCAATTTTACCGTCAATATGAGCATAAACAGAATTTATTAATTTAAAATAATCTATATAATAAAGAAAAAGGTTAAAGTATTGTTACTTCTATCAAGAAATTTGCAAAAATAGCATTTTCATGGTCTCTATGATTTAAGCGCATATTCAAATCCAAAGTTAAGATATGTATATGCTTCCACATAACAGAGTGTCTTAATGATGCATTTACAATTTGCTCACGAACTCCTTTGAGTATAACTGGTAAGATTTGTCGAAAGTCTCCACCAAGAACAACAGTAATACCCTCAAATGGCTTATCACTATCACAAATATCTCTCAATGTACGATCAACCGCCTCAACACAATGTCTATGTTGCATAGGAACTTCATCCCAAATTATGAGTTTTGTTTCTCTAAACAACTCAACTTGCAATGATTGTTTGGTAAACCCACAAAGTGAATTTTCCAAGACATCTAACGAAATGAAAAATGTTGAATGTGTAGTGCGACCTCCTACCAATAACAATGATGCAATTCCAGATGAAGCCACAGTAACAACGATATGCCCAAGGCTGCGACATTTTAATGCAATTGTATTGTACAAAAATGTTTTCCCTATTCCAGCACCCCCATTCAGAAAGAAAACAGTTCATTTATTTTAAAAAATTGAAGAAGTGATTGTGTTATAGGCATTCCGCTGTCCATTGTTGAGATAATCAATAGTAATTTGTGGATCTGCCTGTTGTGCCTCATTCTACAGCTGTTGATGTTCGAATATCAATCGATTACCAATTATTGCACTCCAATTTGCAGTAGGTTGAGGCATGGGTGGGAAGTCAATTAAACATTTGCCTGATTCATGAAGCATTTGATTCAAAAGATGGAGACCATAATCTTTAATTTGAGTCTCCGTTGGGTTAGAAATGGCAAACAATGTACGAATCTTATGTGCAAGATCATCACATATATCCGTTGAGAATTGATTCCATAATGCACATGGATTTAGTGGAGAGCACTGGGTGAGAATAATACTAAACAATCTCCTCAATTGGTATCCAGTTTTCATAACTGCGGCCTTTTTCAAGCATTGTATCCATTCTTCATTATCTTCTAAAAGCCCCCTTGCAACACATGCTAATTTAAATGTATCATGCACAACATTATCGACCGTGCGTAAAGACCGAAACGACTTTGGTCCTTTGACAATAGTTAGTAACAAACGCAAATAAAATCTTTTACCACAATTAGGGCTAGCAAAGTACATTATACCAATTGCATATCCTCTTTCTCTTGATTTCCATCTCTTTTCCGACTTGAGCCAAACAAAATGTTGTGGAAATTCTTGAGAAGTGAATGGACATTCATCTTCACTGGCAGCACAATATGCAAAGAAGCCAGTAAGAGTTGACATTTGCTGACCAGCTCTAGATTGAATCGTTTCTAATGACTCTTTTGTGTTAAAAACAACGCGATGCATTCCAGGTAAATGAAGTGCTAATTGTACAACTGTTGGCATCTCTGCATGCAAAGGATGTCCAAATATTCGCCAAGCAGCTTCTGGAGATCCAATATACCTTGCATCGAGATATCGTTGAATCTCATTTATTGATCCCAACACCATCGTTGTACAATCATAACCCTTGTAAATGTACTTATGTATATACTTGACACATTTCATTCTAGCACAAACTTCCACATTTATATGACAGTTGAATAGTTTAGAAAGATATGCAGTGTATGGTACGACATCCCAGTTATCAACTTCTTGCCCTCTCACAGTATGTACTTGACTATTATTACGATGACGATAGATACTCCATCTTGATCCATAGTTGTTGTTTCTGTGAAAGTTCGAGGGTATCTCTTACTACATCTACCATTTTCCATACATGATGCATGCGGATTTCGAGCACCACATGGTCCATGTACCATACAACATTTGACAGTTTCAAAAAGCATAGGATCATCTTTTGGGTCTGAAAATTTTGCACAGACCAATTTATCTACTTGAACACATGTCCGAATTTTGTTTGGACCCTTAAGAAATAAAAGTGCATGTATATGGGGGATGCCTCGTTTTTGAAATTCAATTGTAAAAACATGTGCAACTTTATTTCCAAACACTTTATTTGCTTCTATCTCCTTCATCAAACATTTTCTATTTAACTCAAAAACACGGGCAATTAAATCAGGACGATCAATAGGTTTTTAATGTAGTAATGATGCTGAAGTAATTTCTGGCCAATTAAGATTTGCAGTCATGGTAAAAAAAATATCTGGGTGTTGGTTGTATCGGGTGATAGCCATTGAATCTTGAAAGATTTCAAACATATGTCTAGGACTACTAGTAAATGAAGATAGCAAAACAAACCTTTGACCAATTTGACCAGGTCGCACATAATCTGGATCAATATTTGACAACTCTTGGTAAAGCTCAACCCGAAGTTTTCCTTGATTAAGCTTATAGTATGTCAATCGATTTTGCTCAATTGTGGCCCAATCATCTACCAAAAACTCTTGGAATAGTTTCCCACCTCTTAAAATTGTTGAATACTCTGTGGGTCGTTCAAACAAACGATAACTATAAAAATCCATTTGAGTAAGTCGATCAGTTGAAGGTCGATCATACTGAACGTTCCACAATTTCAACTCAGGTTCCCATCAAGCTCACCATATGGAAATAATAGAACATAATGTAATGGCAAGTATGCTAGGTGACATTCATTAATTTGCATCAACTCATTATTTCCTTGGAAATGTAAGATAATATCTCTCATTCCACTTACTTTTGTCCATCACCTGGTATTACAATTGCAATCTCATCTGCAGTTGGTAGGTTATACCGACGTCGATCAGTCGTTGAATTGTAATGAAGATGAGCAGGTATATTGTGTCCTGCCGAGTCTAATTGATGTAAAATGGCATGAGCTTGGCGAAATGTAGCTATAAATGCATTCACTTGCAACAAACTATCCTGAATAGTTTTGAGAACATCCCTTCTCAAGTTAGGACTTCTACGATTTCGAATTTCTAACGCTGAATCAGGGTCATAGATATACAGTTGAGCATAACTCGCATCATGTCCTGGTTGTGGTTGTAGTGATCCTGTTCGATGTCGTAATTTCCCATGAATTGTGAATGATGTAGGGCCCCTTCCACTGAGTACTCTAGGATCTAATGTAGCACCAAGACTCGTAAAAGCGTTGGCTGCATTGTACAATCGAGTATAATTTCGAAAGGATTTTGATTGATCATTATTCCCATCATACAACACCTGAAGTGATGGAGGGGGTGTAATAAGTAAAGGTAGCCTAATCTTTCCTTCCAAACAGCAAGTTCCGAATAAGGGACGTTTTATAGATGATTTGGTCAATTTTTTATCCATCCAATGTAAGGCTGAACAATAAGGACATAATACATCCATCTTGCCAAGATAATGGCGACAAGAATTGTTGTGTGCTCGGGCGTCAATTGATGTACTAATAAGCATATATTCTAATTCATCATCAGTACATAGATCTTCTTGAAGAAATTGATTTATAGGAGTAAACCTACAAATATTTGTGTATAAATGAAATTCTATAAAAAAAATGGTATGAATAAGAGTATGTATTTCAAGATTAGACATAATAGTTTACCGATTCATTTGTGGAGCTAAAGACGTGCTTGACATAGAAAACGAATATGTAGAATGATGGGCAACCATTGTTCATTTTTGTGCCGAATGAGAATCTTCAGTTATTATTTCCCATTCTAGGCAAGCGCGATTGCGACGAATTGGTGTTAAAGAAGGTTGTATTGGTCGATTATATTCTTCTGATCCTTCTTGTTCTCGTTGCAAGTGTTGAAATTCAAAGTATGACTTTTGATTTTTTTTCACGCTCTCGCCGTGCACGTTAGGTGTAACAACCCTCATCACTGATCACTGATTTGTACTGCTTACTGCTAAACTGAGACTGATTACGATTGATAACTGAAGTAATTGGAATACTGAACTGACCGACTGGAATCTAAAGCTGAATCGATTGACTGTATCTGTTTAGTTGCATGTTTATCTGTTTGACTGTTTAATTATCTGTTCATGTTTTTGAGTTTAAACTGCAAATTGAAGGCCTTATCGGCGGCCGAATCTGGAATTAATTGATGTTCTGTGTTCATGAGAATTTATGTGATTTTATAGTATATTTATTGGAAAAGTGATTTGGTATGATTAAATTAGATTAAATGAAGCTAATTGAAGAGTTATGTTTAATTACAATTATGCCATTGTGAGTGGGCCACTACTTTAGAACAAGCTTGAGCCTTATCACACTCAAAACACAACATTTCATCAGCCAATTCCTTGTATAGCCGACTAGAGAGAGAGAGAGGATAGAGAGTTAGAGTGATTTCATCTTGAATTGCTTGGAACTTGAAGAAATTGTAGAGGATTTGTGCAATTGAGCTTCCATACTTGTAATAGAAGGCCATAGGTAAGGAACTCAACCTCTTGATTGTGCATTTAAGTTAATTCTTGCATGCTTCTTGAACCTCTAGTGACTTGAGTTTAGAATTGGTCATATAGTGTTGAATTGTAGCTTGAATCTTGCATGCATGTGTGCGTTGAAGAGTTTTGGGTTGATTTCATGGCAAATGTTGCATGCATGTTCATGATAATGCTTAGAACCATGTTTTCAACTTGTTTTTGGAGCAATTGGCTCACTAGAGCATCAAATTGAAGCTTTGAAATGATTTGAATTCATGCATGTTTGCATGTTCTTGTTGTTCATCAAAATTGGTTTGAAAATGAATTTAATTGAAACACCCTTGGGCTTTGATTTGTCAAATTGATCTTTGAAACATGTAATATTAGGTGGTTGCAAGTGTTTTCCAAGTCTTCAGCCCAAGAGGATCGGTTTTAATACATTTAAACTTGGTTTTGAGCTTGGGACTCAAATCTGGAATTTTTAGATTTTGGACCTATGCTCGAGCGAGGAAGTCCACGCTCGAGCGTACACTTAATGATCTTGCCTCCCGCTCGAGCGATAAAAGTTACGCTCGAGCGTGAAATGCGAGCATCCAGTACTTTGCATGAGTTCACAGTCCGCTCGAGCGAGGGAGTCCACGCTCGAGCGAGGGTCGAGCACCCATCGAGCGTGAATTTTGAGCATCCAGTATTTTTACTGTAGCATACAGTCCGCTCGAGCGACGGAAGTCACGCTCGAGCGGAGACCTTTTGTCTACATGTCCGCTCGAGCGCAGAAAGCCACGCTCGAGCGAGACCCCTGTTTTCTGAAAATTTTGTTAAGTGTTTAAAAGTGCATCTTTGCATCCTCTTTCCATCCTAGGCATTCCTAGGGCACATTTAAGGCATCTTAAAGAGGATATAGATGTAGAACACACCAAGGCAAATTTAGGGATTAAGTTATTATCTTTTTCCAACTGTGAAACTTAGTGTGTGTTCAATCTGTTAACTGTATAGGGTTGGCATTCTGAGGAGACGCTCTAGCTTACTGTAGCCCAGAACTCTGTGAGTAACAATTGTGTAAAGATATGTTCAAAATGACTATCTTCTGAATACTGAACTGAACTGTTTACTGAATTGATATTGTTTACTAAATGAATGTATGTCCTATATTCTGAACTGTACTGTGGCATCCTTAGCACCTACTGTTCACTGTTACTGTTATAGAGATCTCTGTCGGTTCCCTCGTGGAACCACTACTGTTTACTGATTGATGGCCATCACTACTGTTCGGTCTCTTAAGACCTACTGTTTATTGTTATGCTAATGGATGTACCACATATGACTGTTTACTGTACTGAGCAACTGATATACTGATTGAAATGAACTGTTTTCATTACTGTAAGGACATTCATTCTAAACCTCTTTACGCATTATGTTATTCACTAGGCTTTAGCTCACTGCTCATATATATATGTAGGTGTACAGGCACCAGACCGCAGCTAGAAGCGTCGGGGTAAACTCCAGTTTTGCTAAGCCAATCACTGTGCCTCACTGCCAGGTTCCGAGCCTGCCAAGCTTTGGCTTAGGGTGTTTTTATTTCCCCATCTGCCTTTGTACTGTTTTTGTAACACTGTATAGACCGTATTGTACTGTTTAATAGGGATTTGGTCCCTGCTCTGACTGGTAGTATATTGTAGACACCCCATTTTTGACCGTCCTCAAGACTTGGACGTCACCGTTGGAACACTCGGTGATTATCCATGCTTGTGTTCGTTTGGAGTTCCTGGAGTTCTCGGCTCGCGCGCCTTGCCTCAGGACCTCCGAACTCGACCGTTTTGTGTTTGGTTTTGCACCAAACACTTGTGTTTTGCCTTGGAAGGGCAGGGAATGCTTTGTGAGGCATCCCCACACACCACCGGCACTGGCTAAAGGCCACCGGCTGGCTGGTGTTGCCACCGGCACTATATTGTGCCGGTCGGCACTATTTTGTGCCGGTCGGCACTTGTTTTGTCAAAATGACCATTTTGCCCTGCCGACCACTTTACAGCTGCTTTATGAGATATTTTTAGACAGTTGTTTAGCTTTGGCTTCCCCTCCATACACGTGTATGGAGGGGATGAGCATTTGGTTGACTTAGCTTGTAAGCTTTGATGGCCTATAAGAGAAGGGCTTCTCTCTTGGCTCAAGGGTTAGAAAATTTTGGTGAGAAAGGTGAGAGGGAGCTCTGGTTTTTAGGGTTAGGTTAGATACATATCATATCTCTCTCTTCCCTTTGTATTCTAGGTGTTTTAGTTCATATTATTGCACCTAAACACCTAGTCTTTCACCTTTCCTTGGTGTTCTCAAAGATCAAAGCTTGTTCTTGAGGGTTTTGACTGGTTTGGAGCTCAAGGAAGCAACAAGATCACCATTGTTGAAGAGGTCTACAAGGATAATCACTTTACCCCCTTTTTACCCCATTTTTGCACTCCATTTTTCTATATCTTAGAGCTGTTTTTGTGCTTGGTGTTTAATACATAAAAGTTTTGATTTTTAAGCCTCTTTATTGTTTATTAAGAGTGCTTGGTGGTTTGAGCAAGTTTGATCACCCTTAGGCCTTGAAAAGGCCCCTTTTTGTGTCATTTTGTGAGAGATCCGAGACTTTGGTGTTAGGATCTCTTCACTACTGAAATCTTGAGGGATTTTAGTGGTGAAGATGATGCCGTAGAGTCTCAAGAAGGAGAGGACCACCCCCTCTCCTTGATGTCCTTGAAAAGGGTAAGATTTGGCTCCTTGAGGGAGCTTGTGCTTAAGTGTGTGTTGAGCATGTTTGGTTTGTTTTTTCATGCTTATATGGCCATGATATAACATGTTTCTAAGTTGGTTTTAGCACTCTTTGTATGCCTTGCATAGTTGCTTTGTAATGCCATAATAGTCCCTTAACATGTCTAGGTTGTGTGCCTTTATTTCTAGCATGTTTTAGGCTTAGATACATGAAGCTTGTATGCTTATTTTACTATGAATAAGGTCTGTCCATGCTTGTTTTGGTCGGCCATGACTTGCATTACATAGCTCCTTTGTATTTGGCTTGTTGGCCTTAAGAGCATGAGAGTGTAGCATGCCTTGCTTGCATCATTTTGATGGTTTGGAACCATTTTGCATGCTATTTCAGTCCTTCATACATGTTTGTTTGATTGCTTAGCATGCCTCTTTAATGCTTTAAGAGTATGTGTTAAATGCTCCATGTTTTGGCTTTAATGCATGCCTTTAGATTCATGTCATCTAGATGCCATCTAGGTGGTCCTTTAGGCTTAGTTTTATGTGTTAAAACTCTGTTTTTAAGTGTTTAAGTATTGCCGTGTGTGGTTGTGCTAAGTGTGGTTCAAAGCCTCATTGATTTGCTTTGAACCTTAGACCATTTGCATGCTTTGTTTGGCTTGTTTTGTTGCATGATTTGGCATCATGTTTTGCATGAATTTCAGAGCTTTTCATGTATGCTAATAGTCCATGTTTGTGCCTCTTAGATGTGTTTGAAAGTTGCTTAATTGTGCTTAAGTGTTGGTGCCTTAACTTGTGCATGTGTGCATATGTGTTTGGCCCTCTTGACTTAGCATTTTGGCCACTGATTTTAGGACTATTTGAGTTGCCTAATTTATGTATAAGACCATCCTTCCATTGGTTTGCATGCTTACCTTGCATGCTTGCTTGAACCCTTTGCATGAACATATTGCATAGTCCATGTTGCGTGCCTAGTTGACATGTTTAGGGTTGCATTTGTATTGTGCATGTTTGGCCTCTTGAGGTGAAGTATGATGGAGGTTGAGCACCCTTGTTTGCTTGTTTGCATTGCATGCATTTGAAATCAAAGTTGCATTCTTGGTTCTTAGGGCCATCATGCATGGAAATGCGCGATTGGTGGTCCGGAAATCGAGGCACATGCCCCTTTGAGTCAATAACATGATAAGGGATGTGTTTGGTGCATAAATGGCTTGAATTATATTGTCATGCATAGATTTCCCCTCTGCTGCTGTGAGTTGCAGGTTCTGCAGACATTCAGTGCCGGCCGGCACTATTCAGTGCCGACCGGCAGTCAACAAACAGCCGATGGCTTATTTTTGTGCCGGTGGCCTCCTCCTTCAGCCGGTGGTGTCCTACCCCAGCCGGTGGTGATCCCCAGTGCTCTGAGAGGCACTCCTGGGACTTTGGCAATTTTCTGAGGAGGAGAGCAGAGGAAACAGAGGCAATCCGTGCATGGCAGTGCGGTTCCGAGCCAGTCCCGAGCGTATGCTGCATTTGGCCCTCATCCCGAGGCGATTTACTGTTTAATTAGATTAATTATTTTATTTAATTAATTTAGTTGATTTGTAATATTTTAATTAGCTTGCGTAGTTAATTAAATTGTATATTCTTTCGGTCCCTCCGAGTGAGGGCGTATCTGTAATAAGTGTGTGTGAGTGGATGTATGTCTTCCAATCCCCACTTCTTTCTTCCCTTTTATTTACCTGCTTACGATGGTAGATTAGGGCACATTTAAATTAGCATACCTTATGCAATGCATGCGTGCATTCATGCATTTGTTTACATGCACCGGGCTCGGTACATCATACAAACTGCATCGTACTTTCGATTTCTAAATTGAATATGTGCTACTCGCGCATTTCATATGCCATGTTTAGGGTTAGCCGAGCCTACTCTAGATTGCATCTATGTCTGTGTTGCATTAGCCACTTAAACATGAACTAGGTCATGCATGTTTTGCTAACCAGTCTCTTGTTTTTGGCACGGAGTACGATGTAAGTTTTTTATGCTTTAGCATGTCGCATGCGTGTGAACGTTTGCCATGACAGTATGCTTGCCATGCGGCTAAATGCTTACGTGATAAATTGCTTGAATGCCTGTGGGTGGAGGTTGGATTGCGTGAGTTGGAACAACTCATTGAAATCCGTATTTTAGCCTACTTTCGAGTAGCAAAAACCAACACGTTTTTCGAGACAAAACGGATATGCAATGTTTATTTCCAAGTTAGGCAATCTAGTCTATACTTGTTTGCTGCGCGCATAACATAGTAATTCTAGGCTAATAACTGGAATAAGAACATGTAATGTTTTCAAAAACGGATATCACGGTTAGTAGAGGCCGGTCTTCAGACCGGGCGAAAGAGGGTGCTCATAGCTGACCTTCCCCGATCGTACCCAAGCTCCCGAGCCAAGACCACTTTGGTGATGACGGACATGTGGCCTTCAGCACCGAGTCAGGGTTTCCTAAATTTCCCATTTCAAAATATTTAGGTGGCGACTCTGTAATCTGGCAAAGCAGTCCATGTTTGGCACTACTTTTCAAAAATCTGTTTTCTCAAACGATTTGCCGGATTTGGACTCTTTGGTTCGAGATTTAGAACCGTAACATTTGAGTCCTTCGAACTGTAGTGACCCAATATCAAACCAGAACGGGGGGGGGGGGGGATTCGCACTCCTCTCCCCGGGATGCGTTCGGGGACGTCTACATATATATATTGTACTTACTGTTTGTCTCTGACTGCACATATGTATGAAAAATCTTTTTGGCATACAGACTGTCACAGCTCATTGGACATTGTTTATTTACTGTATTGGCTTCCGCCATGCCCCTGTACTCTGTTTTACGGTTCTACTGTTAAGCAGGCCTTCGGTAATCTCGGATTACTGGCCGGTTACGGTGCTAAACCCATAGGGGCGGGTTTGGGTCGTGACATTAGGCCAATGCAGTTTTTGATATTACATTATTATTTTATGCCTAAAATGAAAATATTTTGTCATTGGTGCAAAATATGTGAATATGTTGTGCTTAAAATGAAATATCTTCATGTTTCTTTCATTTCTCTTAATTTTGTTTTACACCTTTAATAGTGTTATTTGTATTTATTTATTTCTTCATGCATTTTGTTTTTTATTAAAAAAATAAAGAAGAAATAAAAATCTATCTTATTTAGTTTATCCTTTCATTAGATAGTTTGTCTTTATTCGTTTGCTTTTTTTTTTTTTCCTATTTGCTTCATATGGTATATTATAAATGCACATGTATCCATGCAAAATAAAAATAAATAAATTTGGAAAACACAATAAATTATAGCAAGTCATAGGAGACTATATTAAAATCATTCTACAAAAACAACATAAAGCAACAAATTCACATAGTTTTACTTCATAATTTTTAAAAGGAATATATACCACTTGACATGCATTTGTCATTCTCTTGTCAGAATGAGCCACCTTTTCTTTTCCTTTAGGCTTTGGGTTGACCTGTTCTTTTTCTTTTGCCTAACAAATATAAATAAAATATTCAAAAAATTTAAAAAATTTATATAAATAAAATACATACAATGTTTGACTTGATTTTGTACTTACCGCACGAACACGAATAACATTAAGATCATGCTCGTCACGAATGATCACACCAACATTTCTAGATGGGGTTGTAGGAGTAGGCCTACAAAAATATGGATTGTGAACAAATTAAAATTTGTATAATAAAGTGGTAATAGTAGAGTATATATATTTCAAGAATTTAACAGAGTTGTTTACCAATTGGGTATTAAAGAAGGTTGTCTTGGGTTAATACAGTTCTTTGATTTCTCTCGTTCTCATCGCAGGCGTTGTCCTAATTGGTATGCAGAACATGGGTTTTGTTTTTTTTCACGTTCTCGCCATGCACGTTGAGCCAATGCAGCTTTTGATAACACATTATCATTGTGCGCCTAAAATGAGAATATTATATAATTAGGTGCATAAAATGTGAAGATTATCCCCTCTCTTGTTTTCCTTTTATCATGTATTTATTCTTAAAAGTTCAACTAACTTTTCTTGTTTGCTCGATTGAGTTGTTACATAAGAACCAATGCGTGTATTGATGAAATTTAAGAAGGGAGGAAAAAAATAATTTGAAAACATATTACACACACAAAACTGCAAACTGCAACCTGCAAATTGATTGTTGTCTTTTTCTTCTTTCCTTAAGAACTTATAAGTAAAATAAAAAATTTAAAAAACCTATTTATATAATTAAAAAATTCATTTAATTAATTTTTAAAATCTATTTCAAATTAATGTTTAGACAAATGCGTTAACATGTATAAATACTTACTTTAACATGGTTTAGAAAAATATTTCAAAATCAGTCAAAACAATTGAATAAATATTTTAAAAACAATAATTCATAAAAATGTACATAAAAAATAGTATATGACACTATGCAATTCTTAAAAAAAATCTATATAAAAACAAAAATTCAATAAATATTTGGAAAACAAACTTTTTAAAAATGTTAAGAAACCATACCACGGGATTTGCATGTTCCTTTCCTTTGCCAGAAGAGATAGCCTTTTTTGTCTCCTTTGATGTTACTTTGTGTTTTTCGTTTGCCTTTGCTTATAAAAAAATAAGTAGAATCTATCTATTTATAAATAATTTATGAAATGATAAGAAAATGCATTCGCATTTTAATTACTTTTAGGCTTACCTCATGAATGCGAATAGTATTAAGATCCCGTTCATCGTGAACAACAACATTAACATTTCTTTGTTGAAGAAATTGAATCTGTATTTAAATTTATATGGAGGAAAAAAAAAAAAAAACTTACTTGACCGAAAATAGTGATATTGTCCATAACTGTTGTACTTCAACCTAAAAATATTTGGTTATATAATTATGACGGTTGAATGATGTATTTTAACAATTACATTAAAATGATAAAATTAAAATCAGTCCTACCAACATAAAGGGTATTAAAATAGGAGTACAATTGTCCAAATTTGAACTCTTCTCTTCCCCAACTAACTTCAATTCTTGTATTTTTTTTTTATTTTTTTTTTGTATTTTTGTATTTTTGGTATTTAATAAATTTTTAAAAGGTTTTTTTCAATTTTTTTTTTTTTTTACTTTTTAGGTATATTTATGTTAGGTATGTCTAAAAATTAAAAAAAATTGCTCAAAATATTAAAAAATTTTAGTAAAAACAAAAAAATATGAAAAATAAGAAAGTAGAATTTTCTGAAAAGTGTTTTTGAAAAATGATAACCAAGCAAGGTGATTGCTTTGCAAAATGAACTCAAATCAATGTTATTTTTCTTATAAAAAACTACAGGCTAATAATATGAAAAAGGAAAAAGAAGAAAAAAAGAAAAAAGTTCCACAACAATAGACGCGTGTTTGAACAGATTAGAACATCTCAAATTATACAATTTTATTTTTTTGGGTAGTGTAGTGTAGCGTAGCTCTCATGTTGGGAAAATTACAGTGATACTTGGAAAAATATTTGAAACCTTGAGAAAAGTATCCACAATTCTTCACATAATGATATAATAGGATATGTATCAAATTTCAAAAATTGTGTTTATAATTCACATTTTTTTTTTAAAATAAGGAAATTATTCTTCTTCTTTATCTGGCAAAATTCGATTTCTGTGACGAGAACATGGGACAATTGTTTAAATGCAATGCATCAGATTTGAATGTTCATCCATTCTATGTTATTTATCAACTATTTGTTTTTCATTGCACACAAATACATGAATTTTTGATGTTAGCTTAGAATATGCCAATTTTAATTCGATAATGTACTAATTTTCCAATCAACGGTAAGAGATTTAATCAGCTAAATTAATCTCCATCATAAAAAATTCTCTCTTATGTCTAGAATTGCCAAATCATTTCAAACATATACAAATTGCAAGTACCTACTTTCCTGTTCTCCCAAGTGATATAAATCAGAATTTTTGCGAATCCATCAGTTTCTCTATGGAATTCTAACTCCTCTCAATAATTTCTCAGATATCTTGCAGATTATAAATTACTGTGATGTCAGATCAACAAACTAAATGATTACTCACCTTCCTAAATTCAATTTTCCACCCAAAAATCACAATACCGGCCCCTCATCAATTTAAAAATAAATAAACAAATAAAGAATGCATCTAATTTCGTACCTACCCAATTTAAAACAAATTAGTTAATATGTTTACACTTTAACAGTATAGTAAGAATTTTCAAAGTTGTCCATTTATTAAATGCATTCAAACTTAACAAAATGATGGTAACAGTATTAGTTTCTTGGCTCTTCAAGATGGTTAACTATTTTGGGACATCCCAAACAACAATGGAAGGTGGGTGTACATACTCTGTTAGTAAGTGTAAATATCATCAATATCAATTTCACCAATAATTTCCCAATTTTAATATAATTCTTCTTGTTTTCCAAATCAAAGAAATACATAAATATCCCATAAACACATAAGTAACTTGACTTTCAATATATTAAGAATTTCAACGTTCAATATATTAACAAAACGCACAAATAAGTTTCGAAACCACAATACAATCAAAATCAATAAACCCCAATCACCAAGTCATTGGGCAATTAAAAGGATAAAATCTCAATCATCAATGAGATCAAAAAGGGAGGAGAGCAGAAATAACCTGTTAACAGCGCGTTAGACAGAATTCTGGAAAAGTCAAACCTAACAATATAAAATGAAAATAAATCATGACTGGTGAAACTGGAACCCTTGGTTACATGGCTCCTGAGGTATGCACTTGATTTACCACAGTCAATAACTACCCAACAGTAGCATGTGCTTCCTTCTAGGGCCTAATCAACAAAACCCCTCAGCACGACGAAATCAATTATTAGCTGGCACAAACAGGGGAGAGAGAGAGACCCCTCAGCACGACGAAATCAATTGTTAGCTGGCACAAACAGGGGAGGGAGGGAGAGAGAGAGAGAGAGAGAGAGAGAGAGAGAGAGAGAGAGATTAATTTCAGTACACCAATCTATTAGAGAGGTCATAAAAAATTAATCCGGAATTGGATTCTTTTACATGTTCTTATGATATCAAATTTAGAAATGCAAACGACTGCCTTCATCTACAAATGCAAACGATTGCCTCCATCTACAAATGCAAAACTTCAGCAGTTGCACTTCATACACACACACATTTGAGCACACACAAAACAAAAACTAAAACGAAACAAAACAAAATTGACAGGCCAAAACGCCCATAAGATCAAAATAAACCTTTTGGAATGGAAGCTTTTCCGTGAAGAAGATTATTTCTGCTTTAACCCTGGAGCAGCTAATGATGTGTAGTTTAATTGTTGATCAAAACCGTTAACCCTCAAGTTTCTACATTACATGAGAACCAAAGAAAATACATTTAATCCGAAACCAGTCAAATGAGCCAAGATGCTTACTTTATTTCCTTCCATTTTCTCAAAAATAATAAGGGTGTGCACAGGCAATCCCGAGCCAAAACATAACAGTATTTTATTCTTCCCGTTTCCTCAGCAAGAAAATTAAGTTTATGAATATTTTTATGTTGGCAAGTGTCTTTATTTGAAATACACAAAATTTATATGATACAAATGGAAGTGAAGCCAAAGAGAAGGAAACTATACCCAGTTAAATAGAGATTAAATCTTTCAAAAGAGTTTGTCAAGAAGTTATATTAGGTTATGAAGTTTATAAAAGAAGAGGAAATAAGGGGTGTAATCTGATGTATTTTATTTGAAAATCACTTTTTTCTTTTTCTTTGAATCAGAAGTTCCATGGCAGAGTTGTGAAACTCTGATTTTCGGTTTGTGATTGTCTTTCAGCAGAGAGAGAAGGGGAATAGAGACAGAAATATTACCTTGCACAGATAGAAGCCTCAGGTTTGGTGTAGCTATGAAGTAGCTCTATCGGAGAGCTCCAATTGGGGTTCGAAGTAGAGAGGTTTTGCGGTTCTTAATCGGAAACCCTAGCCTTTAGAAAGCGACTGGGAGGGTTGCGAAAGGGGGGAGAAGGGGAGAGGCAGCGAGTGGGAGGGTGTGGGGAGAGGCAGAGATCGGGTGGAGGGGGAGAGGCAGCGAATGGGAGGGTGGGGGGAGAGAGAGAAAGGCAGAGATCAGGTGAGAGAGAATGAGAGAGGTAGCGTCTCTGCGAAAGGGAGAGAGGAGGAGAGGCAGCGACTGGGAGGGTGAGGGGAGCGGGGGAGAGGGGGAGAGGCAGAGATCGGTTGAGAGAGGAGATAGGTAGCGTCTCTGCGAAAGATAAAGAAGATGAACAAAAAGGGAGATAGAGATAAGGAGGCAATGGGAGGAGACGTGCAGCAGAAAGGAGATAAAGATGGAATGGGAGGAGACGGAGACGTGCAGCAGAGAGGAGATAAAGATGGAATGGAAGGAGACGTGGGTAGGTGGGAGAGAGCACCGAGTGTTTGGGCGGGAATTGAAGCATAATCTCAACCATTGATGACTATCACAATTGATCTGAGCCCTTAAAATGAAATGTATCTCTGATACATTTTATATATTTTCAAAATTCGTTCTGCTTTATTATATAGATATATATATATATCTATATATATTACAAACTAACAAAACTTTAAATTGTTTGGACAAATCAAAACAAGTTTTGTCTTAAAGCAATTTAACTCAATACAAACTTGTTCATTTAATAAACAGATTTAAGTAAATAAAGTTGAATTTAGTACGAATTAATAAATTAACTCGATCATCTTGTTTACTTTATTAAACTTCTTTTGCAATGAATGGGACTCTGGGAGATGAGGTGCAGGTGGAGCTGGAGGTGGAGGTGGTGAGTTTGATAGCTCCATTAATGTTTATTTATTATTATTTTTTGAGTTAGGAAATTTACTCATTGCTTTAAATGTATTCACAAGATGTAATTTATTTAGAATAATGTTATATGTATCAATTAGTGTACTAATATATGATGTGACCCAATTTTAGAGATTTTGAATATTTGTAATTTGTATAATAAGTAGGGTCAATAATAATGTTATAACACTAGTTGGTATACTAATTAGTACACTAGTTCGTGCATGTAGCATCACCAATTTATTTATAAGTGTGGAACGTATTTTTGAGTAGAATAATGCTATATGTACCAATTGATATACTAATCAGTATACTAATAAATGATTTGACATAATTTTAGAGGTTTTGGTTATTTGTAATTTGTATAATAGGTAGGGTCTGTAATAATGGTATAACACTAGTTGATATTCTAGTATGTACATTAATTGATGCATGTAGTATCATCGTTTTGAGTAAGGTAAGATCTCAAATTGAGATGCTAGGTGTCAATAAAGTATTAGCTGATATATTGGAATAGTAGCCATCTTTTTATCCTTTTTTTTTTTTCAAAAAAAAAAATCTTTTTTCACACCATCTCTTTATTTTTCTCTATATTTAAAAAAAAAAAAAATCAAAAAATATATTTTAGATCATCCCAAACAATTTATCTCAGTTATATAATTTTAGAAGTTTATCTCAACTCAACTAAAAAGAAGAACCTTTGGATGAAATATATCTCTTAAGGCTGTGTTTGGCAAGTGGGTTTGCAGGTTTTTTTGGCTATTTTAGCTATTTTAGTCACAAAAAACAAAATAGGCTATTTTAGCCATAACAAACAAAACATCACATCCAACCCATAATCATTACATTCTTCTCTCACAAAAAAACTCAAAAAAGTCAAAAAGTCAAAAAGCCCTTCCCAAACCAAGCTTTTAAGCCCAGGCTAAAATAGCCAAAAAAGCTAAAAAGCCAAAAAACCAACCCACTTCCCAAACCAACCCTTAATCAACTAGAGTTTTACAAGCATGAAGACTCCAACGGATAAGTAACTTATAAGAAAGTTTTTTTTTTTTTTTTTTTAAGATTTAATTGTGTGATCAAATTTTTCTCACATAATAACTTGATTGTAAATTTAAATGAATTTAAACATATTTCAAACAAATGAAATTTGAACAATTCAGAATTTCAAGTAAAGTTCCATAGCTGGACTGTTTTTTATTTCTTAATTTAATTTAATTTTTTGTTAGTAAATCCACTCATTGCTTTGTGTCTATGAAAATTTGATAAAATAATATTTTCCAATTTTTCATTTTCCATTTCATTTTTTAATTTTCCAAACATTTTCCACGATGTAAATTAATACCCGGAACACGGTCGGTAGTTTTAGTTTGGTTTCGTGGAATTGGAACGGCTTGAACTTCTTCCTCCAAAGCGCCAAAATTGAATTCACTCTAACCTCACAGCTTTCCAACTAACCAATTTCTGTCACAGTCCAATCAAAATCTCTTTGCTTATATCAACATCAAGAATCTCATTGGGCTGTCACGTTTTAACAAGTCACGCTAAAACATGCCAAATTTTCTGAACCAACGTGCCACTTTCTCTCTCCTTTCTCGCCATTTTCTCTCTCCGTTCTCTCCATCTTCCTCAAAAACCAAAAACCCTACCCTATATATAACACACCATAAACATCTTCTCCGATCAAATCAATTCAATCCTCCAAATCCACATACATTTACAGAGTTTAATTCAGTTCAAGTTTATTATGGCAACATCGTCACGATCTCTAGAAGTGACGATCATTTCAGGAGAAAACCTGCGAGTCGATCGGACTCGGCCGGTGAAGAAGAACGCCTTCGTCGTGGTCCGAACCGACTCGTCTCCGATCTCTCAATCGACGAATCTCGACATCGATGGCGGTAGCTACCCTACCTGGAACCAAACGCTCCTCGTCGACATGCCGGTTCACGCCCGGTTCTTGAATGTGAATGTACAATGCCGCTCTAATTCCAGCGACAAGGTCGTCGGAACGGCGAGAATTCCGGCTTCGGACTTCGCCGGAGGTTACTTTCCCGAGAACTACTTGCATTTCTTGAGTTATAGGTTGAGGGAGAGTGGAGGTGAGAGAAACGGGATTGTTAATCTTTCGGTGAGAGTGAAGGTTCCAGAAGGTTCTGGAAGAGTTACCGCCTCCTCTGCCGCCACTTCGTGTTCGCAGTCACGGCCGTGGATGGGGGTTCCGGCCGCCGGGAAGGTTTCTGGTGGGATTGTCTCCGGCGTTCCGGTTTGGTCTAGGTATTGCTGATTGGTGAAAATTGATACGCATGGTTTCGAAGTAAAAGGGTGAGCTGTTGATTGGATTGGAGAGTAATGTGTATATATTTGAGTGATCTAATTGCGTTGAGATCCTCTAGAGTGAAAAAGGTAGAGTGATCTCCTACAGTAATTTATGAGGGCGTGACACCTGTCTCACTAATAGAATAAAGGGTTGAGATCAATCCCTTACCAAAACGACGTCGTTTTGGTGAGGAAATTATTTAAAAAAAAAAAACCAAAAAACGTAATAAGAGAAACGAAGGAGAAAGAGAGAGGACACACAACCGGAGTTCTTCTCCATCTCCGGCGCACGCTCCTTCACTCCGATGGCTGCAGTCCATCTGTATACATCACATATTGTGTAATTTATTTGTTTGTTTCAATCTCAAACCCACCCCTCTTCTTTACCCCTTAATTACTTCCTCATCAATTACCGTAAGTCATCACAATCAAAGACAGATACCATCTTGATCAAATGTGTCAAGCACTACTCAAATGATTTGGAGAAAATGTAAGCCCTCTCAACATTGTCCTACTAACAAGACTGATGGAAATTTTATTGAAAACCTAGAACCTAAATGATATACTCCCAACATTTCCCCCCTTTTTAAGAAGATTTATAATCTGATCTAATATAAAACCCGTACCGAATCGGAAATCTTTGGCCATAACAACTTAAAATTACCAATTTTTTATTCTCCACACCAGTTGTACTACAGTTCTCAAACCCACATAAATTGCAAAAACTGCAAAACAGGAGATTTAGACCTTTTCCTTCGTGGATTTAGTCGCCGATCGCAGCAGATACCGGAGTTTGGAACCTAATTTCCCTGCGTTCGCTGCAAAATCAAGGTCAAAAACATTAGAAACACACACATATATCAATATGTAGAGAGAGAGAGAGAGAGAGAGAGAGAGAGAGCATAGGTTTTGGTACCAGTGACTGTAGATTGTTCTTTGACAGAGTCTTCCATGAGACAGAGAGAATTCGTTTTGTTTTTTTTTTTCTTTTTTTTAATGCCCACACCAAAACGACGTCGTTTTGGTGAGAGATTGATCTCAACCCTTAGTCCATTAGTGGGACAGATGTCACGCCCTCATTAATTACTGTAGGAGATCACTCTACCTTTTTCACTCTAGAGGATCTTAACGCGATCTAATGATCGTAACTTCGTAAGTGTATTGAAATCGATATAAAAAATTTAATAATAAATGATCGGGAGCTTTTTTGATAACCGCTCTTTTTAAGAGTTTTATTTCATTTAATCTATTTTTTTTTATTATTTTATTAGATCCTATTTGAAGTAAAAATATCAAAATATCTCTAATCTCTCATACTTTTATTAATTTTTATATTTAATGTTGATTGTTATTATATTTTAGTAGTTTTCATGTATCTGATTGTCATTATATTTATATTAATTTGAAATGAATTTTTGTTATTGTGCTGTTAATTATATGATGTGAATATTTTTAGAGAAGTAATGTGACTTAAAAGAAGTTAAAAGCCAAAACGTTAGCTTTTAACCTCTTGCCAAAAGAGACCTTTGATTATGCTACATATGTCTGTGTATGATACATGCACTACAAGAATTCACACTTTTAGCAACAAAAAAATTGGTCGCTAAAAGTCAATTTTTGGTCGGCAAAAGTTATCCGCGACCAATTTTTTTGGTCGCTAGTTTGGTCGCCAATTGAGGGTCGCGAAAAGTAATTCGTGACCAAAATTTTCGTTGGTCGGCAAAAGTTGAATTTGCCGACTAAATTTTTGGTCGTTAAATATTTAATTACCGCGACTAATTCATTTTGTCGCTAAAACACTAGTCGCGAAAAGTCACCTATTGCCGACCAAATTTCTTAGTCGCCAATTGACACATTTCGCGACCAAAAAGTTTGGTCGCCAATTGTGACATGTCGCGACCAAAATGTTTGGTCGCCAATTGTAACATTCTGCGACCAAAATTAGTTTGGTCGCCAATTGTTACTTTTCGCGACCAAAATTGTTGGTCGGCAAAAGTAAGTTTCCACGACCAACAAAATTTTTGGTCGGCAATACATGTATTTTTTGCGACCAAAACTCTTGATCGGCAATTGTCATTTTTTGCCAAAAAAAATAATTTATTTGTCGCGACTAATAAATTAGTCGCCAAAGCAGGAAAACAATACACTTGTAATTCCTAATAATTCATTCAATCCATAACAAACCTATAATTTTAAAGTATCGTTCAAATTAACTGAATCATTATCATTCGACACAATACATAATTCATTAACATTCGACACAATACAACTATTCTAAGTTTTCATTCACAAGTCACATCCATCTAGCATAACAATTTGAATGGATACATAATTCAGATTTACAGCATCAGGAAAATTGCTTAATCCACTAAGTTGCCTTGATAGCCAATCAAAAAGATCCTTGCGCCCTTCCATGCCAAGCTTCGCATCCATCAAAGCAGTAGTGATGTAAGGCCACTTATCAGTTTGCTTCACTAATTTCCTGTCCACCTAGATTATTGCCACTTATCAGTCCAACGTCACTCATAGAAAATAACTAACTATTGGGATAATTAAGAAAGATGTCAATGTGCAGCGAGAAAAGCACAGTGAAGAATATTACCGGTTTTATTTAAGTAAATAAAAATAACATACTAAGTAAATGACAGTGTCTAATATGTTGGGCATTCGGAGTAAGGATTGCTCCCAGAGAAGAGTTCAAGCTGTTTGGGATGTGGCATCTATTTGTCTTATGTGGTTGAGGGAAAGGAATGGGTGGTGCTTCCCACTCACAAAGTCAAAGAAATCAATGCTGAGATCTTTGTTCTTTTGGTTTAGAGAGTACTTCCCGTACAAACGAGAGAGAGAGAGAGATGCTCAATTAAATTAAATTTCTTTTTCTTTTTCTCATGGGATGTGGCATAAATGAATTTGGTAATAGTATCATATTTTCCTTTGACAAGTGGTGTGGGTATAACTGACAATGTCTGCTTGCATTGACTAAATAACGGTAAAATTGGCATTACAAATTAACAAAGTGATGACATTATCTTTTTCCATCATTCTCATTGATGGTATGTCAACAGGGGGGAGGTATACACATAATGTTATGTTAGATGTAAGTAAGAGAGGGCATATTTCAAAAACACAAGGAAATGGCTGGAAACCTCAAGGAGGTCAATGTAATCGACTTCACTAATAATGATTAGTAGTCATAGTAGACGTGGTAGTGGTACCAACCTGATTGATTAACAGAGTTAAGCACGCAGTGCATCTGGAAATACTTCAGGATCTTTCTGAGCAGCTTTCCTCATTATATCTAGAACTCTGCGTGGCAAATATGGCATTTTTTAACATGCAATTGTCAACTGAGGTGATTTAACTCTGTTAATATCTATAAAACCTGAACGAAAACATATAAGCTTCTTACATTGTGAAAAAGCTACTTACCTAGCAGCTATTCCTGAGTAAACATCAGCAGGTTTTTCTCCAGCAACCAAATTGACAGCAGTTGCTCCCAACTGAAAGAAAAAAATCCATCAGAGAAGCCAGAGATAGGCAACAAAACAGGAAACAAATTTTTTTTTTGGGGTCATGAATGGATAAAAAGTTTACATTTTTTCTTAGCTCCAATGAAATGAAAGATGACATTTCTTTGGCTATATTTCTCCATTTACTTTGTTTCTAACTGTTGCTAAATTTCGTAAATGCAATGAATATTTAACGAACTTTCATAACTAATGGTCTCAGCTTCTTATACAGTTATTAAAAGCTTATGGGATTGTTGATTGATTGGTGAAGTGAACAAAACAACCTATCAAGCATAAGAGAGTGGGTTCAAGTCCTATCATAGCAGAGCGAACGTGTTCGCAACACCCCAAATTTAAAGTGCCAACATAGCATATGAGCCTTCTTTTCCTAAGTTTTCAAGTATTTAATATAGATTATTGTCACTTCAGGTAGTCAGGGAACAGGTGGTACTAATAAATGGATCGGGTTTGGTTACTCAGGAAGTTATGATGGAGTAGTACCAAATAAGTGGATAGAAATAATTGGCAAATGACATGGAAACCCACAAACTCATACACAAGTAGCTTATGAGCAATCAGGCTTCTTTAGAATGAAGATCTTAAAGAAGAAGAAAATAAACTCATGGATTTACTTACAGTTCTTTCGAGGCCCTTGCGAACTAGTGGGTCACATTCAATGACACCATATCTTCTGCCGATGTTCCTGTTGAATAAAAAACACAAAAACCACAATATGAAGTGTTGAAGACTAGCAGGAAGTTTGTCTATCAATAAAACAATGAATGTGTCTTTAATGGGGCTCAACCTAACCAAGAGGTGCTTTGTGATCTTATTAAGGTGAGAATAGCACTATGGGTCAATGCCTCATCACCCTCTTTGGTATTCTCTGTCAGCGACATTGTTTCAAATCTCCAACAGGTTTTATTCTGCCTCAGGAATGGTGGCTGACCTGTGATGTACTACTGGTCTGGTCTAGCAGATCAGATCTGGCAGATCTGGGCTTGTTCTGCTGGTTATCTGCTCTACTGTGATGGGGTTATTCAGGTGTATTAGTTGCTCTGTTTGCTCTGCTGTCTACTTCTGGTTTATACTAGTTGTGTTTGAGGTCACATAGCCTTGGCAGCTGCTATCTACTACTGGTTTTCTACAGTATGGGTTGGGTGTTTTGCCTCATTTATGTGGATCACAGTTTGCCCTCAATGGTGTAGATGAACCTTGAGTTGCCTTGAGTTGCTTGAGCTGCTTAGTGTTGTATTCTGCTTGGACCTCTGCTGGCTATTACTTCTGGTTTTCTACTAGTTGTGTTTGAGGTCACATAGTCTTGGCAGCTGCTATCTACTACTGGTTTATGCAATATGGGTTAAGTTGATCTGCTGGTCTGCCTTGCTCAGTGGCCTGCACTAGCAGCTGGTGTAGATGAACCTTAACTGGCATGAAAGGTTCAGTGAGGTTGATGGAAGTTTTTGTCACTATGGATCAGTCTATTGTTGGTGCATTGCTGCTGAGAGGATGTAGTTCTGTTTGCTGTTTGGAATGGTCTGTTTGGTTTGTCTTCTGGCCTGTGTGTTTGGGGTCTCATCTGTTTTGCTGCTGTCTTTGTTTCTACAAGCCTGGTGCATGGTTTGCTTGACAAGCTTCTGTAGTAAGCCTGGTGCTTGGATAGGCTGTCTGATCTGTCTGTTTTTTCCTGGTTTTTTCTTTTGTTTTGCTCGTTGGTTTCTCATCAACTAGGAGGTTGGAGCTTGTGTAGCTCCAAGCTCCTCTTTATTGATGTAAATTTCTTTTCCATCAATAAAGTCTTTTTGCTGATTAAAAAAAAAATAATAATAAAACAATGAAGAATGGATATTTACTTTTCTTTCACTACAGTTTTTAATGAGTGTACAAACGCAGGTCGAATATCAGGTGGACCATCAGCTAACTGATCAGCCCGAGGCTGTATATAGGCAGTTTGCAACAGTAATTCAATTAGACGACTCCCAACCTGAAAAGTAGATGAAGGATTGAACCTCTATATAATTCAGTTGTCACAATTATGGTTGGTGCCTAATTGTCCAGGGCGTAATGATAACATCTTAATAACATCTTACACCTAATCTGGTGGCTCACCTTCTCCAAGTAACTGGTAATAGATTATAGGACCAAAACATGACACTAATAGGCCCAAGTGAGACAATGATAGGCTGTCAAAAACATAGAAGAGATGGGAGAGGAAGTTGACATGGAGTCAGGTGTGGACTCAGAAGCGATATTTGCTTTCATGGAAAAAGATCCCCTCGTAATAATTCATGCATATAAAAGGATGTCATCAGGTCAGGACTCAGAAGTGAAGGGTTGTAATACAAACAATTTGGCATATAAACTGACACAAAACCAACGACCATATATATTAACAGGAACACCAAATATGGCTTATTCTAATCCTTGTTTCAACAAATACCACATTGAGCACAATTAATATGCCATTTTTCAAATATAGTTTGCTTAACTTTGCCCATGTATAATGCGCAAAATACTTTATCCAGTGGCTTAGTCCTATTAAACTGCAATAGGAAAGCAAGTGATTTATACTGCTAAGTAATTCAATCTGACAATCATCAATAAAAATAGCTAGTAAGTTAAAGTGTCAATATAAAAACTTCTACTTACAGATTTTCCACCATAGGGTGTAATAAAATCCCATTGGGACCGATCAGTCTGAAACCAATGAAACCATGGTTACCAAAGCATGGAACTTTTGCAGACTACAAGATGAACAACCTTGCAGTGGAAAATGTATTTATATCGATATTACCCTCTCCAGTTTATATAAGCAAGAATTAACACTAATTGCCCTGACAGCAGCATCATAGGCATAACGAGAAGGAAACTGAATCATCCTGTTCACAACAACCAAATAAAATATCAACAAATTAATCATTTAAACAATACCCTCCTGAATCCACTTATGTGCAAACAAAAAATACCAATTCAAATATACAATCAAGTAACAAATGAAACTAATATATTTCAATAATTCAACAAAGGTCAACCAAATGATAAGAACATTTACATTCCAGTTGGCATATAGGTTCTATATTGTAGTCAACTTTCATATCATCCAAATTCACGTTACACCCTTCTAGCAAACTGATAATATCAATAGTAAAACCATGGATGATGAGAATGATCAGTGGATGTGCATAATCATGAACATCCGCCCAAATGTCACAAAAACTATCAGAAACTGAATAAGATAGCTTAGCTCATTCACTCCTAAACCAGCCTTGGAGGCATTTCCTAGCTACTGGAAAAAGAACTAATATCTGTTCAACACACAGGAAAGAGAAGACAGAAGACAGAAGACAGTCGAAGTCTTTTAAGTCAGTGTTTACCTGTTCTTTACGTCAGATGTTGTCATATGAAAGTCCTTAAGTCGATTTTTACCTGTATGTAAGACATATAGGTTCTTGGATTTCTGGATTTTGAAAATATAATTACTCCTTGTTCCACTTGTACAAGGCCCTTAACAAAATATATGTCTCATACCTCTATTGAATCCCCCACTTGATTATCAATCTACTTTCAATAGCTAATTTCTTATACTTTTATAAAAAAACAACCTCCAACCCATTCATTTCAAATCCACATAAAATTCAACCTCAAATCCACACACACACACACACACATGTACACATCATAGGCTCATGACCAGCACTCAGGAAAATCCCCACTAGGTTATAAGGCCAAAGATGCCCAACAACACAAAACACACAATATAATGCTAAACTCCGTATCTAGTTTCTTACCTTCAAGCATAGCTATGCCGCATTGCATATCTTCTGGTCGTTTTGAGTGAACAAGAGCCCCTATGATAACCTCATGATACACTGGCTTTTATGCTCAACAGAGGAACCTTTCTCAGCCTCAGCAACCTCTCGCTCACAACCCTGCAAACATATTAAGGTTTAAGAGCCAGGGAAAACAAAAAAACAAGCAGAAGACTTACGTGCAGCACAAGTGCCTAAAGACCACAATGAAATAAAACCAGTAATTAAACAGGATTTTCTAAAATGTGCAACCCTATCAAATTTACTTGAACTAGAAAGAAGTTATTCTAAGAGACCAAATTAACTGAACTTCATGGGGATCAGATTCAATACAGCGGTTAATATGTGGGCCCATGACACCAAAAGCATAGGAAAAGGGAAATTTCTTGATATAAATTCCGAGGGGGCGGGGGGACTTTGATCTTGAGTAAGTTGGAATTGTATTATGCTAACCCTATTAAAAATCAATTAGATTAAGGGGTTTGTAGTACATGGTTTATGCTATAATTTTATATTGAACACTGCTGGTCTCAAGAGCTGCCATCAACAATCAACCTAGCCAGATAAAGCAACAGTTCTTACCCAAACAAATCAACCACCTGGCGCAGTTTGGATCTTTAAAAACAATAAGGATTACCAACAGTAGTTGGACATACTATGGCATGATATATGTGCTAGAGGCGTCCACAATCATTGCAGAACACAGTAAGAGTACTTTTTTGAAGCACTTCCCATAGATCTTAAAACCCATAATGGTATGAAAGGAATAATAAGATCAATAAAAGTAAATCACCATGCCAAAGAAAAAAGCCCATGGTAGTATACATAGGTACAATACATAAGAGAGGTGTATGATAGACAGAAAAAAATATTACAGGAATGGCAGACATTACTTGATCACAAATTCATCAATGATGCAAAAGCAATAGAAAAAGAAAAGTTCATGGTATAATACTCAGTCATGATCATCAAATGACCATATCTCAAAGTCTTCACACTGTCATACTGTTTTCCATGATGAAGTCCAAGAATCTGCTTGATGCTCTGAATTTCAGCGTTCTCCATGGTCTGTTTATGGCTTGCTTCCCTCATATTAAGTAATTTACCTCTCAACGGGAACACACCATAATAATTTCGACCCACAACAGAAATTCCTGCCATCTGTATATACTCAAATCAGTTAAAAACTCTAAAACAAAACCAAGATCATGTCTTTTTCTTTTCAGTTTGTTAGTTTCATGTGAATTTGAAATTTAATTCAGTACACATTTTAGAATCATGTTTATAATATCAACATATAGGCTATAGCAATAAGAATGAGTGACAATTGATACCTGGAAAGATGACACTAATCTTAGGAATGATAAGACACTCAATTTGTTTCATTCTGTCAAACCTCTTAAAAAAAACATGATGGACTTATTTGAACCTCTTCAAACCTGTATATACAATCAATCTGTCAAACCTCTTCAAACCTCTTAAAAAGAACATGATGGATTTGAAATCTGTCAAACCTGCGCTACAAAACATGAGAAAATTCCATATATACAGTTGACCAACAAGAGATTAAATTGTAAACAGGGTGTTCCTTAGAACTCCTCATCTGTGGTATAAACAATTAAATTATGACCAACTCATCTAAATTGTGTGCCTTAACAAAAATTTATCACTCAAGTATATAGAACCTCAAAAATTTAGCTGAAACGACAAAAATGGACATAAAAAGATTTATCACTCAAGTATATCACAAAAATTCCATTCTAAACACAAAAATTTATCACTCAAGTATATAGAACCTTCGCCATATCCAAGTCTATCCTAGCCGACTCATTCAGCTGAAAAGATTTGATTCAGATTCAAAAACAATTGAACACGCTTGTACAATTACTAACATACATACATGCAGAGAAGACATAATTACCAACATTTACATAATAAATGCGAAGAGCCAATTACACACCTGCATAATTAAAAAATATAGCCATCAATTTAGTTGCTTTGTAATCAATATCTAAGTATATGATGCATAGACAATGTGAAGTATAATTGTGAGTTGTGGGAATGAAATAAAATCCATTTGTTCATTTTCTTTCCTCCTCTGGATTGAAAAAAAAAAATCTAAACATCTTGAATTGTACAATAAAAATTATAAATTTTCTTCACGCTGAAGCTAAATTTTCCCTACTGCCAAAAAGAAAAGAAAAATAAATATTCAAAAAATTCCATCAAACTTCAAATATTTGTCCCCATCCACCACCTTATCAACACTAATTTCAATAAACCTCTCCCATCGGGGCAAAAAAATAAAAATTAAATTAAATGGTTTTCAAAAATAGTAATCTCAAAGTTATTATTGCAAGCCTAACCAGAGAACTCAAATCAACTATCATGAATCCAAAGTAATTGAACCTGTAAAACTCATTTGAAACTTGAGTTGGTCAAACCACACCTAAACTGTCCAACTTTAAATTTTGAGCTTCATCAGCCTCCATGTTTCCACAATGTTGCACAGACATACCTTGTATGCACCCTTGACTCCACCAATTTCAAGAGATGACTCAATGCCTCTCTTGATAAATTGCCTTTCTGTGATTCATCACATGGTCTGTGGCCTTCCTCCCCCACAAGCATGTGCACCTGATGTAATGTCTGTAAAAGACGGCTCATAAATTGAATCTATCAAAAGAGATACCCATGGACGACAGGTGCACATAAACTAAATAGGATTGATTGAGTGACACAGTAATCATGTAAGATGCAGTGTTCAGAAAAACTTATGCATCAAACATCATTATTTCTTATAAACTACTACATGTACATGCTATATTATTAATTTATTGCGTGTCTTTCGTGCACCCATTTCACTGCATAGAATTATAAATTGTTATTGAGCCAAAGAATACTAAGTGTCATAGGCATCAATATAGCCAATTCAGGATAAACAGTCCCTACACATAATGATGAATGCGAATTTGTCCTACATATAAAAGGAAACAACAAACATGCACACCATTCAAACTTCTTAAATGTACAGTCAAGCTCTAAATATTTGACTAATTTCTTGATCAACTTAAACAATTCAATCTAAGAAAGCCTATTATCACAATTACTAAGGGTTGACAACAAAAATCATTTCTCATTAATCATCTCCATCTATGGCTAGATTTGTACAAATTTATTAAATCATAAAAAAAAGAATTCCATTGATTTTCCTATAAACAGAACCAACATTCTTCTTAATCATTTTGTTAAATCATTAGTGTGTTTTACTTAAATCCAACACATCCTTCCTTCTAATTAGATGGTCTTTATTGCTCAAAACCGTATCTTGTTTTCAACAATCACATCGACCCAACAAAAGAATTGTTTCACTATGGCAATAACTAAGTGCAAATCTCGGATTAGATACATTCGAATATTTATTATTCAATCATCATCAAAGATTACATGTATAAGCTCCGAAGCTTGAGCTTTAATTCAAAACAAACATCGATTGTCACCGAACAATTAAATCAAACAAATAAAATAAAAATAAAAATAAAATTTTAAAAAGAACATGATATGGGTTGAAATAGAATCGGTAACTTACCACGATATTGTCTATAAATCTCATACATATCAAATTGAATTGAATCGGACGAGTCCATGGCGGAATGGTATGGAAGCTGAACAGAACTAGGGATTCTTGAGCACAGAGATCCTTAGCTGATTCGCGGGTTGAAAAAAATGAAACCCAGAAGAACTCAATAAAAGCTATATAGAGAGAGTATCTGTCTGTTTGACTGAGAAATTACCACATCCGAACCCCGATTTAAAACCCTACCTTTAGTTGAACCTCGCTCATTAGGACCAAGAGCATCAATCGCAGCAATTTCTGATCGAAGGCCCTCCATAGAAGCAGCGAACGACCTCGAACTAGGGCTAAGACTCCCTTCACCCCCCATCGTCAATCTGTTAACACTATCGAAGGAACCTCGTCAGAGGAAATTTTCGATTCCCGTTGCTCTAAGCTCAAACCCCGATTCAGTTTGCCCCAAACCAAATAACGCTGGTGATTTCGAATCCCTAACTACATCCTTAGCCCTAGACGAAACCCCTTTGGTAAACTGTGGAGACTCCATCGACATCAATGAGCTATTGAAACCGTAGAATTTTAGGAATTCCAGAGAATGGAAGAGCTTCTCTCACTAACCCATGCCACTAATGGCGTTCTTTGTTCTTCCTTTATGATTATAACCATTGGCTATAGATTGATCTTGAGAGTTAGGCTTTTGATTTTTTTGATTTTTTGATCTTGGGAGCCAGGGCTTTCAATTCCCACCTCTTCAGTTTCAAATTTCCCTCCCAAATTTTTGGCGACCAAAATACCAGATTAGTCGCAGAAAAGGTACCCTTCGCCGACAAATTTTTTTAGTTGCCAAATCTCAATCAACGGCGACTAAAATATTAGTCGCTAAAAGTGCTAATTTGGTGACTAATTTTTTTTGGTTGCTGAAAATAAGTTTTTGGCGACCAAATTTTTGGTTGCCAAAAAAAATGTCACCTTCCGCGACCAAATTTGTAGTTGGTCGGCAAAAGTATACCACTTTCTGCGACCAACTCATTTTTTAGTCGCCAAAATATAACATTCTGCGACTAATAATATTTGGTCGCCAAAAATAATGATCATTCGCGACTAATTAATATTTGGTCGCCAAATGTCATTTTTTTGCGACCAAAATTTGTTTGGTCGGCAAAAGTGATCGGCAATTGTGTAAATTCTTGTAGTGATGGTCTTATTAATAGTAGTGTTTAGAATATTAAGAATATCGATTAATAAAAATTTTAAATAGTTTTATATTTTTATGATACATATTTATTAAAAATGTATAACTATTTTAAATTTATTAATAAGTTTTTATCAGGACACTCACCAAATAGAATTCTATTATAGTTAAGGGTTTTACCTCCAAGTTCCAACTGATTTATTAGATAGAAAGTCAACGATTCACATGGCTGTAATTACATTACACTCTATTTAAATGGGGTGATTTTGTAAGAAATGAGGGAAAAAAAATTATTCAGTGCGTTTACTTTTAATTTTTTGAATTAAGTTTTTCAAAAATTGAGTTTTTTTAATTTTGTGTGTGTGTGTTTTTTTTTGTTGGATATTTTTAAAATTTTAAGTATTTTTTTACTTTTTTAGATACATTTTACTTAGATGTGTCTAAAAAGTAAAATATTGTGAAAAAATATTTAAAAAATTAATAAATACACAAAAATATTAAAATATATTATATTTTAGTATTTTTTTTCGTATTTTTGGTATTTAGTGAATTTTTTAAAGATTTTTTTTTTTTACAAAAATTATACTTTTTAAGTGTATTTATATTAGGTGTATCTAAAAATTAAAAAAAAATTGCTTAAAATATTAAAAAAAATAAGTAAAAAAAGAAAAAAGAAAAAAGAAAAAAGAAAAAACAAGAAAGTAGAATTTTCCGAAAATTATTTTTAGAAAACTCAAACTAAGCAAAGTGATTATTTTTTTATGTTTGGTATATAAGTTGAGTGAGAAGAAGTGAGAAATGATAAGAGAGATACTCTCTTACTAAACATATTTTATTTCTCACCAAAAGTGATTAGATTTGATGAAAAATAAATTGATTGGTTATAAAATATTTAAAATACTAAGATTGCCCCTTAAAAGGGGTATATTACACATTATGTCATTTTTTTTAGTTATAAGATACATATGAGTGTGTATCATAGTCTTTCACCCCTTTCTAATTAACTATAAATAGAAGATTGGCACTGTGAGCCTATTTGATACAGTCTCTAGTATATTAAAATTTGGAATAAAAAAAATAGGAGTTACTAACATCTCCAAATAATTAGTTTATTAAATTATCTTTGTCTTATTAACTATAAACAAAAGCTTCATCAAATACTTAACACAAATTTCTATTTAAAAAAAAAATTATAAATAACTCCATAAATTATACTAAACAATCCCAATATATAAGATATGATAAGAAAATAAAGTAATCATAGCATTGTTGAGGGAATAAATAACTTCAAAATAAATTTCCAAGGCAATGAAGCAAAAATTTAGCATCATTAACACATGATATTACTAACCAATAACATAATTACACATGTGGTAATAACTCCACTATTTATTCAAATATAATTTTGTAATTACCATAGATATATATTAGTAAAATTAGTTATACTTGCATAATTATTTGTTAATAAATGATAATTTTAACATATCAATAAATAATAAATATTTTTATTTTTATTTTTATTTTTATTTATTTAAGGCCAAGTTTGGCATATTGCAAAAAAGCTAAAAAGTCAAAAAGTTACTTAAAAAGTTAACACTATTCACCAAAAGTCAGCAATTATGGCTGCACAACTTCCAATCCTAATTTTTCTCTACAAATCAATTTTTACAATTTTTTATTACATACTTTCCATAAAAAGTCAAAAAGTTAACCTAAACATCCATATTTTCTTCCTTAATTTTTTAATCCAAAAAAACAAAAAGTACACTTATTTAGAACACTCCTAACAACCCCTTACATGTATACACCGCTTTTATATATAGCTTCCTCCTTCGAGGAAGCGCCCAAGTAACCGGAGGGAAATATGGTCGTTTGACGTTGACGGCCATAAAAGAAAGTTGATCGTATCCTACATGCCAAAAAGAAATCATGACGTCATAGTGCCCTTGACAATCACAAAGAAACGCATTCTTGATGTCAAAAGTGACCTCCTTCATGATGATAGAATTGTGAGTCTGTGCTTTGGTTGTTAAGATGGAAAAAAAATAATAAACTAATAATAATAAACAAATTACACTCACTCCCTCTAAATTTTAAAATTAAAAAAAAAAAAATCTCACACTTTTAATATAATTATGTTTGTCTCTTAATATTTTAATTTATATAGTAATTAAATTATTTTTTATCTTTAATTTGTTAGTTATATAAATTAAAAAATAAAATTATTATCTTTTCTCTACTAATTTATCCTGGTTGATTTTAGTGCTTATTTACAATTTAGGTCTCGTTTGCAAACAAATTTTTTAGTAACTTTTTGATTTTTTAACTAAAATATGATGTAAAAAAAATTAATATATTTGGGATGAGTTTTTAATTTTTTATGAAAAGATGTGCAAAAAGTAGAAAGAAAATAGAATCTTTGACTTTTTGATATAAGCTGTTGACTTTTTAATTTTTTTAGTGATTTTTTGACTAAATCACCAGTTGTCAAACGAGACCTTAGTTTCGATTAATTTTACTAAAAGATGTGTGTGTATATATATATATTTTAAATTTAAGGTAGGTGAATTTAATTTATCCCCCAAAAAATAATGAATTATTTTGGTGAGGATATTGATATTTTTGTCAAACTTGGTCAGTAGCATGCCCCTTTGACTTGACAATTTAGAGTCTGCTTGATAGCATATCTCGGAAAGGACAGTCTATGCCCACTCTGGTACTGAGCATAGTTGCTTATCGATTTTGCTTGATCTATTTACTCGACACATCATTTAATCGACGAGCATGCTACTCGGCGCTTCACTTCTCAGTAATTTAATGGGTCTGATTTAGTTTGGGTCTGTAAGAAATGGATTCAGATATGTTTTGTTTGCCGAATGTACAAGTTTTATATTGGACTCACACATTTTTAAAGCTTAAAAGTCAAATTTTCTTAGGTAAGAATGGAGATAGCCATTTTAAGATATGAAATTATTACAGGTCATTAAAAATTAAAATTAACGGTCTATAATAATTATATTATTTTAAATTCAGGCATTTATTCATAAATCCTCTTCGTCTACTTTTATTTCACTTAATTCAAATTATTTTTTTATGTTTCAGTAAATCTTATGAGTGACATAATTATCAAAATATTCCTTAATAATAATAAGGTGAAGTGAATATTAATATGTACATTGACAGTGTGAATGTTCTATGATGTGAATATTCATACTGTTAAATATGAATGTTTACATCAAATTACTAAGGTGCTGTTTGGTAACATTTACGTTTTCAGTTTTCTGTTTATATTTACAAAAATTTTAAAAACTCCAATAAAAACTTGTTTGGTAAAATTTTTGATTTATAAATCAGTGGTCTCAGTTTATAAATTTGGTCAAAAAATGAAAACACAAAAAATGTGTTTCCATTTTGAGTTTTCAGTTTTTTTTTTTTTTTTACAACCCAACACTAGCCACCACCCGCCACCATTTTCCACCACCGTCTTCCGCCACCACCACTCACCACCCACCTGCCACCACCACCCACCACCCACCACCCACCACCCACCACTTACTTGCCACCCACTCGCCACCACCACCCACCCTTCGCCACCACCACCACAACTAGCCACCACCCACCTGTCATTCACCCGCCACCACCCACCACCCGCCACTACTATCCATCGCCCGCCACCACCACCCGCCACCTACTTGCCACCACCACTCACCACCCACCTGCCACCACTATCCACCACCTGCCACCCACCACCCACCACCACCACCACCACCATCACCACCACCCACCTGCCACCACCACCCACCACCACCACCACTACCCGCCACCGTCACCCACCCACTCACCACCACCACCGGCCACCTACCCGCCACCATCCATCACCACCAGCCATCCACCACCCATCTGCCACCACCACCACCCACCACCCGCCACCACCAACACCACCCACTCGCTACCACCCACCACCCGCCACCGTCACCCACCCACCATCACCATCCACCACCACCCGTCACCCACCTGCCACCACCACCCACCACCCGCCACCACCACCACCACCCACTTGCTACCACCCACCACCCACCACCCACCACCTGCCACCGTCACCTACCCACCCACCACCACCACCACCACCCACTTACTACCACTCGCCACCGTCACCCACCCACCATCACCACCCACCCGCCACCCATCTGCCACCACCACCCACCACCACCACCACCCACCACCCGCCACCGTCACCTACCTACCCGCCACCGTCACCCGCCATCACCACCCACTCGCCATCACCCACTACCACCTGCCATCCGCCATCCGCTACCCACCTGCCACCACCACCTACCACCAGCCACCCCCACCCACTCACTACCACCCGCCACCCGCCACCGTCACCCACCTACCTACCCACCCACCCACCACTACCCGCCATCTGCCACCCACCTGTCACCACCACCCGCCACCGTCACCCACCCACTCACCACCAGCCACCTGCCACCCACTTGCTACCACCCACCACCGGCCACCGTCACCCACCTACCCACCCACCACCACCACCACCACCCGCTACCGCCACCACCACCACCACCCACTCGCTACCACCCACCACCCGCCACTGTCACCCCACCCACCCACCCACCACCCACCACTGTCACCCCACCCGCCCACCCACCACCACCACCACCACCAGCTACCCACCATCACCACTTTCCACCACCGTCTTCCGCCGTCATTTGCCACCACTTGCCATTTCTTACTCTTTTTTATATTTTTCAAATTTTTTAAACATTTTGTCAATTACCAAACGCGTTTGTAGTTTATGTTTTTCTAAAAATAAACAAAATATAAATAAAAACCAGTTTATAAAATTTTTGTAAATATAAACTGAAAACGTAGACGTTACCAAACACACCCTAAGAGTTCAAAAAATATTTGTAAAAGTAAAATTATTCATAAAATACCTTAAATATTAGAATTAAGATTTGGTAGAATAACTGTCCAAATAATAAAATTTATTGAAATACAAGAATATGTTATAAATTAATTGAAATATAAATACTTGAAAGAGGATGTCTTAATAAATTTTCCTTTTAAATTTCAAAATTCTTTTCACTATTTTTTGAATTTGAGGTAGAAAAGTGTCAGAAACATGTCTATTTCAAAAGCTTGGATTATGTAAATCACCTCTCCAATGGAGGCTCTCACCATTCCTTTTTAACTTCACTCACTTTTTAATATTTTTTTTTAGAGTTATACCAGAAATTTCAAATAATCTATTAATTTTTTTAATTAAATCTCTCACATAAATGTGAGCCTCACATATACGTGGGCTTGTGTGGATCTCACATCTATATGAGAGATTTGATAAAAAATTTAGAATCGGTAATATTTTTCTATTTTTTGTTCTAATATAAAATTTCAATGTTACATCATGTCAAACTTTCCAAATTATAAACCTAACTTGGGGTCCACCCCGCTAATCCCAATTGACTTGAGTCTATTTTGGGAAGATGAAAATATTTTTGTTTTTGTTTTTTGGCATATTTATAAAATTATTTGAGAAGATGAAAATAAGCGCTTTCTTGTGTTTTTTAAAAATTATTTTAATATAATGTCACCTTACTTGCAAAATTATAAATTGATCATATTACCATTATACAATTTTTTTTTTTTTTTTTTTTTTCACACACACAAGGGGGGTATTTAATAATTTATTTGTTGACTTATTTTTAACTTTCCAAATGCTTTTTTATTTAAATAAACTGGTTTTTGACTTTTAAAAATAAGTTAAAAGCAAATATTTTTGAGTAAATTGCAAACACATACCCTGACATTTATTTAAATTATGAATTACTCCTATAGTTTTAGAAATTATAATATGTCCCTAAAGGTTTCTAATTTCATAACAAATAAATCATTTTATTAATAAATCATCAAGTTAATTAACAGTTTTTAATGATGTTAAAATTTCATTTCAATTAATAATTCAAATAATTTTATTATTGTATAGAAAAACAGTTAAAAATTTTATTTTTTTAATTAATTCTGTTAAATAAAAAATTCTAACAGGGAAGTATTTGTAATTTTCTAAATTACAGGGGGCAATTCGTATTTTAAATAAATCTTAGGAGATGTATTTGTAATTTATTCAATATTTTTCTTTCTTTCCAAAATAGACCTTAATGAGTTGGAATTGATATTAAAACTTATAGGATCAAGCAAAAATGACTTTTAAATCCATTTGTTAAATTGGCTAGATTTGAGAACGTTATTTGCAACCCGACCCAACTTCTAATAAATAATATGAAATATATATTATGCTCATTATATATATTAATATGTATATAAAAATATAGTTAACTTAGTTTTATTTTATTTATTTTTTAAAAAAGATGTACCTAAAGATAGAAAACATACTTATGATGTAAATGTAAATGGTTAAATGATGTAGAAATCGTTTGGTAATGGACTATTTTAATAAATAAAAAAATATTAAAAAAATTACTCATATAATAAAATTCAAAGATGACTTTCTATTCACTCTATTATTTTATTTTTTTGGTATATATATATATATTTTTTTGTAAAAAGTTAAAAAATTCTTCTCGAACATATTGATTTTTTTTTCCATCTCATATTTTAGTTAACAAAGCCATTTCTCAAACGGGCTTTTTAAATTTGACAATTTGTGGTATAACTTGCATATATGGTATACACCTCAAAAAAAAAAAAAAAAAAAAAAAAAAATTACAAATACACTTTCTGAGATTTGCTTAAAATACGAATTGTTCACTGTAGTTCTAGAAATTACATCACCCCTTCTGAAATTTTTAATTTCATAACAAATGGTGCATTTTATCAATAAATCATTAAATCAATTAATAGTTTTTAATGATGTCAGAAATATATTTCAATTAATAATTTAGGTAATTTTATTATTATATAGGAAAGCAATTACAAATTTTATTTTTTAGCTAATTCTGTTAAATAAAAAATCATTATAAAGGGAATATTTATAATTTTTCAAAATACAGGGACAATCCGTATTTTAAATATATGTCAGGGGTATTTATAACTTACCCAAAAAAAGTATGTATTTTAAAATGACACAATATATCTACATATATATAACAGTTCCGATTTAGAGCACTAAATCGGAAGCTCTAAAAGCACCACTAAGGAGCTAGTAGCCAACAAGGCAAGATGAAAAATATTTGCATATATGGTGCGTGTGTTTCACGCACTGTGTAAAAAAAAAAATAAAATAATAATAATAATAAAAAATTACTTCTTCCCGTTCTAATGTAAAACACAGATTAATGTTCCATTTTCGTCGTCCTTCTCCTCCGCTGTCCGGCGTTCGCTGTCTCTCTCTCCTCCATCTTACCTCTCTCGCTCTGAATCTGCAGAACTATCGTCCGGCGTTACTTTCCTCCACCGTCCCCGGTCACTCTTCTCCACCGTTCGACGTCTTCTCCCTCCTCCACCGTCTGGCGTCTTCCTCCGATTTGGACTTCCACACTCCTCCAGGTTAGTTTGTCTCTCTATGTTATGTCCTCTCTATTTCAATGTTCTTATACATATATATATATATATATATATATATACACAATAGGAAATCTGTGTTCAAACAGATTTTTAATACCAAAAGTCATTATTTAGAACAAACAAAGTTAAAACAGATTTTGAACACAAATGTGCAACACATATTTTCAACACAGATTTTGAGTACTCTAGAGCTCAATCTGTTTTTTTGGAAAGTCAATCTGTTATTCTGTTTTGCAATTTGTTTGGAACCTTATTTTGTTTTTCAATCTCTTTTTTTTTTTTTTTTTTTTCCGGTTTGGAAATTGTAATCAAATTGAAATACCAGAGCTTGCATCATGAATTGATTTTTAGAAGAAAAAAAATATATATTGAAAGGGTACTCCAGATCTTTTTTTAATACAAAAAAAAAAAAAATTGCCTTTCAAAAGCAAAAGTCATTCTGTTTTTTAGACTTGTGTTGTTGATGAATATTGGGTTGTAATTTTTGAATGAGCAGAAATGGAGATTAATTCGAATAGTGGTGAGAATCCTTTATTAAATGAGAGTGAAGAAGTTGAGGAACCTAAGAGGGGTATGTGTTTTAGCTCAAAGTAAGAAGTGTATACATTTTATACCAAATATGCTAAAAATGTTGGATTTTCCATAACTTATAAAACACAAGTTTGTGGCGATGATGGGAAATTAAGATATTTTGGAATTGAATGTTCTTGATCGGGAAAGAGAACCAAAAAATTAGAAGTAAACCCTCTAAAGCCATCTCTGTCCACAAAAATTGATTGCAAAGCAAGGGTACAAGTGACCTTACAAAAGAATGAGAGATTTATGTTAACCACAGTTAACCTTGACCATAATCATGACTTGATTTCCACTGACTCACGTCATTTTTCAATGAATAAGAAAATTCTTACTCCTGTGAAGAAAAGATTAGAAATTAATGATCAAGCAGGGATTAGGGTGTCTAGGAATTATAACTTAATAGTTGTTGAAGCTGGGGTTTATGAGTCATTAACATTTGATGAGCGAGATGTAAGGAATTACATTGACAGAGCTAGAAGATTGAGGTTTGGAGGAGATGCCGATGCACATCAAAAATATTTTTTGAGGATGCACGCATAAAATTTGAATTTCTATTATATGATTGATGTTGATACTGACTTCGCATTAGAAACTTGTTTTGGACAGATGCAATGAGTCGGGTGGCTTATGAAGAATTTGGAGATGTTGTTTCATTTGACATAACTTATCTCACTAACAAATATGATATGCCATTTGCTCCGTTTGTAGGAGTTAACCACCATAAACAATCGATTTTGCTTGGTTGTGGGTTGTTATCTAGTAAAAACACTGATACATTTGTTTGGTTATTCAAATCATGGTTAAATTATATGTCAGATCATCCTCCGAAAGCTATAATAATTTATCAATGCAAAGCTATGCAAAATGCTATAGAAATTGTCTTCTCAAATACTCGACATTGATGGTGTTTACGGCATATAATGAAGAAAATTCCAGAGAAATTGAAAGGTTATTCCTAATATGAATCCATGAAGTTGGCTTTGCAGAATGCAGTGTCTGAGACTTTCACAAAAGATAAATTTGACATGAGATGAAACGAGATGATTGCAGAATTTAATCTTTATGAGAATCAAATGTTGGGGGTATTATATAATGTGCGACATCGATGGGTTCTTGTTTATGTGAAAGACATTTTTTGGGCTGGCATGTCAACTACACAACGAAGTGAGAGTATGAATACCTTTTTTGATGGATATGTCAACCCGAAGATTATATTAAAGCCATTTGTTGAACAATATGAAAATGCCTTGAGAAGTAAGGTAGAGAAAGAGAAGAAAGCTGACTTCAAGTCTCGACAAAAAGTGTTTGATTGGCTAACTGTGTATGGTTTTGAGAAGTAATTTCAAGATGCCTACACCAATGCAAAATTCATAGAAGTGCAAGCAAAGATGAAAAGACTACTTTATTGTCAGCTGTGTCTTGTGAAAGATGAGGGTTTAATTTGCACATACTTTGTGAAGGAAGTCGTGGTAGTTTTTGGAAAGATGAAGGATGTGGACGTTATAGTGTATTATAATTTGACTGAAGTTGATGTTCAATGTATGTGTCGGTTGTTTGAATTTAGGGGTATTATGTGTGCTCACTCACTCGTTGTGTTCATTGCAAGATACATAAATGAGGTTCCAAATAAATTCATTCTACCACGATGGAGAAAAGATTTAGATAGAAGGTACACATGTATCAAAACCACATATACTGGCTTTGGGGATGATTTCATTGCAAAGGTTTATGATAAGATGAACACAAAATTGATTGGCATTGTACAAATAGCTGGGAACTATGAAGGCAAAATAAAAATTATCGATCGTGAATTGGATGAAATCAAGGCAAGAGTGATAAAAGATGATGAGGGTGGTGGGAGTAATGTACCAACTTCTACTAGTCATGTGCCACCTATTACTAGTAATGTACTGTGTTTCCCGATTGGGAGCATTAATAGAAAAGCAATCAGTAATACGAAGTTGCTTAGTCCTTTGGTTACTCGCCGAAAAGGTCGTCCAGTTACCAAACGAAAGGTCACCAAAGTAGATCAAATAGTGAATCGGTTGAAAGCAAGCAAAACAAAACATAACATAACAAATCAAAGGTAAATTTCATGGTATTCTTTATTTATTTTTCAATATTGTATCATTTCTCTCTATTGAACTTATCATTTATCTCTACTCATTCATCTTGGTTAATATAGGGTACTAATGTGCTTGGAGCTAAAGCTCAATCTCAACCTAGTGCACGTAGAGAGCTTTATTCTTGTATGGTTGGCATGCAAAATAGTATGTATGTGCCGATACGTGTGCATAGTATGAATTTGCATCGATCAATTTATTTTATTTGTCAACAATGCATAGTAAACTGTTTTTTTTCATGTCATAGTAATTGAATAAGGAGAAATGGTAAATGTGATTGGAGGCACACCCGGAAGTATGGACATTATGAGAAGACAAAATTTGATGACTGCTCCAACCCAGATTTATGAAGTCGACACATCTCTTACCTCATTGGAATGTATTGAAGGCACACCGGGGAGTTATTGACATGATGCGAACTCAACAGTCCATGAGTGCTACAAATCAAATTTATGGAGTCCTACCATTTTCTTTTGTTGGTTTCAATGTACAAATGGACCGAAATGAGTCTTATTTTCGTTAGTTGGAAATTTGTAATTTTAACTTGGAGTTTATTTTGTGGTGGAAGTAATTTAATGCATCTTTCTTTATTACTTGATGGAGCATAATTTATGAGATTTATAGAAATTTGATGTTGATTTGTTGTTATATCTGCTGTCTTGAAAAATCTATCTTCTAAAACTATGTTCAAAAACCTGTGTGAAAAAATCTGTGTTGAAAAAGCTATGTTCAAAATATCTGTTAAAAAATATGTGTTGAAAAACCTGTCTTCAAAAACTGCCTTAAAAAACTTGTGTCCAAAAATCTATCTTCAAAAATTGTGTTCAAAAACCTGTATTCAAAAACCTGTCTTCAAAATCTGTGTTTAAAATATCTGTCCAGAAATCTGTCGTCAAAATCTGTGTTGAAAAACATGTGTCCAAAAATCTGTCTTCAAAAACTGTGTTAAAAAAACTGTGTTCAAAATATTTGTCCAGAAATCTGTGTTAAAAAATATGTGTCCAGAAATCTGTCTTCAAAATCTATCTTCAACCTGTGTTCAATCATTCTTCAAACAAATAAACATATAACAACCTATGTGCAAAAATTCTTCAAACAAACAAACATATATCAAACTGTGTTAAAAAATGCTTCAAACAAACAAACATATAACAAACTGTGTTCAATCAAACATATAACAACCTGTATTTAATCATTCTTGAAACAAACAAACATATAACAATCTGTGTCCAAAAATTCTTCAAACAAACAAACATATAGTGGGTGTTTGGGAAGTGGGTTTTTATGTATGTTTTTTTAGTTGTAGGATATTATTGGATAAAAAAATTTTAGTGTTTGGAAAGATAGTTGGGTTTTTTTGTGGTTGGATGTGATGTTTGTGAGAGAAAAAGTGAAATGATTATGGGGTTGGATGTGATATTTTGTTTGGATGTGTTTTTTTTGGTTTTGCAAAACTTTTGTCTTTTAGTGGAAAAAATGAGAAAAAAATTTGGGAACCAAGTTCCCAAACACCACCATAACAAACTGTGTTAAATTAAACATATAACAACCTGTGTTCAATCATTCTTGAAACAAACAAACATATAACAATTTGTGTTCAATCATTCTTCAAACAGACAAATAGATAACAGATTACATCTTCATACTTCACAAAAATAACTATCATATATCATAAATGTTCATACATATCATCTATTTCAACTTCTAACTTTAAATAAGTTATTACATTTTCAAAATTAATACAACACCAATTACAAGGAAGAGGAAGATCCCATAAATACAACACCAACTTCGATTTATGTCTGTCTGCAATTTTTGCATCTGCGCGCTCTGAAGTCGAAGTTGTTCGCTTTGAAATCGAAGGTGTTCGCCCATACTTCGAAGTTGTTCGGTGACAGTTGCTATATTGTCCATTTGCACTTGGCCTTCATATCTACATTGTGAATTAGTTGGCAAGCACCATCCAAGAAAAGCACCGCAATCATGACAACAATAAAATAACTTGTTTTTGTTTCACTCTATCTTAGAAATTTGAATAATTGCTTTTTTCGGACATTTAGGACAATTGCTGACACTTGATGTTGACATCTACAAAAATATGAAGCCAAATCTTAATTAGTTAGAGATTGTCTCAATATGCAAAACAGATAGAGGAACATGGAGTACAATGTGCTTATCAACATGGTATGACTAGGTAGACTTGTATCAAATACAATCTTGGAATGTATTAAAGCACTTATAATCACATAAGTGGAAACTAGAAGATAAGTGCACACAACACCCATAGATTATAGTATGCTAACATGCAGTACTACTCACTCTATATACAAATTTCCACAAGAATCCTAAGATTTATTAATAACTTGAAATCAAAATACATATAGTCTAACACTAGCCAATTATTGATGGGCAATCACGGATGTTCACAAGGGCAAAACTGAACATAGGTGGCAGTTTTACAGAATCCAGCTTGCCTCCTAAACATGTCTATACAAGTGTGTTTGTGCTTAAGCACAAGGTTCTATTGGCAACATCTATCGATATCAACACATGCCTCCAAACTCCCTACCAAAATAGATAAGCTCATTGTTCTACAAAGTATCAAGTTGTCCAAGCGTTCACAACTGTACTGCATTAACCTAGGAGATGGTAGTATCAGGGATATGCAGTCCTATCTTCACTTAGCAAAAGGAGCAAGAATAAACTCCAATATACCAATTTAAATAATCAAGCGCAGAAATGGCAAACCAATTCAAGAACATTGAAATATAGGGCAAAGATAACCATGTAAGTAATTGATGTTCTATGCCTTCTTTCTAGATCTTTTCCAAGATAGCTAAAAATTATTTTTTTGGAACAATAGTTTTTCTATTCAAAGATATGTTAAAAAGTGCAAATTGGTAAAGCACTAGCTCTTTCCAGGAAAAGTCAGCACAATAGTCACTGGTGGATAAGCAAATGTCCTCTTCTTTGCTCAAAAGTCTGAAAATATGATCTGGATAATGAGTCACTCTAAATAGCTACACCACTTTAAGTAGCTATCTATTATGTAAACAATCTTTAGCACCTAATTATTCCACTAATACTGAATTAAGAAAATTGTTTTACTTATTGAGATTTGGAGCTCAAGAAAATTAACACATTCATGCACTGAGCTCTAGCTTTGGACTGGAATTGCAATAACATCTTCAAGGGTCATTGTTTGCAAATGCTTGGTGTTGTTTTTCATATTCTTCTGTCAAATTATGTTGTATAGTAATTGAATTAAAGTCTTCTTGATTCCCTATAGACTTAAGAAGAGGATTCAGACTTGAATTCCAGTTACATGGTTTTATTTATTTACTTAGGTTAGTAATTTTATTCATTAAAAGGAGCAAAGAAAAGTGTGAACCATGCAGATGGGAAGAACACAAGAGCTCCTCAAAAGCTAGCCTCCTTTAAAGCTTAAGTCTCCTTAAAAATCTGCAAATTAGGAAATTTTTTTTTAGCACCACCAAAACTGGAATGAGTTAAGTATGACATTTTTCTAATTGAGGAATCCTTATCTCTAGCTCCTTATCAATATCCCCAATTTTCATGCACTTACAAAAAAAATTATATACATTTATCCTCAATTACCTAACAATTCATAGGGCATTATCTGTCACAACCTAATAGTTAACCTTAAAACAGATTTTTCAGCACAAATTTCAGCTAATACAACAGCTACAAATTTCAGCACCCTTATAAACCCTAGTATCATCAGTCACAGCGCCCACCACTACAGCTAATCCAATATAAAATTTGGGCAAATCAAAATCAAAATCAAAATCAAAATCAAAATCAAAATCAAAATCAAAATCAAAATCAAAATTAAAATCAAAATCCTCCTAAACAGACCAATGTGTAGTCAAAGTCACAAAAATCTCAACAAATCAGCATATATATATATATATATATAGAGATGACCTATCGAGAAAACAGATCTGTCCAAAAAAGACATGGAGTCGAGAGAAGCGAGTTCGGCGGGTAGATGGAGAGCAACTCAGTCGTCGTGAGTGTCTGGAAGACGGAGAGAGACTCGGTTGTCGTGAGTGTCTCAATCATCGTCTCGATTGTGTCTCACCTAATGCTTCGTAGCACTGATGCGTTGATTTGTTGAGATATTTTTGACTTTGACTATAAATTGATATGTTTAAGAGGATTTTGATTTTGATTTGCCTGAATTTTACATTGGATTAGCTGTAGTGGTCGGTGCTGTGACTGATGATACTAGGGTTTATAAGGGTGCTGAAATTTGTAGCTGTTGTATTAGCTGAAATTTGTGCTGAAAAATTTGTTTTAAGGTTAACTATTAGGTTGTGACAGATAATACCCTATAAATTGTTAGGTAATTGAGGATAAATGTATACATTTTTTTATACATGCATGAAATTTGGGGATATTGATAAGAAGCTAGAGATAAGGATTCCTCAATTAGAAAAATATCATACTCAACTCATTCCAGTTTTGGTGGTGCTAAAAAAAATTTCCTAGTTTGCAGATTTTTAAGAAGACTTAAGCTCTAAAGAGGGCTAGCTTTTGAGGAGCTTTTGTGTTCTTCCCATCTACATGGTTTACACTTTCTTTTGCTCCTTTTAATGAATAAAATTACTAACCTAAGTAAATAAATAAAACCATGTAATTGGAATTCAAGTCTGAATCCTCCTCTCAAGTCTATAAGGAATCAAGAAGACTTTAATTCAATTACTATACAACATAATTTGATAGAAGAATACGAAAAACAACGCCAAGCATTTGCAAACAATGACCCTTGAAGATGTTATTGCAATTCCAGTCCAAAGCTAGAGCTCAGTGCATGAATGTGTTAATTTTCTTGAGCTCCTAATCTCAATAAGTAAAACAATTTTCTTGATTCAGTATTAGTGGAATAATTAGGTGCTAAAGATTGTTTACTTAACAGATAGCTATTTAGAGTGGTGTAGCTATTTAGAGTGACTCATTATCCAGATCATATTTTCATACTTTTGAGCAAAGAAGAGGACAACTGCTTATCCACCAGCGACTAGTGTGCTAATTTTTCCTGGAAAGAGCTAGTGCTTTACCAATTTGCACTTTTTAATATATCGTTGAATAGAAAAGCTATTGTTTTAAAAAAATAATTTTAGCTATCTTGGAAAAGACTTAGAAAGGAGGCATAGAACATCAATTACTTACATGTTTATCTTTGCCCTGTATTTCAATGTTCTTGAATTGGTTTGCCATTTCTGTCCTTGATTTTTTAAATTGGTATATTGGAGTTTATTCTTGCTCCTTTTGCTAAGTGAAGATAGGACTACATATCCTTGATACTACCATCTCCTAGGTTAATGCAGTACAGTTGTGAATGCTTGGAGAACTTGATACTTTGTAGAACAATGAGCTTGTCTATTTTGGTAGGGAGTTTGGAGGCATGTGTTGATATCGATAGATGTTGCCAATAGAACCTTGTGCTAAAGCACAAACACACTTGTATAGACATGTTTAGGAGGCAAGTTGGATTCTATAAAACTGCCACCTATGTTCAGTTCTGCCCTTGTGAACATCCTTGATTGCCCATCAGTAATTGGCTAGTGTTAGACTATATGTATTTTGATTTCAAGTTATTAATAAATCTTAGGATTCTGGTGGAAATTTGTATGTAGAGTGAGTAGTACTGGATGTTAGCATACTATAATCTATGGGTGTTGTGTGCACTTATCTTCTAGTTTCCATTTATGTGATTATAAGTGCTTTAATACATTCCAAGATTGTATTTGATACAAGTATACCTAGTCATACCATGTTGATAAGCACATTGTACTCCATGTTCCTCTATTTGTTTTGCATATTGAGACAATCTCTAACTGATTGAGATTTGGCTTCATATTTTTATAGATGTCAACTTCAAGTGTTAACAGCAGTACTTCAGATCATTTAACATATTTGAACAAAAATTGTCCTAAATATCAGAAAAAAAGCAATTATTCAAATTTCTGAGACAGAGCGAAACAAAGACAAGTTATTTTATTTTTGTCATGATTGCGGTGCTTCTCTTGGATGGTGCTTGCCAACAAATTCACAATGTAGACATGAAGGACAAGTGCAAATGGACAATATAGCAACTGTCATCGAACAATTTCGAAGTATGGGCGAACACCTTCGATTTCAAAGCGAACAACTTCAATTTCAGAGCGCGCAGATGCAAAAATTATAGACAGACATAAATTGAAGTTGGTGTTGTATTTATGGGATCTTTTTCTTCCTTGTAATTGGTGTTGTATTAGTTTTGAAGATGTAATAATTTATATAAAAGTTAGAAGTTGAAATAGATGATATGTATGAAGATTTATGATATATGAAAATTATTTTTGAGAAGTATGAAGATGTAATCTGTTATTTGTTTGTCTATTTTGAAGAATGATTGAATACAGGTTGTTACATGTTTGTTTGTTTCAAGAATGATTGAACACATGTTGTTATATGTTTGTTTGTTTGAAGAATTTTTGGACACAGTTTGATATATGTTTGTTTGTTTCAAGAATGTTTGCACGCAGGTTGTTATATGTTTATTTGTTTGAAGAATGATTGAACACAGGTTGAAGACAGCTTTTTCAACACAGATTTTGAAGACAGATTTCTGGACACAGGTTTTTTAACACAGATTTCTAGACAGATATTTTGAACACAGTTTTTTTAACACAGTTTTTGAAGACAGATTTTTAGACACAAGTTTTTGAACACAGATTTTGAAGACAGATTTCTGGACAGATATTTTAAACACAGACTTTGAAGACATATTTTTCAACATAGTTTTTGAAGATACATTTTTGGACACAGGTTTTTCAACACAGATTTTTTAATAGAAATTTTGAGCATAGCTTTTTGAACACAGATTTTTTCACACAGGTTTTTTAACACAGTTTTTGAAGACAGGTTTTTCAACACAGATTTTTTAGCTGATATTTTGAACACAGTTTTAGAAGACAGATTTTTCAAGACAACAAATATAACAAAGCAACATCAAATTTCTATAAATCTCATAAATTATGCTCCATCAAGTAACAAATAAAGATGCATTAAATTACTCCCACCACAAAATAAACTTTAAGTTAAAATTACAAGTTTCCAACTAACGAAAATGAGACTCATTTCGGTCTATTTGTATATTGAAGTCAACAAAAGAAGATGGTAGGGCTCCATAAATTTGATTCGCAACATTCATGGATTGTTGAGTTCGCATCATGTCAATAACTCCTGGTGTGCCTCTAATACATTCCGATGGGGTAAAAGATGTGTCGACTCCATAAATTTGGGTTGAAGCAGTTATCAAACTTTGTCTTCTCATAATGTCCATACTTCCGGGTGTGCCTCCAATCGCATTTACCATTTCTCTCTATTCAATTACAATGACATGAAAAAAAGTTTACTATGCATTGTTGACAAATAAAATAAACTGATCGATGTAAATTCATATTATGTACATGTACTAACTCATACATACTATTTTGTATGTTAACCATACAAGGATAAAGCTCTCTATGTGCACTAGGTTGAGGTTGAGATTGAGCTTCAGCTCTGAGCACCTTAGTACCCTATCTTAACCAAGATGAATGAGTAGAGATCAATGATAAGCTCAATAGAGAGAAATGATACAATATTGAAAAATAAATAGAGACTACCATGAAATTTACCTTTGATTTGTTATGTTTTGTTTTGCTAGCTTTCAATCGATTCACTATTTGATCTACTTTGGCGGCCTTTCGTTTAGTAACTGAACGACCTTTTCGGTGAGCAACCAAAGGACTAAGCAACTTTATATTACTGATTGCTTTTCTATTAACGCTCCCAATTGGGGAAGATGGTACATTACTAGTAATAGATGACACATTACTAGTAGAAGCTGGTACATTACTCCCATCATCCTCATCATCTTTCATTCTCTTGCCTTGATTTCATCCAACTCACGGTCGATAATTTTGATTTTGCCTTCAGAGTTCCCAGCTACTTGTATAATGCCAATCAATTTTTTGTTCATCTTATCATAAACCTTTGCATTGAAATCATTCCCAAAGCCAGTGTATGTGGTTTTGATACATGTGTACCTTCTATCCAAATCTTTTCTCCATCGTGGTAGAATGAATTTATTTGGAACCTCATTTATGCATCTTGCAATGAGCACAACGAGTGAGTGAGCACACATGATACCCCTAAATTCAAATAACCGACACATACATTGAACATCAACTTCAGTCGAATTATAATACACAATAAAGTTCACATACTTCATCTTCTCAAAAACTACCATGGCTTCATTTACAAAGTATGAGCAAATTGAACCCTCCTCTTTCAGAAGACACGGCTGACAATAAAGTAGTCTCTTCATCTCTCTTGCACTTCTTTGAATTTTGCATTGGTGTAGGTATCTTGAAATTGCTTCTCAAAACCATACACAGTTAGGCAATCAAACACTTTTTGTCAAGACTTGAAGTTAACTTTCTTCTCTTTCTCTACTTTTACTTCTCAAGGCATTTTCATATTGTTCAACAAATCGCTTTAATGTAGTCTTCGGGTTGACATATCCATCAAAAAATGTATTTATGCTCTCACTTCGTTGTGTAATTGACATGCCATCCCAAAAAATGTCTTTCACATAGACAAGAACCCATTGATGTCGCTCATCATATAATACCCCCAACCATTGATTCTCATAAAGATTAAATTCTATAATCATCTCTTTCCATCTCATCTGAAATTCATCTTTTGTGAAAGTGTCATACATTGCATTTTGCAAAGCCAACTTCATGGATTCATATTGGGAATAGCCTTTCACTTTCTCCGGAATTTCCTTCATTATATGCCATAAACACCATCGATGTCGAGTATTTAGGAAGACAATTTCTATAGCATTTTGCATAGCTTTACATTGATCAGTTATTATAGTTTTTGGAGGATAATCTGACATAAAATTTAACCATGATTTGAATAACCAAACAAATGTATCAATGTCTTCACTAGATAATAACCCACAACCAAGCAAAATCGTCTGTCCATGGTGGTTAACTCTTACAGATGGAGCAAATGGCATATTATATTTGTTAGTGAGATAAGTTGTGTCAAACAAAACAACATCTCCAAATTCTTCATAAGCCGCTCGATTCTTTGCATCTGCTCACAACAAGTTTCTAATGGAAAAATCAGTATCAACATCAATCATATAATAGAAACTCAAATTTTGTGCGTGCATCCTCAAAAAATATTTTTGAAGTGCATCGGCATCTCTTTCTCCAAGCCTCAATCTTCTATCTCTGTCAATGTAGTTCCTTGCATCTCGCTCATCAAATGTTAATGACTCATAACCCCCAGCTTCAACAACCATTGAGTTATAATTCTTAGGCACCCCAATCCCTGCTTGATCATTAATTTCTAATCTTCGCTTCACAGGAGTAAGAATTTTCTTATTCATTGCAAAATGACGTGAGTCAGTGGGAATCAAGTCATGATTATGGTCAAGGTTAACTGTGGTTAACATAAATCTCCCATCCTTTTGTAAGATCACTTGTACCCTTGCTTTGCAATCAATTTTTGCGGACAGAGATGGCTTTAGAGGGTTTACTTCTGATTTTTTGGATCTCTTTCCTGATCGAGAACATTCAATCCCAAAATATCTTAATTCCCCATCATCGCCACAAACTTGTGTTTTATAAGCTATAGAAAATCCAACATGTGTAGCATATTTAGCATAAAATGTGTACACTTCTTGCTTTGAGCTAAAACACATACCCCTCTTAGGTTCCTCAACTTCTTCACTCATTTAATAAAGGATTCTCACTACTATTCGAATCAATCTCCATTTCTCCTCATTCAAAAATTACAGTCCAATATTCATCAACAATGCAAGTCTAAAAAACAGAATAACTTTTGCTTTTGAAAAGCAATTTTTTTAGTATTAAAAAACAGCTCTGGAGTACCCTTTCAATATATATATATATATATTTTCCCAAAAATCAATTAATGATGCAAGCTTTGGTATTTCAATTTGATTATAATTTCCAAACACAAAAAAGATTGAAAAACATAATAAGTTTCCAAACAAATTGCAAAACAGAATAACAGATTGACTTTCCAAAAAACAGATTGAGCTCTAGAGTACTCAAAATCTATGTTCAAAAATCTGCGTTGCACATCTGTGTTCAAAATCTGTTTCAACTTTGTTTGTTCCAAGTAATGACTTTTGGAATTAAAAATCTATTTGAACATAGATTTCCTATTGTGTATATATATGTATGTGTGTGTATAAGAACATTGAAACAGAGAAGAGATAACATATAGAGACAAATTGACCTAGAGGAGCGAGGAAGTCCAAGTCGGAGGAAGACGCCGGACGGTGGAGGAGGGAGAAGACGTCGGACGGTGAAGGAGAGTGATGACGAACGGTGGAGGAGACTGACGTCCGACGAAAGTTCTGCAGATTCAGAGCGAGAGAGGGAGACAGCGAACGTCGGACGATGGAGGATGAAGAAGACGCCGGACGATGGAGGAGAGGGACGACTAGAATAGATCTTGAAAATTGAACATTAGAGCGGGAAGAAATAAATTATTTATTATTATTTTTTTTTACACAGTGCGTGAAACACACACTATATATGCAAATATTCTTCATCTTACCTTGTTGGCTGCCAGCTCCTTAGTGTGCTTTTAGAGCTTTCGATTTAGTGCTCTAAATCGGAACTGTGCACCTAAAAGAGCTGTGACGATGATTGCGCCTCTTGTTGGCGGTAGGGTCTGCCACACTTGTCCGATTCCTTCGAATGATCAATTAGGCGTTTCTGAGCTCTTTCTTTTTAATTTTTGAGTTCCTCCTGTCTCTAAAATATTATCATGCTATTTTTTTTTTCCTTTTTCCTGTGACATGACTCATGCCAATATGATCATTATAGCTTTAATTATATTAATTTTGATCTAATCCAATTAATAGTATCTATAAACAAATTTGATATAAATCAAGGACAGAATAATCCATAGGGAAAGGAATAAGCGCCAACCCCTAAATTATTTTGATAAGAGTGAACAAAATATTTTGTTCTATGAATTTAGACCAATTTTCTAAAGAAAAATTGTTCATTAGAATAAATTGATACAATATTAAAAAAAAGGTAAAATTGATGTAAATAAAACTACAATGACTAAATTGATAGAAGAGAGAAGCATTAAGAACTATAAGTATACTTTGTTGCTTGCTTAAAAGATAGTTACGGTTGAAATGTTGGAAGATTTAAACTTTTAGCTTATGTTTTTATTAGGCCTTCTTTGGGAAGTAAGTTATTTTAGTTGACTATTTGACTTTTTGATTGTTTTACCCTGACTAAAATAGTTGTGTTTTGAAAATTGGTTTTTTTTTTTTTTTGCAATTGATTTGATGGTTGTGAAAGAAAAAGTAAAATGATTATAGATTGGATGTGACATTTTACTTTATTAATTATTTTAATCTATTTTGTCTTTTAGTAGACTATTTTAGCCTAATAAACAAACAAGATAATAAATCTCACAAATTTAGCATAATTATACTAATGACCATTTTTAGAAAGATCAAAACAATTAAAACTAATACAAATGATGTGTGGATACAGGGCTAAACAATGTGAAAGATGTATTTTAATGTAAAAGATATGATAATATTGTCTCTTGATTTATACAATTAAGGAATTATTGATGAAAATAAGACTAAATATTATGTTAATTAAAATATTAAGAGAGACTAATGTATTTATGTTAAGCTTGTGAGACTCAGACTCTGCTTGGGAATAAGTAATTTTAGTGGCTTTTTAGTTATTTAATTATTTTAGGAAGTGAAAAAAGTTTGTGTTTGGAATGATGAATAGATTTTTTATTGGATTTTGTGTATGGAAAAATATGTTTGAATGATGATAACGCTTTTGAGTTCATTCTCTGAGTCTCAGAGTGGAACAAGGAGGTCTTTCGTAATATTTTTAAAAGAAAAAGACATTTACTGGCTATGATTGAAGGCATCCAAAGAGCTTTGACCAATAACTTCTCTTATAATTTACAGATCTTAGAAAAGGACCTCATTAAGCAATATAATGTTACTCTATTCCAAGAGGAAATGCTTTGGTTTCAAAAATCTAGATCTAAGCAATATAATGTTACTCTGTTCCAAGAGTAAATGATTTGGTTTCAAAAATCTAGATCTAAGCATATCTCCCTTAGAGATAGAAACACCTGGTATTTTTATGTGTCTACAATCAACAAGAAAAGGAAAATTAAAGATTAATGAGAAAGAAGGAATCAAGGCTATTATTTTAGATTACTTCTCTAATCTCTTCAAAAGAACTGATACTCAGATTCTTGATCATTGGAGAAATATTGCACCAACCTGTTTTACTAAAGAAGAGAATGATGAGTTCATGAAACCCATATCTAACCTTGAAATCTTGAAAGCTGTCAAGGATATTGGTGCCTTGAAGGCACCAAGAAAGGTTGGCAAACAAGCTATATTCTATCATAAATATTGGATCACTGTAGGCAAATCTATGTGTGACTTTGTTTTAAAATGCTTTCAAAATAATAAAGTGCCTGACAAAGTTAAGAGACCCTAATTGTGTTGATTCCCAAAATTGATAACCCTGAGAGTATCAAATAGTTTAGACCCATAAGTCTTTGCAATGTCTCTTCTAAGATCATCACCGAGCTTATTGTGGGCAGAATCAGATCTCTCCTAGATAATATTATTAGCCCAAGTCATAGTAGCTTCATCATTGGGAGAAACACCACTGATAATATCATTATCACACAAGAAATCATTCATACTTTGATAAACAAAAAAGACAGAGGGGGTGGTATGATATTTAAAGTTGACCTGGAAAAGGCCTGTGATAGACTATCCTGGGACTTTATTAAAGATACCTTGCATGAATTCAAACTCAATGACAATTGGATAGATTTGATTATGAGTTGTGTCATCAATAATCAATCTGCCATACTCTGGAATGGTGAAATCACTGAGGGAATCTGTAATGAAAAAGGCCTTAGACAAGGAGACCCTCTCTTACCTTATATCTTTGTAGTTTGTATGGAAAGATTGTCTAATATGATAAACTCTAAAGTTAGTGAGGGCTCCTGGAAGGTATAAAAGCTTCTAGAAATAGCCCTTCTCTATCCCATCTTTTTTTGCTGATAACCTTATCCTGTTTGCCAGAATTGATCATACCAATTGTGAGTCCATCATGGAAGTTGTTAATGAATCCTGTGAGGTATCTGGGCAGAGCGTTAATTATTTGAAATCTAAACTTTTTGTTTCCCCCAACCTCCCTTGCAACAAAGCCAGGTCCTTAAAAAATATTTGGGATCCCCTCTTCTTTACCAAAAAGTCAACAAAAACTTATTCAATGAGACTATTGAGAAATTAAAAGCTAGACTCTCAGGGTGGAAAACCAGAAATCTCTCCTTACACTCATCCAGTCAGTCACTTCTGCCATTCCCAGCTACAACATGCAAACCATGGAGCTCCTTTGGAAAGTTTGTGACGAGATTGACAAAATCAACAGAAATTTCCTATGGGGAGATACTGAAAATAGCAAAAAAGTCCATCTAGTCAACTGGGATAATGTGTGCAAGAGTAAAGAAGATGGAGGTCTTGGCATTAGAAAGGCCAAGGACCAAAACTTAGCCCTCCTCAGCAAGCTTAGGTCGAACATCCTGAGTGACAATAACAAATATGTTGCAAAGTGCTTCAATCCAAATATTTAAAAAATAATTCCTTTTTAAGCTGGACCCAGAAAAAGAAATCCTCGAACATTTGGAAAAGTATCTGTAAAAACAAAAACACTCTTAGGAAATGTGTTAAGTGGAGAGTTGGTAATGATGAATCTATTTCATTTTGGAATAATTGGTGGTGTGGGAAGCAGCCTCTAGCCCAAACTTATAACACCCTGCAGGTTAATGACTCAAATAAGGTTAGCTTTGTACTTGATGATGAGGGGAATTGGGACACTGATATCCTTGCTAATCTTATCAACCAACAAGACCTCCAAGATATCCTCAAGATTTATAGGCCTAGATATGTGAAATACACTGATGCTTCTTCCTAGATTGGGTCCTCTAACGGCAACTTCTCAACTGCATTTGCCTATAAAATCATTACCAATCAGAAAAGAGATGACAAAGATTAGAAATGGATCTGGAAGATCAAAATTCCCCCAAAACTAAGATGTTTCCTCTGGCTTATTCTGAGAGAAAGATTGCTTACTAACCATTTGCGGCTTATGAGGAACATAGCAACTTCTGATCTGTGTCCTAGGTATGGGCTATTTAGTGAAAATATAAGCCATCTCCTCAAGGACTGCCCCAAATCCAAACAAGTATGGACTGAAATTATGAATCATAATTAGTGGGAGCAAGGATGTGGACAACCTTTGTTTGAATGGGTTACTTCCAACATGAGAAATAAAATGCTATTTTTTGGTAACAAATGGTACCTCATTTTCGTTGTAACCCTTTGGCAAATTTGGAAGGATCGCAACAAAATGCTTTTTGAAAACTTGGCTAACCCCATTTAAACCAGTCTCAAGAAGATAAGGAATTATGTTCAGGAGACTGATCAGGCTTTCTAATCCCCTCTCCACCCCAACCTAGATTAATTAATTGATGTATCCGATTTGCAAGTAAACTAAAATTTAATACACACGGATGCTCTAAAGACGGCCTAGGACAAGCTAGTCATAGAGGATTACTATGGGATAAAGCTGGAACCTGGATATGGGGCTATTATAGCAATCTAGGACATTGCTCAAACTTGGAAGCTGAACTATGGGCCATCTACAGGGGCCTTACCATCCTCTTTCAGAAAGGCAAAATGGATGTGGAGATTGAGACAGATTCTGAGCAGGCCATCAACCAAATCCAAAATGGCCCAAGCCACAACTCTCTTAGTTACCAAACCTGAATCCAAGTTGAAGCTTTGCTTTATTCCCTTAGTTATCAAATCTGACACACACTTCTTCAGGGCACCCTACAACAAGCAAAATCGACATTAAAAATCAAATTAACCAATGCTGGTCTGTTTGGTTGGTTAGAAAATTTTACAATGACATTTAAATCTACACCAACATTTAACCCAATAAGAAAATCACTCCAACACACCCACATTAAGTAAAATAGGCAAGGAAAATTTCTTTTCCTTACTTTTATTTCCTTAAGTTTCTAAGCAACCAAATGCAGGGCAGGTTTGTGTAAATTTAAAATTCAGAATGATTACCTTTATCTTGCTTCCCGATTTGAGCTTCCCAGCATATATGTCATCCCACAAGCTCTCCACAATCTTAATAGTAATCTTTGGCCCAAAATCAGCAACCAGCAAAGCCTAAAATAATTAAATAACAGTAATAAAACGATAACCTCCAAATCGTAGTTATAAAATTTTCCACAACTTCATAAAACTTCAAACAACTAACATGAACTTAAATTTCAAATTCCACTTGTTTATACAATAAATAAATACTTCCATCTTAGTTCTCCAAATATCCTAAAATAGAAAAAGACCCCATAATTTTCAAATCATAATTATATACTATTTTCCGCATTTTCTTCAAAATTCACACAACACATTAACAACTAACATGAACTTCAATTTCAAACTCCACTTGTTTATACGGAAAATACTTCCATGTAGCTGCTAAATTGCTGACAATATATATCAAAATATTCATATATGCAAACATCCATTCATTAATAAATATATACAGGGTTAATTTCATTTTTATCCACTAAACTATTGTCATTTTTTCTATTTCATCACTATGCCATCAATTTCATCTATTTAGTTTCTGATTTCGTTCCCCGTCCCAATAAGTAAGCCTAACCTAGTGGGCAAAAAGCTAATTTTACAACTAAAATAATTTAAATCATGTAAGGGTTAACTTTTAACTCCGCCGGGTTACTCAACAACTCCGCCAGTCCCAAGCCCAGGTAAAGGAGGAGGGTTGTGTGTTAGGTAACCGGCAGCCAACACGTAAAAAAGCAGCTTGGATCCTTTATGACATGAAACCAAAAAAGGGTTAATTTCATTTTCTGTCTCTGAATTATTGTCAAATTATCTACTTAGTCCCTAAACTAGAAATTGAGTACATAAATTAAAGCCTATTTAGTTCCTGAATTAAAATATTAAATTCAAATCAATTTAATGGTCGAAAGGATTACAAAACTAAAATATAATTAATAAAATAGAAGGCATTACCTAGTCAGGAAAAAAAATGTATTCTAGAACAAGCTTAAATTTCTATTATATCTTTGCCTAGTCTTAATGTTACTAATTTGGATAACCTTTTCCAATTGGACTAAATTATACATACATTGAGCTGAAATTAGAAATTCTAAACACTAAAATAGATTAAATTGATAACTTATGGATGAAATTAAAAAATAAAATAAAAAGATAATTAGAAACTCAAAAGACTAAATGTAAATAGATGAAATTGATAGAAAAAATTGGATAAAAGTGAAATCAACCTATGAGAGAGAGAGAGAGAGAGAGAGAGAGAGAGAGAGAGAGAGAGAGAGAGAGGGACCTTTTCTAATTCGTCGACGACGCGGTCGGTGTCAGAGAGATTCCAGTAGAGGAGGAGCTCGTTGATGACGGCGAGGTTGTTGCGGGTCTTGGAGAATCCGAAGAAGAGTTTATCGACGTCGCTCTTGGCCTTCTCTTTGATCAAACGACCAAGTTTGGTGAAGAACCCGGTCTGCCCAGTAGAGCATCTGAACCGGGAAGGCCAGACTCGGGTGGTCTGAATCGGAGAGGACCGCCGAGTTCGAAGGAGGTCGAAGACAACTGTACTCATTGAAGAAGAAGCACAGGCCATTTGTGTGCTTGAACACTGAAAACGCTTCTCTCTGGGGGCTTTTCCCAAATTAAGCCAAATTATCAATTTAATTCCCAAGTTAGGCTTAGTTTGGACGGAATTTCCAAGCTAGACTAAAACGTGGTTATAAACCACGCTTTCAACGTTTTTGTGCCTATCGCAGAAATTTTGTAAAATTATAAAAGTGTGTTTCCAAACCACGCTTTTAATTAAGAAAGCATGGTTACAAATCACGCTTTTAATTAAATTTTTTTTTCCTGAAAGCGTGGTTGTGAACCACGCTTTTAACTAAATTTTTTTATTTTTATGAAAACGTGATTACAAACCACGTTTTTAGCCAAAATGTAAAAACGTGTTTTGAAAACACGTTTTCAACACAAATTCATACCACAGTCAGAGGCTTCAGTCACACACACACACACACACACACACACACACTCTCTCTCTCTCTCTCTCTCTCTCTCTCTCTCACACACACACCCACCACTCACACACTCACATATATAATTTTTAATATATATAAATTTTATTTTATAAATTTGAGACTAATATTAAATATATAATAATAATAATTTATAATAGCAAATAATAATTGACTATATATTTTTTATAATTTTTGTAAATATAAATCATTTTTATATAATTTTAGAAATAATTTTTTACAAATTACATTGAAACAACCATACATACGTATGTATATAACCTGTCCAAAAATTAAAATGATAATTATTTTTTATTTTTTATTTCTTAACCAAATTAATTTTTAATTTTTAAAAACGCAAATTCAAAAAATGAGTTTTTTTGAAAAAAAAAAATTATTTACAAACCAAAGTAAACTCATTTTTTGAATTTATTTTAAAAAAATTAATTGAAAAAAAATTTTGTTAGTAAAATTTTTAAATTTTTGTTTAAAAACCAATGTAAACTCATTTTTTGAATTTACATTTTTTCCTCAAATTTACAAATTGAGACAACCATTTATAAACTAAAAAAATTGTCAAACAAGTTTTTATGATAGTTTTTTAAATTTTTGTAAATATAAATTGAAAACTGAAAACGAAATGGTTATCAAACATGCCTCAGATGGTAAAAATATCATAAAATTAATAAATAATTAAATAAGTTACCAATGTAAAAAATGACTTATCAAAAGATTTTTAGGCTATGTATGGTTTGATTTTTAGAATTTTTTTAAAATTAAAAATTAATTTGGTTAAGAAATAAAAAATAAAAAATAATTATTATTTAAGGGTAAAAAATAATTATCATTTTAATTTTTGGACAGGTTATATACATACGTATGTATGGTTGTTTCAATTTAATTTGTAAAAAATTATTTCTAAAATTATATAAAAATGATTTATATTTACAAAAATTATAAAAATTATATGGTTGATTATTATTTGCTATTATAAATTATTATTATATATATTTAATATTAGTCTCAATTTTATAAAATAAAATTTATATATATTAAAAATTATACATGTAAGTGTGTGAGTGGTGGGTGTGTGAGAGAGAGAGAGAGAAAGAGAGAGAGTGTGAGTGAGTGTGTGTGTGTGTGTGACTGAAGCCTCTGACTGTGGTTTGAATTTGTGTTGAAAACGTGTTTTGAAAACACGTTTTTACATTTTGGCTAAAAACGTGATTTATAATCACGTTTTTTTTTTAAAAAAAAATTTAGTTAAAATCGTGGTTCACAACCACGCTTTCAGAAAAAAAATTAATTAAAAGCGTGGTTTGTAACCACGCTTTCTTAATTAAAAGCGTGGTTTGGAAACACGCTTTTACAATTTCACAAAATTTCCGCAATAGGCACAAGAACGTTGAAAGCGTGGTTCACAACCACGTTTTAGCCTAGTTTATGAATTCCGTCCAAACTAAACATAGTTTGGAAATTAAGTTGATAATTTGGCTTAATTTGAGAAAAGCCCCCTTCTCTTGCTCTGTAAACTGGCAAGTGAGGATAACACACCTTCCAACGACCGACAAAGGCACTGTTTGGTGGAGGGTTTTTTTTAAAAAAAAAAAATAAATTAAAAGTTAATAATTAAAAATCAAAAATTAAATTATAACATATCTCTTCAGTTTTCAAATAATTAATTTTTAAAAATTTATTTAAATTATTTTTGATTAATAAACTATATATAGAAGATGCACTAAATAGTATCACATAAACTCTTAAATTAAAATAAATTATAATCACTCCTAAAACTGGTTTGAAATAGCTTGGGTTAATTTAACCTTTCTTTGATGGAAAAATAATAAAAAAAATTAGGAAGTAAAAAAAATAATTGTAAATTTATAAAAGTATAAGACTTATTTATACAAGTGGAAATTACCTAATAGTAAGATAAATAAAAAAAAATTACACAAATATAGTGGGTACTAGGGGTGAGCAGCAGATATACCGATCTGCCCAAATTGACTGAACCAAACCGAACCGCCGTATTTTGGACAGATGCGTAATGACGAGCGGACGGTTGCAGATTGATTTTTTTCAATCCGCCTAGTTTTGGACAGATGGCGGATTTGAGGTTCCTTTGACCGTAACCGAACAGCCAAACCGCGAGCACCCCTAGTAATTTGTAAGATTTTGTGTTTTCAATTTGTTTACGTATTTTGTTGGTGTTTTCAATTGAAAAATAGTTTAAATATTTTGTTGAATATATTCTATTGAAAAAGTTTTCAACTTGAATATATTTTTTGAATTGAAAAAAATAAACGTATTATTTATCTATATTTTTTTATTTTTAAATCTAACTCTAAAAATAATAAATAAAAAATATGATATATGCTAGTTAATTTTTGTTTTCAAAAACAAATATAGATGTAACAATACAGTGACATACAATCTTTACTACTGTTCTGTTCATGGTTTCGGTGGTTTAAATTATTTTTATATTTTAAGAATCATAGATTGTAATATTATATATAGATGAGGCATGTAGTGATTGTAATATTATAAAGTTTCAAACTTTCTTTCTTTAGATAAGGCATGCAGTGATTGTAACACTTTTTTAAGTCATTTATTGTAATACTTTTTTTTTTTTTTTTTGAGGAAGTGTACAAGTTAAATTATGTTAAAAATTTATAAAAATTTAAACCGCCAAACCGATTCTCATTCATCCGTCAATCCGCCAATCCACTCGATCTACATCTGTCAGATTGGCAGACGGATGCAGATTGATTTTCTCTAATCCGCCGATCTGGCGGACGGATTGCAAATTGGAGGTTTTATGGCCGCAACCGACCCGCGCCCACTCCTAGTGGGTACAACTCAAACTTTGTGGAGATGCAACTCTGAGTTACACCCCTCTATATTGAACTGTATGATGTTAATTATTAATTAAAAACTACCAAATAACTTATTTTTATATTTATGTAATTAATTTTTAATTTGCTTCATTATCACTTTTGCATAACAATAGGTATGGGTGCAACTTGGGTAAGTTCGGTCGGGTTGAAAGTTTATCCAAGCTTAGTCCAAGTTGTACCGCGACTTGCCTAGGCCTGCCCAGGCTCAAATTGTAACTCGAGTTTGTCTGTCCAAGTTCGACCCGAGTTAAACCCAAATTGCCCGAGTTATTCAAATTGTACAAGAATTTCAGTTTTTTATTTTTATTTTTAAAGCTAATTTATTAATTTATTAAAGGGCGAATTACACTAATGCTCCCTATAATTTGGACCTTGTATCACTTTGATCCCTGACTTTTCAATTGTGACACATTTGATCCTGATTTTGAATTTTGTTCCAAATAAGGACAATTGAAGATACCATTGCTCAATTTCAAGGACAAAGTCGTCAATTTAATAAAATATAAACTAATTTGACAAAAGTAAATGTGAAAAACATGTTTTTGAATTTTTAAAAATTAATTCTACCCACTAAAGATAAAATTATGTAAAATTGATAAATATTTTAGACATTTATTTTTATTTTTTTACCAAATTAATTTTTATTATATGTTTGGATGATGATCATATAATGGATGATTGTTTTTATTTTTATTAAATTAGTTTCTATTTTTTCAAAATTTAAAAATGACGACAATTTTGATATCATTATTAAATCAATCCATTAAATCAAAAAATTCGAAACTAAAAATATTTCATATATTAAATATATCGATCACATATTAAAAACCTAACAACCACCAATTACATAATCATATCCAAACACATAATAAAAATTAGTTTAATAAGATAAATAAATAAATAAATGTCTAAAATATTTATCAATTTTACATAATTTTATTTTTAATGGATAGAAATTATTTTTAAAAATTCAAAAAAAAAAATTGACATTTATTTTTGTCAAATTAGTTTATATTTTATCAAATTAACAACTTTGCTCTTAAAATTGAGCAATAGTATCTTCAATTGTCCTTATTTGGAACAAGATTCAAAATTCAGGGTCAAATGTGTCATAATTGAAAAGTCAGGGACCAAAGTGACACGACACAAACTATAGGAACTGTTAGTGTAATTCGCCCTTTATTAAAATTAGACTTGTACGGGGGCGAAAGTTCCTCTGCTTTCCGTACTCCTCGTACTCCAAGCTTCTCTTGACGGCGTCTAACCTGGCGACACAGAAACGGTGAGCTGCCCGACGGTGGTGTGCCGGATAGACCCTCCGACGGTCAAGTCAGACCACTTGGGGAAGAAGAGGGAGATTATTGGAGAGAAAGTATTTCAGATGGCGAAAAATGATTTCAAGTTGCATACCTCTAACGTTCATCTTCCTCCACTATTTCTAGGCTGGCCATGCAGCCTCAAGGTCGTGCGCGCACCACCTCTGTTGTCCTTCCATGGATAGGTGGCAGTGCTCGCCTCCCACCACCTTACGCGTGTAAAGGTTTCGTCCTCCAACCAGTACATGCAGAACTGCCAAATGGTATTGGCGCGTGCCTGGAGCAGATTTCCTCTTTCTCACGCCATTGGCCCAGGTGGCATACTTAACCGGAGTACCACGACTGGCCTATCCCTTGTGGAAAATTGCCAGCTTATGCACACAACCGAGCTATACGTCGTCAACCTGCCCCTTGGCCAAGGGGCCAAAGCGTGATGATCATGACCGAGCCATCATTGACCGGTTCACCATGGCTAAATGGTCGCGAGGCATGCCGGCCTCCCCCCGCTCTACCTTCACTTCCCGATTATACGAAATCTGTCTATCTCGGTTGACCGAGTAGAGGCAAGCCGGTCCTAGTCGCGTCCTCAATCTAGCCCGGGTCACTCTTAGCTCGGTTGCCAGACACCAATGCACGCATCGACAAGTGCCGCAGCTCGATCAGACCCGGGTTTGCGCTTGATCGCCCGATCTCTTTGATCGTGCAATACGGACCACGGACCGTGTCAGTAGAGGAAACGGCGTGGCATCATGAGGTCCGCCATAACCCGCGCTGCCATAGCTCGGCCGTACTAACGGTGCAAATCTCCCCTCTCAATTGCCCCTTAATCCCATCCGAGCTATCGTGATTGGGGTTACCCTGTGACCGAGCTAACGGTCTGAGTTGCATCACTTCCAAGCCGAGCATAATTAGTGTCAAAGCCATTGCCGAGTTATCCCATTTGGTCGGTCATCGCTTCAGCGGTCTCATCAAAGGTCGTACAGCCGTACTGACAACCGCGTTCCCAGTGCCACGTGGTCTCACGCCATTGGTCCGTACGCCCTAATTGTCTTCCACGCGCCGAATTTCAAACGGCTGCGCCGTTTGATTTTTCCCTCCATCTTTAAACCCTACACGAAGGGTCACTTCGACCCCTCATGTTTATCTTCTTCTGCAGCCAAAACCCTAGCACACAACAACTTCAAACTTCCCCTTCTCAGTGCTGTCGCTGCCCCCTGCTCTGCTTACCATTTCCGTCCCTTTTGAAGCTGCTACCAAGCTCGTGGAGGCGAACCCTACTCGTTTTCTAGCGCTGGTGAGTCCCTCCATTCCTCCATTATGTTCTCAGTTTCCATCTTCTAGTCCTTCAAACCTGTTCTTCATGTTTTTCTGCTATTGTTCTTCATGCCCCTTGCTTGGGACTACTGGTGTTACCTTTTATTTGTAGAACCCTTACACCCTAGGCCAAATGGAAACTGTAGGAATGGAAGGGGCCTCCGTGCCCCTTGTTCCTCCTTGGTTCAAACGAACTTGCCCCATTTCTGGGATGAACACTTTGAATCTGGGTAGAACCGAGCTAAATGCTCACTTGGATCCATAAGTAGAGCCTTAGCCGAGCAAAAACTGGTTCGTGGCTTCTCGTCGATGCCGCAACCGAGCTGGATGCCAAATTAGATCGACAAGTGGTCTGAACCGAGTGAAAATTTGTCTGAGGTTTTTACTTGGGTCCTTGACTGAGCTGAAGGCTCAATAAGATCCGCAAATAGGACCGAACCAAGCTATATCTTGTTCAAAGCTCCTTCTTGGACTTTGACCGAGCCGGAAGTGGAGAGTCAGAACCGAACTAGGGAATCGACCTAATGGTCTAGCCGAGATAGGGGTCGGACCGGTCAAACACTAGTAATCCTTTCACTGAGCCAGTTCCAATAAGAGCCGTGCAATTTATGCCGTGCTAACCCTTGGAATTATTTTTTAACAATGCAGAACAAACTAGGACCGACCAGGCCAAGCCAGCACTATCATTGGTGGAGCTCAAAGACCGAGCAACCACACCAACATTTTTGACCGAGACACAAATTTAATTACCCAATAAAACCGAGGTAGATGGGGAAGTACCGGTTCATGGTGAGCTCGCTCGGAGCGATGGCCAAGTTTCGTAGGGAGTACAACATTCCGGACGACGTCAACCTAGAGCTGGCCAAGAAGGGTGATATCCCGTGGGGCGACCTAGACCGGTGTCCCTTCACGGTCGTATCCATAGTAGAGGGAGGACTTCGCTTCCCGGTCCAGCCCTTGATTTGCGAATTTTTGAGGCAGACAAGGCTTTGTCCAACCCAAGTGTCAAACAATACATACAAAATAATAAACGGGGTCGCCGAGCTGAACAGGAGGCTTGGTCTCAACCTCGGTCTCGCTGAAATATTCCACTAATATAGCCTTAGTAAGAATAAAGGTGGGTTCTGCTGGTACCTCAAAGTAAAGAAGGGCCGAGCAAAACTCATCGAAGGCAACCCAGACAAAGAAACCAACGACGATGACTTCCTCTGGGTGTCTGGTAATTACGAGGACACCGAGGCGCCCATACCAGGCTGGTACATTAGGAAGGATTTCGGCAGTGCTAGTGAGTAGCTCGGCTAACCGCACAATCTTATCCCTGCATTGGTTTCTCTTTTCGCCGGTCTAACACTTGTTTTCTTTTTGCAGATAAGCACCTAGCAGCAGACTACCACCGCGCTAACCAGAAGGCCATCAGAGTCCTACTGCGTCACCCGGCCGAAGAGAGAGAATCGTCAAAGCTGCTCGGCTTTGAGCCGACCTACCACTACCAAGCACCGCGCAAAAGCAGAGTCACCGACTTTCTTCGTGCGCCTTCCCCTGAACCTGACCCAAACCTTCCGCCGATCAGACTAGTTCCCCTCACTGCCGAGCAAGAAATGGCAAAAATTCGGGCTATCAAATCAATGATCACCAGAGAGGAACCCGAGTCGCAATTGCCGGAGGCAACTGAGGGGACTTCCTCCACCCCGGTTGCAGCAGAAAAGGAGGCCGTGCTAGCTTTGGCCAGCGAGCAGGCAGCTGGCCGGCCAAGCAAGAGGCAGAGGAAGGGCCGATCAGGGCAACGTTTGGTTGATGAGGACTCAACCGAGCACGCCTCCACCGAACTGGGGGACCAGACCGAGCAACCACTTACCGGGCCATCCAAGAGCCCCGTCTCCCCCCCGGTCTGGGCGCCTGAGTTCAAATATCAAGGCCGAGCTGTTTCTGCAGAAGACTCGGTTTACGCGGACAAGGACTACTCGCTTGGTTTTAATTTGACCAAGGGGTTGATCCTGCCCGCCGACATGAAAAAACATGACGAGCTTTCTGACCTGAAGGTCCTCCGCTCGGCGGCGAAATCCATAGTGCTGGTAAGTTCTCTTTCTTTGCTTCAAGCTTTTCGTTCGGTTTTTGCTTGGTTTCCCGAATACTCACAATCTCTCTTGTTTTCAGGCCGCGCAAAAGAACTATTTAGCCCACGACCGGATGATCAAAGTGCGGCAGAGCCTCCGGGATGCCATTGCCGAAAACAAGGCCCAAGGGGCCGAGATAGCGAAGCTCAAGGCCGCACAGGAAGCGATTGCGGCCGAGCGAGACATCCTGAGTCAAAAAGTCGACCGAGCTGAAGCTAACAAACAGAGGGCCGTGAAGTCGACCAAAGCTCGGTACCTCGCCGAGCTCCGAAAGCTGCGCGATGCCCACAAGGCGGAGAGGGACAAGGCTGTTGATGACGCAGAGGACCGGGGATACGCGCAGGGGGAGAGGACTTATGAGCGTCAAGTTCAGGCGACTAAGGACATCTTTTTCCAGTGCGGTTGGAAGGCGGCCGTGGAAAAAGTTGGCCTTGGTCAGGACGCTGATATGTTCCTGAATCCTCCTGCGTCCTACATCTCGGTCTATATGCAGGCGTACGCCAGTGCCACTCAAAACCGGCTCATCGCGGAGGCAAGGAAAGAGGCCGAGGAAGAAGCCGCCGCTGCGCAACAGGCCGAACAAACTTCTCAAGAAGCATCCCAAGATGCGGAAGATGAAGTGGCTGATCGGGATGTTGCCGTGGAGGATGGAGCTGAAGATGAGGCCGAGGAAAACTCGCCCGAGCAGAATGTTCAGATCACCGAGTAGACGTTAGAGGGCGCTGAGCAAACCGTCGATCTATTGGACTGATGATTCCCTTTGTATTTTCTGCTTTGCTTTATTCTTGTTTCTTTTCTTTCCTTTGTTTTTGAATGTAACCGGGCTAGGCCCCCCCTCTGTACTGCAACTCTCTGAATCAATGAAACTCGACTTTTTGCCCGTTTATCTTCTACTTCTATTCGGTTGACACGTGCAGAAATTTCTTGATGCAAACTCCAATAAATTAACTGGTAGGTCGGCTTCGCCGCACAATATGCTGAGCAAAAATCAGATTTGTTTGGAACTTAAACTAGCTCGGCTCTTTGATCTTTCGATTGAACCCAAACATTTTCTGGAGCCGAGCAAAAATAACCTCCGCCATTTTGGCTTTAACAACACTTTAAGTCTTGTATTTGGGCTGGCAAAAATCAGCTCGGCCCTAACAGGAAGTTGGGGAAATCACCAACACCATTTCGGCCGAGCAAAATCAGCTCGGTATGTATTGCACAAATCACCAATACTCCAATGTGGCTGAGCAAAACCAGCTCGGCTTCTACCAGTTGGCCAAAACACCAACATTGCTCTTTGGCCGAGCAAAATCCGCTCGGCCTTTACATTGGGCAAAACACCAATATTCCATTTAAGTTGGCCATGACGCCAACACACCGATTGGGCGAGCAAAAGTCAGCTCGGCCCCTATGCGAATTTGACAATACGCCACTGAGTTTACTGGGACCAACTGTTCGTTGCGGTCCATGTCTATACCGGCGTGAGAAAGTCAGCCCAGCCCCGCTCAGGTCGGTCTCCTTGCCCCTAGCATCCGTAGTGGCCTAGAATCCTCTCGGTGTCGTTTGCATAGAAAGATGTAATACAAAACAAAGAAAAGGGGCTATTTTTCATTACAAAAAATAGTGCTATACTTACATCAAATGCCAAAAGGCTAAAGGTCTAGAAAGCTAATCAATAAAAGCAATTACATCTTAAAAGTAAAAGATCTTAAGATTGGCTGCATTCCACGGTCTGGGCACAGCTTTGCCATCTAAATCTTCCAGGTGGTATGCCCCTTTGCCAGCGAGACCAGTCACTTTGTATGGTCCTTCCCAATTTGCACCGAGCTTCCCTTCGCCTGGGACCAGCGTGTTGCCCAGCACTTTTCTTAAGACCCAGTCCCCAATCTTGAATAGCCTGGGGTGCACAGCCTTGTTGTATTTCTTGGAGAGTTCTTGTTGGTAGGCCCCTATGTGGATTAGTGCCCGCTCCCTTCTTTCCTCGGCTAGGTCCAACTCCAAAGCCACCGCTTCATTGTTCAAATCGAGCTAAAAACTTTCAGACCGGATGGTCGGCATGCCAATTTCAAGCGGGATGATGGCCTCCATGCCGTAGGCCAAGGCAAACGGAGTCTCTCCGGTCGACCGCCTTGGCGTAGTGTGGTATGCCCAGAGCACATTGGGGAGTTCTTCAGCCCACTTCCCCTTGGCTTTCTCAAGCCGCTTCTTCAGCCCGTCCGAGATGGTCTTGTTTGAGGCCTCTGCTTGACCATTTGACTGAGGGTAGGCCGGCGTTGAATTGTAGAATTCGATCTTCAGCTCTTCGCAAAATCCGCGAAAGAGTTTCCCATCGAATTGAGTGCCGTTATCTGAGATGAGGGCCCTGGGTATACCGAAGCGAGTGATGATGTTTTGCCAGACAAACTTCTTCACATCCCTTTCCTTTATGGTTGCCAGTGGCTCGGCCTTGACCCACTTGGTGAAGTAGTCGGTGGCAGCGATGAAGAACTTACGATTGCCCGGTGCCGCGGGGAGTGGTCCAACAATATCCAGCCCCCAAAGCGCGAACGGCCAAGGACTTGTAAGAGGGAGCAAATCTTTAGCCGGCTGGTGGATCTGGTGAGCGAACTTCTGACACTTCTCACACCTGTGAACGTATTTCTGTGCGTCTGCCTGCATGCACGGCCACCAATAACCCTGGGAAATCGCTTGGTAAGCCAAGGATCTGCCCCCAGTATGGCTGCCGCAGATGCCTTCATGGATCTCGTAGAGAAAAGCTTCCACCTTGGCGAGGTGTACACACTTCAGATACGGCCCGGTAAAAGACTTCTTATACAAGCCTCTGGAGGGGGAGAGCCAAAACCGCTTCGACTTTGCCCGGATCTTGTGGGCCACCTTCTTTTCTTCCGACAGAATTCTATCTTTCAGGAAGGCGATGATGGGATCGATCCAAGAAGGACCCAAGTCGGTGCAATGTACCACGGTCACTTCCGGTTCCTCTATACTTGGCCGAGGTAAAAACTCTATCATCAAGGGGTTAGGAAAAGCTGTCTGAGTAGAAGCGAGCCCGGCCAACTCATCAGCCGTGTTATTTCCTTCGCAGTTAATCTGTTCTACTCTTATGGCGTCGAACTTCTTGATCTCTGCACGCACCAGCGCCTGATACTTGGCCATTCTCTCATCCCTGGCTTCATACTCTCCTGAGACTTGATTGACCACCAGCTTGGAGTCGCTGAACACCATGAGGGCCGACGCTTTCATTCTTAATGCGCTTTTTAGTCCGGCAAGGAGGGCTTCATATTCCGCCTCGTTGTTGGACGCTGGAAAGCCGAGCGTAATTGCTTGCTCGATGATCAGCTCGTCCGGCGAAGTCAGTACGATACCCAGCCCGGCCCCATGTTTATTGGATGCCCCATCGACGAAGAGTTTCCACATCTCGCCAATGAACAGCTTCCAGCAATCAGAAGGATTTTGGGAGCTTCTCAATTTCGAGTCTTTGATCGGCTCATTCTGGTCTCTTTCCTTGTCATGGTTGACTCCGCCCTCCAACACGTCAGCCGCCTTTGCTGGTTCGGTCAATCTTTGCCCGTTCTTTTGCGCACCAACACTTTTACTTCTATCGCCTGAACCATGGGCTGTGCTAAATCCTCACCAGCCAAATCAACCGGGCAAACTGGATGCGTTCCAGGGGCAAATTCCGCCACAAAGTCTGCAAGAGCTTGAGCTTTGATTGCAGTGCGCCGGCGGAACTTGATGTCGTACTGTCCTAATTCCACGGCCCATTTTAGAATCCTCCCAGTGAAGTCTGCCTTTTCAAAGAGCACTTTAAGTGGGAACTCGGTCAGCACCACTATTGTATGGGCGTGAAAATAGTGTGCCAGCCTCCTTGACGCCATCATCAGGGCCAGCACCAATTTTTCCAAAGGAATATATCTCGTCTCGGCCGAGAGCAAAGTCTTGCTTACATAGAAGATGGGCAAATGCTGGACGCCTTCAGCGCGAACCAAGACGGCACTCGCCGCGTGTTGAAAGACCGCCAAGTAGAGATACAACTCTTCGCCCGGCTGAGGCGTGACCAAAATAGGGGCGGAGGAGAGGTATGCTTTTAGGTCCGCCAGTGCGCGGTCACACTCATCGTCCCAGAAAAACTTAGCCTTCAAAGTCTTGAAGAAGGGCCTGCAACGGTCCGAAGACTGGCTAATAAATCTGTTCAGCGCGGCTGCCATCCTGGCAAGATGTTGCATGTCCTTCGTGGAGTTTGGGCGTTCCAGTTCCTGTATGGCCTTGATTTGGGATGGGTCAGCTTCGATTCCTCGGTTTGTAACCAAAATGCCCAGAAACTTTCCGGTGCCAACTCCGAAGGCGCACTTGGAGGCATTCAAACAAAGTTTGTGGTGCTTAAGTATGGCGAACATCTCTGTTAGGTCGGCGAGGTGTTGAGACTTCTCCCTACTCTTCACCACCATATCGTCGATATAGGCCTCCATTGTTCGGCCCAAGAGAGGAGCGAACATTTTTGTTACCATCCGTTGAAAGGTCGCCCCGGCGTTCTTTAGTCCGAACAGCATGACTTTGTAGCAATACAAGCCTCTGGGGGTGGTGAACGACGTGATCTCTCTGTCCGGTTTATACATGGCTATCTGGTGGTAGCCGCGATATGCGTCCAGGAAGCTAAACCTCTGATGGCCAGCGGTCAAGTCCACCAGCTGGTCGATTCGAGGGAGGGGAAAGCTATCCTTCGGGCAAGCTCGGTTGACAGTCTTGTAGTCAACGCAGACTCGCCACTTGCTGTTCTTCTTCGGAACAACCACCATGTTGGATATCCACCGAGGGTATTGCACCTCCTCTATAGCCCCAGCCTCCAACAAATTTTTTACTTCCTCTGCCACCACTTCAGCATGGTGCAAGGTTGAGCGGTGCGTCCTTTGAATGACTGGCTACGCGTTGGGGAAGACATTCAGCTGATGGCAAATGAAGCTCGGGTCGATGCCAGGCATGTCGTAAGGCGTCCAGGCAAAGGCCTCCAAATTGGAAACCAAAAAGTTGACATAATCCATCCGCCCGGTGCTAGACAAGGATGATCCTAGGAGGAAGAATTTAGTTGGATCGTTCTCGTCAATGCGCACTTCCACCAAATCTTCGACTGATTTTTCCTCGGCCCTTCTTCCCACATCATCAAGGACTTCCTTCCCTTCAGGTCCCTCAATCATTTGGACAAACCCTTTGGCTGCTCGGTTGCCATTTACCGCAACGAAGCATTGTTTCGCCATCACCTGGTCTCCCCAAACTTCCTCTATTTGTCCGCTCTGTGCCGGGAAGCGCATGACCTGGTGGAAGGTCGAAGCGACTGCTTGAATGGCATGCAGCTAGCCCCTGCCCAAGATCAAGTTGTAAGTGGATGGAACTTTGAGCACCCAGAATTCTACTTGCTTTACGACTGAACCCGCTTTGACCGGCAATATAATCTTTCCGATCGGCCATTCTGGCTGAGAGTTGAAGCCGACCAAAGGGGACGTCGCAGGGGCCAAGTCCTTGTCTTTTAGCTTCATTTGTTTGAACGCGTCATAATACATAATTTCGACCGAACTCCCCGAGTCGATCAAGATTCTCTTGATGTCAAAGTCTTTGACGCGAAGAGTCACTACTAAAGCATCATTGTGCGGCATCTGAACCCTTTCCAAGTCTTTGGTTGAGAACGAAAGGTTATCCCTCTCTTCGGCCTTCCCCCTCTTTACGGCGGGCTGAACAGAGAGCACTTCCCTCATGTGCTCGGCTTTCTTGATCATCCCTCTAAGCTCGCAGACCTTTGCTGGTTCAATGATGCTGTGGATGACGTTGATCACACCTTGCGGGGGCACCTCTAGGGCGGCCAAGCCGTTCGGCTCGGCTTGTCCCGCTGGCGTGGCCTTGACGCCCCCATCTATGTATTGGTCAAGATGCCCTGCCGCCACCAACTCCTCCAAGTGTTGTTTGAGCGGCAAACAGTCCTCTGTCCGGTGCCCCCGTTCTTCATGGAAGGTGCAGCGATATTTTGGATTGAAGCCTCTCTGTGCATTCCCTAACTTGGCCAACCAGCGGACGAAAGGTTCGCCCCGGATCTCGCTCAAGATGCGGTAGATAAGGATCTTAAAGACCGTGGTGATCCCGGTCTGCGCCTTCAACTTTCTTTTTGCGTCCTCCGCTGCGTCACGGGGGGCCTCAGCTCGGTTGTTTCTGCGACCCTTGTTTCTGTCATCGCGGTTTGGGCCACGACGTTACTCTTTTGACCGGTTGCTTGGGCAGTTGTCCTCCTGCCCAACCGAGTGAACTTTCCCCGCTACCCTTCTGTCCGCCGCGACCGGATTATCCTTCTCGGTCGCAGACGCGGCATCGTCTTCAACGCGAATGTGCTCATTGATCCGCTGTATCAAGGACTCCATGGTTGTGGGCTGATGCATTGTGAGCGAATCTCGCAGTCTATGTCCGACTGGGAGACCCCTCTTGTACTGAGTGAAAACCAGGTTGGTAGGGCAGTCGAGGATCTCGTTGTAAGTATCCCAGTACTTTGCATTGTATGCCTTTAGCGACCATCCAGACTCCATTTTGACGCCCAGGAGATGGTCGACCTCCTTCGGTATTCGAGTGTTGGTTTTGAATCTGGTGACGAAGGCTTCCGCTAGTTGCTGCCACCCTTTAATACTCCCCTCCGGGAGCCTTTTGAACCACTTCAAGCCCAGCTCCCCCAAGCTTGCTGGGAATATGAGGCACATCAGGGCATCATTGCGCCGGTGGCTAGCCATTACTTGCCGGTAATGACTCACGTGCATGTACGGATCCGTCTTGCCGTCGTACAAAGTGAACTTTGGCTGGTGGAATCCGGCAGGGAGTGGCGTACTCTCGATTTCTGGAGATAGCGGCGTGGCTGTAAGTCTCGCTAACTCCTTATCCACCTGCGCAGGGGCTATCACTCTAGGAGCTAGCATCGCCACTTCTTCGCTACAGCGAACTGGAGTGCTCAACCTCTGCAATGCCGGCACTCTTTAGGCCTCTCGACGACGCGCTCTTTCCTCCAACACATCCCTGAGATCCCTGGAATGGGTGGAGGCAGAATATCGCGATGTCGACGATGGGTGTGAGGGGCGGTAGGTGCTGTCGCGAGTGAGGGACCTGCCATCTCTTTGGTCGGAATCTTCAACCCCATAGTTCCTGGTGATGGAGATAGAATGAGTCCACCTTTGGCGGCGACTGCTAGAATGAGGGGAGGGGGTGCGCTCACTGAGGTTGCCCTCTCCAATAACATCCTTCCCCTTAATCTGGCCCCTCAGCATCTCCATCTCCGCCGCCATCTTGCGAATAAGGGCGTCCTGGTCTTTGAGTTTGTGCTCCAGGCGCTGCGCACGGGACACCCCCCGCCGCCAACGGCCCTCTGGACTCTTCGAGCGATCTGAACTCCTACCGCGTTTGTCTCGCGCACCTCGCGAGGAAGTTTCTAGGCCCGCCATAGCCGGAACATCTGGGGGGCCATCTCTCCTTCGGACATACTCCGGAGTGACACCATCGACGACGGACAACGGAATTTCGTCGTTGTTAGCCATGGAAATGGTCGAAGAGGCTTGAAGAACAAGGGTTGAATTATCAAAGAATTGCCACAGACGGCGCCAATTGTATGGGGGCGAAATTTCCTCTGCTTTCCGTACTCTCGTACTCCAAGCTTCCCACAGACGGCGCCAATTGTATGGGGGCGAAATTTCCTCTGCTTTCCGTACTCCTCGTACTCCAAGCTTCTCTTGAAGGCGTCTAACCTGGCGACACAGAAACGGTGAGCTGCCCGGCGGTGGTGTGCCGGATAGACCCTCCGACGATCAAGTCAGACCACTTGGGGAAGAAGAGGGAGATTATTAAAGAGAAAGTATTTTAGATGGCGAAAAATGATTTCAAGTTGCATACCTCTAACGTTCATCTTCCTCCACTATTTCTAGGCTGGCCATGCAGCCTCAAGGTCGTGCGCGCACCACCTCTGTTGTCCTTCCATGGACAGGCGGCAGTGCTCGCCTCCCACCACCTTACGCGTGTAAAGGTTTCGTCCTCCAACCAATACATGTAGAACTGCCAAACGGTATTGGCGCGTGCCTAGAGCAGATTTCCTCTTTCTCACGCCATTGGCCCAGGTGGCATACTTAACCGGAGTACCACGACCGACCTATCCCTTATGGAAAATTGCCAGCTTATGCACACAACCGAGCTATACGTCGTCGACCTGCCCCTTGGCCAAGGGGCCAAAGCGTGATGATCATGACCGAGCCGTCATTGACCGGTTCACCATGGCTAAACGGTCACGAGGCATGCCAGCCTCCCCCCGCTCTACCTTCACTTCCCGATTATATGAAATCTGTCTATCTCGGCTGACCACGTAGAGGCAAGCCGGTCCTAGTCGCGTCCTCAATCTAGCCCGGGTCACTCTTAGCTCGGTTGCCAGACACCAATGCGCGCATCGACAAGTGGTTATAGCGATCCCGGGTTTTACCCCTTGTTGTACAGTGATCCGGACTAGGTTCCGTAGATGTTAGCAGTTGTTTAAACCTTGTTTACATCCTTTCATACTTTGCATTTGAGTTTTAGGATGTGTTGGGCAGGTTTGTTACAGGTTGGTTGAACTTAGAACCAAAGGTAGTTGCCCAGATTTTGGCCTGTCCGCTCGAGCGGAGCTTTTGACGCTCGAGCGGGGTCTTTGTTGTAGCTTCTCCGCTCGAGCAGGGGTTTTGGCGCTTGAGCGGGAAAATCACCCTTCCAGTATTTTCCTCTGCAGTGTTGTCCGCTCGAGCGGGGGTTTGGCCGCTCGAGCGGGAGGTTGTGTGTGACGCTCGAGCGGGGAGTTGGGCGCTCGAGCGGGGGACCTGTCTGCAAAAGTTCTGGGAGTGTGCATACGCCGCTTGAGCGGGAGTCTGTGACTGCCGCTCGAGTGGGGGTTTGGACGCTCGAGCGGGGCGACTGGGTTAAAGCTCCGAGTTTTGACTTTTTAGAATCACTTTTTCACATTTCTTCTCTCTCTTACTTTTCCAAAAACACTATTGTTGAGCTTTTCACTCTAGAGCTCTACCTTCTCTCTAGGTATTGATCTAGTAGGAGTGATTTCCTCACCTTTGGCCTTTACAAAAAAGTTGTTGATTGTCGAGGGCTACCTTTTGATCCGAAAAGTTTGTGATTTGGAGCATTTTCTTTTTCTTCATCTTCTTGGTTGGAGCTCAAACTTTAAGGTAGGGATATCCTACTCTTTCTTATGGATTTTGTCTTTAAATTTTAGCATTTTGATATGTTGGGTGTTGTTGGGTAGTTTTGAGGAAATTTGGGCCTTTTGTGTAATTTTACAAAAGTTGGGGTTTTGTTTATAATAAGCCTAAATGCAAGTTTGGCATAGAAAGATGAGATGGATGATGGATTATGGATAAAAACGGAACCTTAGGGTTGTCTTGTTAATTATGGGATCTTGCCCTAATTGTTTTAATTAATTAATGTATATAATTAATTAAAGGAAATGAGGAATTGCATTGGAAATGTTGAAATTTGGAATGGATGGGATTAAAGGGTGTAGTTGAATTATTTATCACTCACCAAATTGAAATGTTGATATATTATCCATTTTGTGCATTTATTTCCTGTTTAGAAATAACTGCTTTGGGCTATCGGTGGAGGATAGTCTTGATTGTTGTAGACAATGCATGATGATTAGGCAAACGAAAACTAATCAATGGAATGTGTCATGGAACTTGACGGCTGTTAGAATACATTAACTTTATGTATTGGTTGATTGTGTATAGAACCTATGTGTTTATATGCATTATGTGTAGAGGAGGAGATGGGAGATGTACTCCGCGGTTTAGGGGAAGATGGGGGATGTACCTCTAAACCGGATAACGTTGGGAGGAGATGGGGGATGAACTCCGTAGATACAGCTCATATGCTTGTCTAGAGAAGTGTAGATATAGCTTATATGCTTGTCTAGAGAAGTGTAGATACAGCTCATATGCTTGTCTAGAGAAGTGCAGATATAGCTTATATGCTTATCTTTGGTTGTATGATATAGTTCTTATACTTATCTGTTGAGATGTTGATATAGCTAATATGCTTATCTGTTGAGATGTTGATTTAGCTAGTGTGCTATTCTGTTGATATGTATTGATTTAGCTAGTATGCTTATCTACCGAAAATGGGAAAATGAAAAGTAACATGGACTTGTATGTCATGTAATTGTAAGGTGATATAAGTGGATGTATCTGTGTTGGCCATCTATCAACTGCTAATCTTTTAGTCATTGTTCATAGCTGGTTTAGTGTATTTCTACTGGGCTGTGGCTCACCCTATATGGGAACATCATTTTCAGGTACAGGTAGCATGCCACCTCTAAGGACATAGCTTGGGAGGCTTGAGGCGGATGGATTTTTGTTGTCTATCTTCTTTTGATGTATTACATGTAGATTCAAGCCAAGGGCTTAACGTGTAACTGAGCTAGTGCTCTCTTTTTTGTAACCAAGTGTTAACTTGGAAAGCTGTAAGCCTGTAGGGCATTTGCTTTTGTTGTTAACATGTAATACCTTTTGTAATCAAATACTCTGATAAATAGAAGAATGTTGGACTTTTGTATATCAATGCATGTCTATATTGATGGGTTTTATGTTATATTTTGAGGGCGTTACAGCCGCAGCTCGGTCAGACCTGGGTTCACGCTTGATCGCCCGATCTCTTTGATCGTGCAACACAGACCACGGACCGTGTCAGTAGAGGAAACGGCGTGGCACCGTGAGGTCCGCCGCAACCCGCGCTGCCGTAGCTCGACCGTACTAACGGTGTAAATCTCCCCTCTCAAGACTATTTTTTTAGAAAATTATTAATAATATCAAAACAAATAATTTATATAATGTAAGAGAGATGTTACTATGATAGTCTTTACAATTTATAAGTGAGAATAAAAAATGTAAGATTGTCTTACTTGTGTATATAATATATATTCAATATAATTTAATAATTTAAATTACTTTAATATCAAGTATTGACTAATAATTTATGTATGTTTAATATTTATTATATATTTGTATATATAATTCGGGTTTCAAGTTGCTCGGGTTATTTGACATCTTTGTGCAAACTCATCCAAATTTAATTTGGACTTTCGAAATTTTGCCCAAACCCGTACCAAATTCAAAAATATATTGTCCAAGTCCTGAAAAAATTCAGGCTAGGCTCGGGTTGAACCCGTTCAAGTTGCACCTCTAATAATAGGTTATTCTAGAATACATATTGTACGAGCACAAAATAATCTTCTCGTATAATCCTGTTGGTTAAGTTTGCACTCCTCCAAACGTCGTTGCTTTACTCCCTAAAAACACAAACGTGAGCTAGCCGGCAGGTGTGTGCCGTATATCTCTCCAATGCCTAAGTCAGCAAGTAGACAATAGACAAAAGCTCTGTGTATTTGAGAGTCAAAATTGGGATACATGTACATAGGTCCTATTACAAGCTTTTATAGATTCTGTGCGGCACAATCCTAGTAGGACTTTTATTCTCCAATGTAGAGTCCTCCTAGGAATCAGAAAGGTAATGCTCATCTTTCTACACTCCCCTCACTGCTTAACCAAATGAGATGGTGTTACCACGGTAGCATGACAAAATAACCGAGCTAACACTACCGTGCTTAACGGCAGATTTCACCGAGCTTACCTAGCTCGGTTCTACCTTTTTTACAAATCGGCCCTCTACACCTCGGTTCAGAATATTAAGACCAGCCTACTGGCAAACAGCTTTGACCAAACTGAAGGGAAAAAGGACCGGGCTAATGATGCCATCCCTACGACCCATAGCTCGGTTCATTTCCTATTGGGTCACAGCTCGGCCCATGTTAAAACATAAATTACCCTCTCAATTGCCCCTTAATCCCATCTGCAATGCATGACTTTGGATTATTCTTCTCCAGCCGAGCTAAAATGTCCAAGCTGACCGAACTAAAGCAAGTAATACTACCGTGCTCATTCTCTATCGGACTACCGATTTGCCTGGTTTCATAAATGTCTTATCAATTATACTGCACGTCGTTCCACTTTTCAAGTACGTCTGAATCGTTATCTATTCCTTTGGACACGTGGCTTGCTTTCATTGGTCAAATACAACTGTCACAATGATCTTCGTACCTCGAAAATTTTGAACAGTCCCGCCCATTTTTGGTGCTTTATACAAAAACCCTTTTTTTGAACCAAACACTTCACTGTTCATCTTCTCTCTCTTGCCCTCTGAGTCTCCATTTTCACGACCATAGCACCTGCAAAGCTTGTTTTCCAGCTGGCACTGTTTTGATCTCTGTCCTTTCATTTAAAAAATGTAAGTGGCTCAATCCCTTTCTTTTTCCATTTATTCTGTAAGCATGTATAGTATAGAAATATATACATATGTTTTTCGAGACGCCGTCCTGCAGCTTTAGCATAAATGGGTAATGAATCACTAAATCCCCAAAAACCACATTCCCAGACCTTAATTACACTTTAGCTGGATATCTTAATCAATCTGTTTATGCGATCTCTTCGATCCAAAATAACACCACGACCTGGCTAGGAACCTGTTTGTAATAGGTGCACACACATCCGAACTAGAAAACCTCACCTAATAGCTGAACTAAAACTTTAAGCCACCCCTTGTGTTAAGACCGATCTAAGAACCTTCCTGTTCAATAACCGAGCTAGAAACTTATGCTACAACTGGACTAAGAATGGGTTGAACCCCATTTAGCCGAACTAGGATTATATTTATTTTGCCTTTTTGCTTAGCTCGGCTCAGTGATCTGGGCATAACACTTTTTATCTCCATTTTGCAGACTTGACTAGGTTGGCCAGGCACACCTTTGCACTATTGCTCAACTGAGACGTCCAACATCATCTCAACATCGAGCTAGGCTACCATACTAATTTGTACACAATTTAAGTTATATGGGTAAATATCGATTCCTGGTGGACTCACCTGGGGCTATTGCCGAATTTCGTAAGGACTACAATATCCCTGATGACGTCCATCTATCTTTAGCCGAACTAGACACCATGCCCTGGGAAAAACCGGGCTTCGTTCCTTTTACCGTAATATCAATCATCGAGGCCGATCTCCGATTCCCTGTACAACCACTGATTTGCGAGTTGCTCAGGCAGACGAGATTGTGCCCAACTCAACTCAGCACCAATACTTACAGAATAATAAATGGCATCGTCGAGCTAAACCGTCAGCTCGGTCTCAACCTCGGATTGGCCGAGCTATTCCATCAATACTCGCTCGGGCAAAATGATGACGGTTGGGTATATTATTTAAGAGTAAGAAGAGGCCGAGAGAAAATAATTAAAAATACACCGGACAAAGACTTAAATGACAACGATTTTTTCTGGGTTTCGGGCAATTTTGAAGACCAAGAAGCCTAGATACCGGGATATAACATAAATTGGAATAAGGGGATTGCTGGTAAGAATACCTCGGTCCAATTTTTTTTTTGTTTCGCTGCTCCATGTTGTAATTCCACATCGTGCTGACATAGTATTTTATCTTTTTTTTTGTGCAGACTTAAACCAACTCAAATCACAGTACCCATACGCAAACCAAGACGCCCTTCGCACCACGCTACGATACCGTCATCGTGGTTGGGCCGAGTTGCTAAACTTTGAACCGACCTATCGATATAGCGGAAGGAGGAAGACCAGGGTGACAGACTTTCTCCTTGAGCCATCACCTGAACTAGATCCCACACTTTCTCAGATCAAATTGATCCCGCTAACAGAAAAACAAGAAATAGCAAAGAAGAGGGCCGTGCGAGCCCTTATCACTGAGCAGACCACTGGTGAAGCGCAAGCTGGGCTAGAGCCATCTGGGCAACCCCGTGAAACCATGGTGGCCCTTCCAACTGCGAGGGCCTCCTTATCTCGGCCAAGCAAGCGTGCACGAACCACTTGAACTGAGCCGCAATGCCTGGTTGATGAGGACACTGTGCTTCATGATACCACGATGCCGAGCCCTGAGCCCGTGCATTCCGACCGTGCTAGCCCTTCAGAATGGGCGCCAAAAATTACTTACAGGAACCGAGCTATAACTGCCACGGACTCAGTGGTTGCTGACAAGGATCACACGCTTGCCTTCAACCTTGCAAAAAGCGTGTGCCTACCATCTGATATGGAGCATCATGAACATTTAACCGAGCTCAAAGCCATCCACTCGGCAACTAAGTCTATGGTGCTGGTAAGTGTTCCTTCTTTGTTTTCCATTTTACATAGTTCTGTTTGCTCGGTTTTAGTCATAACCGCTACTTCTCCTTCTGCAGGCCATGTAGAAGAGCCATATCGCTCATAAGCGCGTGCTGGAGCTTCGCAAGACAGCGCGGATGGCTGTGGCAGACGCTAGTGCTAAGGCGGTCGAGCTGAACGAAGCCAAACAAAAACTGACCGAGCTTGAAATTGAAAACGCACGACTCGCTGAGCTAGTCAACTCAGCGGAAAGGAACAAGCAGAAGGCTTTGGCTGAAAGAAAAGACCGCTATCTGCGTGAGCTTGCCAAGCTTGAAAAGAAAAAAGATACTGAGATCACCGAGCTAAACAAGAAAATAGAGGATGCTGAAGATAGGGGCTATAAGGAAGGGGAGGCCACCTACATCCTGCAACGTGAAGCTGTGAAGGATATATTTTTCAAATGCGGATAGAAGGCAGTTGTAGCAAAGCTCGGTTACGGTCAAGAAACCGAGGTCTTCCAGACCCCTCCTCCCTACTTTATTCCAAGTTACATGGCGGACTACGCCAATGCCATTCAACAAAAGTTGCTTCAAGAGGGGGAGGAGGAGGAAGGATCCCCAGAGCAAAACAACACCCCACCTGTTACCAGTGATTACGGTCTCGAAACTGCTCAGTCAACTCGGGTGGAGCCACCGGTGCCAAACATGGTTGATGATGCCCCTGTGACCGACCTGCCTGCTGGAACCGGCGTACCGAGTGGGAAAGCTCAGGTTGACCTTGATGCAGATTTGGACGATCTATTTGCTTGATCTTATTTTTCTTATTTTGATGTTTACTTTTGAAAGGATTTGTAACCGGGCTTAAGCCCCTCCCTTTGTAATGAACACTTTGAAATGGAATGAAATATATTTTTTCTTTAACTGTTTGTACGGTTATTTACAATCCTTTTGCACCATACTAAGCCAGACTAATTTAGCTAGGCTTTACCTAATCCTGCCAACCTTCTTCAACCTTAGATCCTTATCTCGACTGAAGAAGAGAAATAAATGTGGGTCAAACGTGCTAACTTTCAGCCTAGATGCTTATCTCGGCTGAAGAAGAGAGCTAAATGTTGGTCATACCTACCAACCTTCAGTCTAGATCCGTATCTCAGCTGAAGAAGAGCTAAATGTTGGTTATTCCTGCCAACTTTCTTCAGCCTAGATCCTTATCTTGGCTGAAGAGAGCTAAATGTTGGTTATTCCTGCCAATCTTCTTCAGCCTAGATCCTTATCTTGGCTGAAGAGAGCTAAATATTGGTTATTCCTGTCAACCTTCAGCCTAGATTCTTATATCGGCTGAAGAAGATAGCTAAATGTTGGTCATACCTGCCAACCTTCTTTAGCCTAGATCCTTATCTCGATTGAAGAAGAGCTAAATGTTGGTTATTCTTGCCAACCTTCTTCAGCCTAGATTCTTATCTCTCCTGAAGAGAGCTAAATGTTGGTTATTCATGCCAACTATCTTCAGCCTAGATCCTTATCTCGGCTGAAGAGAGCTAAATGTTGGTTATTCTTGCCAACTTTCTTCAACCTAGATCCTTATCTCGACTGAATAAAAAAACTGAATGTTTGGCCATTCTTGCCAAACTTCTTGATTGCCCCCTGCTGGCAATGACTAAGAATAACTTTTACAGTAGAAATAATTATGCTGAAAAAACTACTTGTTTTTTTTGAAAAAGAAAAATTACAAGAATTTTAAGGAAAAGCTAAAAATAAAACAATTTGAGATTGGCAGTGTTCCATGGTCGGGGAATAGCCTTGCTGTCTCCATCTTCCAAGTGATATGTCCCTTTTCCTGCTAAACCGACCATTTTGTATGGTCCTTCCCAATTAGGTCCTAACTTGCCATCTCCAGGTACCAAAGTGTTTCCCATTACTTTGCGCAGTACCCAATCTCCAATCTTTAATTGCCTCGGATGTACTATTTTGTTATATTTTCTGGATAACTCCTGCTGGTATGAGGCAATGTGGACTAGAGCTCTTTTCCTTCTCTCTTCTGCAAGGTCGAGTTCCAAGGTTATGGCTTCTTCATTCAAGTTTGGGTCAAAATTTTCACTTCTAATAGTGGGGAGGCCTACTTCCAGTGGGATTATTGCCTCCATGCCATAAGCCAAGGAAAAAGGCGTTTCTCCAGTTGACAACCGAGGTGTGGTACAGTAAGGCCATAAAACATGAGGAAGCTCCTCAGCCCACCTACCTTTTGCTCTCTCCAACCTTTTCTTCAAACCATCTAAGATGACTTTGTTTGATACTTCTGCCTAGCCATTTGCTTGAGGGTATGTTGGTGTAGAGTTGTAGAATTCTATCTTGTATTTCTCGCAAAAGCCCCTGAAGATTTTGCCATTGAACTGAGTGCCATTGTCAGATATTAGAGCCTTGGGTATGCCGAATCGAGTTATGATATTCTCCCAGATGAACTACTTAACATCTTTTTTCTTTATTGATGCGAGTGCTTCAGCCTCCACCCACTTTGTGAAGTAGTCTGTTGCTGTGAGAAAGAACTTTCTGTTGCCGGGTGCTGTTGGAAGTGGTCCCATTATGTCCAGGCCCCACATTGCGAAATGCCATGGGCTAGTTAATGGTAGAAGCTCTCTGGCTGGTTGATGTATTTGGTGTGCGAATTTCTGACATTTCTCACATCTCTTGACATATTTCTCTGAATCTGCTTGCATGTATGGCCACCAATATCCTTGTGAAATTGCTCTATAAGCCAATGATCTTCTCCCTTGGTGGCTTCCGCATACGCCTTCATGTATCTCGAACAAAAATGCCTTGAACTTGCGAGGATGGACACATTTCAAGTAAAGTCCTGTGAAGGATTTTTTGTATAACGCCAATGATGGAGAGAGCCAAAATCATTGTGATTTTGCTCTAATTTTGTTGGCCTCTTTCTTTTCTTCAGGCAAGATGCCATCTTTTAAAAATACTATGATGGGGTCCATTCAAAAAGGGCCCAGTTCCGCACAACATACCTCGGCTATTTCGGGTTCTTCAATGCTTGGTCTGGGTAGGAAGTCGATCAGTAATGGGTGTGGGATAGATGTATCTGCCATTGAAGCAAAACCTGCCAGCTCGTCTGCTCTACTATTTTCTTCTCGGCCGATTTGCTCTATCCGGACTACTTCAAACTTCATGATCTCCTTTCTGACTAACTCTTGGTATTTACCCATCATTTCATCTTTTGCCTCGTAGTCGCCTGAAATCTAGTTTACTACTAGCTGGGAGTCACTATAAACCATTAGCTCGGTGGCCTTCATGAAAAGTGATGATTTTAAGCCTGCTAACAGTGCTTCATACTCTGCCTCATTATTGGATGCTGGGAAGCCAAGATTAATTGCTTGTTCAATTGTTAGGCCATCTGGTGAGATAGGGACTACACCAAGTCCTGCACCGTGTTTATTGGATGCTTGTGACAACCCTCACCTCTGATTAGTACTAATCTATGATTAAGCATGATAAGTAATTGATCGGACTGAAATTCTAAACTGATTACATGAGTATGTTGCTTTAATTGCATTTTTATTTGTTTGCCATTAAATGATCCGTTCGTGTTTTAAGTTTTGAACTATAAATTGAAGGCCTTATCGGCGGCCGAATCAGAAATTGATTAGTGTTATGTGTTAATTAGAATTTATGTGATTTTATGGTAGATTTAATTGGAATTTGATTCGGAATGATTAAATTAGATTAAATGATGTTAAATTACAATAGTTTGAGTTTATTACCTTCTTGCCATTGTAGTGGGCCACTTTGTTAAACATTGTTTAGAGCTTAGTTTCATATCATTTGTTCATCTTTTGAAGACCAAACCGTATGAGAGAGGGAGAGTAGGAGAACAAGGTTGAATTCAACAAGTTTTGCTTGAAATTAGAGGAATTGAAGGGAATTTGCAAAATTGAGTTAGCATATCTTGAATTCAAGGCATAAGGTAGAGAATTCATCTTCTTAATTGTGAATTTAATTTGTTCTTGCATGATTCGTGGGAAAATTAGTGATCTAAGTCAAGAATTGGTTTGAAGTGTTGAATTAAGAGTCTATTCATGCATGCATGTACATATTCTTGGATTTTGAGATTGTTCTTCATGAATTTCCACATGCATGTCCACATTTTGGTTGTAGTCCATGAATTCACCATAGTTTTGAGCTCAATCTTGCATTTGGTTATGTTTTGGAGCATTGGAATTCATTAGAACACTTGTATGTAATGTTCTTGCATTGTTCTTCAAGTTTCTTTGAAATTGGTGCTCAATTGGCTTACCTTTGGGCTTTATTTTACAAAATTGATCTTCAAAATATGTTGTAGTATGATTTTTCAAGTGTTTTCCATAAAATGGGCCCAAAAGGTTGAGTTTTGAAGTGTTGAATGTTTGGTTTGAGCTTGGGAGGCAAATCTGGAAATTCCAGATTTTGGCTTCCATGCTCGAGTGAAGGATTCCACGCTTGAGAGACCATCTTTTGTTCAGAGCTCCGCTCGAGCGTAGATTGTAAGCTCTCAGATGTTTGGTGCACGCAGACGCACGCTCGAGCGACGAGACCTACGCTCGAGCGAAGAGCTGTGTCTCACGCTCGAGCGAGCATCGAGCGAGCGTCGAGTGGGGATTTTTAACATCCAGCACTTTTGCATTTTTACAGACCGCTCGAGCAAGGAAGTCGACGCTCGAGCGACCCCTCTGTTTTGGCACGCTCACTCGAGCGAAGAAAGCCACGCTCGAGCGAGACCCCTGTTTCAGCAAAAATTTGAAAAGTGTTTTAAAGTGCATTTTTGCATCCTCATTCCATCATAGGCATTTCTAGGCCTAGTTTAAGGCATCTTAATGAGGGTAATGTCATAGAACCATACCAAGTCAAGTTAAGGGGCTAAGTTATTAATCCCGAGTGTGTGTTCGTTCTGTAACTGTAGGGTTGGCATCCGAGGACGCTCGTTAGCTTGTTTGTAGCCCAGTGCTCTGTGAGTAACAATGTTGTAAAGATATGTTCAATTATGATTATTTTCTGAATGATCAGCTGTTCTGCTTACTGAACGTTATTGTTTAATGAATGAATGTTTGTCTTATTTGTAAACTGTATTCGTGGCATCTATAGCAATTTACTGTTACTGTGCTGTTACTGCTACTGTCACGGAGATCTCTGTCGGTTCCCATGTTTGGAACTACTACTGTTTACTGTTATGATGGCCATCAACTGACTGTTCGGTCTGTTAAGACCTACTGTACTGTTTTGCTATGGGATGTACCACATGTGACTACTATGGTCCTAAATGACTGATTTACTGATGCAATTGGCTGTTTAATTACTGAAAGGATATTCATTCTTAACCTCTTTACATTGCGGTTATTCACTGGGCTTTAGCTCACTGTTTATATTTATATGTAGGTGTCCAGGCACCAGACCGTTGCTAGAAGCATCAAGTTAAGCTCCTGTTTTGTCAAGCCAACCACTATGCCTCACCTCGAGGTTCCAAGCCCATCAAGCTAAGGCTGTTTTGGGGTGTCTCAGTTTCACCATCCTGTCTCTGTTTTGTAATAAATGTTTAGGACTTGACTGTATAGTTTTAGTTAGGGATTTGGTCCCTGACAAGGATGTTTATGTAAATGTTGCATGTACATATGTTTTGGTTATCAATGTGGCATGTTTATAAAAAGTCCTTTTGCATTCAAAATGTCACAGCTTATTGGACATCTTTTATTTACTGTTTTGGCTTCCGCCAGCCCCTTTATTCTGTATTACTGTCTTTACTGTTAAGCAGACCTTCGGTAATCACGGATTACTGGCCGGTTACGATGCTAAACCCATAAGGGCGGGTTTGGGTCGTGACAATGCTCCATCCACGAAGAGTTTTCACATCTCTCCGACGAATAGCTTCTAGCAAGTAGAGGGATCGGATGATGTCTTGGGATCATAAGTGTTGCCAATGTTTTCTTCTAAGTCCATGCCTGCTATTGGGGTTTGATCTTCACTATCTGACTGCTCCAAGTCTTTTCTTTTTGATGAGTCTTTACTGGGAACAACATGGTTTGCCCTTTCCTTCCTATCCTCAATCCTGTGTGGCTTGCAATGTGGCTGGGTATCCTGCATTAGGGGTTACGCAGTTCCCGCGGCACTTTCCCCCTTTACTTTGGTTGCGTCGGTCAAATCGACTGGGCAGATGTGATGACTTCCTAGTGTGAATTCAGCCACAAAGTTTGCTAAAGCTTGGGCTTTTATTGCTGTTCTGGGTTGAAACTTGATATCAAACTGCCCCAACTCCACCGCCCATTTCAAGATTCGTCTAGAAAAATCCACCATCTCAAACAAGGCATTTAATAGAAAAGCCGTTAGGACGATCACGGTGTGGGCATGGAAATAGTGTGACAACTTTCTTGAGGCCATCATCAAAGCTAATGCCAGTTTTTCCAATGGTAGGTACCTTGTTTCAGCGCCCAGCAAGGTTTTGCTAACATATAAGATAGGCAGGTGTTGGATTCCTTCCGCTCTGACTAACACTGCGCTGACTGCATGCTGTGAAACCGCTAAGTACAAAAAGAGCTCTTCTCCTGGCTCTGGGGTTACTAACAATGGAGGAGAGGTCATATAGTCTTTCAAGCTCTCTAGGGCGTGGTCGCATTCCTCATCCCACTCAAATTTGGCCTTCAATGCTTGGAAGAATAGTCGATATCTGTTTGACGACCGACTTATGAACCGGTTGAGTGCGGCTGCTAGGCCAGTGAGACGCTATACCTCTTTGACTGTGTTGGGCCTCTTAAGATCCTGGATTGCTTTGATTTGAAAGGGATCAGCTTCTATGCCTCGGTTGGTTACCAGAAAACTTAGGAATTTGCCTGATCCTATGCCGAATGCACACTTAAATGCGTTTAGACGTAACTTGTGAGACTTCAAAATTTGGAACATTTCATCTAGGTCCCTGAGATGGTCCTTTTCATCCTTGCTTTTGACCACCATATCATCTATGTAAGCCTCCATTGTTCTGTCTAGCAATGGTTCAAACATTTTGGTGACCATCCGTTGGAATGTAGCCCCTGCGTTCTTTAGGCCAAAGGGCATGACCTTGTAACAGTACAATCCTCTAGGCGTTGTAAATGATGTGACCTCCTGGTCTGGTTCATACATAGCGATCTGATGGTAACCTCTATACGCATCAAGGAAGCTAAGTCGGTTATGTCCTGCCGTCAGGTCCACTAATTGGTCTATCTGTGGTAGGGGACTGTTTTATAGTCCATGCAAACGCGCCATTTTCTGTTCTTTTTTGGCACTACTACAATATTGGAGATCCACCAGGGATAATGCACTTCTCTGATGGCTCCTGCCTCCAGCAAGTTTCTCACTTCCTCTGCCACTATCTCCGCGTGGTGGAGTGCCGATCTGCGAGTGCGTTGTATGAGTGGTCTGGCAGTTGGGTGGACATTAAGTTGGTGGCAGATGAACTTAGGGTCAATGCCAGGCATGTCATACGGTGTCCAGGGGAACACTTCGATGTTAGAGGTTAAAAACTCCATGACCACTATTATCTCAGTGCTGGACAGAGACGAGCCGAGCAGAAAGAACTTTTATGGGTTCTTTTTATCTATCCTTACCTCTACCAAGTCTTCCACTGCCTTCTATTCAGCTACTTTGCCGACATCTGCAAACAGTTCATTGCTTTCTGGCTCTTCCACCATCTGTATATACCCTTTTGCAGCCTGACTGCCATTTACTGTGACGAAACACTATTTCGACATGATTTGATCTCCTAAGACTTCTTCAATCACGTCGGTTTCGTTAGGGAATTGTAATGCTTGATGGTAGGTTGACGCCATTGAGCGCATGGTATGCAGCCATGTCCTTCCCAAGATTGTGTTGTAAGTGGAAGGAACCTTCAATACCCAGAATTCCACCTGTTTTGTCATGGTTCCTGCCTTGACTGAGAGGATTATCTTGCCTATTGGCCACTCTGGCATTGAGTTGAAACGGACAAGGAGAGATGTCGCAGGTGCCAAGTTTGTCCTCTAATTTCAGCTGTTTGAAGGTCTCGTAGTACATTATCTCGCATGAGCTTCCTTAGTCAATTAGAATCCGCTTGATGTCGAAATTCTTGACGCGCAAAGTCACCACCATTGTGTCATTGTGAGGGCAATGTAGCCTTGCTAGATCCTTGTCTGAGAAGGATATGACGTTCGTAGCCTCTATTCTACTCTTTTTGATGGTAGGTTGTGCACTTAATACCTCTCTCAAGTGCTCAGCCTTTTTGATCATCCCCTTGAGTTCACATACGCGCTCAGGTTCGACGATTCCATGTATAACGTTGATTATGCCTTGGGGTAGACCATCGGCCGGCATCCCGTTTGGTCTGTTGAGGTCCTGGGGGGCTGGCTGTGTACCCCATTCTATATACTGGTCCAAGTGTCCAGCAGCCACTAACTCTTCCAGATGTTGCCTTAATGGTGTGCAATTCTCAGTGCGGTGCCCCTTCTCATTATGGAAGGTGCAATGAGACCTCTCATCATAGCCTCTTTGTGCTTCTCCCAACTTGGTTAGCCGCCGAATGAAAGGTTCATCACGTATCTCGCTGAGAATCCGGTAGATAGGTTTATTGAATACGGTGGTGATGGCAGTGCGGATTCTTAATTTCCTTTTTTCTGGGTCCTCTCTGTTGGCTCGCCTGCCTCGTCCATTCTTGCTTGGTTGTTCCACAGTGTTGACTTTCGCTATAGTCTTTTTATCTGGCATTGCTGTTGTGCCAGATTTTGCTTTAGCACGGGCGCTATCTTCTTCTACTCAGATATGTTGATGCACTCTTTCCATTAGGGCCTCCATCGTGAGGGGTGGCATCATTGTCATTGAGTGCCTCAGTTTGTTACCGACTGGTAAACCTCGTTTGTATTGTGCGATGACGAGATTTGTAGGGCAATCCCCAATCTGGTTGAAGGTCTCCCAATAGTGACTGTTGTAAGACCTCAAGGTCTTCTTTTCGCCCATGTCAATGGAGAGTAGCTGGTCAATCTCCACTGGTGTCTTGGTATTCGTTCTGAATCTAATCACGAACGCTTCTGCCAACTATGCCTATGAGGCTATGCTGCCTTCGGGCAGTCTTTCGAACCAGGTTAGACCTAAGTCGCCAAGGCTAGATGGAAACATGATACACATTAGGGCCTCGTTTCGCCAATATACTGCCATAACCTGGCGAAAGTGGCTTAAGGGCATGTAGGGGTCTGCCTTCCCTTCATAAGTGGTGAATTTAAGCTGGTGGAAGCCTGAGGGTTGTGGTGCGTTCTCAATTGCCGGAATGAACGGCGAGCATTGTAACCTTGCTAGTACTTTATCTGCTGGTTCGAAAGTAAGACGCGGCATTGGCATATCCTTACCTCGGCACTCCCATGTGTCCTAGGGGCCAATCGCTGCAGGGCTGAAACTCTGTGTGGGTCGCAAGCCCTGGTGTCCTCCTTCCATCGGGCCCACTTCTCAAGCATTGTTCGCAAGTCCACTGATCTAGGTAATTTCGTGTGCCTAGATGTCGTTTGGTGCGTGTGCGAGGGCCGATAACTGCTTCCCTCTGTATATGACCTTTCAGTCCCCGTTCTCTCAGACCTGGAGTAACGAGTCCTAGAAGTCCTTGATTGAGTGTCGCTTGTTCTAAGGCTCCTACTTTCTACTTGTGATGGTGTGACATGTCTGTCACGATCTTCCGAATGGTGAGGGGACGTGTGGCCTTTGCACACATCTTCTGTCATCACCCCTTTTTCCTTGATCTGGCGCTTTATTGTCTCCATGTTTGCCGCTATCCTCCTTATTAACTCGTCTTGCTCTCTCACGCGATGCTCTAGAACTTGAGGATCCAACCTCCGCCTCTGCCTTTCGGGACTTTGAGAGCGACGGGGACTAGTGCCCTATCTCTCCCGTGTGTCCCTCCGGGAGTTCCGTCGCTGGGGTTCTAATTCTGCCATGGGTGGGATAGAAGGTAAACCTTCGTGCCTCCCACTCCCCTCCGGGGTTTGCCCATCAATAGCAGATTGCAGCAAGTCTTCATTGTGCGCCATTGATTTCAACTCGGGAGGAAAACTTGATCATAAGGTTTTGTTCTTTGTGCAATTCCCACAGACGGCATCAATTGTACGAGCACGGAATAATCTTATCGTATAATCCTGTTGGTCAAGTTTGCACTCCTCCAAACGTCGTCGCTTTACTCCCTGAAAATACAATCGTGAGCTAATCGGCGGGTGTGTGGCCGATACCTCTCCAATGCTTAAGTCAGTAAATAGACAATAGACAAAAGCTCTGTGTATTTGAGAGTCAAAATTGGGATACCTGTACATAGGTCCTGTTACGAGCTTTTATAGATTATGTGTGGCACAATCCTAGTAAGACTCTTATTCTCTAATGTAGAGTCCTCCTAGGAATCAGAAAGGTAATGCTCATCTTTCTACACCCCCCTCACTACTTAACCAAATGAGATGGTATTACCACGGTAGCATGACAAAATAACCGAGCTAACACTACTGTGCTTAACGGCAGATTTCACCGAGCTTACCTAGCTCGATTTTACCTCTCTTACAACCCGGCTCTCTGCACCTTGGTTCAGAACATTAAGACCAGCCTACTGGCAAACAGCTTTGACCAAACTAAAGGGAAAAAGGACCGGGCTAATCAGGCCATCCCCACGGCCCATAGCTCGGTCCATTTCCTATTGGGCCACAGCTCAGCCCATGTTAAAACATAAATTACCCTCTCACACATCATTTTATGTGTACCATACATAAGTTATAACATTTGTGGTGTTTCCTCTTGGATAGCCTCAGATCTCCAACTATTAAACACATCTTTAGGGAAGCAAATAAAAGTGTGGATGCTCTAGTAAACTATGGAATGCTCATGGTGAATGGTGATTTTCATGTTTTCTCCTCCCCTCCAACCACGTATATTTCTTGGACTGTAATGAATTATGCAATGGGGATGTTATACCCTAGATCTATGTACAAGTTTATTTATGAGTTTGGCTTACCTCAAATTATCACCTTAATTTGAGAGAGAATTTGGACTTGATAGGACCATTTTGGAATCGATTTTGATGATCCGAATTGTTCACTTTTTAGGACTTGTTGAGTATAATATTTATACAAAAAATAAGATAATTGGATATCGGCAGTTATATATTTGAATCATATTTGTTTTAAAAAAATAGACGACAAATATAATTTCAAGAATAGCTATCTATTTTTTGTAATATATATTTGATTCAAACATATAACTACTATGTCTGATCATCTTAATTTTTGGTATGAATATTCTACTCAACGAGTCTTAAAAAATGAACTGTTCGAATTATTAAAACGGGACATATGATAGGCTCCACGGATTTCTCAAGTTCTTTCATGTTGAGATCTCAGTATAAGAGAAACTCAATGCTTTATTTATCTATGAAGTCTTCATTTACCACAAAAATAGAAATAAATAAATTGTGGTGTTAATTACCACAAATGTTATAACTAATTGTTTTTCAATTACAAGTAAAAAAAAAAAAGTGAGTCATAAATAAACAGCCATATATGGTATAACTAAAATGGTAATCGCACATTTAATGGTTATCAACAAAAATATCTCTAATATTAAAATTACAAAACTAACCCTCCCATTAACGCCGTTAGTCACAGGAGAGGTCAGTGTAATTTCAAAAAAATAAAAAGAAGCCGGTGTAATTGTCAAGAACCTCAAAAGAGATGACTGTAATTTACCCCCTTTTTTTATTTTTTTTTTCATTTCAATCCTCTACTCAAACTTAAATTAGAGAAATTATAATTCAATCCACTTCTCAAAAAATAATTATAAATTCATAAAAAAAATTATGATTTTAATTATTAATATTTATAAAATATATCACTAATTTATTTTATTTTTTTTTACATACCACTTATATGATATTTCTCCCATAAAATGTTGTTGTGGGACCCATTGGCAATGCCAAAAAACATGTTGCACGCTCGAAGAAAAGATTGTCTTTCACTGTAAATTGCATGAGGTTTTGCCTCGAAAATATTTAAAGCTTTTTATTTTTATTTTTGCTATAGGAAAAGCCTTCTATTTTTTTAGAAAATTATAAAAATATAAAAAGATGACAAAATAATTACATTTTATTGGGATGTTTTCCCCCATCAAAAAAAAAAAAAAAAAGAAGGAATATTTCTAAAATTACAAAACTAGCCGGACAAAAAAAAAAAAAAAAAAAAAAACTACAAGAAAATTTGTACTTTAAAAACAATTTTGTCTTTTGCACCTTCTTTTGCTTCAATCCTCTCTTCTCTCGGGAGCTGCTATTTACACACACACAACCCCCTCTCCACACACACTTAATGAAGGAGGTGTGTGGAGAGTGTAGAGAGGGGGGATGTGTAGAAAGTGGATGTGGGGTGTGTAAATAGAAGCTCCCCTTCTCTCCCCTTTCGCCTTTCTCTTTCCTGCCCTTGTCCTTTATTATAATATTTTGGCATCTTCCACCACTGGTCACCCTTGTCCTTTTTTGCCACGCCTATTCCTCTTTTGACCCTTCCTAATTATTTTTTGCCACCCTTTCTCACCCTCATCCACCACTCTGAGTCTGTCCTCTACCCTCCTCCGAAATTGCAGAAAAGAAAATGAGGAGAGGAGCAAGGATCCTCTAGAGTTTTTTTTTCTTAAAATTTCCTAGAGTGGTGCATTGTGTGGTTGAGATTTAATGACAAGTCACATCAACTTTTCAGCATTAAATCTCAACCACACAATACACCACTTTAGGAAACTTTAAGAAAAAAACACTCTAGAGGATCCTTGGTGTGAGGGGAGACAAGAATAGAGAGAAGGTGCAAAGGGTAAAGCTGTCCATTTCTTTTTCATGTGTTTGTAAGTACTTTTTTAGAGTAAATTGGTGAAAAATTCACTCTAGCAATTGTCTAAGTCATTAGGTATAGTAATTTTTTTTTTTTTTTTTTTGTTAGTGAGAGGTCCTCAATTTCTAAAATAATTTGGTGAGAAGTATTAGAGGATATTTTGTTTCTAATTTTACCCCTTAATTTATCTGTTAAATTTTTTTTTTTATCTATTGACTTTTCGTTGACCATCTGTGCAAATATATATATCTGTCTATTTAAATTTATATCTACTTGTTCAAATTTTTTTCTATATGCTTAAATTTATATCTATCTGTTCAATTTTTTTTTTCTATTTATTCAAATTTTTTCCACTTATCTGTTTAAAATTTTATTATCTGTTGAAATTTACCACCCGATCTCCTAAATTTTCACCTATCTGTTCAATTTTTTCTGTCCAAATTTTATCTGTATAAACTTTTTATTATATGTTAAAATAGTAATTTTAACAGATAGGTGTAAATATAAATAACAATTTTTATCTATTTCAACATATACATTCTGTTGAAATAGATCTAATCTTTCTCACTCTCTCCATAAGAAGAAAGTAGAAGGAAATTAAACCATATTTTTTTTCATCTGATTTTTCTTACTTTATCCAAAGAAAGAAAAAGAAAGTAGAAGGAAATTAAAAAAGAAAAAAGAAAAAAAAAAACTTATCTATTGCAAAGTGTCATCATCAAGAAAAAAAACAAAAAAAAAAAAAAACTCTCTATTGCAAAGGTTCTCATCATCAACATCAACAATAACAACAGCAACTACTACAAAACTCAAATCTAGATAGAGAGAGAAACATCAAACAAACATGTATATCAATATCTATATATATCAATGATGTTGATGAATATATCTAGATCCGTAGCTCCGCCGTGGTGACGGTAGAAGACTCGCCCGTTCTCGATCTAGCCTGTGGGGGACTGGAGAGTCTAGTGAGGTGGCGACTCGATTGCGCTACACATGGTGGTGATCTGTTGCGGCGTTATGGCGGCGAGAGGAAGAGATAGAGAAATGAGAGGTGGAGGTGGGTAAAGCTGTGGAGATTGCCAATGGAGTCGTAGCGGAGCTCGTCGGTCGTGTTAGAGGAGGTGACGCGACAGTCACAGTGGCATCAAAGGAGGTGACGAAGGAGGAGGCGATATGAATGGCAATTTGAACCCGGTTCGACGGAGACCCGGACCGCCCCACCTCGATAAGTCGGGTTTTCACCAAAAATTACCCTCCATAAGGCTGAGGCTGATATTGAAAAATGGATCCCTGATGGTTTTCGAGCGGAGGACAGTGATAGGTTCCCCCCGCCCCCATTCCCACCCCTGCACCCGCCTCGAATCATCCCCGTATATATATATATATATGTATATGTTTAGGATTTTTCTATTCACTCACTTCTCTTCTCTTCTCTTCTCTTAGAATATGTGTGGTCGTATGTATCAATTTGGATTTTCTTTCCCTTTCTCGCCTAGTTCTCTGTTTTTCTTATTCTAATTTCAATTTTTTATGATTATTTTTCTTCATACATATATATATACACTTTTCCTAAGTATGTATATATTCTTCTTCTAGAAAACTAGGAAATAAAATTTAGGTCTGTATCTGTATATATAAATATGTAAATTTGGTGTCAGAAAGATTGAAAACACTGGTTCTTGCAGCATGGTTTCTGAGTTTTGTTCTCTTATGGAGAATGTTGGAGATATGTCTTTACATGCAAGTTGATTGATTTTTTCTCATTGGGTTCAAAGTTCTTCAATTTCTGGTGAGTGCTTTAATTTCTAGGTTTACACATTGTGATCCGCACACTTTCTTTGATTTGATCTGGGTTTATTTTGATTTCTCTCTTGTTTTTTGATTTCGAGTTGTTTTTCAAATTTTCTATTGCTACTGTTACGACTGGGCGCGGGTCGGTTGCGACCACGGAACCTCCAATCCGCCATCCGTCCACCAGATTGGCGGATTAGAAAAAATCAATCCGCATCCATCCGCCAAACCAGTGGATGTGGATTGAGCGGATTGACGGATGGATGCGAATTGGTTTCGTGGTTTAAAATTTTATAAATTTTCAATATAATTCAACTTGTGCACTTCCTCAAAAAAAAAAAAGACTATTACAGTCAACGACTTTAAAAAGTATTATAATCATTGCATGTTTCATCCAAGGAAAGAAGTTTGGAACTTTAGAATATTACAATCATTGCATGCCTCATTCATATATTACAATCATAGCATGCCTTATCTACATAAAGTATTATAATATGTGGTTCTTAAAATATAAAAACAATTCAAACCACCAAAACTATGAATAGAACAGTAGTAGAGATTGTATGCCTATGTATTGTTACATCTATATCTGTTTTTGAAAATAAAAACTAACTAGCACATATCATCTTTTTTATTTATTATTTTGAGAATTAGATTTAAAAATCAAAAAATGTAAATAAATAACACATTTATTTTTTTCAATTCAAAAAATATATTAAAGTTGAAAACTGTTTTTCAACAGAATATATTCAATAGAATATTTAAACTCTTTTTCAATTGAAAACATAAACAGAATATCTAAACAAATTGAAAACACAAAGTCTTACAAATTATTAGGAGGTGCTCGCGGTTTGGCGATTCGGTTGTGGCCAAATGAATTTCAAATCCGCCAGCCGTAAAAAACTAGGCGGATTGAAAAAAATCAATCGGCAATCGTTCGCTCGTCATCACGCATCAGTTCAAAATGTAGTGGATCGGTTCAGAGTTCGGTCGGTTTAGGCAAATCGGTATATCGACTGCTCACCCCTAGGTTTTTTTTTTTTTTTTTGAGCTAGGGAATGTTTGAGGTCGGGGAAACCCGATCCCCATTGGGGGCCAGTGATAGGTTTTCCTTCAGGGATCGTGGCCGAGGACGGGAGAATTTTCGCCATCGGGGATTGGGGATAGGAAGTATGATCCCCAACCTCGTCCCGACCCGTTGCTATCCCTAGGAGGCGACCAAAGAGAAGGCGAACAGAGAGAGAGAGAGAGAGAGAGAGGAGAGGACCGGTTTTATTTTTTGATAGTGTATATCATATGTATATATATATAGTATTTTGGTCATTTAGGCCTTGTTTGGGATCTACTATATAATCCATCTTTTTATCTTTTTATCTTTTTTCCATCACATCACCTCTCTACTTTTCCGCACATCTTTTCGTAAAAAGACAAAAAGTACACTTTTTTAGGACACCCCAAACCAACCCTTAATCTGAATTTATCCTTATGAACCAGCTAATTCAGCACTTACACTTCTCACCATACAAAATTCAAAATTAAACTTTTGGTATTAGCGCCCTATTTTTGATCTTCCCACTTGTATTGTTTTTATATAAATCCCAGTGAAATGAAATCATTTAACCAAAATTTTGCTTCTTTTTTTTTTTTTTTTTTTTTTGTACTTTTTTTTTTATTTTAATATATGTGGTTGATTATGTGTCCTACATGTACTTTTGAAGAAAATTCCATGGTGAGTTGGAGAAAGGTTGCAAAAATAACAATGATAGAGACCACTAATTTTGGAACTCTAAAAAGACCACTAATGACATGGCACTCAATAAAAAAAGAAAAAAAATACAACACCAAGACCAAAACATCAAATCATTCATGATGGGGCCTACTGCCACATCATTAATGATAGCACTAATTAGTGCTCCCACTCATTTTCCTTGCAAAAATTATCCAAAAGACTGGACTTGAAGGTTGTTGACATGGTCATAATGTGTTGTGGACCAAACTCGTTCAAAAGCTGCCATAGGCTCAATTTCAGAGGCTCCATGCACGGCACGCCGCCAGGATGATGTGTAGGAAATTTATGCATTCTTAAAATATTATTTTTAAATTTATCTGCACTCAGGTGTTGAGGATTGAATTTTAATCAGTTAATTTCTAAATAAATCAACAATTATAAGAGTTCACATCATTAGTCGTAAGTTTTGAAGGGGATGTTCTACGAATTTTAAGAATTTTTGTGTTAAAAGAAAAAAAAAATCATAGAAATATGTTTTGCAAAATTTAATGTGTGATTTCTTATAAATTTCACTTTTTCTAACCATCACATTATTGTTTACTTTAGACCTACTCCAATAGGATTTCTATTTGATAACTATATTAAAAATTGGGTGGACCTAACTTTATAGCAGTTGGGTGTTCTAATCAAACTCTGCTATTGAAGTTATCAAATTTCAATAATATTATATCTTTTTATTAAATTTAACACAAGTTTTAGTGTATTACTAACTGATTTTTTTTAGTTTTTTTTAGGTATTTTATTTTATAAAAAGGCGTATAAAAAAATTATAAAGAATGAGTTAATTTTTTAAACTTTTTAACTATTTTAATAAATTGCCAAACATGACCTAAATTTTAGAACTATTATCACCGACCTAGATACAGTTTATAGATATCCAACAACAGCTCAAAAGATGAGATAATAGTTGTCACCTAAAACTATTAAAATTATTTTATTTTGTACCAAATTGTTAATAGTGGTAACATTATTGTTTAACGAAAATTTCCACTTTATTTTAAAATTTTCAGTTTTAAGAATTTACACGCTAAACTATTAACTTGAGTTGTTTTACCTCAAATAGTACAAGGAGGGTGGAGTCAAAGGAGAACCTTTCACTCACAAACTTCATGTCAAAAAACTATTTAAAATTTAAAATGTATTAACGAGATTTATTTTGACTCCCAACTACATAAACCACATTAAATTAAATTTACATCATAAATTTTAATTTAATTTTTTAAAGTATATGACACTTTTCTTTTTCTTTTTTTAATAAATTTCTAAAATGTGTTAATGAGATTGTTCATAATTTAAATGTATTAATTGTCCACTAAACGACATTAAATTAAATTAATAATTAAATATACATCATAAATTTTAATTTTTTTAAAGCACATAGCACTTTTTTTTTTTTTTTCCTTACAACTTCCTAAATGAAACATACCATGGGACTGATTGGTTGAAGATCCCATTACCAATGGCCAGTTCCACCTTTTGTGGAGATATGCTTACATGTAATCCAAGTAATGACATGAATAAACCCTAAATCCTAAACCTTAAATTTTAAATCTCATTTACCTATGTTTAAGTGGGGTTCAACGTGAATTGTGTGTTAGTATTTGTAGAAAGTTGATAATAATATATAATTAATAAAAACAATGCAATGCACAAATTTGCAATATGTATATTATGAGAAATATATATATATATATATATTTTACAAACTATCAAAATTTGAAATTTTTATGTAATATTGAAAACTAAAGTAGGATCCGCATCTAATAATCAAATTGGCAAGTTCGGACAAATCAAAACAAGTTTTGTATTAAAGCAATTTAACTCAATACAACCTTGTTCATCTAATAAACAGATTTAAGTAAATAAAGTTGAATTTAGTACGAATTAATAAATTAACTTGATCATCTTGTTTACTTTATTAAACTTCTTTTGTAATGAATGGGAGATGAGGTAGTGGTGGAGGTGGGGACGGTGAGTTTGAGAGCTCCACTAATTTTTATTTATTATTATTATTATTATTATTATTTTGAGTTAGGAAACTTACCATTTTTTTTTAATGTATTCACAAGATGTAATTTATTTATAAGTGTGGAAGGTATTTTGAGTAAGGTCAAGATCTCAAATTGAGATGCTAGGCGTCAATATATTAGCTGATATATTGAAATAGGTCGGGCCCGACTGAAGTGTAACTATTTGGAGAGGCGTTTTTTGACATTTCCTATAATAAGGACTCGTTTGGGATACACATACTTTATTTTAAAAGTTAAAAAATTATTAAAAAAATCAAAAAACTTATAACATATAATAAAAAGGCAATGATTTCTTTTTCTTTATACTTTTTGCACATTATTTCGTAAAAAAATTAAAAACTCATTTTAAACATACTAGTTTTTTTAACTCATATTTTATCTAAAAATTCAAAAAATTACTAAAATAATATGTTCCCAAACGAGGCCTAAGTCATCTTTTTATCTTCTTTTTTTTTTCACACTATCTCTCTATTTTTTCTTTTTTGGTAAAAAGTCAAAAAGATATATTTTAGATCATCCCAAATAATTTGTGATGTTAGAATTCTTTTAAGAGGTTTATCTCAACTCAACTAAAAGGAACAACCTTTGGATGAAGTATATCTCTTAAGCAACTAGAGTTTTACAAGCAAGAAGACTTCTACGAGGAGTAACTTAGAAGAAAGTCTTTTTTTTTTTTTTTAAAGATTTAATTGTGTGATCAAATTTTATCTCACATAATAACTTGATTATAAATTTAAGTGAATTTAAACATATTTCAAACAAATGAAATTTGAACAGTGAGAATTTCAAGTAGAGTTCTACAGCTGGACTATTTTTTATTTCTTAATTTTATATATTTATTGTTGGTAAATCCACTTATTGCTTTATGTGTCTATGAAAATTTGATAAAATATTATTTTCTAACTTTCATTTTCCATTTCCATTTTTTAATTTTCCAAACATTTTCCACGGTGTAAATTAATACCCGGAACACGCTCGGTAGTTTTAGTTTGGTTTCGTGGAATTGTAACGGCTTCAACTTCTTTCTCCAAGGCGGAAAATTGAATTCACTCTAAACTCACAGCTTTCCTACTAACCAAATTCTGTCACAGTCCAATCAAAATCTCTTTGCTTATATCAACATCAAGAATCTCATTGGGCTGTCACGTTTTAACAAGTCACGCTAAAATATCCCAATTTTCTGAACCAACGTGCCACTTTCTCTCTCCTTTCTCGCCATTTTCTCTCTCCTTTCCCTCCATCTTCCTCAAAAACCAAAAACCCTACCCTATATATAACACACCACAAACATCTTCTCCGATCAAATCAATTCAATCCTCCAAATCCACATACATTTACAGAGTTTAATTCAGTTCAAGTTTATTATGGCAACGTCGTCACGATCTCTAGAAGTGACGATCATTTCAGGAGAAAACCTGCGAGTCGATCGGACTCGGCCAGTGAAGAAGAATGCCTTCGTCGTGGTCCGAACCGACTCGTCTCCGATCTCTCAATCGACGAATCTCGACATAGATGGCGGTAGCTACCCTACCTGGAACCAAACGCTCCTCGTCGACATGCCCGTTCACGCCCGGTTCTTGAATGTGGATGTACAATGCCGCTCTAAGTCCGGCGACAAGGTCGTCGGAACGGCGAGAATTCCGGCGTCGGACTTCGCCGGAGGTTACTTTCCCGAGAACTACTTGCACTTCTTGAGTTATAGGTTGAGGGATAGTGGAGGTGAGAGAAACGGGATTGTTAATCTTTCGGTGAGAGTGAAGGTTCCAGAAGGTTCTGGAAGAGTTGCCGCCTCCTCTGCCGCCACTTCGTGTTCGCAGTCGCGGCCGTGGATGGGGGTTCCGGCCGCCGGGAAGGCTTCTGGTGGGATTGTCTCCGGCGTTCCGGTTTGGTCTAGGTATTACTGATTGGTGCAAATTGATATGTATGGTTTTGAAGTAGAAGGGTGAACTGTTGATTCGATTGGAGAGTAATGTGTATATATTTGAGTGATTCAATGATTGAAAGTTTATTGAAATCGACAAAAAAAAATTTAAGAATAGAAAGGGAATTTATCAAAAAATTTCTTAGAAGTTTTTATTGATAAATTCAATTGAGGAGTGTTTTACTTTAAGAAGTCTATGAATGAAATTTATAACCTACTTAGTCTTATGTATTTATATCTTTATTCTATAAGGTCCTTTTTCTTAATTTACAGTATTTTCTTAGACTCTTATACCCTTTTATTTAATGTTGATATGTATTAACTACACATCACTATTTAATGTTGATATACATTATACACAAAAAAATTAAATATCGTTCTTTATTGATTATCATTATGTTTTTATAATTTCTATGCATCCAAATGTTGACTGTACGTGATGGCATGAATGTCCATATCAGATGACGTTAATGTGAATGTTCACATCAGATGACGTAAATGGTCACACTAAAACATATGAATAGAAATACAAATATTAATGTTCAAAATGTTAATATCAGATGACGTGAATATATTTTAGTGTGTACATTCATGTCATGTTTATATTCAAATGAAAGTTGAGACTTGTGGTTGTGCAATTTAATGCAATGCTGATATGAATCTTAATATCACCTTTATCACAACATCATATGATGGAACATTCAAATTCACATCATCTGATGTGAACATTCACGTCATCTGATTTGAATATTTACATTCACGTCATCACGTACCGTCAACATTTGGATGCATAGGAACTACCATGGAACTATCAAAATATAATGACAATAAATAAAGAATCATGTTTAATTTTTTGTGTAATATATATCAACATTAAACAGTAGTGTGTAGTTAATGCATTTTTTTGGAGTGAAGATATAATTACAATCAACATTAAATATCAACATTTATGGAAGTAGGAGAGATTTAGAGTAATTTGGTATTTTAACCTTAAATAGGACCTAATAGAAAATATGGGTTGAATAGAATAAAACTTTTAGAAAGGAGATTTATCAAAAAAAAACTTGAGTGAATGCATCTTCTATTATCATCTCTTTATTTTTAATTATTTCTCGATTAAAATCAAAGCAATTTATTGTATGGTAGAAATGGCATTTTAAATCCGATAATAATTTTGCTTTCAATTGACAGAAAAGGAAAAGAAAAATAAAAATCATTCTATTTTTTTACTGTGTTCAATTGTTGCAGGAACAGGAAAATATATGTTATGGTATAATTATTTTCTAGAAGAAGATACTTTCTCATGTAAAAAGCACACGATTAAGCATCGCGAGAAAGTTTAAATTGTTTATATATATAAATTGTACAGTTAACAGAAAAGTAAAATCATTTTTATAATCTTTTTCTTTCCTTTTTTCCTTTTCTTTTCTTTTTATTTTTATTATTATTTTTTTATTTTAAGAAATACTTTTCTATATAACCATTACAAGAAATTGCACTTTTGGCGATTAAATTTTTAGTCACCAAAAGTAAGATTTTTAGTCGCTGAAATAGTTTCCCGACCAAATATTTTGGTCGCTGGATTTGTCTCGGGAAGATTGTCGGGGAAGGTATTGGCGATTAAAAAATATTTAGTCGCCAAAAGTCTTATAAAATGGCAACTAATGTTTTAGTAGACAAAAGTAAAAGGTATTGGTGACAAAATAACCTTTAATCGCTGATGAGGCAAATTGACGACTAGTCGCCCAAAGGCTACTAATTTAATTTAAATAACATTTTTAGCTACTAAAATTTTTTGTCGCCAAAACATTAAGTATTTAGGGCGACCAAAGTTTTAGTCTCCAATAGTTTTTCTTGTACATCTACATTGTTTTAGCTACTAAATGTTTAGTCGCCGAAAGTCCGATTTCTTGTTTAGCTACTACGTAGGTTAGTCGGCCAAAGTCTAATTTTTTTTTTTTAAGCTACCAAAGGTTTTGTCGCCTATGATATAATTATTATGTTTTTGGCGACTAAATATTTAGTCACAAAAAGTGTTTTTTTTCTTTTGTTGGCTACTAAATAATTAGTCACCTAAACTGTTTTTAATTTTTTTTTGGCTACTAAATATTTAGTCGCCAAAACATTTAATTCTTTTTCTCTACTAACTTTTTATTCACTAAAAATATTTAATTCCATTTTTGGTTACCAATTGTTTTGTCGCCAAAAACATCATTTTATGTTTTTTTTTTTTTTCATTTTAATAAAATTTTCCACAATCTGTATGTATTCACCGCAACCTGTAATATGTATACAAACAAAACAATATGTATATATTGTCACCTATTCCATAACGCATATTTCATTTACAACCATCAAACAAAATAGAATACCTTTTAATTTAAACTTATATATAAACCAACTATATATATTCCAATTACAAATAATAACGTCATACATAACAAATAAGCATACCAAAATAATGTCCTCCATACACAAAAATATGTTTACTACTATTCATTGTAACGACCATTTGGCATGGTACAAATTACCATGGTAATATGTACCACGACAAAAGGTAATCTATACACTACTGCAATAAATACAAGTTCCATGTCAAAAATATTATGTACCTCACCAAAAATTATATGTATGATTCATCCAAATTCCACACAAAAAGAAGAGGACGACAAAAAACTTCCCAACTGTTCGAAAGTGTAAATTATCCTTCGTACAAAAAAATGGAAGATCCACATGTTAATGCCAAAAGCCATCTACAAAACAAAAATTACACCAATTAGTTCCATATAGCATTTCAACATAAGACCACGCAAAAAAAAAAAAAAAAAAAAAAAAAAAAAAAAAAAAAAAAGTTGATAGATTTGTAAAGGGATTTTTTCGTTTTGTATTTTTATTTTTTTGGCTGAGGTGGTTTCATCCCTCAATCATAATATTTTGAAAATGAAATTAACATTATTGAAATGTTAAGAACCAAAACAAGGCAAAGTGCACACGATTAAAAGTCCATTAGCATCCAAAAAATGACAATCAATGTAAGGTTGTGCAGCATATATATTCAACAGTTATGAGGAAAAATGTAGCCCCTTAAAAAGGACAATCAATTTAAGGTTGTGCAGCATATTCAGCAGTAATGAGAAAACATGTAGCCCCTAAAAAATTACAATCAATGTAAGGTTGTGCAACATAGTCAGCCCTGAAAGGCCTTTTTCGACTAAGTTTATGGCGTTTTTCATGCCAACTCCCAACCTACGTGTGCTAAATACATCTTGTCTGTCCCCACAGGTCCTATTTCACACGAGGAAGCTACTCGTGGCATCCATAGAGTGGTTCGGGGGATGCTTTGAATTTTCAGCCCCGAAAGGCCTTTTTCGGTTAAGTTTATAGCGTTTTTCACGCCAACTACCAACCTACGCATGCTAATTACATCTCTTCTGTCCCCACAGGTCTTATTTGTCATGAGGAAGCTACTTGTGGCATCCATAGAGTGGTTCGGGGGTTGCTTTGAATTTTTGGCCACGAAAGGCCTTTTTCGGCTAAGTTTATGGCGTTTTTTACGCTAACTCCCAACGTACGTGTGTTAATCACATCCCGTCTATCCTCACAGGTTTTATTTGTCATAAGGAAGCTACCTGTGGCATCCATAGAGTGGTTCGGGGGTTGCTTTGAATTTTTGGCCCGGAAAGGCCTTTTTCGGCTAAGTTTGTGGCGTTTTTCACGCCAACTCCCAACCTACACGTGCTAATTACATCCCGTTTGTCCCCACAGGTCCTATTTGTTACGAGGAAGCTACCAGTGGCATCCATAGAGTGGTTCGGGACTGCTTTGAATTTTCGGTCCCGAAAAGCCTTTTTTGGCTAAGTTTATGGCGTTTTTCACGCCAACTCCCAACCTACGCGTGCTAATTACTTCCCGTCAGACTCCATAGGTCCTATTTGACACAAGGAAGCTATCCCATGGAATCCATAGAGTGATTCAGGGGCTGCTTTGAATTTTCGGCCCCGAAAGGCCTTTTTTGGCTAAGTTTATAGCATTTTTGACGCCAAATCCCAACCTACGCGTGGTAATTACATCCCGTCTATCCTCACAGGTCCTATTTGACACAAGAAAGCTACCTGTGCCATCCATAGAGTGGTTCGGGGGATGCTTTGAATTTTCGGCCTCGAAAGGCCTTTTTCGGCTAAGTTTATGGCGTTTTTCACGCCAATTCCCAACCTACGAGTGCTAATTATGTCCCGTCTGTCCCCACAAGTTCTATTTTTCATGAGGAAGCTACCCATGCCGTCCATAGAGTGGTTCAGGGGTTGCTTTGAATTTTCGGCCCCGAAAGGCCTTTTTCAGCTAAGTTTATGGCATTTTTCACGCCAACTCCTAACCTATGCGTGCTAATTATATCTTATCTATCCCCACAGGTCTTATTTCACACGAGGAAGCTACCTGTGGCATCCATAGAGTGGTTCGGGGGCTGCTTTAAATTTTTGGCCCCGAAAGGCCTTTTTTGGCTAAGTTTATGGCGTTTTTCACGCCAACTCCCAACGTACGCATGCTAATTACATCCCATTTGTCCCCACAGGTCTTATTTGTCATGAGGAAGCTACCTGTGCCATCCATAGAGTGGTTAAGGGGCTACTTTGAATTTCCGTCCTTGTAAAGTCTTTTTTAGCTAAGTTTATGGCGTTTTTCATGCTAACTCCCAATGAACGCGTGCTAATTACATCCCGTCTATCCTCACAGGTCCTATTTTTTATGAGCAAGCTACCCGTGGCATCCATAGAGTGGTTCAGGGGTTGCTTTGAATTTTCGACCCAGAAAGGCCTTTTTCGGCTAAGTTTATGGCGTTTTTGACGCCAACTCCCAACCTACGCGTGCTAATTACATCCCGTTTGTCCCCACAGGTCCTATTTGTCAAAAAGAAGCTACCCGTGGAATCTATAGAGTGGTTCGGGGGTTGCTTTGAATTTTCGGCCTCAAAAGGCCTTTTTCGGCTAAGTTTATGGCCTTTTTCACACCAACTCCCAACGTACGCGTGCTAATTACATCCCATCTATCCCCATAGATCCTATTTGTCATGAGGAAGCTACCTGTGCCATCCATAAAGTGGTTCAGGGGCTGCTTTGAATTTCCGTCCATGTAAAGCCTTTTTCAGCTAAGTTTATGGTGTTTTTTCACGCTAATTCCCAACGACGCATGCTAATTACATCCCGTCTATCCCCATAGGTTCTATTTGTTACAAGCAAGCTACCCATGGCATCCATAGAGTGGTTCGGGGGTTACTTTGAATTTTCGACCCCAAAAGGCCTTTTTCGGCTAAGTTTATGGCGTTGTTCATGCTAACTCTCAACCTACGTGTGCTAATTACATCTCATCTATCCCCACAGATCCTATTTGTCATAAGAAAGCCACTCATGGAATCCATAGAGTGGTTCAGGGGTTGTTTTGAATTTTCAGCCCCGAAAGCCCTTTTTCGGCTAAATTTATGGCATTTTTCACGCCAACTCCCAACTTACACGTGCTAATTACATCCTGTCTTCCCTACAGGTCCTATTTGACACAAAGAAGCTACCCGTGGCATCCATAGAGTGGTTCGGGTGGTACTTTTAATTTTCAACCCCGAAAGGCCTTTTTCGACTAAGTTTATGGCGTTTTTCACGCCAACTCCCAACCTACGCATGCTAATTACATCCCGTCTGTCCCCACAAGTCCTATTTGACATGAGAAAGCTACCCGTGGCATCCATAGAGTGGTTCGAGGGCTGCTTTGAATTTTTGCAAAATAGGTCTCTTCTATTGAACATAGTATTCAATAACTATCATGCAGAATGAAGGTAGCTGCAGGCACATAGGCAATTTGACAAAGGTTTATCTTCTTCATTGGGTATAGCTCACCTTATTGGCAACTAGCCAAATGAAATATGTCTCCAGCTTGCTCTATCCACTCTTTCTCCTTGAGGTTTTCAATCTAAACGTGAGATAGCCTAAGTCAACTTGAAAGTGTCTCTCCCAGCTGTAAAATCATATCATAACATCCCTCAACTAGTGGAGCCATGCATAGATTGGTTTTCATCTAAGCAGCACAAACACATGACACGAAACAGTGACATGACAATTTTCAAAAAAATGAGGACACAGTAAGCTTAAGACACATTAAAATTTTATATTTTTATAAATTTATTATATGTGCAACATATGAATAGTTTATTCAAATATACTGAAGAAGAAGAAAAAAAGAAAAAAAAAGAAGGAAACGTAACACTAACTACAATTAAAAAGTCATATATACCATAACTTAACATTAAGATATCATTTACATAACAATTGCTTTTAAAGAAAGCAAAACAATTGTAGAACATTAAATTACACATAATGTATTAAAGTCATTACGCCATTCTATTACTAAATTTCACCACTTGTAGAATGTTAATATCACTACTAAAGTTAACTACCACTCTCCTACAATAATCAACATCAACAAAGTCCCTATATTTTTGAAACCTTGATATCAGTAAATTCGTATTTTACTCTCAGAAACAGAAAGGGGCCCTAAATGAATGAAGGCATAACTTAAGTAGATTGGAACTTGGGAGTAGCGACTACATTACTATCCATTAGGGAATCTTGGCAACATAACTCAAAGGGCTATGACGCAATATTCAAGGATGCTTTTTAGGCAGTTAGGAGGACCCATAAATATTGGCAGCCCTGTTGAAAAGGTGAAAACAAAGGCATCTAAGTCATTCCAAAAGCTTGACATGCACAAGTGTTCATATTGAGGTTAAAAAATTCACTACACTTTCAAGGTAAACATCCCAACAAGAGTCCAAATTTTCTAGTGGAACCATGGCAAAGGCACTCAATAAGCTTCATTAGTTGAATAAAATAAAATAAAATAAAATAAAGTAAACAAACACACAAATACTATAAACATTGGGAATCGCTTGCATTATGTGGAAAATGTCTCAAATTATTTGACATTTCATTGAAATCATGTGGTTACCTTATGGAAATCAAAATGAAGTCCTTTACGTAATGTATCGAAAGACCAGGTCCTCTGCTGCTAAGTCTACTCACATTATGGCTCAAAACCTATTCGAAGCACAGAAAAAAAAAATAAAAAAATAAAAAAATAGCACAATCCCCATAATCAACATTCTAATAGGTTTGCATAGGAACTTTAGAAAACAATTCTAGGTTCATCGTACACAATAATGTCAATATGATCCATTTTTTTTGTAGAACTTGCAGTAGCTTATCAATAAAATTCTTCTTACCGAATAGTAGGATGACCATCTGAACCCTGCAAGAGGGTTGTGAGATGTGACACCACGTCGTTCAGATGATTAAGTTGTACTTGTTGTGCCTCCTGTGCTTTTTTTTCTTCTTCGACTTGTTTCATCATTTCCTCTCTTTCCCTAATAATTTCCTCACGATCTCTTTGGCACTCCTCTTTCTCCTTCAGCAGCTCCTCGTGATCTCTTTGACACTCCTCACGAAGAACCTCCAGTTTCACTCTCATTGACTCTATATGTTTATCACGAGCTCGTGCCGCACTATCAGTTGTGGAAGAGGGTTGTGGGCCTATCCCAAATCCATGCAAGTAACTTTTTTTTGGCCCAAGCACTTGCCTTGATAGTTCTTCGTGGGTCAATGGTATCCCCGTATTGGTGGCTACCACTTGTAGATTCACCATCTCATCCTGTCATGGCAAAAAAACAATTAAGTATTTGCCAGAAGGAATTTTCAATAACTTTACTAATTGATATTTAACACAATTGGTTTTAACATTCAATACTCATATGTAGCTCACCACATTTGGGGTCAATATAGTCTCCCGTCTTCTTGGACTTGTATGATTTCTTATAAAATTCAGGAAAATCTATACATCCATCCTCATTTGCCTTTTAAGTTTGAAAAAAAAAAAAAATTTGACGAATTGGATAAAGTAGTATTCAAAATTAAGAAGAAGCAATCATCCATAACATTACTAGATTAACAACTTCTCACCATAAGTGACATTGCTATTGGAAATGATCAAGATCCACTTGTATGATTGTAGGGTAGCATACCCCTATTTGCTTTACCAGCTTTAGAGCGTTTCTGGAAAAAAAAAAAAAAAGATTTAGTGAACTTTTTTTACATATTAATGCATAAATTAATTTCAAGAATAGGGTTTCTAATTATTTTGTTACCAAGTGAGATTCATCTTTCCAAGCCACATCAATCAGATATTTCCAGTCCTCCAAGCTCACTCCACTAGGCGGATGACTATAGGGGTCATCAACACCCTGTTCCTCAAGTTCGAGAAACTCTTGCTTTAGGTTGTATCTCCAATCCTTGTATAGCAAATATGCCTTTCTATCGAGGATCTGTTGAGCTTGTTTATCGTTATCAAAATCCTCGCTAATAACAAACTTGTCCTACAAACATAATAAGAGAATTAGTACATCAATTAATTTAAGCAATTACAAATAACATAATAAAGACATTATCGCAAGATGAATCTCATACTAGCACCGCTTGGACGACTGCATCTTTGGTATTCTGATCGATTTTTCTCCACGACTTCACACTTTGAAGAGGGCATAACCGTCTAATTTGCAATCCCAACCCATTCGTTGCTGGGGTGGCATTCCCTCTTGTGATTGCATTCAACACCCGATTGACATAGAAATGTAATTTCTCTCCTTTTTTCGTAGCTATTTTTTTTTGCACTCCTTTGTCTAATGTAGGTCCTCGTACACGAGTTGACCTTGTTCGCCCTGGTATAAAAGGGGAAGCAAGTCACAAATTACAAACATTGCTAATAACTAAGCCATAAATGGTATTGGTTGTGGCTCCTGTTACTAGTGTTGCTCGCTGCTACTGTTTGGCTGCGTAAAGTGTTGGTAAATTTTGCTACAGCTTGAATTTTGCTGCTATCGATGCAGCTGGTGCAATTGCTTGTTAGTTGCTGCTGCTGTTGTAGCTGGTGAAGCTTGTTTGTTTTTGTTTTTCTTTGTTGTGTAAGTTTCCTTGTTTTTTGTAAAGTATTGTTTGTTTTTTGTTTTTCTTTGTCTTTATGGGGTTTTCATTGTCATACTTTATGAGTTATGCACCAAAAAAAAAAAAAAAAAAACACAAAAAACACAAAAAAACCATAAACAATTAAGTTCAATGCTCTTACCCACACCACCTGGTTGCGTCTTCTCGACAACTGTTTTTGTATCATCTGGTGGCTGCGTCTCATTAGAGAAAGTCAGTGGGGTGCCAATCTCTTGTGGACACGCTTCAGAGGCTGATAATACGTTACTTGATTCCAGGAACCATGCTACCTGCATTAAGTAACAAACATACATGAATTATAAACCTTACATGCATCATCGATGTTGAACGCAATATGGATTATTTACAAAAGTTAATCATTGACGATATTAACATATAACACAATACGAAAAAAATTATTCTGTTCACTTGTCACAGAATTAAGGAAGTACATAAGCCAATATTAGGCATGAAATTCAAATTAACAGGTTCATCAGTTTAAGAGGTTGAACATTGCACAAAATTAAGGAATTTTACATAACATCTGATTACGTAATACAAGAAGAACAAAAATCATTTTCTTAATTTCCCCGATTACATCAACAAAACAAGTAGGACAAAGAAACAAAGTTCATCATCTATTTACTTAGAGAACACATATCGGAATTTTGAACTCGTACGTTAAAACTCTATGTCCGTATTTGTATCAAAATCACTTTTTATCTCATCTTCTTCTTCTTCATCACCCGCGATTGTTAGTTTATCATCGTCATCACAGATGAAAGCATCATCCATAACACCCTCGGGGTTGTACACGCTTATTGGACTGAGAAACTTCCATTGAAATAATTTCAAGTTCAATGTCATCGCGACGCAAAACAACATCATCATCAATAGGCTCAGTTGATACAACAGTAATGGTTTCATCTTGTTGCAACAAATCATCAAATTCTGGCACATCCATCTTTGACACATCCTAAGTTCATCGATGTTGAAACTTTTCTACGACTCGCCAATTCGCCCCTAACTTCGTATCATGAATAAGAAAACTTGTTGAACTTGGCTTGGGAACACAAACGAGTCATCTTTATACCATCGACTTCTTACATCAATAGTTGTCACATGTGGTTCGACACACAAAGTTCGGTTACTACCAGTGTTATACCATTCATATTGAAACAAAACAACCCGATGTCCAAACAAATATGTCATTTCCCACACTTTACAAAGGTAGCCATAAAATTTTATCAATTGGCCTTGGTGGTCCCCTTCTACTACTAATCCACCATTTTGACATTTATGACGGTTATCACGGTCGGTAGTATGGAATCGGACGCCATTAGAAATGCATCCCGAATATGTGTTCACTAAGGCATTAGGATCATTGGCTAATGACCACATCTCATCGGTTACTTCGGGTGACTTTTGATTTCGCAATTGGTTCATCTACACATCAAAGTATGTCATGTTAATTCCAACTTAGAATAATTTAACGTTATCTGCAAACTATACATTAAGGGATTTTAACTTACGCGATCTTTGAACCATTTAGGAAATTCTTTGCATTGTCGCTTTGCAATGTTGCATGAACTTCCATGTTTTTGTTATAACAAGAGCTTGTGTTCCCTAGTTAATACAATGTAATTCATAAGTAATTGGAATAATGAAGACTTTAAAAAATAAAAAACATGTAGAAAATGTATGGTGTATATTTTGTGAGGAATCATACTCTAGATATTCATTTACTTCCAAACTTTGTGTAGGACAAACCAATGAGCCAATTCGCGGTCAGCTACGGACACATCAATTGCCCTTGGAAGTTGACCAAAAGGACGAACATTTTGGGTGAAAATCACCAACCCCGGGCCATTGTCACCCCCATCATAGTTCCTTTCTTCCTGGTTAAACACCGTTTCAACTCCATCCAAATACATTGAACAAAACATCGTACACTCTTTCGATATGTAGCCCTCCGCAATGGAACCTTCTGGCTGAGCTTTATTGCCCACAAATCCTTTCAGAAATCCAAGCATCCTAGATGTAAACATCAGCCTGTTCGTCAGTATGGTTATATTGAACGATATTTAAATGAAAAAAGTTTGGACTCGTAGTTATACCTCTCAATAGGATACATCCATCGATATTGCACAGGCCCTCCAAGCATAGTCTCGTAAGGGAAATCAATTGCCAAGTGGACTATGACATCAAAAAAAGCAGAAGGAAAAATCTTTTCAAGCTTACAAAGTATAAGTACAATTTGTTCTTGTAGTTTCTCCAAATCAGTCACCCTCAATGTCTTTGAGCACAACTGTTTGAAAAAAATTCCCAACTCAAACAATGTGGTCCCAATCTCGGTAGAAAGGTATCCTCGCATCCCAATTGGAAGAAGTTGTTGTAGAAGGACATGGCAGTTATGACTCTTAAGGCCAACTAATTTACCACCATTCGCGGTGACACAATTGGATATATTTGCCGCATAGCCATTAGGATACTTAATCGATTTCAAGAAATTAGAAAAACCTTGTCTCTCTGCCGGGGACAATGTGTACAATGTCAGAGGCTTCTCGAAAGAGCCATTTGCATGCTTTATCAAGTGTAACTTCTTTCGTATTCGCATGTCCTCCAGATCCAAACGTGCTTTGTTCATGTCCTCGTTCTTGCCATCTATGCTCAATTGTGTCCCAACTAGATTGTCACATATATTCTTTTCTATGTGCATGACATCAAAGTTGTGTCGAAGCTTCAGTGTTTTCCAATGGGAAAGGTCGAACAAAATGCTTCTTTTTGTCCAGTTTGGAGTTGGATTTTCATTCTTTTGTCTTTTTCGATTGTTTAGATGCTTTCCATACGGCTTGTACATCCCCAAATTAATTTGCTTCAGTATTTGTTCTCCCGATAACTCCACAGGTTTGGATCGATTCTCAATTTCACCATTGAAGAGCTTACCACCCATATACCTTATCTTACTTCGTAAACTCTGAGATGATGCATCCATGTTATAATTAGGGCAGGCCAATTAACCTTTTGTACTCCAACCAAACAAGTTACCATATATAGGGAAGTTTTTGATGGTCCACATGACTGCTGCATGCATTGTAAATATTTGGCCGTTTAAGACATCATATGTTTGCACACCATGCTCCCACAGATTGGTTAACTCCTCTACTAATGGTTGTAAGTAAACATCGATATCTCTTCTAGGTGCGGATCATCTGGGAATAAGCAATGACATCATGGCGAATGGATCTTTCATACACTTCCATGGGGGTAGATTGTAAGGCATTAAGATTACGGGCCACACGTTGTACGATGTACTCATATTTCTAAATGGATTGAAACCATCCATGCAAACCCTAGCCTTACATTCCGAGGATCCGCAGAGAACCTAAGATGTAGCCTATCAAAGTCCTTCCATGCCTCACCATCAGCTGGATGTTGTAATACTCCATTATCCACACGCTTATCTTTGTGCCATCTTATATATGCGGCTGTTTTTTTCGATATGTACAATCTCTTCAACCTCGGTGTCAAAGGAAAGTACCTCAATATTTTGTGTGGAGTTTTTTTACCCGTCTTGTCGTTCAACTTATATCTAGACTCTCTACATGTAGGGCAATTCTTCAATGTTACGTTGTCCTTCCAGAATAAAGTACAATCATTCTTGCATGCATGAATGGCCTCGTATCCCAAACCCAATTCACGTAAGAACTTTTTCGCTTCATAAAGGGTCCATGGAACAGTTTCATCACACTTTGGTAGAATGTCTTTGAAAACTTGTATAACCATATTGAAAGATTTTTTGCTCCATTTATTGTACACCTTAACGTAAAGCATCTTAATTACGAATGACAAGATGGAGAACTTTTTACACTCTGGATATACTTTGCGTTAAGCATCATCAAAAAACTTCATGAACTTCAACAAATTGTGCCTCTCCAAACTAGTACGTTCTTCGTCGATATGATCATCCATAAGACCACTTATGTAAATCTTTTCTAACATGGTAGGAAGTTCACCTAAATTTTCGTGATTGGCTGTCATTCCAGCTCTGTTGCTTTCAGTATCATCGTTTCGCATAGTAGGATGATCACGAGACATGGGAACATGTTCCCCGTGGTGCACCCAAGTTCAATAAGAACACACGATTCCTTTTCGAATCAAGTGCAACCGTACAACCTGTCGACTAAATTTTGTGCCGTTCAAGCAATCGATACATGGACAACGAATTTCACCCCGTGGCCCTTAATTCTTCATAGCAAACTCAATAAATGACTAAACACCTTCTTGATACTCTTTACTTTTCAACCTATGTTTTATTATCATCCAACTCTTGTCCATTATTCGAACCTTACACATCAAGCAAAGATGAACATGGGAATGGACAACATATGGAAAAATATGCTGTAATGGAAGAGAGCTTAAGTAAGTTTAGGGGTTTGATTATCATTGCTTTTTTAAGTACACAAAATAGTAATAATTGATCGGGATGTTTTGCTTATTTGTCCATTGCATATAGTTTGACAATTTGATTAGTAACTTGGCATTTATTCATACTCAAATGTCACATACATGAACAATTCTATGTGAATTCATCTTAGAGGGAAAGATATCAAAAATTAAATTTGATATTCAATATAGATTGTAGTTTTATAGATCTCAGCAAATACATTTTGTAAATATAAATTTTATGAAAATCAGATCTGTAAAACAAAAGTAATGAAATTTTAAAGTTTTAAAACATTGAAAAAAATAAAATAATTACTTTATACATTAATTCGGTTGTTATGCACAAATCACAAAGAACAATGACCAAAAAAAAAAAAATTACGGCTAAATAGGTGAGGGACCAACAAATACACAGAAACTAGACAGCAAATCTAGTAGATACACAGCACAGAGGCACAAAGTGAAGCAGAGTTTGCTCCTAGCCAATGGTGGCAGACCAGAAGATGTTACCCAAACCAGCAAACCAAGATAGATAGATAGAAACACAACCAGGACTGAGGCATGTGTTGCTCAAACCAGCAAACTAGCACTAAGACATACACAGCCAGCACTAGAGCAGGTAATACCCAAGCCAGCAAACCAGCACACCAGTAGACTCCAAAAGCCACTCAAAACACCAAAACAGCAACCAGCCAATGACAGAATAGGTCACAACAAATGGTGGAAGACCAAGGTACCAACTAGTTAGTAGCCCTTAACTGCAGACCTTAAACTGCTCCAGATACACAAATACACAACAGCAGAGCTCGCAAAAACAGATACAGTATAACATAGCTATGAAGACAGCAGTGCTGTAGTAGAACAATCAGCACCAGAGCAAGTGCCAAGGTAAAAGACACCAAAGTGATAATATTCACCAGACACAAGCAGCTCTAACACAGATTACCAAATTAACAAATGCACCAGGTAACAGCAGATACACCAGAATAGCAGAATATAACATAGATACACTAGAGCAACAAATAGAAACAGGGGCAAACACACTTAACAGCAGAACATGAGCTGACTAAGGTAGTGAACAATATCATGCCTAGAGTAAGAGAAACCTGGGAGGCTGGATTTGGGCCACAGCGCCACTCTCTATTTGACATTAACACTCAAATCCTTAAGATTAGGCCGACTCCCATTAAAGATGCAATCATCAGATAGTTTTTCCATATGTGAAACTAACACCTCCAAACCAAACTGGTTGCATCAAAACCAGCAGTGTTTTTGTTTGTCATGTTATTTTTTCACACCAAACCAAACATCTATATTGGACAAGACTACTAAAGGGTACTAATCCACCATTATTGTTTTCTTTCCCACGGACAATATCTCCTTTTAATTAGTCACCAATGAACAACAAACAAATATTTTAAACAAAAGAAAGCTCCAAAGGAAGTAAGATTGGCTATGCCATTCTCCTTTCCCTCAACCTCCCCAAATTCCATCCCCCTCTCTACAACAGGATTAAAGTCAGATTGTTTAGGTGTTCATGGGGTGTGTTTTGTACTATAGTTTAGAACATTCAATAAAGTTATATCACAATTTGTAAAAATTTGTCTTTTTGTAACTTATTTTAATTTGAACAAAAAATTCTAAATCAAATTTTAACACCACTAACTTTAATTCTTATTTGATTAATTAATTACTTAATGAAAGTGAATGGATATGAGGTAGTTGGAGGAACCATGATCCTTTAAAAGTGCAAAAGAAGAAAAAAGAGAAGTGAAAGAGACAGGTTTGGTGATCGATTTGCTTGTGTTTGTTTGTGCAGAGATTAAGTTATGGTGGTTTATGCACCTAGATAAAGATTTTTGGATTAACATGGCTTGTTCTTCAGTGCTTTTAGTCACCAAGTCATTGTTAATTTTTTTTCATGGGTTAATTGTATTTTTTTAATCTCTAACATTTTAATTGTGTCAAAGTGATTCCATAGTTAATGTTGTTAGTATTTATCATTAGAATTAGAAATAGTTTTACAACAAAAATTATAACTTATAAAAAATTTCTTAATTTTAATGATAAATATTGACCACTTCAAAGTAGAGGGATAAAAGGTGTTATTTGATTAGTTTAAAGTACACAATTTACACTTGGTGATTAAGAAAATTCATTCAATTTTGGCATACGTTAGTTATGATTTATATAGTTGGAGAGAGAAATGTATGTTTTGGTCTGTAGGCCAGGTGAATGAATCTTATAATAATATGTTAATTGATTGTACCTTATCAAATATTTAGGAGATAATAAATAATTAGCAAATCATTGATAAGAGATGGAATCTTCAGATGACTTATTTGAAATCCAAGTTTACAATTATTTTTTTGTTATGCTAATTAATGATTTTGTTGTGGCGAATTGATAGACCCATCTTAACATATAAAAATAAAAAATAAAAAAAAAATGAGAGTGATCCGGATTTAACCTGAATTTCATTCAACCCAAGTTGAAATAACATTACAGAAGCTTATGGAAGTGAGGCTAGCATGTTGATTAATTAACAATTGATTAATCAATAATTAATTAAATAATTAATGAATCGATTTAGCTGAAACAGAGACACATATGGTCATATAGTGGGCTTTCAGTTTCACTTTTGAATCTAAGTGTGTTTTAGGATGGATAGAGGGCCACCCCCAATGCCCAACACAGCTTAACAATTACACTCAGAAGCTAATCAGATGAAAGATCATGTGAATAGATAGAGATCTCTCCCCTCTTTCAAAAACCAACCTCAATTTTTAAACCCTAAATCATTAATGTACTCCTCCACTTATTAATCTATGTCATTACCCAAATAATTTATTATGCAGTGTACATATATGACGCCTATCCAATCCAAACACAATTCTACTATAAACATAGAAAGAAACATATAATAGCAGTAAAGAAGTTGAACTCACTAAATTCAAAAGCATAGATGGATTTTGCAGTGTTGATGGGTTATTGTGCAGGTGGTGCTGAACAACACCTCATTCAAGATAAACACCCTCAAGTCAGAGGAGTCCATGGGTGCTATAATTTTGCACCCAAAACAGACCAATGAGTGTGGAGAGACAGAGCAAGAAGTCGGAGTCCAGCAAGATCCCAAATTTTTGATATTGCTATATATTTTTTTATTTGGGTACCTAGCATTTGTAATATGAGAAACTTGTTCTTCCCAATTGACTTTGAAAAACCTAACACTCAAGATTGAAATTTCAACAATCCAAAATCCACATTCCGAAATAAAACCACTTCAACTAAACCCATTCACGAAATCAGATAAAGCCCTAAAAAAACCATTTACGAAATCAACACAAAATGAAACAAAAAAAATCATATAAAAACCCTACAGAAAGCGTGAGAAATGGGGAAGGGAGAGACATCGAGAAAGAGAGAGAAAGAGAGAGACCCAGATTGACAGAGAGGGAGAGAGACCGAGAGACAGATACCTATGATCAGTGGTGGTGCTAATTTGCAATGGTCGTGGTGGCGAGCGCTAATGGCTAGCGATGGTGATGATCGTTAGTGGTAAGCGGTGGTGATGTTTGGTATTGACTGCTCTCTATGTTGGTGTGTAAGACATAACAGAACCCAAAAGTGTTTTGTGTAAATGGGATACTGGGCGCCAATATTAATGCCTTTCCCTCTAAATTTTTTCCCGAAGATTTAGCAACTAAATGCTTATTTGTCGGCAAATACTCATTAACAGCGACTAAACATTGGTCGCCAAACCTAACATTTGGCTACTAATGTTTATTTTCGTCGGCAAAGTTTAATATACAACGACAAAATTATTTTTTGTCGTCAAAAGTTCATCTAAATGTGTCCATTATTTGGTGACTAAATTTGTTTGGTTGGCAAATGACATTATACGGCGACTAAATGAAGAATTAGTAGCGCAAAATGCCAACAAACACCGGCTAAAACTATTTTAGTCGCCAATTATGTTGTATTTAGTGACTAAAGTTTTTTTTGGTCGCCAATAAGAATTATATGTCGACTAAAATAATATAGTAGCTAAAACATGTAATCAACGCCGACTAAATTAACTTTTAGTCGCCCAAAGTACTATTTTTGGTGACTAAATTTTTTTTGGTCGCCAAATTTAGTTGCCAAATGTGTAGTTTGTTGTAGTGAACATTTTTGACAATTGAACAGAACCTAAAACAAAATAAGAATATAGAATTGCATGTGAGAACTTGTAGTATAAGAGAGGTAATACGTGACGTGATGCTTGTGAAAAAGAATGAATTTCATGAAAGGTTTTGAATTCAACTTCTATAGAAATGAGATTGATATTTTTTGTGGTGATTTGTGGTGATTTATTTTTCTCTCATTATGAGGGTTACAATTTACATGTAGTTGTTGAGCTTCGGCGGGTTTAATAATTGGTTGTTAGTTTTTTTATTGACTTTTTAATTATTGTGAATTAGTGATCTGTTTGATTATATAAATTTTTCTCATAGTTATAATTACTTTCTTATCTCTGTTATCAATTGACAAAATTAAAAGATTATCATTTTGTAAACAAATGCATGAATTTTAGTTATTAAATAATACCGAATCTTTGGACAATACTCACTACTAAAATCGGCTTACAGAAGGTAAGTGCATGTGCAAGATCTAAGAGAGACTTAGGTGTACGTCTTAATAGGTAAACTTATTAACCAATTGGTCTTATGATAATTAATGACGTTTTTCATCAAGCACTATTAAAAAATGTCACAAATTGTTAATTTTCAGCGACAGTTTGAAAATTGTCACAAAAATGTCACTAATTATAAGTTTTAGTGACAGTTTAAGAAAATCATCACAAAAAATCACTAATTTTTAACTTTTAGCGACAGTTTAAAAAATTCGTTACAAAAAAATGTTAGTAATTATAAGTTTAGAGATAATTTATAAAAATCGTGAGAAAAAAAAAGTCTCCAATTGTCAACTTTTAGCAATATATGCAAAAAATTGTCATAAAGATTATTTTTAGCAACAATTTTCTTAGAGTTTACTTTCAATAGGACTTTTGGGAATTAAGTCCAACTATTATGACATATTGATAGTTTACCCATCTATAATTATTAGGTTTTTAACATATGTCCCCATTTTTGTTATTTTTAGGAAATATATGGGAGTTTAATTATTTTTATTCTTCTAGGACCATATCCAATGGTTCATCAATTCTGTTATCAAATTTAAATTTAATGAAAAAATAACATTTTTTCTGTACTAATAGTTTCATCAAATGAGTATCAAATAGAGGATATCAAAAAACTTTCACCAAATTTAGGACGCCTGGAAGCTCTCATCAAATCACTATCCATAGGCGTTGGATTTTCATCACATGTCCCTTGGATGACCACCTTTAGACAAAAATTTATGAAAAAAATACATTGGCCAGTTGACTAGCCAGACATCCTCTAGGTCGTCCGCCCGGTGATTTAATGAAAGCTCAAAATCCTTCGTTGAAATACTTGATATCAAATGGAGTTTTTACTTAAATTTTTACTCAAATTTGGTGAAAAAAAGATGTACCGTTAGAGATGCTCTAACACAACAAATTGCATAAATTTGGAAAATACAAGACAAAAATTCAAAGAATGTTTGGAGCATAGCAAAACTTTGTCATGAGAGAGAATGATGGTTTGTCATAAATACAAGCAAAATTTTGGTTAAAAGTTATTTTTAAAAAAAATATTTTTTTGACTTTTTTGAAAAATTTTATAAAAAAATAGAGAAGTAATGTGACTTAAAAGAGGTTAAAAGTCAAAACGTTAGCTTTTAACCTCTTGCCAAAAGGGACCTTTGATTATGCTACATATGTCTGTGTATGATACATGGTCTTATTACAGCCGTGATTCATACCCCCACTGGGGGTCGACCCCCCCCCCCCAGTGAGGTGGCGGCCCCGGATTTGCTGAAAACACACACACACACACACAAAAAAAAACTGTTTTTTTTCTGGCCAATCCCCCAGTGACACCTCACTGGGGGTCGACCCCCAGTGGGGGTAGGAAGCATTAATCGGTCTTATTAATGGTAGTGTTAAGAATATTAAGAATATCGATTAAGAAAAATTTAAAATAATTATATATTTTTATGATACATATTTATTAAAAATGTGTAACTACTTTAAATTTATTAATAAGTTTTTATCAGGACACTCACCAAATAGAATTCTACTATAGTTAAGGGTTTTACTTCCAAGTTCCAAGTGATTTGGCAGATAGAAAGTCATCGATTCACTTGGTTGCAATTACACTCTATTTAAATGGGGTGATTTTGTAAGAAATGAGAAAAAAAATTATTTAGTGTGTTTAGTTTTAGTTTTTGAATTAAGTTTTTTAAAATTTGGGTTTTTTATTTTTCATTTCTTTTTAGTGAATATTTTTAAAATTTTAAGCATTTTTTTATTTTTTTAAATGCATCTTACTTAGATGTGTCTAAAAAGTAAAATATTTGTGAAAAAATATTTAAAAAATTAATAAATATACAAAAATATGAAAATATACTGTATTTTCATATTTTTTTTTTTTATATTTTTGGTACAAAAATATGAAAATTTTTAAAGATTTTTTTGTAAAAATTATACATTTTAAGTGTATTTATGTTAGGTGCATCTGAAAATTAAAAAAATTGCTTAAAATATTTAAAAAATTTAGTAAAAACAAAAAAAATAAGAAAAACAATAAAGTAGAATTTTCTGAAAAGTGTTTTTAGAAAACTCAAACCAAGCAAAGTGATTATTTTTTTATGTTTGGTATATAAATTGAGTGAGAAGAAGTGAGAAATGATAAGAGAGATACTCACTTACTAAACATATTTTATTTCTCACCAAAAGTGATTAGATTTGGTGAAAAATAAATTGATTGGTTATGAAATATTTATGATACTAAGATTACCCCTTAAAAGGGGTATATCACATATTATGTCATTTTTTTAGTTAGAAGATACATATGAGTGTGTATCATATAGTCTTTCACCCCTTTCTAATTAATTATAAATAGAAGACTGGCACAGTGAGCCTATTTGATACAGTTTCTAATACATTAAAATTTGGAATAAAAAAAAATAGAAGTTAATAACATCTCCAAATAATTAGTTTATTAAATTATTTTTGTCTCATTAACTATAAGCAAAAACTTCATCAAATACTTAACACAAATTTCTATTTAAAAAAAAAAATTTATAAATAACCCCATCAATTGTACTAAACAATCCCAATATATAAGACAATAAATAAATCATGATAAGAAAATAAAATAATCATAGTATTTTTGAGGGAATAAATAACTTCAAAATAAATTTCCTAGGCAATGAAACAAAAATTTAGCATCATTAACACGTGATATTACTAACCAATAACATAATTACACATGTGATAATAACTCTACTGTTCATTCAAATATAATTTTGTAATTACCATAGATATATATTAGTAAAATTAGTTATACTTGCATAATTATTTGTTATTAAATGATAATTTTAACATACCAATAAATAATAAATATTTTATTTTTATTTTTATTTATTTAGGAGTTGTTTGGAATGACCTAAATAAGTGTACTTTTTGTCTTTTTACTAAAAGATGTACAAAAAAATAAAGAAATGATATGATGAAAAAAAAATAAAAAGATAAAAAATATATACTTATTTAGAATAGTCATACTTGACCTTAAATTACATCTATACACCGTTTTTATATATAGCTTCCTCCTTCAAGGAAGCGCCCGAGTAACTGGAGGGAAATATGGTCGTTTGACGATGACGGCTATAAAAAAAAGTTGATCGTATCATATATGCAAAAAAGAAATCATGACGTCATAGGGCCCTTGACAATGGCAAAAAAGTGTTTTGTGCGTGAAACGCATTCTTGATGTCAAAAGTGACCTCCTTCGTGAGAGAATGGTGAGTCATGTGCTTTGGTTGTTAAGATGGAAAAAAAAAAAATTAAGGGTAGGTGACATTGTGGTTAAGGCTTGGGATTTAGATCTCAAAGTCATATGTTCAATTCCCCTCTCTCTTGGACCAATCTCTTGGACGAAGTATTGTTGGTTAGGAGGTTAGTCCTCAAGTTGTCTAATCAACACTTGGTGTGAGTGCGAGTCCTAACTTAAGTAGAGCTTATCTTGGGAGGTCGGGGTAAGTTCCCAGGTTATAGTCTCCTCGCTCGAAACGGCTAACAGGACACCCTGGTGATCTCTGCAAGGTGCGAGTCCTGACTTAAGCAGAGCTTATCTTGGGAAGTCAGAGCAAGTTCTCAGGTTATAGTCTCCTCGCTTGAAACGGCTAACAGGACACCCTAGTGATCTCTGCAAGGAGCGCTGCATTGGATCTGCGGGAGAGTAGAGAGGATTTTCCTGTAACAAAAAAAAAAAAAAAAAAAAGATGAAAAAAAAATAATAAACAAATTACACTCACTCACTCTAAATTTTAAAATAAAAAAAAATTAATCTCACACTTTTAATATAATTATGTTCGTCTCTTTTAAAATTTTAATTTATATAGTAATTAAATTATTTTTTATCTTTAATTTGTTAGTTATATAAATTAAAAAAATAAAATTATTATCTTTTCTCTACTAATTTATCCTTGTTGATTTTAGTGTTTATCTACAATTTAGGTCTCGTTTGAAAACATATTTTTTAGTAACTTTTTAATTTTTTGATTAAAATATAATGAAAAAAATTTAATATGTTTGTGATGACTTTTTAATTTTTTATGAAAAGATGTGTAAAAAGTAGAGAGAAGGAAATCTTTGACTTTTTGGTATAGATTATTGACTTTTTTATTTTTTTTAGTGCCTTTTTGACTAAAATCCCCACCTGTCAAACGAGGCCTTAGTTTTGATTAATTTTACTAAAAGATATGTGTATATATATATTTGAAATTTATGGTAGGTGAGTTTAATTTATCCCCCAAAAAATAATCAATTATTTTGGTGAGGATATTGAAGCAATCAAGCATGGCTCCAACAATTTGACAAGTGAATTTACCATAATACCCTCACGTGAAAGAGGGGCGGCAAAGTAAAAAAAAATAAATTAAAATTGACGATTTTTTTAAGGAAAGACAAAGAAAGTTGAAAAAAAAAAATAAAAACATTTTTTTTGTTTTTTGTTAAAATATTTTATGAAAATAAATTTAAACTATATTTGATAAAAATATTTTTAAATAAATTTTTTTTTTGTTATGTATTTGGTTATGATTTGAGTGTAGAGTTGTGAAAGTAGTATGGAATTTCGAGTTATGTGTTTGGTTATGAGTTACCTCAATAATTTATTAATTGAGTTTCATTTTATGTGTTTAGTTACGACTTGAGTGTAGAGTTGTTTTTAAATTTAAAATATTAACATTTTAAATTATTTAAATTTCGATTTATGTGTTTGGTTATGAGTTATCTCAATAATTTATTAATTGAGATAACTTTTTATGTGTTTATTTACGACTTGAGTGTAGAGTTGTTTTTAAATTTAAAATATTAAAATTTTAAATTGTTTACATTTTTTGAATATTTAATTTATTTAAATTTTGCTGTTAAAATATTTTTTTTATTATTTAAATTGATTAAATTTTTACAATTTACATACTTTTTTAATATTTAATTTAAAATTTTGACATTAAATTTTGTAGATTATTTACATTATTTAAATATTAAAATTAAAATTAAAATTAAAATTAAAATTAAAAGGAAAAAAGGAAAAAAAAACAGCAATTAACATTTGTCACGTAATTTACAAATAAATAAAACACATGAAAATCTATTTTTGAAATATAAAAACATGAGAACATAAATTACCATTAGCCACGTCTTATTTTACGGAAATAAATATAAAAATAAATAAGGCAAAAAATAAATAAAACCTTGTATAAAACAATAAATAAAAATAAATATGGCAAAAAAATAAATAAATAACGCAAAAATACACTATTACGATTTAAATTTAAAATATTAAGCTTTTTTTTTATAATATTACGATTTAAATTATTTAAATTTTTACGATTTAAATTTTTATATTATTGAAATAAAATGAAATATTATTTAAATATAAAAATTATATTAAATTAAATTAAAAGTAAATTATTTAAAATACACAGGACAATAAAATAAAATCTCACCTTTTAATTAAGTTTTGTTTTATGTATTTGGTTACGAGTTGAGTATAGAGTTGTTTTTAAATTAAAAATATTAATATTTTAAATTATTTAAAGAACGTAAATTAAAGAACAAGAACTAAAAAAAATAAAAAATAAAAAAATTAAGCAAAAGTCGGCAGATCGACACCCAATAGACAAAAAAAAAAAAAAAGAAGCCAAATCCAAACCAAAAAAAAAAAAAAAAAGCAAAATAGGCGAAATCGAAACCTAACAGAAAAAAAATTAAAATAAAAAATAACCAAAATATGCCAAATCCAAAAAAAAAAAAAAAAATTTAAGCAAAAAGCCAAAATTGTAAAAAAAAAATACCGAAAACAAGATGACATACCAAAATTATTTTTTTTTCAGCAAATAGCCAAAATTGAAAAAAAAAAAAAAAAAAAAAAAAAACCGGAAAATATGCCAAATCCCAACCCAAAATGAAAAATAAAAAAAATGAAAAAGGGCAATTTGGTCTTTCAACAAGATGACACCTCATCAAAAAGCCAAAAAGTCAAAAAAGCCAAAAAGCCCTTCCCAAACCAGGCTTTTTAGCCCCAGGCTAAAATAGTCAAAAAAGCCAAAAAGCCAACCCACTTCCCAAACGGGGCTGATATTTTTGTCAAACTTGGTCAATAGCATGCCCCCTTGACTTGACAATTCAGAGCCTGCTTGATAATACACCTAGGAATGGCAACGGGGCGGGGCGGGGCCGGGGATCACCCTCCCCGTCCCCGATCCCCGATGGTAGACACTCCCCCCGTCCCCGGTCCCGACCCCGACGGGGAGCCTATTACCACCCCCGCCCCCACCCCCTAACGGGGATCGGGGATCCCCGACCCCGAAGATTCCCCGGCCAAAAAAAAAAAAAAAAAAAAAAAATCAGAAAATGCAACTCATCAACAACAACAACATCATCATCTAAAAACAGATCTGAAACAACATAATCAACAACATCCGAAAATACAACATCAGAAAATACAACAACATTAACATCATCAGAAAATACAACTCATCTGAGACAGATCTGAAACAGATCTAAAGAAAGAAAAAAAAAAATTGTGAATCAGATCTGAAACAGATCTGAAAAAAATAAAAAAAAATCTCATCTGTTCTGTGGTGGTCGAGGCTCGTCGAGAGAGAGGGAGTGGAAGAGAGTTGCGATGTGGCGGTGCGAGGCGGTGCGAGGCTCGGCGGTGCACGGCGGTGGTGGTGCGAGGCTCGGCGGTGCGAGGCTCGGCTGTGGTAGTGGTCTGAGAGAGAGAGAGAGAGAGAGAGATGAGAGACGGAGAGGATAGAGAGAAATGAGAGCTGAGAGAGACGGTGGAGAGAAATGAGATGAGAGCTCAGATATTTATTATAATAGATAGATATACTAGATATATATTATAATAGATATACTAACTAAACAATATTATAATAGATATACTAACTAAACATCAGCGGGGAAATTAGCGGGGAAATTTCGGGGAAAGTTCGGGGCGGGGCCGGGCCGGGGCGGGGCTCAGGAGCCTATCCCCGTCCCCGGCCCGAAATTGATCGGGGAGTAATTTTTTAATACCATCCCCGTCCCCGCGGGGATATTTTTCGGGGAAAAACCGCTTAAATCGGGGTCGGGATCGGGGATCCCCGTCGGGCAGGTTTTAAATTGCCATCCCTAAATACACCTCCGAAAGGGACAGGCCAGGCCCACTCTGGTACTAAGCATAGTTGCTTACCGATTTTGCTTGATTTATTTACTCGACAAATCATTTGATTGGCGAGCATGCTACTCAGCGCTTCACTTCTCGGCAATTCAATGAGACTAATTTAGTTTGGGCCTATAAGAAATGGATTCAAATATGTTTTGTTTGCCGAATTTGCAAGTTTTATATTGGACTCACACATTTTTAAAGCTTAAAAGTCAATTTTTCTTAGGTTAGAATAGAGATAGCCATTTTAAGATATGAAATTATTACAGGTCATTAAAAATTAAAATTAACGGTCTATAATAATTATATTATTTTAAATTCGGGCATTTATTCATAAATCCTCTTCATCTACTTATATTTCACTTAATTCAAATTATTTTCTTATGTTTCAATAAATCTTATAAGTAACATAATTATCAAAATATCCCTTAATAATAATAAGGTAAAGCGAACATTAATATGCATATTGACAGTGTGAATGTTCTGTGATGTGAACATTCATACTGTTAAATATGAATGTTCACATCATTAAATTGCTAAGAGTTCAAAAAATATTTGTAAAGGTAAAATTGTTCATAAAATACCTTAAATATTAGAATTAAGATTTGGTAGAATAACTGTCCAAATAATAGAATTTATTGAAATACAAAAATATATTATGAATTAATTGGGATACAAATACTTGAAAGGTGATGTCTTAATAAATTTCCCTTTTAAATTTCAAAATTCTTTTCACTATTTTTTGAATGTGAAGTAGAAAAGTATTAGCAACATGTCTATTTCAAAACCTTGGATTATGTCAATCACCTCTCCAATGGTGGCTCTTACCATTCCTTTTTAATTTCACTCACTTTTTAATATTTATTTTAGAGTGGTACTACAGATTTCAAATAATCTATTGATTTTTTTTTTAATCAAATCTCTCACATAAATGTGAGACTCACACATATGTAGGCTTGTGTGTGTCCCACACCTATGTGAGAGGTTTGATAAAAAAATTTAGGATTTATAATATTTTTCTATTTTTTATTCTAATATAAAATTTCAATGTTACCATCATGTCCAACTTTCCAAATTATAAACCTAACTAGGGGTCCACCCCGCTAATCCCAATTAACTTAAGTCTATTTTGGGAAGATGAAAATATTTAGTTTTTTTGTATTTCGTTTTTTGTTTTTTGGCATATTTATAAAATTATTTCGGAAGATGAAAATAAGCACTTTTTTGCTTTTTTAAAAATTATTTTAATATAATGTCACATTACTTGCAAAATTATAAATTGATCATATTACCATCATACAAATTTTTATTTTTTTTTCCACACACACAAGGGTATTTTAATAATTCATTTGTTGACTTATTTTTAACTTTCCAAATGCTTTTTTACTTAAATAAACTGGTTTTTGACTTTTAAAAATAAGTTAAAAGCAAATATTTTTGAGTAAATTGCAAACACATACCCTGAAATTTATTTAAATTACAAATTACTCCTATAGTTTTAGAAATTACAATATGTCCCTAAAGGTTTCTAATTTCATAACAAATAAGTCATTTTATTAATAAATCATCAAGTTAATTAACAGTTTTTAATGATGTTAAAATTTTATTTCAATTAATAATTCAAATAATTTTATTATTGTGTAGGAAAACAGTTAGAAATTTTATTTTTTCAATTAATTCTGTTAAATAAAAAATTCTGATAGGGAGGTATTTGTAATTTTCCAAACTATAAGGGGTAATTCGTATTTTAAATAAACCTTAGGAGATGTATTTGTAATTTACTCAATATTTTTCTTTCTTTCCAAAATAGACCTTAATGAGTTGGAATTGATATTAAAACTTATAGGATCAAGCTAAAATGACTTTTAAATCCATTTGTTAAATTGGCTAGATTTGAGAACGTTATTTGCAGCCCGACCCAACTTCTAATAAATAATATGAAATATATATCATGCTCATTATATATATTAATAAGTATATAAAAATATAGTTAACTTAGTTTTATTTTATTTATTTTTTTAAAAAGATGTACCTAAAGATGGAAAACATACTTATGATGTAAATGTAGATGGTTAAATGATGTAGAAATCGTTTAGTAATGGGCTATTTTAATAAAAAAAAATATTAAAAAAGTACTCACACAATAAAATTCAAAGGTGACTTTCTATTCACTCTATTATTTTATTTTTTTGGTATTTTATTTTTATTTTTATTTTTTTTGTAAAAGGTCAAAAAATTATTGATTTTTTTTTTTTCCATCTCATATTTTAGTTAACAAAGCCATTTCTCAAACGCGCTTTTTAAATTTGATAATTTGTGGTATAACTTGCATATATGGTATACACCAAAAAAATAAAAAATAAAAAAAAATAAAAAAATTACAAATACACTTTCTGAGATTTGCTTAAAATACGAATTGTTCTCTGTAGTTCTAGAATTTACATCACACCTTCTGAAATTTTTAATTTCATAATAAATGTTGCATTTTATCAATAAATCATCAAGTCAATTAACAGTTTTTAATGATGTCAGAAATATATTTTAATTAATAATTCAGGTAATTTTATTATTGTATAGGAAAGCAGTTAGAAATTTTATTTTTTAGCTAATTATGTTAAATAAAAATCATTATAAAGGGAATATTTATAATTTTTCAAAATACAGGGACAATCCGTATTTTAAATATATCTCAGGGGTGTATTTATAACTTACCCAAAAAAAGTATGTATTTTAAAATGACACAATATATCTACATATATATAACAGTTCCAATTTAGAGCACTAAATCGAAAGCTCCAAAAGCACCACTAAGGAGCTAGTAGCCAACAAGGCAAGATAAAGAATATTTGCATATATGGTGCGTGTGTTTCACACACTATGTGAAAAAAAAAAGAAAAAAAAAAAGAATTTACTTCTTCCCGTTCTAATGTAAAACACAGATTAATGTTCCGTTTTCAAAATCTATTCTAGCTGTCCCTCTCCTCCGCCGTCCTTCTCCTCTACCGTCCGGTGTCTTCTCCATCCCCCACCGTCCAGCGTTCCTTGTCTCTCTCTCCTCCGTCTTTCCTCTCTCACTTTGAATCTGCAGAACTGTTGTTTGACGTCACTCTCCTCCACCGTCCGCCGTTACTTTTCTCCACCATCTGACATTTTCTCTCTCCTCTACCATCCGGCGTCTTCTTCCGACTTGGACTTCAACACTCCTCTAGGTCAGTTTGTCTCTCTATGTTATGTCCTCTCTGTTTCAATGTTCTTATACATATATATATATACATATATATATAAACACAATAGGAAATATGTGTTCAAATAGATTTTTAATACCAAAAGTCATTACTTGGAACAAACAAAGTTAAAATAGATTTTGAACACAAATGTGCAACACAGATTTTTGAACACATATTTTCAACACAAATTTTGAGTACTTCAGAGCTCAATTTGTTTTTTGGAAAGTCAATCTGTTATTCAATTTTGCAATTTGTTTGGAAACTTATTCTGTTTTTCAATCTTTTTTTTGTTTGGAAATTGTAATCAAATTGAAATACCAGAGCTTGCATCATGAATTGATTTTTAGAAAAAAAAAAAAAAAAGTATTATTGAAAGGGTACTCCAGAGCTGTTTTTTAATACCAAAAAAATTGCTTTTCAAAAGCAAAAGTCATTCGGTTTTTTAGACTTGCATTGTTGATGAATATTGAACTGTAATTTGGACTATAATTTTTGAATGAGCAGAAATGGAGATTGATTCGAATAGTGGTGAGAATCCTTTATTAAATAAGAGTGAAGAAGTTGAGGAACCTAAGAGGGGTATGTGTTTTAGCTGAAAGTAAGAAGTGTACATATTTTATGCCAAATGTGCTAAACATGTTGGATTTTCCATAACTTATAAAACACAAGTTTGTGGCGATGATGGGGAATTAAGATATTTTGGGATTGAATGTTCTCGATCGGGAAAGAGAGCCAAAAAATTAGAAGTAAACCCTCTAAAGCCATCTCTGTCCACAAAAATTAATTGCAAAGCAAGGGTAGACGCGACCTTACAAAAGTATGGGAGATTCATGTTAACCACAGTTAACTTTGACCATAATCATGACTTGATTCCCACTGACTCATGTTAATGAATAAGAAAATTCTTACTCTTGTGAACCAAAGATTAGAAATTAATGATCAAGTAGGGATTTGGGTGTCTAGGAATTATAACTTAATGGTTATTGAAGCTGGGGGTTATGAGTCATTAATATTTAATGAGCGAGATGCAAGGAATTACATTAACAGAGCTACAAGATTGAGGCTTGGAGAAGGAGATGCCGATGCACTTCAAAAATATTTTTTGAGGATGCACGCACAAAATTCGAGTTTCTATTATATGATTGATGTTGATACTGACTTTCGCATTGGAGATGTTGTTTCATTTGACATAACTTATTTCACTAACAAATATGATATGTCATTTGCTCCGTTTGTACGAGTTAACCACCATGGACAATCGATTTTGCTTGGTTGTGGGTTGTTATCTAGTGAAGACACTAATACATTTGTTTGGTTATTCAAATCATGCTTAAATTGTATGTCAAATCATCCTCCAAAAGCTATAATAACTGATCAATGCAAAGCTATGCAAAATGCTATAGAAATTGTCTTCCCAAATACTCGACATCGATGGTGTTTATGGCATATAATGAAAAAAATTCTGGAGAAATTGAAAGGTTATGTCTAATATGAATACTTGAAGTTGGCTTTGCAAAATGCAGTGTATGACACTTTCACAAAAGATGAATTTGAGATGAGATGGAAAGAGATGATTGCAGAATTTAATCTTTGTGAGAATCAATGGTTGGGGGTATTATATGATGAGCGACATTGATGGGTTCCTGTCTATGTGAAAGACATTTTTTGGGCTGGCATGTCAACTACACAATGAAGTGAGAGCATGAATACCTTTTTTGATGGATATGTCAACCAGAAGACTACATTAAAGCAATTTGTTGAACAATATGAAAATGCCTTGAGAAGTAAGGTAGAGAAAGAAAAGAAAGCTGACTTCAAGTCTCGATAAAAAGTGTTTGATTGCCTAATTGTGTATGGTTTTGAGAAGCAATTTCAGGATGCCTACACCAATGCAAAATTCAAAGAAGTACAAGCAGAGATGAAAAGACTACTTTATTGTCAGTCGTGTCTTGTGAAAGAGGAGGGTTCAATTTGCACATACTATGTGAAGGACGCCATGGTAGTTTTTGAGAAGATAAAGCAAGTGAACTTTATTGTGTATTATAATTCGACTAAAGTTGATGTTCAATGTATGCGTCGGTTGTTTGAATTTAGGGGTATCATGTGTGCTCACTCACTCATTGTGCTCATTACAAGATGCATAAATGAGGTTCCAAATAAATTCATTCTACCACGATGGAGAAAAGATTTGGATAGAAGGTACACATGTATCAAAACCACATACACTGGCTTTGGGGATGATTTCAATGCAAAGGTTTATGATAAGATGAACAAAAAATTGATTGGCATTGTACAAGTAGCTAGGGACTCTGAAGGCAAAATCAAAATTATCGATCGTAAGTTGGATGAAATCAAGGCAAGGGTGATGAAAGATTATAAGGGTGGTGGGAGTAATGTACTAGCTTCTACTAGTAATGTGCCACCTATTACTAGTAATGTACCATCTTCCCCGATTAGGAGCATTAATAAAAAAGCAATTAGTAATACGAAGTTGCTTAGTCCTAAAGTTGCTCGCCAAAAAGGTCGTCTAGTTACCAAACGAAAGGTCGCCAAAGTAGATCAAATAGTGAATAGGTTGAAAGTAAGCAAAACAAAACATAACAAATCAAAGGTAAATTTCATGGTATTCTCTATTTATTTTTCAACATTGTATCATTTCTCTTTATTGAACTTATCATTTATCTCTACTCATTCATCTTGGTTAATATAAGGTGCTTGGAGTTGAAGCTCAATCTCAACCTCATCCTAGTGCACGTAGAGAGCTTTATCCTTGTATGGTTGGCATGCAAAATAGTATGTATGTGCCGATACATGTACATAGTATGAATTTGCATCGATCAATTTATTTTATTTGTCAACAATGCATAGTAAACTATTTTTTTCATGTCATTGTAATTGAATAGAGAGAAATGGTAAATGCGATTGGAGGCACACCCGGATGTATGGACATTATGAGAAGATAAAGTTTGATGACTGCTCCAATCCAGATTTATGGAGTCGACACATCTCTTACCTCATCGGAATGTATTGGAGGCACACCGGGAGTTATTAACATGATGCAAACTTAACAATCCATGGGTGCTACGAATCAAATTTATGCAGCCCTACCATTTTCTTTTGTTGGCTTCAATGTACAAATAAACCGAAATGAGTCTCATTTTCATTAGTTGGAAACTTGTAATTTTAACTTGGAGTTTATTTTGTGGTGGGAGTAATTTAATGCATCTTTCTTTATTACTTGATGGAGCATAATTTATGAGATTTATAGAAATTTGATGTTGCTTTGTTGTTATATTTGCTGTCATGAAAAATTTGTCTGCTAAAACTGTGTGAAAAAACTTGTGTGGAAAAATCTGTGTTGAAAAAGCTATGTTCAAAATATTTGCTAAAAAATATGTGTTGAAAAACCTGTCTTCAAAAACCTGTGTCCAAAAATCTTGCTTCAAAAATTATTTTCAAAAACCTGTGTGAAAAAATGTTCAAAAAGCTATGTTCAAAATTTCTGTATAAAAAATCTATGTTGAAAAACCTATGTCCAAAAATTTGTTTTCAAAAACTGTGTTAAAAAACCTGTATTGAAAAACCTGTCTTCAAAATCTGTGTTTAAAATATCTGTCCAGAAATCTATCTTCAAAATCTGTGTTGAAAAACCTGTGTCCAAAAATATGTCTTCAAAAACTGTGTTCAAAATATTTGTCCAGAAATCTATGTTAAAAAATCTAGTTCAAAATTTGTGATAAAAAAACTGTTTTCAACCTGTGTTCAATCATTCTTCAAACAAATAAACATATAACAACCTATGTGCAAACATTTTTGAAACAAACAAACATATATCAACCTGTGTTCAAAAATTCTTCAAACAAACAAACATATAACAAACTGTGTTCAATCAAACATATAACAACCTGTGTTCAATCATTCTTGAAACAAACAAACATATGACAACCTATGTTCAATCATTCTTCAAACAGACAAACAAATAACATATTACATCTTCATACTTCTCAAAAATAACTGTCATATATCATAAATCTTCATATATATTATTTATTTCAACTTTTAACTTCCATATAAATTATTACATCTTCAAAACTAATACAACACCAATTACAAGGAAGAAGAAGATCCCATAAATACAACACCAACTTCGATTTATGTCTGTCTGCAATTTTTGCATCTGAGCGCTCTGAAATTGAATTTGTTTGCTTTGAAATCGAAAGTGTTCGCCCATACTTCGAAGTTGTTCGGCAACAGTTGCTATATTGTTCATTTGTACTTGTCATTTATGTTTACATTGTAAATTTGTTGGCAAGCACGATCCAAGAAAAGTACCGTAATCATGACAACAATAAAATAACTTGTTTTTATTTCGCTTCGTCTCAGAAATTCGAATAATTGCTTTTTTCTGACATTTAGGACAATTTTTGTTCAAATATGTCAAATGATCTGAGGTACTGCCGCTAACACTTAAAGTTGACATCTACAAAAATATGAAGCCAAATCTCAATCAGTTAGAGATTATCTCAATATGCAAAACAGATAGAGGAACATGGAGTACAATGTTATCAACATGGTATGACTAGGTATACTTGTATCAAATACAATCTTGGAATGTATTAAAGCACTTATAATCACATAAATGGAAACTGGAAGATAAGTGCACACAGCATCCATAGATTATAGTATGCTAACATACAGTTCTACTCACTCAACATACAAATTTCCACCAGAATCCTAAGATTTATTAATTACTTGAAATCAAAATACATATAGTTTAGCACTAGCCAATTACAGATGAGCAATCAAGGATGTTCACAAGGGCAGAACTAAACATAGGTGGCAGTTTTACAAAATCCAGCTTGCCTCCTAAACATGTCTATACAAGTGTGTTTGTGCTTAAGCACAAGGTTCTATTGGCAACATTTATCGATATCAACACATGCCTCCAAACTCCCTACCAAAATAGACGAGCTCATTGTTCTACAAAGTATCAAGTTCTCCAAGCGTTCATAGCTATACTGCATTAACCTAGAAGATGGTGGTATCAGGGATATGCAGTCCTATCTTCACTTAGCAAAAAGAGCAAGAATAAACTCCAATATACCAATTTAAATAATCAAGGGCAGAAATGGCAAACCAATTCAAGAACATTGAAATATAGGAAAAAGATAACCATGTAAGTAATTGATGTTCTATGCCTCCTTTCTAGATCTTTTCCAAGATAGCTAAAATTATTTTTTTCAAACAATAGTTTTTCTATTCAAAGATATGTTAAAAAGTGCAAATTGGTAAAGCACTAGCTCTTTCCAGGAAAAGTCAACACACTAGTCATTGGTGGGTAAGCAGTTGTCCTCTTCTTTGCTCAAAAGTCTGAAAATATTATCTAGATAATGAGTCACTCTAAATAGCTACACCACTGTAAATAGCTATCTATCAAGTAAACATTCTTTAGCACCTAATTATTCCACTAATACTGAATCAAGAAAATCGTTTTACTTATTGAGATTAGGAGCTCAAGAAGATTAGCACATTCATGCACTGAGCTCTAGCTTTGGACTGGAATTGCAATAACATCTTCAAGGATCATTGTTTGCAAATGCTTGGTGTTGTTTTTCATATTCTTCTATCAAATTATGTTGTATAGTAATTGAATTAAAGTCTTCTTGATTCCCTATAGACTTGAGAGAAGGATTCAGACTTGAATTCCAGTTACATGGTTTTATTTATTTACTTAGGTTAGTAATTTTATTCATTAAAAGAAGCAAAAGAAAGTGTGAACCATGCAGTTGGGAAGAACACAAGAGCTCCTCAAAAGCTAGCTCGCTTTAGAGCTTAAGTCTCCTTAAAAATCTGCAAATTAGGAAATTTTTTTTAGCCCCACCAAAACTGGAATGAGTTGAGTATGACATTTTTCTAATTGAGGAATCCTTATCTCTAGCTCCTCATCAACATCCCCAAATTTCATGCATTTACAAAAAAAAAAATTATATACATTTATCCTCAATTACCTAACAATTCATAGGGCGTTATCTAACACAGCCTAATAGTTAACCTTAAAACAGATTTTTCAGCACAAATTTCAGCTAATACAACAGCTACAAATTTCAGCACCCTTATAAACCTTAGTATCATCAGTCACAACGCCCACCACTACAGCTAATCCAATGTAAAATTCGGGCAAATCAAAATCAAAATCCTCATAAACAGATCAATGTATAGTCGAACTTACAAAAATCTCAACAAATCAGCGCTTCAGTGCTACGAAGCATTAGGTGAGACACGATCGAGACGACGATTGAGACACTCATGACGATCGAGGCTCACTCTGTCTTCCAGACACTCACGATGACTGAGTCACTCTCCGTCTTCCTGTCGGACTCGCTTCTCTCAACTCCGTGTCTTTTTTGGACAGATCTGTTTTCTCGATAGGTCATCTCTCTCTCTCTCTCTATATATATATATATATGCGCTGATTTGTTGAGATTTTTGTGACTTTGACTATACATTGATCTGTTTAGGATGATTAGGATTTTGATTTTGATTTTCATTTGCCCGAATTTTACATTGGATTAGCTGTAGTGGTGGGCGCTGTGACTGATGATACTAGGGTTTATAAGGGTGCTGAAATTTGTAGCTATTGTATTAGCTGAAATTTGTGCTGAAAAATCTGTTTTAAGGTTAACTATTAGGCTGTGACAAATAATGCCCTATGAATTGTTAGGTAATTGAGGATAAATGTATATAATTTTTTTTGTAAATGCATGAAATTTGGAGATGTTGATAAGGAGCTAGAGTCAAGGATTCCTCAATTAGAAAAATGTCATACTCAACTCATTCCAGTTTTGGTGGTGCTAAAAAAAATTTCCTAATTTGTAGATTTTTAAGGAGACTGAAGCTCTAAAGGGGGCTAGCTTTTGAAGAGCTCTTGTGTTCTTCTCATCTGCATGGTTCACACTTTCTTTCGCTCCTTTTAATGAATGAAATTACCAACCTAAGTAAATAAATAAAACCATGTAACTGGAATTCAAGTCTGAATCCTCCTCTCAAGTCTATAGGGAATCAAGAAGACTTTAATTCAATTACTATACAACATAATTTGACAGAAAAATATGAAAAACAACACCAAGCATTTGCAAACAATGACCCTTGAAGATGTTATTGCAATTCCAATCCAAAGCTAGAGCTCAGTGCATGAATATGTTAATCTTCTTGAGCTCTTAATCTCAATAAGTAAAACAATTTTCTTGATTCAGTATTAGTGGAATAATTAGGTGCTGAAGATTGTTTACTTAATAGATAGCTATTTAGAGTGGTGTAGCTATTTAGAGTGACTCAATATCCAGATCATATTTTTAGACTTTTGAGCAAAGAAGAGGACAGCTGTTTATCCACCAATGGGTAGTGTACTGACTTTTCCTGGAAAGAGCTAGTGCTTTACCAATTTGCACTTTTTAACATATCTTTGAATAGAAAAACTATTATTCGAAAAAAATAGTTTTAGCTATCTTGGAAAAGATCTAGAAAGGAGGCATAGAACATCAATTACTTACATGGCTATCTTTGCCTTGTATTTCAATGTTCTTGAATTGGTTTTCCATTTCTGCCCTTGATTATTTAAATTGGTATATTGGAGTTTAATCTTGCTCCTTTTGCTAAATGAAGATAGGATTGCATATCCCTGATATTACCATCTCCTAGGTTTAATGCAGTATAGCTGTGAACGCTTGGAGAACTTGATACTTTGTAGAACAATGAGCTCATCTATTTTGGTAGGGAGTTTGGAGGCATGTGTTGATATCGATAGATGTTGCCAATAGAACCTTGTGCTTAAGCACAAACACACTTGTATAGACATGTTTAGGAGGCAAGCTGGATTTTGTAAAACTGCCACCTATGTTCAGTTCTGCCCTTGTTAACATCCTTGATTGCCCATCTATAATTGGCTGGTGTTAGACTATATGTATTTTGATTTCAAGTTACTAATAAATCTTAGGATTCTGGTGGAAATTTGTATGTAGAGTGAGTAGTACTATATGCTATTATACTATAATCTATGGGTGCTGTGTGCACTTATCTTCCAATTTCCATTTATGTGATTATAAGTGCTTTAATACATTCCAAGATTGTATTTGATACAAGTCTACATACTCATACCGTGTTAATAAGCACATTGTACTCCATGTTCCTCTATCTCTGTTTTGCATATTGAGACAATCTCCAACTGATTGAGATTTGGCTTCATATTTTTGTAGATGTCAACTTCAAGTGTTAGTGGTAGTACCTCAGATAATTTGACATATTAGAACAAAAATTGTCCTAAATGTCAGAAAAAAGCAATTATTCGAATTTCTGAAACGGAACGAAACAAAAACAAGTTATTTTATTGTTGTCGTGATTGCGGTACTTTTCTTGGATGGTGCTTGCCAACAAATTCACAATGTAGACATGAAGGACAAGTGCAAATGGACAATATAGCAACTGTCACCGAACAATTTCGAAGTATGGGCGAACACCTTTCATTTCAAAACGAACAATTTCAATTTCAGAATGCGCAAATGCAAAAATTGCAGACAGACATAAATCGAAGTTGGTGTTGTATTTATGGGATCTTCTTCTTCCTTATAATTGGTGTTATATTAGTTTTGAAGATGTAATAATTTATATGAAAGTTAGAAGTTGAAATATATGATATGTATGAAGATTTATGATATATGACAGTTATTTTTGAGAAAAATAAAAATGTAATCTGTTATTTGTTTGTCTGTTTGAAGAATGATTGAACACAGGTTGTTATATGTTTGATTGAACACAGTTTATAATATGTTTGTTTGTTTGAAGAATTTTTGGACATAGGTTGATATATATTTGTTTGTTTCAAGAATGCTTGCACACAGGTTGTTACATGTTTATTTGTTTGAAGAATGATTGAACACAGGTTGAAGACAGTTTTTTCAACACAGATTTTAAAGACAGATTTCTGGACACAGATTTTGAACACAGATTTCTGGACAGATATTTTGAACACAATTTTTGAAGATAGATTTTTGGACACAGGTTTTTCAACACAGATTTTGAAGACAGTTTTCTGGACAGATATTTTAAACACAGATTTTGAAGACAGGTTTTTCAACACAAGTTTTCGAACACAGTTTTTGAAGACAGATTTTTGGACACAGGTTTTTGAAGACAGATTTTTCACCACAGATTTTTTAACATAAATTTTGAACATAGCTTTTTGAACATAGATTTTTTCACACAGGTTTTTTAACACAATTTTTGAATCAAGATTTTTGGACACAGGTTTTTGAAGATAGGTTTTCAACACAAATTTTTTAACAGATATTTTGAACATAGCTTTTTCAACACATTTTTTCACACAGGTTTTTGAACATAGTTTTAGAAGACAGATTTTTCAAGACAGCAAATATAACAACAAAGCAACATTAAATTTCTATAAATCTCATCAATTATGCTCCATCAAGTAACAAATAAAGATGCATTAAATTACTCCCACCACAAAATAAACTCCAAGTTAAAATTATAAGTTTCCAAGTAACGAAAATGAGACTCATTTCGGTCCATTTGTACATTGAAGTCAACAAAAGAAGACGGTAGGGCTCCATAAATTTGATTCGCAGCATTTATGGATTGTTGAGTTCGCATCATGTCAATAACTCCCAGTGTGCCTCCAATACATTCCGATGGGGTAAGAGATGTGTCGACTCCATAAATCTAGGTTGGAGCAGTCATCAAACTTTGTCTTCTCATAATGTCCATACTTTCGAGTGTGCCTCCAATCGCATTTACCATTTCTCTCTATTCAATTACAATGACATGAAAAAAATAGTTTACTATGCATTGTTGACAAATAAAATAAACTGATCGATGTAAATTCATATTATGTACATGTACTGACACATGCATACTATTTTGCATGCCAACTATACAAGGATAAAGCTCTCTACGTGCACTAGGTTGAGGTTGAGATTGAGATTGAGCTTCAGCTCCAAGCACCTTAGTACCTTATATTAACCAAGATGAATGAGTAGAGATAAATGATAAGCTTAATAGAGAGAAATGATACAATATTGAAAAATAAATAGAGACTATTATCTTTGATTTGTTATGTTTTGTTTTGCTTGCTTTCAACCGATTCATTATTTGATCTACTTTGGCGACCTTTCGTTTGGTAACTGGACGACCTTTTCGGCGAGCAACCAAAGGACTAAGCAACTTCGTATTACTGATTGCTTTTCTATTAATGCTCCCAATCAAGGAAGATGGTACATTACTAGTAATAGATTGCACATTACTAGCAGAAGTTGGTACATTACTCACATCACCCTCATCATCTTTCATCACTCTTGCCTTGATTTCATCCAACTCACAGTCGATAATTTTGATTTTGCCTTCAGAGTTCCCAGCTACTTGTACAATGCCAATCAATTTTTTGTTCATTTTATCATAAACCTTTGCATTGAAATTATCCCCAAAACCAGTGCATGTGGTTTTGATGCATGTGTACCTTCTATCCAAATCTTTTCTCCATCGTGGTAGAATGAATTTATTTGGAACCTCATTTATGCATCTTGCAATGAGCACAATGAGTGAGTGAGCACACATGATACTCCAAAATTGAAACGACCGACACATACATTGAACATCAACTTCAATCGAATTATAATACACAATAAAGTTCACATGCTTCATCTTCCCAAAAACTACCACGGCTTCCTTCACAAAGTATGTGCAAATTGAACCCTCCTCTTTCACAAGACACAACTGACTTCTTTGAATTTTGCATTGGTGTAGGCATCCTGAAATTACTTCTCAAAACCATACACAGTTAGGCAATCAAACACTTTTTGTCGAGACTTGAAGTCATCTTTCTTCTTTTTGTCTACCTTACTTCTTAAGGCATTTTTATATTGTTCAACAAATTGCTTTAATGTAGTCTTCAGATTGACATATCCATCAAAAATTGTATTCATGCTCTTACTTCGTTGTGTAGTTAACATACCAATCCAAAAAAATGTCTTTCACATAGACATGAACCCATCTATGTCTCTCATCATATAATACCCCCAACCATTGATTCTCATAAAAATTAAATTCTGTAATCATCTCTTTCCATCTCATCTCAAATTCATCTTTTGTGAAAGTGTCATACACTGCAATTTGCAAAGCCAACTTCATGGATTCATATTGGGAATAGTCTTTTAATTTCTCCGAAATTTTCTTCATTACATGTCATAAACACCATCGATGTCAAGTATTTGGGAAGACAATTTCTATAGCATTTTGCATAGATTTGCATTGATCAGTTATTATAGCTTTTGAAGGATGATCTGACATACAATTTAACCATGATTTGAATAAGTAAACAAATGCATCAGTGTCTTCACTAGATAACAATCCATAACCAAGCAAAATCGACTGTCCATGGCGATTAACTCCTGCAGACGGAGCAAATGGCATATTATATTTGTTAGTGAGATAAGTTGTGTCAAACAAAACATCTCCAAATTCTTCATAAGCCACCCAATTCATTGCATCTGCCCAAAACAAGTTTCTAATGCGAAAATCAGTATCAACATCAATCATATAATAGAAACTCGAATTTTGTGCGTGCATCCTCAAAAAATATTTTTGAAGTGCATCGGCATCTCTTTCTCCAAGCCTCAATCTTCTAGCTCTATCAATGTAATTCCTTGCATCTCGCTCATCGAATGTTAATGACTCATAACCCTCAGTTTCAACAACCATTGAGTTATAATTCCTAGACGCCGCAATCCTTGCTTGATCATTAATTTCTAATCTTCGCTTCACAAGAGTAAGAATTTTCTTATTCATTGTAAAATGACGTGAGTTAGTGGGAATCAAGTCATGATTATGGTCAAGGTTAACTGTGGTTAACATAAGTCTCCCATCCTTTTGTAAGGTCGCTTGTACCCTTGCTCTGTAATTAATTTTTGTGGACAAAGATGGCTTTAGAGGTTTACTTCTAATTTTTTTGTTCTCTTTCCCGATCGAGAACATTTAATGCCAAAATATCTTAATTCCCCATCATCGCCACAAACTTGTGTTATATAAGCTATGGAAAATCCAACATGTTTAGCATATTTAGCATAAAATGTGTACACTTCTTGCTTTGAGCTAAAACACATACCCCTCTTAGGTTCCCCAACTTCTTCACTCATTTAATAAAGGATTCTCACCACTATTTGAATCAATCTCCATTTCTGCTCATTCAAAAATTACAGTGTAATATTCATCAACAATGTAAGTCTAAAAAACAGAATGACTTTTGCTTTTGAAAAGCAATTTTTTTGGTATTAAAAAACAGCTCTGGAGTATCTTTTCAATATATATATTTTTTCTTCTAAAAATCAATTCATGATGCAAGCTCTGGTATTTCAATTTGATTACAACTTCCAAACAAAAAAAAGATTGAAAAACATAATAAGTTTCCAAACAAATTGTAAAACAGAATAACAGATTGACTTTCCAAAAAACAGATTGAGCTCTAGAGTACTCAAATTATGTGTTGAAAATGTGTTCAAAAATCTGTGTTGTACATCTGTGTTCAAAATTTGTTTCAACTTTGTTTGTTCCAAATAATGACTTTTGGTATTAAAATTTGTTTGACTTTTGGTATTAAAAATCTATTTGAACACAGATTTCTTATTGTGTATATATGTATATATATGTATAAGAACATTGAAACAAAGAAGGCATAACATAGAGAGACAAACTGACCTGGAAGAGCGTGGAAGTCCAAGTCGGAAGAAGAAGCCGGACGGTGGAGAAGGGAGAAGACATCGGACGGTAGAGGAGAGTGACGGCGGACGATAATTCTGCAGATTCAGAGCGAGAGAGGGAGACAATGAACGTCGGACGGTGGAGGATGAAGAAGACGCCGGACGGTGGAGGAGAGGGATGCCTAGAATAGATCTTGACAATGGAACATTAGACCGAGAAGAAGTAAATTTATTTATTTTATTTTATTTTATTTTTTTAACACAGTGCGTGAAACACACGCACCATATATGCAAATATTCTTCATCTTACATTGTTGGCTGCCAGCTCCTTAGTGGTGCTTTTAGAGCTTTCGATTTAGTGCTCGAAATCATAACTGTGCACCTAAAAGAGCTGTGACGATGACTGCGCCTCTTATTGGCGGTAAGGTCTTCCACACTTGTCCGATTCCTTCGGATGATCAATTAAGCGTTTTTGAGCTCTTTTCTTTCAATTTTTGAGTTCCTCCTGTCTCTAAAATATTATCAAGCTATTTTTTTTCTTTTTTCCTGTGACATGACTCGTGTCAATATGATCGTTATAGCTTTAATTATATCAATTTTGATCTAATCCAATTAATAGTATCTATAAACAAATTTGGTATAAATCAAGGACAGAATAATCCATAGGGAAAGGAATAAGCGTCAACCCCTAAATTATTATGATGAGAGTCAACAAAATATTTTGTTTCATAAATTTAGACCAGTTTTCTAAAGAAAAATTGTTCATTAGAATAAATTGATACAATATTATAAAAAAAAAAAGACGGTAAAATTTATGTAAATAAAACTACAATGACTAAATTGATATAAGAGGGAAGCATTAAGAACTATAAGTATACTTTGCCGCTTGTTTAAAAGATAGTTACGGTTGAAATGTTGGAAGATTTAAACTTTTAGCTTATGTTTTTATTAGGCCTTCTTTGGGAAGTTGGTTATTTTAGTTGACTATTTGACTTTTTGATTATTTTAACCTGACTAAAATAGTTGTGCTTTAAAAATTGGTTTTTATTTTTTATTTTTTATAATGATTTGATAGTTATGAAAGAAAAAGTAAAATGATTATAGATTGGATGTGACATTTTAACTTATTAACTATTTTAATCTATTTTGTCTTTTCGTAGACTATTTTAGCCTAATAAACAAACAAGATAATAAATTTCGCAAATTTAGCATAATTATACTAATGACCATTTTTAGAAAATCAAAACAATTAAAACTAATACAAATGATGTGTGGATATAGGGCTAAACAATGTGAAAGATGTATTTTAGTGTAAAAGATATGATAATATCGTCTCTTGATTTATACGATTAAGGAATTATTGATGTAAATAAGACTAAATATTATGTTAATTAAAATATTAAGAGAGACTAATGTATTCATGTTAAGCTTGTGAGACTCAGACTTCGCTTGGGAATAAGTAATTTTAGTAGCTTTTTAGTTATTTAATTATTTTAGGAAGTGAAAAAAGTTTGTGTTTGGAATGATGAATAGATTTTTTGTTGGATTTTGTGTATGGAAAAATGTGTTTGAATGATGATGACGCTTTTGAGTTCACTCTCCGAGTCTCAGAGTGGAACAAGGAGGTCTTTTGTAATATTTTTAAAAGGAAAAGACATTTATTGGCTAGGATTGAAGGCATCCAAAGAGCTTTGACCAATAACTTCTCTCATAATTTACAGATCTTAGAAAAGGACCTCATTAAGCAATATAATGTTACTATATTCCAAGACGTAATGCTTTGGTTTCAAAAATCTAGATCTAAGCAATATAATGTTACTCTGTTCCAAGAGTAAATGCTTTGGTTCAAAAATCTAGATCTAAGCATATCTCCCTTAGAGATAGAAACACCTGGTATTTTTATGTGTCTACAATCAACAAGAAAAGGAAAATTAACATTAATGAGAAAGAAGGAATCAAGGCTATTATTTTAGATTACTTCTCTAATCTCTTCAAAAGAACTGATACTCCGATTCTTGATCATTAGAGAAATATTGCACCAAACTGTTTTACTAAAGAAGAGAATGATAAGTTCATGAAACCCATATCTAACCTTGAAATCTTGAGAGCTGTCAAGGATATTGGTGCCTTCAAGGCACCAAGAAAGGTTGGCATGCAAGCTATATTCTATCAGAAATATTGGATCACTGTGGGTAAATCTATGTGTGACTTTGTTTTAAAATGCTTTCAAAATAATAAAGTGCTTGACAAAGTTAATGAGACCCTGATTGTGTTGATTCCCAAAATTGATAACCTTGAGAGTATCAAGTATTTTAGACGTATAAGCCTCTACAATGTCTCTTATAAGATCATCACCAAGCTTATTGTGGGTAGAATCGGACCTCTCCTGAATAATATTATTAACCCAAATCAAAGTAGCTTCATCATTGGGAGAAACACCACTGATAATATCATAATCACACAAGATATCATTCATACTTTGATAAACAAAAAAGGCAGAGGAAGTGGTTGATATTTAAAGTTGACCTGGAAAAGGCCTATGATAGACTATCCTGGGACTTTATTAAAGATACCTTGCATGAATTCAAACTCAATGACAATTGGATAGATCTGATTATGAGTTGTGTCACCAATAATCAATCTGCCATCCTCTGGAATGGTGAAATCATTGAGGGAATCCATAATGAAAGAGCCCTTAGACAAGGAGACCCTCTCTTACCTTATATCTTTGCAGTTTGTATGGAAAGATTGTCTAATATGATTAACTCTAAAGTTGGTGAGGGCTCCTGGAAGGTATAAAAGCTTCTAGAAATAGCCCTTCTCTATCCCATCTTTTTTTGCTGATAACCTTATCTTGTTTGCCAGAACTAATCATACCAATTGTGAGTCCATCATGGAAGTTCTTAATGAATCCTGTGAGGTATCTGGGCAGAACGTTAATTATTTGAAATCTAAACTTTTTGTTTCCCCCAACCTCCCTTGCAACAAAGCCAGGTTCTTAAAAAATATTTGGGATCCCTTTCTATTTACAAAAAAGTCGACAAAAACTTATTCAATGAGACTATTAAGAAATTAAAAGCTAGACTCTCAGGGTGGAAAACCAGAAATCTCTCCTTATACTCGTGCAGTCAGTTACTTCTGCCATTCCCAGCTACAACATGCAAACCATGGAGCTCCTTAGGAAAGTTTGTGACGAGATTGACAAAATCAACAGAAATTTCCTATGGGAGATACTGAATATAGCCAAAAAGTCCATCTAGTCAACTGGGATAATGTGTGCAAGAGTAAAGAAGATGAAGGTCTTGGCATTAGAAAGGCCAGGGACCAAAACTTAGCCCTCTTCAGCAAGCTTAGGTTGAACATCCTAAGTGACAGTAACAAATATGTTGCAAAGTGCTTCAATCCAAATATTTAAAAAATAATTCCTTTTTAAGCTGGACCCTGATAGAGTTGTGAGTCATGTGCTTTGGTTGTTAAGATGGAAAAAAAATAATAAACTAATAATAATAATAAACAAATTATACTCACTCCCTCTAAATTTTAAAATAAAATAAAAATTAATCTCACACTTTTAATATAATTATGCTCGTCTCTCTTAAAATTTTAATTTATATAGTAATTAAATTATTTTTTTATCTTTAATTTGTTAATTATATAAATTAAAAATAAAATTATTATCTTTCCTCTACTAATTTATTCTTGTTGATTTTAGTGCTTATCTACAATTTAGGCCTCGTTTGAGAACATACTTTTTTGATAACTTTTTGATTTTTTAGTTAAAATATAATGTGAAAAAACTAATATGTTTGGGATAAATTTTTATTTTTTACGAAAAGATGTGTAAAAAGTAGTGAGAAAAGAAAATTTTTGACTTTTTGATATAGTTGTTAACTTTTTAATTTTTTGACTAAAATCACCATGTGCCAAACAAAGTCTTAGTTTCGATAAATTTTACTAAAAGATATGTGTATATATATATTTTAAATTTAAGATAGGTGAGTTTAATTTATCCCCCAAAAAATAATGAATTATTTTGGTGAGGATGTTGATATTTTTGTCAAACTTGGTCAGTAGCATGCCCCCTTGACCAGACAATTCAAAGTCTGCTTGATAATTCTGCTTGATAACACACCTCTGGAAAGGACAGTCCAGGCCCACGCATAGTTGCTTATAGTTGCTTATCGTTTTTGTTTGATCTATTTGCTCGACACATTATTTGATGTGTGAGCACGCTACTCGGCGCTTCACTTTTTGACAATCTAATGGGCCTGATTTAGTTTGGGCTTGTAAGAAATGGATTCAGATATGTTTTGTTTGTCGAATGTGTAAATTTTATACTGAGTTCACACATTTTTAAAGCTTAAAAGTCAATTTTTCTTAAGTAAGAATGGAGATAGCCATTTTAAGATATGAAATTATTACATATCATTAAAAATTAAAATTAATGGTCTATAATAATTATATTATTTTAAATTCGGGCATTTATTCATAAATCTTCTTTGTCTACTTATATTTCACTTAATTCAAATTATTTTCTTATGTTTCAGTAAATCTTATGAGTGACATAGTTATCAAAATACCCCTTAATAATAATAGGGTGAAGCGAACATTAATATGCACATTGACAGTATGAATATTCTGTGATATAAACATTTATACTCAAATATGAATATTCACATCATCAAATTGCTAAGAATTTAAAAATATTTATAAAGGTAGAACTGTTCATAAAATACCTTAAATATTAGAATTAAGATTTGGTAGATTAACTGTCCAAATAATAGAATTTATTGAAATACAAGAATATGTTATGAATTAATTGGGATACAAATACTTAAAAAGGAATGTCTTAATAAATTTTCCTTTTAAATTTCAAAATTTTTTTCACTATTTTTTGAATTTGAAGTAGAAAAGTGTTAGCAACATGTCTATTTCAAAACCTTGGATTATGTAAATCACCTCTCCAATGCAGGCTATTACCATTCCTTTTTGATTTCACACTTTTTAATATTTTTTTTAGAGTGATATTAGAGATTTCAAATAATTTATTAATTTTTTTTACCAAATTTTTCACATGGATGTGAGACTCACATATATGTGAGTTTGTGTGAATTTCACATATATGTAAGAAATTTGATAAAAAATTTAGAATGTATTGAATTTTTCTTTTTTTTATTCTAATATAAAATTTCAATGTTACCATCATGTCCAACTTTCCAAATTATAAACCTAACTGGGGGTCCACCTCGCTAATCCCAATTAACTTAAGTCTATTTTGGAAAGATGAAAATATTTAGGCTCCGTTTGGTAAGCCTCTTAAATTATAATTTTACCTATTAATTTGAGTGTGTTGTTTGTTTTGAGCTTTCAAATTATAATTCTATACCTATTTCTCAAAACTCAATTCAAAACATAATTATTACTTTTCAAAACTTATAACCAAACACATAATTCAAAATTCTTTTCAAAACTCAATTCAAATCAATATTTTAATATTTAAACATGTTATGATTTTTTAATTTTTTAATTTTTTGAATATTTTAAAATATTTTAATTTCAAAATATTACGATTTTAAATTTTTAAATTTTAAAATATTTTATAAAAATAAATTCAAACTCTATTTTATAAAAATATTTTTAAATATTTTAATTTTTTTGTTATGTATTTGGTTATAATTTGAGTGTAGAGTTTCGAGTTATGTGTTTGGTTATGAGTTTTAAAAATAATTTCTTAATTGAGTTTTATTTTATGTGTTTGGTTACGATTTGAGTGTAGAGTTGTTTTTAAATTTAAAATATTAACATTTTAAATTGTTTAAAATTTTTGAATATTTAAATTATTTAAATTTTTACGATTTAAATTTTTTGAATATTTATTTTAATTTTTTACTTATTAATTTTTTTAGATTATTTAAATTATTTAAATATTTATGATTTAAATTTTTTGAATATTTATTTTGAAAAAAAAATTATTTCCTTTGTAGTATTTTCAATTAAAAAATCGATTAATGTTATTTTTTTTTTATAATAAATTTTTTTAATTGAATTTTAAAAAGAGTTTAGTTATGAGTGTTGATCAGAATTTTCAATAATGTGAAAGTAGTGTGTTTTGTTATGAGTTATAACAATTTGAATTAAGTTTTGAAAACTCTATCCAAAACTCATAATCAAACAAATTTTCTTACTTCACATGTCAAATCAAACTTTTAAAACTCAATTCCACACTCAATTCAAAACTCAATTCAATACTCTATTTAAAAACTATAACTAAACAAATTTTCTACCGTCAAATCATAATTCCATAACTCACAAACTCATAATACAACTCATATTTTCAAATCATATTTACAAAACTCTACCAAACGCAACCTTAGTTTTTTTGTTTTTGTTTTTGTTTTTCGTTTTTGTTTTTTGGCATATTTATAAAATTATTTGGGAAGATGAAAATAAGCACTTTTTTGTTTTTTTTAAAAATTATTTTAATATAATGTCACATTACTTGCAAAATTATAAATTGATCATATTATCATCATACAATTTTTTCTTTTTTTCTTTTTCCACACATACGAGGGTATTTTAGTAATTCATTTGTTGACTTATTTTTAACTTTCCAAATGCTTTTTTACTTAAATAAACTGGTTTTTGACTTTTAAAAATAAGTTAAAAGCAAATACTTTTGAGTAAATTACAAAGACATACCCTAAAATTTATTTAAATTACAAATTAATCCTATAGTTTTAGAAATTACAACATGTCCCTAAAGGTTTTTAATTTCATAACAAATAAGTTATTTTATTGATAAATCATCAAGTTAATTAACAGTTTTTAATGACGTTAAAATTTTATTTCAATTAATAATTTAGATAATTTTATTATTGTATAGGAAAACAGTTAGAAATTTTATTTTTTCAATTAATTATGTTAAATAAAAAATTCTGACAGAGAGATATTTGTAATTTTTCAAACTACAAGGGACAATTCGTATTTTAAACAAACTTTAGAGAATATGTTTGTAATTTACTTAATATTTTTCTTTCTTTCCAAAATAGACCTTAATGAGTTGGAATTGATATTAAAACTCATAGGATCGGGCTAAAATGACTTTTAAATCCATTTGTTAAGTTGGCAAGATTTGAGAACGTTATTTGCAACCCCACCCAACTTCTAATACATAATACGAAATATATATTATGCTCATTATATATATTAATATGCATATAAAAATATAGTTAACTTAGTTTTATTTTATTTAATTTTTTAAAAAGACGTACCTAAAGACAGAAAACATACTTATACTTATGATGTAAATGTAAATGATGTAGAAATCGTTGTGGGCTATTTTAATAAAAAAATATTTAAAAAAAATGCTCATACAATAAAATTCAAAGATGACTTTCTATTCACTCTATTATTATTTTTTTGGTATATATATATATTTGTAAAATGTCAAAATCCTTCTCGAACATGTTGATTTTTTTTCCCATCTCATATTTTAGTTAAAAAAGCCATTTCTCAAACGAGCTTTTTAAATTTGACAATTTGTGGTATAACTTGCATATATGGTATACACCTCAAAAACATAAAATAAATAAATAAATTTGACAAATATATTTTCTGAGATTTGCTTAAAATACGAATTGTCCTCTGTAGTTCTAGAAATTACATCACACCTTCTAAAATTTTTAATTTCATAACAAATGATGCATTTTATCAATAAATCATCAAATCCATTAACAGTTTTTAATGATGTTAAAAATATATTTCAATTAATAATTCAGATAATTTTATTATTATATAGAAAAACAGTTAGAAATTTTATTTTTTTAGCTAATTCTGTTAAATAAAAAATCATTATAAAGGGAATATTTATAATTTTTCAAAATACAGGGACAATCCGTATTTTAAATATATCTCAGGGGTGTATTTATAACTTACCCAAAAAAAGTATGTATTTTAAAATGACACAATATATCTACATATATATAACAGTTCCGATTTAGAGCACTAAATCGGAAACTCTAAAAGCACCACTAAGGAGCTAGCAGCTAGCAAGGCAAGATGAAGAATATTTGCATATATGGTGCGTGTGTTTTACGCACAGTGTAAAAAAAATAAAAAAATAATTTTTTTTTTACTTCTTTCGCTCTAATGTAAAACACATACTAATGTTCCATTTTCAAGATCTATTCTAGCCGTCCCTCTCCTTCGTCGTCCATTTCTTCCACCGTCCAGCGTCTTCTTCATCCTCCATCGTCTGGCATTCATTGTCTCCCTCTCCTTCGTCTTCCCTCTCTCGCTCTGAATCTATAGAACTGTCATCCGGCGTCACTCTCTTCCACCGTCCGCCGTCACTCTCCTCCACCGTCTGGCGTCTTCTCCCTCTTCTACCGTCCGGCGTTTTCCTCCGACTTGGACTTCTATGCTCCTCTAGGTCAGTTTGTCTCTCTATGTTATGTCTTCTCTGTTTCAATGTTCTTATACATATATATACATACATATATACACAATAGGAAATCTGTGTTCAAACAGATTTTTAATACCAAAAGTCATTATTTGGAACAAACAAAGTTGAAACAGATTTTCAACACAGATTTTGAGTACTCCAGAGCTCAATCTGTTTTTGGAAAGTCAATCTGTTATTCTGTTTTGCAATTTGTTTGGAAACTTATTTTGTTTTTCAATCTTGTTTTTTTTTTGTTTGGAAATTATAATCAAATTGAAATACCAGAGCTTGCGTCATGAATTGATTTTAGAAGGAAAAAAAAATATTGAAAGGGTGCTCCAGAACTGTTTTTTAATACCAAAAAAATTGTTTTTCAAAAGCAAAAGTCATTTTGTTTTTTAGACTTGCATTGTTGATGAATATTGGACTATAATTTTTGAATGAGCAAAAAAGAAGATTGATTCGAATAGTGGTAAGAATCTTTTATTAAATGAGAGTAAAAAAGTTGAGGAATCTAAGAGGGGTATGTGTTTTAGCTCAAAGCAAGAAGTGTACACATTTTATGCCAAATGTACTAAATATGTTGGATTTTCCATAGCTTATAAAACACAAGTTTGTGGCGATAATGGAGAATTAAGATATTTTAGGATTGAATATTCTCGATCGGGAAAGAGAACCAAAAAATCAGAAGTAAACCCTCTAAAGCCATCTCTGTCCACAAAAATAGATTGCAAAGCAAGGGTACGAGCGACCTTACAAAAGGATGGGAGATTGAATATCAATAACCATATATTTAAATCAAATTTATATTACACAAAATGAATAATTATTCTTAAAATTATATTTGTCGTTTATTTTTTTAAACAAATATATTCCAACATACAGTTAACAACATGTTTGAGATAATAACTTTAGAGAACTCAAACCCTTAAGGAAAATAATTATTGTGAAAAATCTAAAAATTTCTGAGATATTGATTTGAGATTATGTTTCAATTTTTACACAATAAATAATAATCTCAACCAAACAATTAAAGACAAATCGACACAACGATTTAACGTGAAAAAATCACAATTGGAATACCTCCAATTGTTAACCATAGTTAACCTTGACCATAATCATGACTTGATTCCCACCGACTCACGTCATTTTGCAATGAATAAGAAAATTCTTACTCATGTAAAGCAAAGATTAGAAATTAATGATCAAGCAGGGATTGGGGTGTCTAGGAATTATAACTCAATGGTTGTTGAAACTGGGAGTTATGAGTCATTAACATTTGATGAGCGAGATGTAAGGAATTGCATTAACACAGCTAGAAGATTGAGGCTTTGAGAAGGAGATGCCAATGCACTTCAAAAATATTTTTTGAGGATGTAAGCACAAAATTCGAGTTTCTATTATATAATTAATGTTGATACTGACTTTAGCATTAGAAACTTGTTTTGGGCAGATGTAATGAGTTGGACGGCTTATGAAGAATTTGGAGATGTCACTAACAAATATGATATGCCATTTGCTCCGTTTGTAGGAGTTAACCACCATGGATAGTCGATTTTGCTTGGTTGTGGGTTGTTATCTAGTGAAGACACTGATACATTTGTTTGATTATTCAAATCAGGGTTAAATTGTATGTCAGATCATCCTCCAAAAGCTATAATAATTGATCAATGCAAAACTATGCAAAATGCTATAGAAATTGTCTTCCCAAATACTCGACATCGATGGTGTTTATGGCATATAATGAAGAAAATTCCGGAGAAATTGAAAGGCTATTCCTAATATGAATCCATGAAATTGGCTTTGCAAAATGCAGTGTATAACACTTTAACAAAAGATGAATTTGAGATGAGATGGAAAGAGATGATTGTAGAATTTAATCTTTATGAGAATCAATGGTTGGGGATATTATATGATGAGCGACATCAATGGGTTCTTGCCTACGTGAAAGACATTTTTTGGGATGGCATGTCAACTACACAACGAAGTGAGAGCATGAATACCTTTTTGATGGATATGTTAACCCAAAGACTACATTAAAGCAATTTGTTGAACAATATAAAAATGCCTTCAGAAGTAAAGTAAAGAAAGAGAAGAAAGTTGACTTCAAGTTTTGACAAAAAATGTTTGATTGCCTAACTGTGTATGGTTTTGAGAAGCAATTTCAGGATGCCTACACCAATGCAAAATTTAAAGAAGTGCAAGTAGAGATGAAGAGACTACTTTATTATCAGTCGTGTCTTGTGAAAGAGGAGGGTTCAATTTGCACATGCTTTGTGAAGGAAGTTGTCGTAGTTTTTGGGAAGATGAAGCATGTGGACTTTATTGTGTATTATAATTCGACTGAAGTTGATGTTCAATGTATGTGTTGGTTGTTTGAATTTAGGGGTATCATGTGTGCTCACTCACTCGTTGTGCTCATTGCAAGATGCATAAATGAGGTTCCAAATAAATTCATTCTACCACGATGGAGAAAAGATTTGGATAAAAGGTACACGTGCATCAAAACCACATACACTGACTTTGGGGATGATTTCAATGCAAAGGTTTATGATAAGATGAACAAAAAATTGATTGGCATTGTACAAGTAGCTGGGAACTATGAAGGCAAAATCAAAATTATTGACTATGGGTTGGATGAAATCAAGGCAAGAGTGATGAAAGATGATGAGGGTGGTGGGAGTAATGTACCAGCTTCTAGTAGTAATGTGCCACCTATTACTAGTAATGTACCATCTTCCTCGATTGGGAGCATCAATAGAAAAGCAATCAGTAATACGAAGTTGTTAAGTCCTTTGGTTGCTCACCGAAAAGATCATCCAGTTACTAAATGAAAGGTCGCCAAAGTAGATCAAATAGTGAATCGGTTAAAAACAAAACAAATCAAAGGTAAACCATGGTATTCTCTATTTATTTTTCAATATTGTATCATTTCTCTCTATTGAACTTATCATTTATCTCTACTCATTCATCTTGGTTAATATAGGATACTAAGGTGCTTGGAGCTGAAGCTCAATCTCAACCTAGTGCACGTAGAAAGCTTTATCCTTGTATGGTTGGCATGCAAAATAGTATGTATGTGCCGGTATGTATACATAATATGAATTTACATCAATCAGTTTATTTTATTTGTGAACAATGCATAGTAAATTGTTTTTTTTCATGTCATTGTAATTGAATAGGGAGAAATGGTAAATGCGATTGGAGGCACACCTGGAAGTATAGACATTATGAGAAGACAAAGTTTGATGACTATTCCAACCCAGATTTATGGAGTCGACACATCTCTTACCCTATCGGAATGTATTGGAGGCACACCGGGAGTTATTGGCATGGTATGAACTCAACAATCTATGAGTGCTATGAATCAAATTTATGGAGCCCTACCGTCTTCTTTTGTTGACTTCAATGTACAAATGGACTGAAATGAGTCTCATTTTTGTTAGTTGGAAACTTGTAATTTTAACTTGGAGTTTATTTTGTAGTAGGAGTGATTTAATGCATCTTTCTTTATTACTTAATGGAGCATAATTTATGAGATTTATAGAAATTTGATGTTGCTTTGTTGTTATATTTGCTATCTTGAAAAATCTGTCTTCTAAAACTGTGCTAAAAAACCTATGTGAAAAAATCTGTGTTGAAAAAGCTATGTTCAAAATATCTGTTAAAAAATCTGTGTTGAAAAACCTGTGTCCAAAAATCTTGCTTCAAAAACTGTGTTCAAAAATCTGTGTTCAAAAAACTATGTTCAAAATTTATGTTAAAAAATCTGTGTTTTCACACAGGTTTTTGAACACAGTTTTTGAAGCAAGATTTTTGGACATAGGTTTTTGAAGACAGGTTTTTCAACACAGATTTTTTCACATAGGTTTTTTAACACAGTTTTAGAAAGATTTTTCAAGACAGCAAATATAACAACAAAGCAACATCAAATTTCTATAAATCTCATAAATTATGCTCCATCAAGTAACAAAGAAAGATGCATTAAATTACTCCCACCACAAAATAAACTCCAAGTTAAAAATACAAGTTTCCAACTAACAAAAATGAGACTCATTTGGTCTATTTGTACATTGAAGTCAACAAAAGAAGACGGTAGGGCTCCATAAATTTGATTCATAGCACTCATGGATTGTTGAGTTCGTACCATGTCAATAACTCTCGGTGTGCCTCCAATACATTCCGATGGGATAAGAGATGTGTCGACTCCACAAATCTGGGTTAGAGCAATCATCAAACTTTGTCTTCTCATAATGTTCATACTTCCGGGTGTGCCTCCAATCGCATTTACCATTTATCCATATTCAATTATAATGACATGAAAAAAACAGTTTACTATGCATTGTTGACAAATAAAATAAACTGATCGATGTAAATTCATATTATGTACACGTACTGGCACATACATACTATTTTGCATGCCAACCATACAAGGATAAAGCTCTCTACGTGCACTAGGATGAGGTTGAGATTGAGCTTCAACTCCAAGCACCTTATATTAACCAAGATGAATGAGTAGAGATAAATGATAAGTTCAATAAAGAGAAATGATACAATATTGAAAAATAAATAGAGAATACCATGAAATTTACCTTTGATTTGTTATGTTTTGTTTTGCTTGCTTTCAACCGATTCACTATTTGATCTACTTTGACGACCTTTCGTTTAGTAATTGGACGACCTTTTCAGCGAGCAACCAAAGAACTAAACAACTTCGTATTACTGATTGCTTTTCTATTAATGCTCCCAATTGGGAAAGATGGTACATTACTAGTAATAGGTGGCACATTACTAGTAGAAGCTGGTACATTACTCCCACCACCCTCATCATCTTTCATCACTCTTGCCTTGATTTCATCAAACCCACGGCCAATAATTTTGATTTTGCCTTCAGAGTTCCCAGCTACTTGTATAATGCCAATCAATTTTTTGTTCATCTTATCATAAACCTTTGCATTGAGATCATTCCCAAAGCCAATGTACGTGGTTTTGATACATGTGTACCTTCTATCCAAATCCTTTCTCCATCGTGGTAGAATAAATTTATTTGGAACCTCATTTATGCAACTTGCAATGAGCACAACAAGTAAGTGAGCACACATGATACCCCTAAATTCAAACAACCAACACATACATTAAACATCAACTTCAGTCGAATTATAATACACAATAAAGTCCACAAGTTTTATCTTCCCAAAAACTACCACGGCTTCTTTCACAAAGTATGTACAAATTGAACCCTCCTCTTTCACGAGACACGGCTGACAATAAAGTAGTCTCTTCATCTTTGCTTGCACTTCTTTGAATTTTGCATTGGTGTAGGATCCTGAAATTGCTTCTTAAAACCACATACAGTTAGGCAATCAAACACTTTTTGTCGAGAGTTGAAGTCAATTTTCTTTTCTTTCTCTACCTTACTTCTCAAGGCATTTTCATATTGTTCAACAAATTGCTTTAATGTAGTCTTCGGGTTGACATATTCATCAAAAAAGACATTCATGCTCTCACTTCGTTATGTAGTTAACATGCCAGCCCAAAAAATGTCTTTCACATAGACAGGAACCCATTGATGTCGCTCATCATATAATACCCCCAACCATTGATTCTCATAAAGATTAAATTTTGCAATCATCCTTTTCCATCTCATCTCAAATTCATCTTTTGTGAAAGTGTCCCACACTGCATTTTGCAAAGCCAACTTCACGGATTCATATTGGGAATAGCCTTTCAATTTCTTCAGAATTTTCTTCATTATATGCCATAAACACCATCGATGTCGAGTATTTGGAAAGAATTTCTATAGCATTTTGCATAGTTTTGCATTGATCAGTTATTATAGCTTTTGGAGGATGATCTGACATACAATTTAACCATGATTTGAATAACCAAACAAATGTATCAATGTCTTCACTAGATAACAACCCACAACCAAGCAAAATCGACTGTCCATGGTGGTTAACTCCTATAAACGGAGCAAATGGCATATCATATTTGTTAGTGAGATAAGTTGTGTCAAATGAAACATCTCCAAATTCTTCATAAGCCGCCCGATTCATTACATCTGCCCAAAACAAGTTTCTAATGCGAAAGTCAGTATCAACATCAATCATATAATAGAAACTCGAATTTTGTGCTTGCATCCTCAAAAAATATTTTTGAAGTGCATTGGCATCTCCTTCTCCAAGCCTCAATCTTCTAGCTGTGTCAATACAATTCCTTACATCTCGCTCATCAAATGTTAATGACTCATAACCCCCAGTTTCAACAACCATTGAGTTATAATTCCTAGACACCCCAATCCCTACTTGATCATTAATTTCTAATCTTTGCTTCACATGAGTAAGAATTTTCTTATTCATTGCAAAATGACGTGAGTCGTTGGGAATCAAGTCATGATTATGGTCAAGGTTAACTATGGTTAACATAAATCTCCCATCGTTTTATAAGGTCGCTCGTACCCTTGCTTTGCAATCAATTTTTGTGGACATAGATGGCTTTAGAGGGTTTACTTCTGATTTTTTGGTTCTCTTTCCCGATCGAGAACGTTCAATCCCAAAGTTGGTCGGTTTTTTTTTTTTTTTTTTGGTAGTTGATTTGATGGTTGTGAAAGAAAAAATAAAATGATTATAGATTGGATGCAACATTTTATCTTATTAACTATTTTAATCTATTTTGTCTTTTAGTAGACTATTTTAGCCTAATAAACAAGCAAGATAATAAATTTCACAAATTTAGCACAATTATACTAATGACCATTTTTAGAAAGATCAAAACAATTAAAACTAATACAAATGATGTGTGGATACAGGGCTAAAATATGTGAGATATATTTTAGTGTAAAAGATATGATAATATCGTCTCTTGATTTATACGATTAAGGAATTACTGATGAAAATAAGACTAAATATTATGTTAATTAAAATATTAAGGCAGACTAATGTATTTATGTTAAGCTTGTGTAACTTAGGCTCCGTTTGGGAATAAGTAATTTTAGTGGCTTTTTAGTTATTTAATTATTTTAGGAGGGGAAAAAGTTTGTGTTCAGAAGGATGAATAGATTTTTTGTTGGATTTTGTGTATGGAAAAATGTGTTTGAATGATGATGACGCTTTTGAGTACACTCTCCGAGTCTTAGAGTGGAACAAGGAGGTCTTTCGTAATATTTTTAAAAGGAAAAGACATTTACTAGCTAGGATTGAAGGCATCCAAAGAGCTTTGACCAATAACTTCTCTCATAATTTACAGATCTTAGAAAAGGACCTCATTAAGCAATATAATGTTACTCTGTTCCAAGAGGAAATGCTTTGGTTTCAAAAATCTAGATCTAAGCAATATAATGTTGCTCTGTTCCAAGAGTAAATGCTTTGGTTTAAAAAATTTAGATCTAAGCATATCTCCCTTAGCGATAGAAACACCTGGTATTTTTATTTGTCTACAATCAACATTAAGATTAATGAGAAAGAAGGAATCAAGGCTATTATTTTAGAATACCTCTCTAATCTCTTCAAAAGAACTGATACTCAGATTCTTGATCATTGGAGAAATATTGCACCAACCTGTTTTACTAAAGAAGAGAATGATGAGTTCATGAAACCCATATCTAACCTTGAAATCTTGAGAGCTGTCAAGGATATTGGTGCCTTCAACGCACCAAGAAAGGTTGGCATGCAAGCTATATTCTATCAGAAATATTGGATCACTGTGGGTAAATCTATGTGTGACTTTGTTTTAAAATGCTTTCAAAATAATAAAGTGCTTGACAAAGTTAATGAGACCCTAATTGTGTTGATTCCCAAAATTGATAATCTTGAGAGTATCAAGTAGTTTAGACCCATAAGCCTCTACAATGTCTCTTATAAGATCATCACCAAGCTTATTGTTGGTAGAATTAGACCTCTCCTGGATAATATTATTAGCCCAAATCAAAGTAGTTTCATCATTGGGAGAAACACCACTGATAATATCATTATCACATAAGAAATCATTCATACTTTGATAAATAAAAAAAAGCAAAGGGGGTGGTATGATATTTGAAATTGACCTGGAAAAGGCCTATAATAGACTATCCTGGGACTTTATTAAAGATACCTTAAGGGCATGTTTGATTGGATGGATTAGAGCATGGGATTGGGATTATTAATCTGTGGGTCCAATTATCCTATGTTTGTTTTAACATTTTGGGTTAGGATTATTAATCCAATGGATAATTAATCCAACAAATTTGTAGGATTATTAGTAATGGGGTAAGGATGGGATTATTAATCCTATGGATAATTTATCCTATTAATCCAATTGGATAGTGAATACCATACTAATTTGATAGAATTATTAATACCTCACTATTAGTCTTGTGAATCAAACATAGCCTAAATGAATTCAAACTCAATGACAATTGGATAGATCTGATTATGAGTTATGTCACCAATAATCAATCTGCCATCCTCTAGAATTGTGAAATCATTGAGGGAATTTGTAATGAAAGAGGCCTTAGACAAAAAGACCCTCTCTTACCCTATATCTTTGTAGTTTGTATAGAAAGATTGTCTACTATGATAAACTCTAAAGTTAGTGAGGGCTCCTAGAAGGTATAAAAGCTTCAAGAAATAGCCCTTCTCTATCCTATGTTTTTTTGCTGATAAGATAACCTTATCCTGTTTGCCAGAACTGATCATACCAATTGTAAGTCCATCATGGAAGTTCTTAATGAATCCTGTGAGGTATCTGGGCAGAACGCTAATTATCTGAAATCTAAACTTTTTGTTTCCCCCAACCTCCCTTGCAACAAAGCCAGGTCCTTAAAAAATATTTGGGATCCCCTCTTCTTTACAAAAAAGTCAACAAAAACTTATTCAATGAGACTATTGAGAAATTAAAAGCTAGACTCTCAGGGTGGAAAACTAGAAATCTCTCCTTACACTCATCCAGTCAGTCCCTTCTGTCATTCCCAGCTACAACATGCAAAACATGGAGCTCCTAAGGAAAGTTTGTGATGAGATTGACAAAATCAACAGAAATTTCCTATGGGGAGATACTGAAAATAGCCAAAAAGTCCATTTAGTCAACTGGGATAATGTATGCAAGAGTAAAGAAGATAGAGGTCTTGGCATTAGAAAGGCCACGGACCAAAACTTAGCCCCTCTTCAGCAAGCTTAGGTCGAACATCCTGAGTGATAGTAACAAATATGTTGCAAAGTGCTTCAATCCAAATATTTAAAAAATAATTCCTTTTTAAGCTGGACCCAGAAAAAGAAATCCTCGAACATCTAGAAAAGTATCTATAAAAACAGAAACACTCTTAGGAAATGTGTTAAGTGGAGAGTTGGTAATGATGAATCTATTTCATTTTGGAATGTTGGTGGTGTGGGAAGCAGCCTCTAGCCCAAACTTATAACACCTCGCAGGTTAATGACTCAAATAAGGTTAGCTTTGTACTTGATGATGAGGGGAACTGGGACACTGATATCCTTGCTAATCTTATCAACCAACAAGACCTCCAAGATATCCTCAAGATTTATAGGCCTAGATATGTGACCTACACTGATGCTTCTTCCTAGATTGGGTCCTCTAATGGCAACTTCTCAACTGCATTTGCCTATAAAATCATTACCAATCAGAAAAGAGATGACAAAGATTGGAAATGGATATGGAAGATCAAAATTCCCCCAAAACTTGGCTTATTCTGAGAGAAAGATTGCTTACTAACCATTTGCGGCTTATGAGGAACATGGCAACTTCTAAACTGTGTCCTAGATATGGGCTATTTAGTGAGAATATAAGCCATCTCCTCAAGGATTGCCCCAAATCCAAAGAAGTATGGACTGAAATTATGAATCATAATTGATGGGAGCAAGGATGTGGACAACCTTTGTTTGAATGGGTTACTTCCAACATGAGAAATAAAAAGCTATTTTTTGGTAACAAATGGTACCTCATTTTCATTGTAACCCTTTGGCAGATTTGGAAGGATCGTAACAAAATGCTTTTTGAAAACTTGGCTAACCCCATTCAAACCAGTCCCAAGAACATAAAGAATTATGTTCAAGAGACTGATCAGGCTTTCTAATCCCCTCTCCACCCCAACCAAGATTAATTAATTGATGTATCCCATCAGCAGGTAAACTAAAATTTAATACAAATGGATGCTCTAAAGGTGGCCTAGGACAAGCTAATCATAGAGGATTACTGTGGGATAAAGCTGGAACCTGGATATGGGGATATTATGGCAAGCTAGGACATTGCTCAAACTTGGAAGCTGAACTATGGGCCATCTACAGAGGCCTTACCATCCTCTTTCAAAAAGGCAAAATGGATGTGGAGATTAAGACAGATTCTGAGCAGGCCATCAACCAAATCCAAAATGGCCCAAGCCACAACTCTCTTAGTTACCAAACCTGAATCCAAGTTGAAGCTCTGCTTTATTCCCTTTCTTAGTTACCAAATCCAACACACACTTCTTTAGGGCATCCTGCAACAATCAAAATTGACATTAAAAATCAAATTAACCAATGCTGGTCTGTTTGGTTGGTTATAAAATTTTACAATGACATTTAAATCTACACCAACATTTAGAACCCAATAAGAAAAATCACTCCAACAAACCCACATTAAGTAAAATAGGCAAGGAAAATTTCTTTTCCTTTCTTTTATTTCCTTAAGTTTCTAAGCAACCAAATGCAGGGCAGGTTTGTGTAAATTTAAAATTCAGAATGATTACCTTTATCTTGCTCCCCAATTTGAGCTTCCCGGCATATATATCATCTCGTAAGCTCTCCACAATCTTAATAGTAATCTTTGGCCCAAAATCAGCAGCCAACAAAGCCTAAAATAAATAAATAATAGTAATAAAACAATAACCTCCAAATCGTAGTTATAAAATTTTCCACAACTTCATAAAAATTCAAACAACTAACATGAACTTAAATTTCAAATTCCACTTGTTTATATAGTAAATAAATACTTCCATATTAGTTCTCCAAATATCCTAAAATAAAAAAACACCCTATAATTTTCAAATCATAATTATATACTATTTTCCACACTTTCTTCAAAATTCACACAACACATTAACAACTAACATGAACTTCAATTTCAAACTCCACTTGTTTATACAGCAAATACTTCCATGTAGCTGCTAAATTGCTGACAATATATATCAAAATATTCATATATACAAACATCCATTCATGAATATATATATATAGGGTTAATTTCATTTTTATCCACTAAACTATTGTCATTTTTCTATTTCATCACTAAACTATCAATTTCATCTATTTAGTTTCTGATTGCGATCCCCGTCCCAATCAGTAAGCCTAACCTAATGGGCAAAAAGCTAATTTTACAACTAAAATAATTTAAATCATATAAGGGTTAATTCTTAACTCCGTTGGGGTTACTTAACAACTCCGCCAGTCCCAGCCCAGGTAAAGGAGGAGGGTTGTGAGTTAGGTAGCCAACAGCCAACACGTAAAAAGGCCGCTCGGATCCATTATGACATGAAGCCAAAAAAGGGTTAATTTCATTTTCTGCCTCTGAATTATTGTCAAATTATCTACTTAGTCCCAAAACTAGAAATTGAGTGCATAAATTAATGTCTATTTAGTTCCTGAGTTAAATTATTTAATTCAAATCAATTTAATGGTCGAAAGGATTACAGAAATTAAATATAATTAATAGAATAAAAGACATTACCTAGTTAAGAAACAAATTTACTCTAGAACAAGCTTAAATTTCTATTATATCTTTGCCTAGGCTTAATGCCACTAATTTGGATAACCTTTTCGAATTGGACTAAATTATACATTGAGCTGAAATTAAAAATTCTAAACACTAAAATAGATTAAATTGATATCTTATGGATGAAATTAAAAAACATAAAAAATAAAAAGACAATTAGAAACTCAAAAGACTAATGTAAATAGATGAAATTAATAGAAAAAATTGGACAAAAGTGAAATTAACCTAGGACATAGAGTGAGGAGAGAGAGAGAGAGAGAGAGAGAGAGGGACCTCTTCTAATTCGTCGAGGACACGGTCGGTGTCGGAGAGATTCCAGTAGAGGAGGAGCTCGTCGATGACGGCGAGGTTGTCGCGGGTCTTGGAGAATCCGGAGAAGAGTTTATCGGCGTCGCTTTTGGCCTTCTCTTTGATCAACCGACCAAGTTTGGTGAAGAACCCCGTCTGCCCAGCAGAGCATCTGAACCGGGAAGGCCAGAATCGGGTGGTCTGAATCGAAGAGGACCGCCGAGTTCGAGGGAGGTTGAAGACAACTGTACTCATTTAAGAAGAAGCACAGGCCATTTGTGTACTTGAAAAACCTTCTCTCTGTTCGAAAGCTTCTCTCTACTCTCTAAATTGGCAAGTGAGGATAACACACCGCCCAACGACCGACGAAGGCTCTGTTAGGTGAATTTATTTATTTATATTTTTTTTTAAGTTAGTAGTTGATAATCGAAAATTAAACTATAACACCTCTTCAGTTTTTAAATAATTATTATTATTTTTTTAACCCAGGGTGGGTGGCATTGTGGTTAAGGCTTGGGGTTTAAGTCCCAAGGTTACAGGTTCAATTCCCTCCCCCCATTTGGTGTGGGTTCAATGCTCCCCCGCTGTGTTTAAGCGGAACTTGTCTTGAGAGATTGATCTCTGTCTCTGTAAGGGGCGCTGCCTTGGACCTGTGGGAGGGTAGGGAGGATTTTCCTGTAAAAAAAAAAAATAATAATAATAATTAAATTTTAAAATTTATTTAAATTATTTTGATTAATTTATCTATCTATCTATCTATTATATAAGAAAAATAATATTTTTAGTGAAGAACCTTATGCGAGTTTCAATATCTCATACTATTAGCTACATATTTTGTATAAGCCAATTACAATTCAACGCGTGACGGAATAAGGGCAATATGGAAGACTATTCAAGTCTTCAATCATGATCACACACGTGGCAGTCAGCATTGGTTATAATGAATTCGCGTAACACTGGATCAGCAAAGAGATGCAAAGTGACGTGGCTTCAATGGCTACTCACATTTAAATTCAAAATCAGGAGGGAAGCCTAATTGCAGGTATTGGCATAGTGGAGCTAACTATAAGGCAACATGATCAATGATCATGGAGGAGCGTTTCAACGGTTAGAAGTGCAGTTCGATGGTCATCCGTGAGAAGTATAAATAGCAGAGAAGGCCCTAGAAAAAAAGCCCAGACTCAGATCCATAAAACCAGTTTTTATCAACTTTATTTCTTTTCCAGTTTTTACATTTCTTGTTCTTTACATTGCTGTACTTTAAAATTCCTGCACTGCACTTCATTCATAGGAGTAGTTTCAAGTAGATTGTTGTTGTAAACCTTTACGAGGCTGAATTGGATCATTGTAAGTTTTTCGTTTTACTTAATGAAATACTGCAATTGTTCTTCATTTAATCATTGTCAGTTTATTCCTCCTAAGCAAAGCCACTAGTAAAAGTCCTCTTCATTGAGGTTGAAAGAACTAAAACACAATTGTCTGATAATTGGTTGGCAATTAAATTTCCGTAAGGACTGATTCATCCTTGCTGGCACGCTCACAATTACAAAAATAACCTTCGAAAGCCAAAAAAGCCAACATATATTTTTGGCACGCCCAGTGGGACTAATTGAAATGGCTAGACGTAGGAGACAAGGAGAAAATGAACGCTTGGAAGAAGGCGTGGAATGAGAGGTAGAAATACCTAATCCAGAGGATAATGTGATAACACATCCTGTGAAAACACCCATTTTATCAGAATCTATGGTTGAACAGACCAGCACTTCGGAACAAGTACCACATGTTCATAATATTGGACGAGGCCAAGGAATTGGACCATCCACTGTTTCATCTACTCAGCTAATAAATCCATGGGATGGCCTAGTAGATACCATGGGATAATAGTTAATGAACACAATGGAAAGGTGGGCAACATCCTTTTTGGATCGAATGAATACCCACCAACCAACAAATGCAAGGCATATAGAGGAAAATTCAAATGCCCCTCAGCAAAGATTGGCTAGAGATAAACAGTCTATGCAGAGTAATGGGCATACTAATGGTGAAACTAGTAACCAAAACCATGAAAGACCACCACCTCAATCTTGGTATGAGCCTCTTTCAAGGCCTATGGCAAATCAAAATGCTTTATTACTTAACAGTAAAGCCATGCAAATTGGTGGATCTGGCCCAGTATAAGAAAATGGTGTAAGGATGGTTCCAAATCCCATGTTCAAAGCCATACATGGCACGAGGGGGTTCACTAACCCTTTATTCGAATTTATACCCGGGGGGTTGGAAGGTTTTCCTGCAACTGGAAGAGACACAACACCTGTTCCAGTACCTTTCGCAGGTCCTTTTGCAGGACAGGCTCAAAGAGGTCATCCATACCCTCAACAGCAGCCAACACCACAGGGATAACCAGTCCCAAACATACCACTCTATAGACCAAAAGGACCCCAGGCACAAGGTTGTCCACTAAATCCTATGTTTGTTCCTCCAGTAGTGGTTCAACAGGCACAAAATATGGTCCCTAGGGACCAAATTGTTGACATTGTTAGAGAGATGTGTGGACCAATGGCTCGGGGGGTTCAAACTCCTGTGTACAGGAAGCCATATCCAGAATGGATAGATAGGGTACATGAATACCCAAGGGGGTTTAGGATACCCGACTTCGCTCTTTTTTATGGGAATGGAAACTAGTCAACGGTTGAACATATTGCCAGGTTCGCTGCTCAGTGTGGTGAATTTACTAACAATGACTATATGAAGTTAAGATTGTTCCCAAACTCTCTAACTGGGGCAGCATTTGTATGGTATATTAACCTTACACCTGACTCTATCCAAACTTGGCAACAAATGGAAGAGGCATTTCATGCCCAATTCTTTCAAACAGAGCCAGAGGTTTCTATGGCAGACTTGGCAAGATTGAGTCAAAGGCCTGATGAGAAAGCTACTCAGTTTATTGCCAGATTTAAAAGAGTACGAAATAAATGTAGGATCATCTTACCAGAGACTGAATTTGTGAGATTAGCTCAAAATGGTCTAGAGTTTAGGCTTTGAAAGAAGTTTGACTCAATTGAGTTTAGAGACTTAGTGGAATTAACCTATAAAGTGTCTCGGTATGAAGCATTACTAGAAGAAGAACAAGATCGAAGTAATTCATCATACAAGAAGTATTATAGAGATCCTAATTATGAGATTGATGCAGCAGAGATTGTAGGGAAAAAACCTGTGATCTGTGAAGCATTAATTCATAAAGACACAACAATTGACCAGCAGTTTAAAAAGAAAGACCTTCATAGGAAATACTCTTTCGATTTAACATAGGCATATGACATTTTTGATCGTTTGCTTGCTGCAAATTTCTTGAAATTACCAAAAGGAGTCAAAATTTCGTCTCCAGGGGAACTTAAAGGAAAAGTGTATTGTAAATGGCATAATTCTTGGTCTCACTTAACTAAAAACTGAATTGTTTTTCGAGATAGGATCCAAGAGCAGATTCGAAAGGGGAGTTTAAAATTCCCAACTAAAGCAGAAAAGACCATGGGGATTGGTACTAATCCATTCCCAGAAATTGGAGAGGTGGCAGCCAATGTTATTATGCTAGACTTCCAGAACTTGTCCTTGAAAGAATTGGAAGAAGTCAATGTGCAGATGCATGTTGCCAGCCAAACAACTGTCAAGAAAGACACTGGAAATCTACCAGCTATTGGACAAGGTTTCTCAGACCAGAGGGGAGACTCTGATGAAGAAGCACTGGATAATGATTCTTTCGAAGCAGTTATCATGCAAAGAATATGTCCCAGATGCAGGCTGAGCTACAAGTGGTTGAAAGGGCTTCCAATTGATGGGAAGCAATATTACAAGGATGTGCAGAGGCGTCCTAAACCAACCAGTGCTTATAACAAAAGGCCATATCCAACTAGTATTAGGCAGCAGCCATTAATAGTTGAGCCAACAGCCGCTATAATGCATTCTAAAGGCAAGAGGCCTTTATATGAGTCCAGACCACCTAATCATTACAGAATGGAGAGCAGTCATCCTGAAAGGAGACCGGAGAAGGGTTCAGTTTACGGGATCAAAGCTAGGGATTGGCATCCCAGACCAGTCTCACACAGGATAGAAAGTGGCCATCTTCATCGAAGGCCTGAGTTAGGCCCAAAACAGGGAATCAAGGCCAAGTAGTGGCCTTCACAACCAGCTTCGAAGATGGCTTCGAAGGAAGAAAGAAATAGTTCAACAGCTGGGTCAGTAGGTTCATGGGTACCCGGAGTTCCATATTGGTTTGTCATGCAGAACAAACCTAGGGAGATGTCTACTCAAAGAAATGTTGTTGGAAACCAAGGTAGGATGGTCAAACCTCCTTTGGTGGCTCCAAACAATTGGGTATTGCTTAAGCACCCAAAAACAAAAGAACCAAATATGGTCCCAGTGATTTCTAGATCCCAAAGAAGGAAGATCCAATGAAGGTACACTCAGTACTAGAAGGATCTGAAAGAAGGTGGAGAAAGCTCTTCATTGGTTCAGCTAAAGAGCTAGGCAGAAGGAGAAAAAGATTCAAAGTCAGACCATAATCTAAAGTCGACTTTTCAAGACAAAAAGAGTTACAGCAGAGAACAATTGGCCAAAGTTCACTCTGAGCTAAAAGCCAAAGAAAGGTCCAGTTTGGCAGGATTAGAAAAGGCTCTGATGGCCTAAGCCAAAGGAAGGAAATGGTTGAAGAAGAGATGTTTGAAGCCTTCATGGCTGAACAAACATTTGTGGTTGAAAAACCAACAGCAATAGACCATTCGAAGAAAACTATTGGTACTGAAGTGCCAGAATGCAGCATGGAAGATGCTTCTGAAGTAGTTGAACAGGCCGGCCAAGAAAGAAAGCAGGTACATCCAGTCGTCCAATTTGGCTCATTTCCTCCGATGTCAGTGAATATGGTGCTTATATTACCACAAGAGTTTCAAGTTGAAGATGAAAACCAAGGTCAGGAGATTGACCCAATTCCAGTCTCCAGTGAAGACTCCCAAGTAAGTATGGTGCAAGACGAATCCAAAGTAGCCACACCAATGGAAATTGAAGACGAGAGTGAGGAAGAGGTAAGTATTAACCTCTCATACCCTTTTGAGTATCCCACGACATCCATGACACAGCATGTCAAACCCTTGTATATCAAGGCCTTCTTTGATGGAATATAGATGAATCGGGTGCTGGTGGATAACGGGGCAGCAATAAATCTGCTTCCAAAATCTTCGTTGAAGAAACTAGAAAAGAAGAACCCCAGAGTAATCCTAACCAGTACAGCCATTGCTGGTTTCGTTGGAGACAAATAGATGGCCCAAGGTATTTTGCCCATTAACCTGAGTGTGGGAACCAGGGACTGCATGACAGCATTCTTCGTTATCGACAGCAATGCTAAGTATAATGCTTTACTTGGAAGAGATTGGATTCACACTAACAAATGTGTGCCTTCCTCTTTACATCAGAAAATCATGATGGCTTTGTGCAATGGAGAGATAGAGGAGATCAATGCAGATCCCTAACTCTTCATAGCTTGTGCAGATTTTGCAGAAGCCAAATTGTATACTGAAGGAGTAGAACCACTCAGTATACTGAGCAAGCCTGATGGATCAGCCAAAGTGACGGCTGAGGAGGAATTAGCACACTTGAAGCACTTAGTCCAGGAAAGTGCTGATGAAGAGTTTGTCATTAAAGATGACAATGATGCCTGGTTGTAGGCAAAGAGATAGAACCCATGAGGCCAAATCTCTGGCTTTAATTAAGTTTTCAGCATTGGACATACAGTCAATAGTCCAGAAAGTGCAAGAACAAGAGAAAGAAGCCATAATAATTGGTTGGAAGCAGGAACATCAATAGGTCAGATGTTTGGCCTTGGATAAATACTGTGCTTTGGATATTGAAATAAAAGTCCAAGAGATACAGGAGGAGGATGCCTTGTGGATAGACTTTGTCTATGAGGAGGTGGGTAAGGATGTCGAACCACAGAAACTGGGAGCAGAACAAAGCAAGGAGATTGCTTCGAAGTCAGAAGGAATCAAAGAAGAAGCATCGGTAAGTTCTCAGATACAAGACCCCTTGGAAGAAGTGGACTTAGGGGAAGGTTCAATACAACAGCCCACCTATGTAAGTGCTTGTTTGAATGCTCTTGACAGGGACCAGTTGTTGGTGGTCTTAAAGAGATACAAAGACTGTTTTGCATGGTCTTATAATGAACTACTAGGATTGGATAGATCATTAGTGGAACATAGGCTCCCTATAAGGCCTAATTTCAAGCCATACAAGCAAAAACCAAGAAGAATGAGTCCAGAAGTGATTCAGAAAGTTAAGGAGGAAATTCTTAGACTCCTCAAGGCAGGCTTTATTAGGACAGCCAGGTATGTTGAATGGTTATCCAATATTGTGGCTGTAGTTAAGAAGAATGGTAAAATGAGGGTATTCATCAATTTCAGAAACTTGAATTTAGCAACCCCAAAAGATGAGTATCCTATGCCTATAGTGGATTTGTTGGTAGACAGTTCAGTAAGGCATCAAGTTTTATCAATGATGGATGGGCATTCTGGTTATAACCAAATCTGTATTGCAGAGGACGATATCCACAAGATAGTATTCAGATGTCCTGGGAATGTTGGCACCTTCGAATGGGTTAAAATGTCATTTGGTTTGAAGAATGCTGAGGCTACATATGAAAGGGCTATGAACACTATTTTTCATGACCTCATTGGAGGATATTTAGAGTGTTATATTGATGATATTATAGTAAAGTCCCAATCCATGAAAGAACATTTGTTTCACTTGGAGGCAGCCTTTGAAAGAATGAGAAGGTTCAAGTTGAAACTTAATCCTCTCAAATGTGCTTTTGGCGTATCAGCTGGAAACTTCTTGGGCTATGTAGTACACAAGAAGGGAATACAGATTGATCAAAATAAAGCGAAAGCTATCATTGAAGCCAAACTTCCATCAAGTAAGAAAGAATTACAAAAATTCCTTGGACAGGTTAATTTTCTTCGAAGATTCATTTCTAATACTGCAGGGAAAACTAAAGTTTTTTCTTCCTTGTTAAGGCTGAAGGATGAAGAGGAGTTTGTGTGGACAGCAAAGCATCAAACTGCTTTCGAAGGAATCAAAGCCTACTTGGCCAACCCTCTAGTGCTGATGCCATCGAGGGGTAATAAGTCCTTGAAGTTGTACATAGCTGCAGCAGAGGATTCATTGGGAGTTTTCTTAGCCCAAGACAATGAAGAAGGTAAGGAGCAAGCTGTTTATTACCTTAGTAGGTATTTACATTCTTGTGAATGTAAATACTCAGTTGTAGAAAAGTTGTGCCTTGCATTGTATTTCGCTGCAATGAAATTAAGATACTACTTTTGTCTACAACTGTCTTGGTGATCGCAACCACATATTTGGTTAAGTATATGTTATCTAGACCTATGTTGAGGGGAAGAATTGACAAATGGATATTAGCCTTATCAAAATTTCATTTAGATTATGTTCCCCAAAAGGCAGTAAAAAGACAAGTTTGAGCTAATTTTTTGGCAGACCATCCATCTCAAACAGAAAGCCAAGACATAATGGAACTTGGTATGGCTAGTGTTGAACCATGACAAATGTGATTCGATGGATCAAAAGCCAATGGTTTAACTGGAATTGGTATAGTAATTAAGTCACCACAAAGAGTAGAAACCACACATGGTTTCAGAGTGGATGAAATTGCTTGTTCCAATAATCAAACTGAATATGAAGCCTTAATAATGGGATTGGAAATACTTATTGGATTACAGGCTCATGCAGTTGATATATTTGGGGATTCTCAATTGGTAGTTAACCAGGTGAAATAGATTTTCAAATGTCAAAGTATAAGCATGTTGCCATATTATGTTGTTGCATTACATCTGCTTTCTCAATTTCAGATAGCAAATGTAACACATGTCCCAAGATTCTTGAATAATAAAGCTAATGATGTGGCTTAGAAAGCTTCGAATTTCAAGAGAAGGGATAATACCTAAGGGAACATAAGCCAAACAACATATCAGAAAGTAACACCACCTTTGAATAAAAGGAATGTGGTCCTGGAAGTCAATCATAATGACTTACAAGAACAAGTTTGGAGGCATCCAATAATGCAGTATCTGGCTGACCCATCTTCAAAAGGCAGTAGAAAAATTAAATTGCAGTCTATGCAATACATAGTGTATGGTAATGCTCTCTACAAAAGGGGGGGAGATGGTTTATTGTTGGAATGTTTAGGCCCAAAAGAAGCATTGACAGCTATGGCTGAGATTCATGAAAGCATCTATGGTGCTCATCAGCCTAGTGTGAAGATGAGATGGATGCTTCGAAGGCATTTCTACTATTGGCCAACTATCCTTAAAGACTGCATAGAATATGCAAAAGGTTGCCAGGCATGCCAAAAGCATGGCACAATAAGGCATGTGCCCATAATTGACCTGCATACAGTTGTGAAGCCTTAGCCATTTAGAGGATAGGCCATGGATATGATAGGGAAAATACACCCACCCTCTTCGAAGCATCATTGTTTCATCTTAGTGGCCACTGATTACTTCACTAAGTGGGTCGAAGCTAAGCCATACAAGGCTGTAGACCAAACTGAAGTCATTGGATTCATTAAGGATTTAATCCATAGATTTGGTATCCCACAGACTATAACTGTTGATAATGGAACTGTATTTGATGGGAAAATTGTAAAATCTTTTGTGGCAGAGTTTGGAATTAGCCTTGTTAATTCCACTCCCTATTATGCACAAGTCAATGGTCAAACTGAATCATCCAATAAGTCTTTGAAAAAAGGAATACAGAAAATTGTGGAAGACAATCCTAGGGATTGGCATAACTTATTGTTGGATGTATTGTGGGCTTATAGGACTTCTCCAAGATCAAGTACAGGAATCACTGCATATGCCTTAGTGTATGGGCATGATGCAGTGCTACCTGTGGAAATTAATGTTAAGTCCTTGAGGGTGAGATGTCAAGACTAGTTAGATCGTGAGCAATACCATCAGAGTATGTGCTTGGAATTAGAAAGTATAGATGAAGCTAGGATTCTGGCATTAAATAGCATTCTTTTCCAAAAGAAGAAAGCTGCCAAAAACTATAATAAGAAAGTTAAGCACATTGGCTTTGATGAAGGTGATTTGGTATGGAAGACAATACTCCCAATAGGGATTAAAAGCCATAAGTTTGGCAAATGGTCACCTAACTGGGAAGGACCATATCAAGTTCATAGAGTTCTATTTTTTGGAGCATATCATTTGAGAAATTTGAATAGATATGTACATCCCAAAAAAATTAATGACAGATATTTGAAGCCTTATTATCCAACCTTGTGGGAAACACAATGAATAGAATAAATGCTAAATAAAAGAACATGAGAACACTTCAATGATAAATAAGAATTTATTTCATAAAGAGTCAAATACATGTAGCCATAGATTGGCCCAAAAGTCAGTACAGTGCTTAAATTGTTCTTTTACATAGATTGGCCCAAAAGTCAGTACAGTGCTTAAATTGTTCTTTTACAATAGATGCTCTATTCTTGAGGGATGGAAACAATTGAATAGCTGTAGTCATCTCTTGCTTTCGATCAGCTAGCTCTTGTTTAGTGATTTGCAGCTTGGTAGTAGTTCGATCTAAAGCTTGGTTAACTGCTATTAATTCTTCCTCAAGTTGAGCCTTCTTTTCCAATAGTTGGGCTCGAAATTAGGAGACAGAGGAATGTTGTTCCTTCAATTCTGACACCTCAGTATGTACTTTGGAAACAAAGCTCTGATCCCTCACCAATTTCTCTTCCGCAGCCTTGGCAGCATGGCAAATGTTGATGTAAAAATCAATGGTAGCTGTTGCCTGAGATAAATAACTTGAGACAGCCATACCGGATTACTCAACAACATTGCAACACTGGAGGAAGCCATCTTTAATTATAGGCCTTTGTAAGGCTTCGAAAGGAATCCTCGAAAAAGATGCCAGTAGCTTCAGACAGCTGTCCAAGTCTATCGAAGGCAAGGAAGTCTTACCACTGGAGGAAGAGCTCTCAAAAATTTCTAGCAGAGAATCAGCTAGAACTAATGGCTCAGTCTCATTGCTAGTTAGTGGAGAGGTGTAAGGTATGTCAAAAAGACTGGCTAGTCTAGCCTAAAAAATATCCACCTTATCCATTGACATGGAAGGTACAGAAAGAGCTCTGGTAGAAGGAAGAAATGACTGCATAGGAATCAGAGAAGAAGATGGAGTATGCTTAGCAGTCTCTATAGTTTTGCTACCAGTTGGTCAAGAGAAGAAGGACTGGAGCTAGGCAAAAATAATGGACCATGAGTTGGAGAGCTACCAGTACCTTCTCTACAGGAATCAGCTACCATCAAAGATGAAGTGTCAGCTGGAATTTCCTTAGGAGGGAGGAGAAGCAAGGCTCGAAAGAGAATCAAATTGAGTAAAATCAAAAGACAAATGAGGGAGTTATGGAGTTAAGCCAGAAGAAAGAGGAGCAGGAATACTTGGCCTCAAGAAGGGTATAGAAAATATAGGGCCAGGAAGTGGGAGAATTATTTGAATGGGCTCCACATCTTGAGGTTGTTCAACTTCGACTGAAACTGATGGAGTCCTTATTGGAAGAATAGGCAAAGTAGTTTTTGCTGCAAAAGAAGAAATACAAAACAGTTTCAAGCCTCAGCACTGAGAATTTGAGAAAGATGAATAGAAGTACGAAGGAGCTTACTGGTTTCAGAAGTAATGGCTATGATTGGGAAGCTGCGAAGAGTATAGTGTCCAGCAGCTTGTTGTTTTCTTGCAACCTCTTGCTAGAGTGCATCGGTGGCGGCGGCTTCATCCCTGAGCATTTGTTGTTGCTTCCTTTTCTCAGCCCTTTGGAATACAATAAGCTCTTTGGAATGCTCTTCTTGCACTGCTTTAGCAGATGCTTCATGGATAGGATCTCCAGTGAAGTTAGCAAGAGAGACAGTCATCTTCTTTCTTCTTTTTAAGGGTGTTTCTTGCTCTTGCTCTTGTTCTGCCTCTTCTTTTTCTGCTGCCTGAACCCCAGGTGCTTCCTCTTCAAGATCAAGTAAAAGCTTCATTTTCTTTTGTTGCTATTTGCTCCTGAGAAGATTTAAAGCTTGGACCTTTTGGGGAGAATTTCCCTGTGAGGCACCCGCACCACCTTCACCAAAAAGAAGAACTAGAGGTAAGACTAAAAGCATTATAAAGAAGAAGAAGAGAAAAGAAACAAGGGTATATACCTTTCTTCGAGACAGCTCAAGTAACTCTAGGAGGAGTTGAGGCAGTAGGAATAGACTGTGTGGTGGCAGACATAGGAACTGAAGTGGTAGGAGCAGTGGAAGAGGTGACAACTCCAGCTCCTTTGGGCTTGGCTTGGGGCACATCCAGCACCATTAATAGGTCTTGGGGAGGAATGGCCAAGTATACCTCCATATTGGTCACCCACCAGTTTTGGCACCTTTCAATAGGTTACTCTGAGGAATGAAAGGGATATACTCAAACTTAGTCAAGTCCTGGATAAATTAGAAGTTGCTTCTTCTAGTCTGGATCTTCGAACTTTTAAATCCCTGCTGGTAAGACTTAAATTGGTCTGGTTACAGAGAGGTATTGGGACCCCTTGTGAGAAGCTAAATTGCCTAGCAAATTGAGCAGGACAATAGGGCTCAGCAATGCACTTGTAAGCTCTAGGGTTCATGGTCTCAATGAATAACTCTCTGGGGATCAGAATAGAGGCCCATATGTTCTTGTGTTGAGGTGAAGAGTAGAACCTATCACTTAGAAAGTTTTTCAACCAAGATGGGCCAATGGTAGTAGGTTCGAAGGGACGAAAGCTGTAAGAAGGAAGGGAAGCTGGAAGTTGGTGGAAGAAAGAGAAGTAAAAAGCAAAGGTAGAAGGATAGAGTGAAGCGTTGGCTAGCCTCATGCCATGAGTAGTAGGGTTTGGCTCAAAAAATTTAAGGCATTTAGATTGTAGCTCAGTAAAATAAGCGAAAAGCCAAAGCTGAAGTATCCAAAATGGACCCCCTTGATTGGCATCCAAGGGTTTCTCACAAAAAAGAGAACATGTTCTATATACGTGACCTAGAACGTATGGAGCTAAGGCCACATTTTTCTGTAAAACAAGGGCTTTGGCAAGAGGGGCGAATTCAGGCATGATGCTTTGAGAAGAGATGCAGAAAAGGAATTTGCAAAGCCAATATAATATGAAAGAAAAGAATTCCCTATCAGTTACATGGCCCACCCTTTTATTCTTAGCCTTGACAAAGTCACTATAGGATGAGTTAAGAGAAATGAGGGAAAAATGGGTTGGTAAGTCAGGATAGTCTGGTCAAATGGGGGTTCCAGTAGGGGACAATCCTAATAGATGGCAGATATCAAGAATAGTAGGGGCCATCATCCCACATCTGAATTGAAAGAAATTAAAGGCAGAATTCCAAAAGCAAAGGGCAACAGGTATTAAGAAAGGGTCCTTTGAGATTGTGAACCTGGATAATTGGAGAGCGTTGAAAAGGCAGAGCTCTTGAAGGTCCAGAGTCCTATCAGGGACAACCCGATCATACCATTCTTGCCACTCTGGTCTCACCGTGGGCCAGCAGCGATGGGGGCGGTTCATCCTCTAGTTTCCCTAGTCAAGACCACCTTCGTAAAGGAGACAATGGTCTTTTAGACGTGGATATAGAGCTGGAAGCTCAATAGGAATCTCTTTGAAGATGGGCCCAAGCACATAGTCTTGCTGCTCATGACGACGAGGAATGAAGATGCGTTCGTCAATGGCGCTTTTCTCCCCAGCCTTGTACTTCTCACATTCTGCGTCAATAATCCTTTTCAGGGTTACAGACGGGCTCGTACGCTCTACGACTGGTATTTTCAAGGAAGAAGAAACCATTGATAGAAAGAATTCTCAGAGGACGAAGTTGGGAAAGAGAGTAGAGAGAAGTGGAAGGTCGGTAGAGATAAAGGGTTTGTGCGATAGACAAGTAGGTTAATTCCGAGCACGAAATAAAAGGGTTTTAAAACTTTTGTGTCTGAAAATATACCCAGTCGTGTGACACGGACGGAATTCACAAAAAAGTACTAAAAATACAAATGCGAAAGGTTTCCCTCAATGTTGATAGTTTTGGAGGGAAACATATCTCAAATACTGATATCAGCTTCGAAATAAAACATTTGGCTTCGAAACCAAATTTTGGCGCCGAAATCAGATAACAAATAGCTTCGAAGGCAAGGAGCCGACTTCGAAGCACATCCCATACCTAAGGATGCAAGAAAGCTCAAGTATTTGTTTACCTCAAACAGGATTGAAAATCTGTTTTAGGGTTTCTTAGTGAGAATAAATCCTTCGAAGCAAAACTTAAGATCCCTTAAGGATGGAAATTGTTGTTTGAAGTATCAAAACCAATAGTTGGTTTGATAATATACAGAAGAGATTGCCTTTTTGGATTAAAACTGTGCAGCCCTTAAGAGGGGCTTCTATATTTTTGAAAGTATGGACTGTTGTTCGAAGCAAAAATGATCAATTTAAAACTGATTGATCGTACTAACCATATGACCATATGTTGGATATGATTAAAACAAGCTTTAAGGGATAAGATTGTTAAATTGGAAGCACTGATTCTAAATGGAAACCAGCAAAAGTTGTCAACTGTATTCCATGAATTGGAAAAGTTCTTGTTGGTTTTTCAGTGTTTCATTTGAGATGACTGAATCTAGATTCGAAGGATGAGATTGTTGAGTTCGAAGCCCTAAATTTTCTTGTAAAGACAAACGAAGATAAAGTCAAACCATGCCAAACAAAGAGAAAAGTCTTAGTTGTATTGAAACAAAAGCAATTACATCAAAAGGCCCTCTTTGGGTACAAATTCGAGTTCATAAAAGTAAGGAATAGAATAAATAACAAGATCATGGAATTTGGTCCAGCTATGGTCAATAAATTTATGTTCTTTTTTTATTCTATCTTCTATTTTCTCCAAGCTTGGCTGCTGAAGTTGATGTGCTCTCACTAGATAAAAGAGTTCCTCAGCCTTTATTTCAAATGCTGTTTCTTTTAACCCTTGTTCCAGCTCATCCATATCCAAGTCATCCCAGTACGCAGAGTCTTTATTCTTGAAGTCATTGTATTTTTCAATGAGCTTCTCTGCTTCGTACTGGGTATGAACTCGAAGGGATGAAAATTGGTCCAAAGATTGGGTGGTGGCCACAGAAGTCCGGCGCCAATGAAGAATCAACGGGAGTTGGTCCAAAAACATTTGGAGTTCTGCTTGGGCGATGGGGTTGAGGACGTGACCCTGAGTCATAATATCACAAGCCCATCGAAACTTCTTGAGAGGAACATCGTCTTCAAGAACATTGAAAGGCAAGTAAGAAAAAGCCGCAAGTAGAAGTTGGGCTTGCTTTTGCTGAGCTGGAGTAGGGGGAGGTGGAGGCTTATAGGGGGAAAAAACCTTGTTCGCAGAAAGGGTAAGCCTCAGTCTCTCTATTCAGCAGGATTTTACGGAGGAGGAGGTATAGACGCTTCCATTTCGAAAGAAAGAGGAAACTGAGGGGCATTAACACAATCAAGCCAGTCAGAAGAACAAAGCCTCACCTTCTGGGCTAAGAACGATGGGTTATACCATTGTGCCTCTTCTGGGCGTCGGGTAGCTTGTACTATCTTTGTAGGCATGGAGGATGTGTACCATGCTATAAGCAGATTGTCCTCTAAACTGCGTCGGCGGTCGATGGGCACGTAAGGATAAACCACCGAACTTCGAGCATCAGAAGGGAATTCTAAAAGATCAGTGAACTCGACAAAGTGATGATTAACTCGCTTCCTTAACTCACATGCCTCAGGTTCCGACCAGCTTCTCCAACCAGAAGCCCTAGAGGAAGAAGAAGCCACAGCCTCATCCCATGCAGAAGATTGTGAATTAGAAGAAGAGCTTCCCATGTCCATATTTGCAAATTTCTGAATCAAAGGATTGTGGACAATGTGTTCGTAATCCAAAGGTTGATAATTTGCAAAAGCTTCCATGACTTGAATATAGGAAGGTGGGTAAAGGTGGCTAATCAATGCATGAAGATTCTTTCGAGGACGAACGGTATTATCAAACAACTCTTCATATGCTTGATCGAGATAAGAAAAGGTCTGTTTATCCATTGAATTGGACTTTTCGAATACTAAGATAGTGAGCTTGTTTAAGGGATCAAAGAGGAGTTAATGCAAATGTTCATCAATGAATGACGGTTGTGTTTCTAAAAATGAAAAGCCCATGCACGTTCTAAAACGTGGATAAAAGACCTCGATCCACTAATATCACCAAGTATTGGGTATATTAGTGCGGGGGGTGATGTTAGCTACATATTTTGTATAAGCCAATTACAATTCAACGCGTGGCGGAATAAGGGCAATATGGGAAGACTATTCAAGTCTTCAATCATGATCACACACGTGGCAGTCAGCATTGGTTATAATGGATTCGCGTAACACTGGATTAGCAAAGAGATGCAAAGTGACGTGGCTTCAACGGTTATTCACATTTAAATTCAAAATCAGGAGGGAAGCCTAACTGTAGGTATGGGCATAGTGGAGCTAACTATAAGGCAACATGATCAGCGATCATGGAGGAGCGTTTCGACGGTTAGAAGTGCAGTTCGATGGTCATCCTTGAGAAGTATAAATAGCAGAGAAGGCCCCAGAAAAAAAGCCCAGACTCAAATCCATAAAACCAATTTTTATCAACTTTATTTCTTTTCCAGTTTTTACATTTCCCGTTCTTTACATTGCTGTACTTTAAAATTCCTACACTGCACTTCATTCATAGGAGTAGTTTCAAGTAGATTGTTGCTGTAAACCTCTACGAGGCTGAATTGGATCATTGTAAGTTTTTCGTTTTACTTAATGAAATACTACAATTGTTCTTAATTTAATCATTGTTAGTTTATTCCTCCTAAGCAAAGCCACCAGTAAAAGTCCTCTTCAGTGAGGCTGAAAGAACTAAAACACAATCGTCTGATAATTGATTGGCAATTAAATTTCTGTAAGGACTGATTGATCCTTGCTGGCACGCTCACAATTACAAAAATAACATTCAAAAGCCAAAAAAGCCAACACATACTAATTTTCTTGATTTTCTTAATTTTAAAAAATTAAAAAAATCTCACCGAACAAAAAATAAAAAAAATCTCCATTGGCTTGCTTTTATTTGATAATCCCACATCGGGAAAAGAATGAAAAAAATGAGTTGTTTTACTCATATTATTTGATAATCCCACATCGAAAAAAGAAGAAAAAAAATAAGTTTTTTTACTCATATAAAATGAATCTTATACTCCCATCTTATTTAATATTATAGTATTGTGCATGTTTTAATTCAATATAGTTTAAAGTGTTGTACATGTTTCTGTAAGAGGAGCTAAATTAATTAGGCCCAATAGCCCAAGATTAGTGGGCCTGAATTTATCGCAAGTCCAAGATTGGTGGGCCCGGATTTATCGCCATCAAACGGGCTGGATCGCTCTAAGCCTCGAAAAGGTTCGGATCCACGAACTTAGAGACTTACTCGGGCCCGGACTCGAAAGGGGTTTGAGCAAGCCTAGAGATCCGAGGCACTCGGACTCGAAGAGGTTCGGATCCACGAACCTAGAGATCCGAAACACTTGGCTTCGAACGGATTCAGACGCAATCTAGAAGCCGCTCCGTTAATGAGTCCCAGAACACTTGCGGGCTCGGAGCTTTCCGGGATCTACGCACCAGAACCATGGGCGTAATGGAGTTCGAACAAAGGACCCGATCTCGAGGACGGTGAGTGGAGATAAATTCACTCTTCGGTTAAACTAGCCTATACCCGGGTCGAGGTGGCACGACTCCGGGGGGTCCATGAGACTCGGCAATATTTTGCGGTAGGACGTCCTCTGAGACTACCCCTGACCCTTTGGGATGATTGGGGATCATTGGTTAGGTGTGGCTAAGAAGAAGGGTTCGCCGAGGGGTTGATCTCCTCTTTGGGGTTTTTCTCATCCTCGGAGAGATCACCTCCTCGGAGAGGTCACCTCCTCGGACAAGGTGGTTAGATAGAATATCCCCCATGTGCCTTGTACATGGGCTCCATCCTACATCATGAGGTGCCTATAAATAGCACCCACCCATAGCTTTACAAGGGATGGATTTTGGAGATTTTTCAACTCTTGGGAAAGAACTAATTTCCCCTCTCCATTATCAACCTTGAGAGTGAAAGTGGGAGATCCATGGGAGAGCCTTGCCATTATTCTCTCTCTTGCCATTTTGCCTTCTTCTTCACCCAATCTCTTATCTCCATCATCTCCTTTGTTTTTGTGTTCCTAAGTTGAGATTATTGAAGAATCTAAGCCTCTCAGCATATTCTAGAGAATTCGAAGTTGTTCTTCAAGGATCTTCGAAGATTTTCGAATTTTCCAACTCCTTTCTTGAACCCTTTCATACATTTGGCGACTCTGCTGGGGAGGCGGATTGGTTAATGGTCTCAACGAGATCTGGAATCCACACAACTCCAACAAGGATGGCGGGAGAAGATGAAGTTCACCAACAAGGATCCTTTAATGGTGGTGATGACAGGACCATGGCTCCAGATCAACCACTTTTGCTTGAAGCCATTCAAGGACTTCAAAATACTCAGCAAGAGATTCTTACCACTCTTCAGAATCTCACTCACACCATGTTGGTGATGAGTTCTAATTTTGCACCGGCACCAAACGGAAATCAAGCTGGTGGTGGAGTCATTCCCGCCGGAGTGCAAAATCAAATCCAAGGAGAAGTAGGCACCAATCAGCCCATGGCTCATGGCAACACGGCCACAGTAACACATGCTCAAACCGCAGTAGGCGGCAGCAGTTTGCCTACGCCCGGGCTCCATGGCGTGCCAAGCCAAGATCCAATGGTGACTAGAGGAGGTTCTGGTGTAATGAATGCAGCTCCGGCGACTGTTGGCGTCCAGGCAAATACAAGGGGCATGATGGCGCAAAAGGGAGCCCTGCCCGTACCTAATCTTGTTACGCCACCAGTAAATGTTACTCAAGTACCAGACGGGCCTCCTTTGGTGTCGACAACAAATTTGCAAGCACAACCCGGTATAGCGGCGCCGTGCGGTGGACTTTACGGGCCTCAATTCAATGTCCCATCACCAACTGGCTTGTCTATAGGCGCTGATGGCCAATATCGTCAAATGTCCTCACCAATGATGAATTCGCAGCACCAAAATGGCCAAGTCGCCCCTAGCTCAATCTTCGGATCCATAAGCCAAGTTCCGGGAATACCACCATCAAACTCTCTCCCTCAACAGTTTCTCACTCTCGCCGATGTGCAAGCCATGTTCGATCTCGAACGAGGCAAGAGGACTTTACCCTCTTTTCCTGATCCAGATGTCAAGCCGCCTTACCCTATTGAGGTGCTGAGTTATCCATACCCCGAGGGGTATACCGTGCTGAAGTTCATTAAATTTGATGGCAAACAAGGAAATGCCCGAGAACATGTTGTGCGATTCATCGAGACTCTGGGTATTCATGGTCCAAACCATGTCCTCCGGCTGAGAGAATTCTCTAAGTCCCTCACTGACCGAGCATATAGTTGGTATGTCAATTTGGCCCCAAACTCTGTCCGAAGTTGGGAGGAAATGGTTAACAAATTCCACTATAAGTTCTTTCAAGTGGCGGAGAAGGTGACCACACTTACATTGTGTAAAGAAAAGCAGCAAGAAAGCGAAGACATCCTTGACTATGTCAAAAGGTTTCAGGACAAGGCTGTGGATTGCCATGAAGCAGTGGAGGAGAGCTATCTGGTTCAAATCTGTCTAGAAGGGGCATTGAGTAGGTATAAAATGTTTCTAGTTAATCACAAGCTACCCACATTCTCAGCACTAATAGAAGCAGCTCGGAACATTAGCATTCCTCAGGCTCAGAGTCCGAATTTAAGGCCAGTTACAAGACTAGCTTCAAATCGTCTCGTGGACCTATTGTTGTTGCTGCCTCTGCCCCAGATACCCGAAAGTCACAAGGAGGAGGTCATAGAGGCCAGAAGAGAAAGCAATATAATGGTGAAAAGGGAAATGTCTCTTATCCATGCGGAATCGAGGAAGTAAAAGCTCTAGTTAAGGAATGGGTGGCTGACGGAGAGCTAAAATTGCCTTATGTTGAAGAAATGCCATCAAAAAAGGACCGTGAGAGCCCTGAATTTTGTGTCTTCCATCGTACATTGAAACATCCGACAGAGAAGTGTTGGACTCTCAGGAAAATCTTCAGAGATAAAGTCGAGGCAGACGAATTGAGGTTCAAAAAACAAGGGACTCAAGACATCCGAGAACAACCGAATCCTCAGCACCGAGACAAGGGCAAAAATGTTGCTATGATAGCTTATGAAGGCCCGATGATTGAGGCTATTGCCAATCTCGATGACGATGATTATTATCTGGACGACATCCTCGAGCCAGAGGGTGAGCAAGTTTACAATGGAAGTGCTCTCGATCCAGAGGGCAGAACGTTTATGACTCATGGCGAAGATCCCTTTGATCCAGAAGGAGGAGAAGAGTACTATGGAAGAGGAGGACACCATGTTTATGTGGCATCTTATTTTGAAGAGACCGAGGAGATGGTTAACTACGAGCCTCCAAGAGTAGAAAAAGATCCGGATCACTATGCCAAAACCCTGCAAGATTGTGTAAAGTTCAAGCAATTCTTCGACCAGCTTGGACTTTCCAGGGAGGCAAGAACGGAAATCACCAAGTCTATCATCAATATAGCTGAGGCACACCATGAGGAATGCATGTCGACCGAGGGATCTATTCTAAGGAAGGCAAAAGAGCAATCTAGTGCCATTACTTTCTCCGAGGCTGATCGGAAGTATCCTTTTTCTCACAATCGCCCGCTTTATGTGACTGCTTTTATTAATGGGGTTGAGTTCAAAAGGGCCTTTCTAGATAGTGAAGCCTCTATCAACATTATGACTCGCGCTACTCTAGAAAAGGCCGGAATCTCTGAAGAACGTATTGTGAAGCAGCCGATAGTCATCACTGGCTTCGATGGAGAAAGGAGAGTTACTATCGGATGCGTAACAGTTGATTTAGCCGTCGGAGAGATTCGTTCAGCCACCAAGTTCCATATTATCGATTCCGAGGCAAATTATCACATCATTCTAGGGAGGACCTGGATGCATAGATACGGGGCTGTACCATCGAGTTATCATCAGTGTGTTAAGGCTAAATGGGGAAAGAAGACGGTGACAATTCAGGCTACAGAAAGGCCTTTCGAGACCCATGAAGCTCATTATTCTGATGCCATCTACTTCACCGAATTGGCTGTCGAAGAAGTTCCCACCACCTCTAAGCCTCGGGGGGTCAAAATTCCTCGTTGGGAGGATATCAAAGATGGCAAGGAGCCAAGGGCAGAATCAAGTAAACGGGTGGTGTCTAGACCAGAAAGTCCGTCTATCCCTCGGAAGGTGATAAAAGTCCGAGAAGGGGGCAAGATGGTGTACTATTTATGAAGGTGCGGGGAGTCGATTTTTTCAGTCACCGACTCCGAGTCAAAAGAAGAGCCTCCTGACAATGACATAGTGATAAAGCCTGAAGTGGCTCCAGAATGCATGCAAGATGGGCCGAAGCCTCAGCCCGAACAACTTATTGAAATAGATCTGAGTGATGGACAAGATGCACCGAGGCCAATATTCATAAGTTCGAGCCTTAGCCCAGAGAAGCGGGAACAGTTGTTAAAGTTGATAAGCCGGTACTCAGATGTGTTTGCTTGGTCATATAAGGAAATGCCTGGACTAGATCCTGACCTAGTCTCCCATTATCTTGATGTGTTCCCAAACTCCAAGCCAATTAAGCAAGCTGCTCGAAAATATCATCCAGATCTCGAAAAGAAGATTAAGGAGGAGATTGAAAAACTTCAACAGGTTGGTTTCATCCGGCCAATATAGTACCCCACGTGGTTAGCAAATATCGTGCCAGTAAAGAAGAAGAATGGCCAAATCAGAGTATGTGTAGACTTTCGAGATTTGAACAAATCTTGCCCGAAGGATGAATTCCCTCTTCCTCACATCGACACCCTCGTGGATGCCACCTCAGGACACCAGATGTTCTCATTCATGGATGGATTCAGTGGATACAATCAGATTAAGATGGCTGAAGAGGATGCAGAAAAGACTGCTTTTAGAACACTTCTCGGAAACTTCTTCTATACAGTCATGCCTTTCGGACTCAAGAATGCCAGTGCAACTTACTAAAGGGCTATGACTGCAATCTTTCATGACATGATCCATCATGAGGTGGAAGATTATGTTGACGATCTAGTGGTGAAATCCAAGAAAGAAGAAGACCATCTCCGAGACCTTGAGAAGGTATTCAAGAGGTGCCAGAAATTCAAAATGAGGATGAATCCTCTCAAATGTGCTTTCGGGGTGACGGCCGGGAAGTTCCTCGGGTTTCTTGTACATAGGCATGGTATCGAGGCAGATGAAGACAAGGTCAAGTCTATCAAAGCAATGCCTCCCCCACATTCTCAGAAGGAGTTAAAAAAGTTCCTCGGGAAGGTGTCTTATATTCGGAGATTTATCCCAGCACTGGCAGAGATCTCTGCACCTTTTGGCTCATTGTTAAAAGGAGATGCCAAGTTCGAATGGAATCAAGAGCGCCAAAAGGCCTTTGAGAGAATCAAAGCGGCCTTAACCTCGCCTCAGACCATGATAGCCCCGCAGCCCGGGGTCCCTCTAATGTTGTACCTAACCTCAACCCCCAAGTCCATAGGGGCATTATTGGTCCAAGATGTAGACGGAGCAGAACGCCCGGTGTATTACATCAGCCGAAAGATTCGAGGAGCAGAAGTCCGATATACTCCGATAGAGAGACATTGCTTAGCTTTGGTATTCACCGCCCAAAAGCTCAGACATTACTTCTTAGCACATCAGATTCATATTGTTACTAGAAGTGATCCAATCCGATACCTCCTCAGCAAGCCTGCTCTAACCGGGAAGGTGGCAAGATGGTTGCTAGCACTGGGTGAATTCGAGATCACATGTGTAGCTCCCAAGGCAATCAAAAGCCAAGCCTTAGCTGATCTCCTTGCTCAATTTCCAAGTGATGACTATGAACCAGTGAATGAAGAATTAAGAGGAAAGGTGCATGCAGCTATGGCTTCCGAGGAAAGCTTCTGGACATTGAGCTTTGACGGAGCAGCAGCCGGAGGGAAAAGAGGAACTGGGATAGTCCTTACAAGCAAAAGTGGGGAAAAGTTATATTTGTCTTATAAACTGGATTTCCATTGCTCAAATAATGAAGCCAAGTATGAGGCTCTTATTTTAGGCTTGATAGCAGCTGAGAAGCACAGTATGAAGAAGATTCGGATTCGGGGGGACTCAAAGTTGATAGTGAAGCAAGTTTCAGGACAGTTCGTCTTAAAGGAGCCTACCTTGGCCACATATCGAACGACAGTCCAAAGGCTTCTTGACAAATTTCAGAAGGTTGAAATAGAGCATGTGCCTCGCTCTGACAACAAGTTTTCAGATGCCCTCGCAACATTAGGGGCAAGAGTTGACATTCCAGAGGAGGAGGCGACAATTGTTATCAAGAAGAGAACAGAGCCTTCAATAATACCCGAAGACGAAGACCTTCCGGAGGACTGGAGAGCAGAAGTCCTTGAACAACTCAAAAGTAAAGTTGGAAAACTGACTATGGCCAAGCTTGCCCAATTCATAATTATTCAAGGTGAACTTTACTTCCGAGGAAGTACCGGATTCCTAGCCCGGTGTGTTGGCCAACAAGAAGCAAGCTTCCGACTACAACAGATTCATGAAAAATCTTGCGGAGATGGGGATATCAGTCTGTACAGAAGGATCCAAAGACAAGGCTATTATTGGCCCGAGATGGAGAAGGCCTCGAATCAACTACAGAAAGAATGCCCCAAGTGTCAGTCATACATTTGGGAGGATGAGAGTTGCTTTGAAATTGATACCCCTGATTGGAGACAAGTCTACATTGACTATCTCAAAGAGGGGACACTACCTGAGAGCCCGAGGGACATTGCACACCTCAAGAGGAGAGCAAGGCGGTACTTTCTTGATCAGAACAAGCTTTACAGAAGAAGCATTGAGGGCACTCCCTTGAGGTATCTCTTAAAGGAAGAATCAGATCTAGTCCTCGGAAGAGCCCACGAAATTGAGCATCAAGGAGGGGCTTGACTGTTCGAACAACTTATACACCTTGGGTATTATTGGCCTACCATGGAGTCAGATGCATCCCATCACGTAAAGAGGTGCCAGACTTGTCAGAAGCATGGAAATTTGATCCATGCTCCAGCCATAGACTTACATAGCATCCGAACGCCATGGTTGTTCCATACCTGGGCTTTTGATCTGATAGGGCCCATCTCCACACCTTCTAAGGGGTACAAGTGGATTCTTGCAGCCACAGAATTGAGCACAAAGTGGGTCGAAGCAATTCCTCTAAAGAACGCTACGGGGCCTACAGTCGCGAACTTCATCAAGGAGAACATCATTTGCCAGTTTGGAGTACCAAACACCATCCTCTCGGATAACGGCACTCCCTTCATAAACAAATATGTGAAGAGCCTCCTAGAGACTTACCGAGTGAAGCATCACAAATCCACACCCTACTATCCAAAAGGGAACGGGCAAGTGGAGGCCACAAACAAGACACTGATAAGGATTCTGAGCAAGATGATGGATGAATTTGGGGGGACTTGGTCTGAACAGTTGACAGTAGCCTTATGGGCATATCGCACTTCAAAGAGAAAGCCAACTCAAGCAACTCCTTACTCCCTTGTGTATGGGTCCGAGGCAGTGTTACCTATAGAGTTGGAAACACCATCTGCTCGGATGGCTCTCGCCTCGGGGATGGTATTGGAGCCTCGAACCACCAGATTGGAGGCATTAGAAGAAAAACATGACAAAGCTGCAAAAGTCATGGAAAGATATCATGCGTCTATTGCCCGAGCCTACAACCAGACTGTGGTACCAAGAAAATTTGAAGAAGGTGATCTAGTATGGAAGATTGTAGACCCAATCATGCGAGGACAACCTTTGCCCAAGTTTTCTCCAAAATGGGAAGGGCCCTACAGGGTGGTTCAGGCGAGCTCAAGCGGGTACTACAAGCTTGTAAGGGTTGAAGATGGCTTCCGAACTGGCCCGCTCAATGCAAAGTTTATCAAGCATTACTACCCATAGTTAGACTCATCTATGTTGAAATTCATTTTCATTTTCTTACTTTGTCTAAAAGTTGTATTTCCCTTACGTTATGAAGAAGCTGGTTTTCTCTATGGTGTATGTTCAATCCCATCACTTGCAGTGAATCTATTATACTTTTGTTAAGAAAGTTAAAGAATTAATGAGAATATTTCAGCTTTTATAAACATGTGCGTATGATTGTTCTTTCCATTGTATCATTCGAAATAAATATTTTATCAAGTAGAATGAGAAAACAATGCGAACATATCCAAACAACAAAGATTTTGTCATTTCATTGCATTGTCCTAGATAAAACATTTTTATCGAAAGGGGCAAGAAAGTAATAAAAAAAAAAAACTCAATCTCTCCTAAAGACACCCTCGAAGAAGCTGCTCGTCACATCTACATCTGGAGGACAAACAGCAGAGTGTGTCTCTAAAGTCTCCAAGGCCCGAGCATAACCCGACTCAAGTTCACGAAGAGTTGCCTTTGTCTCATCTATAGAGGTCCGATAAGAGGCAAGCACAGACATAAGTTCCACCCGATGACTGGCGTTCGAAGCCATATCCAGGCGCTTCCGAAGCCACGATAAGTCCACTTGGTGACGTTCCATGTCAGAGATCCCCTGATACGCCGTCTCGACTACTTTCCCATTAAGGTCACATAACCGTTGCCTGTCCAAGCTATATAAGATAGTGGCAAAAGACTCGAGAAGAGCAGTCTGAATGAGTGGACACTGGCAAGCAAATGAAGCAAAGGTCTCTGGGTAACTCGAATGCACAAGCTGTAGAACTGAAGCAAACTCAGGAGCTACCCAATAATGGAGAAATGATACTTTTCCAGAAGCCAAAGGAGGAGTTGGGGCTGGAAAGCTGCTAGTCTTAGGAATCTCCCCAATGTCTATCGGGTTAGATGAACCACCCGGAGGGGTAACTCTCGGCAGAGGTCCCGAGCCTGAGAATGCGGAGCGATAAGGGGAAAGACCAAAAGCATCACTATCAAAGTGGAAATCACTGAGATTCAAGTCCAAAACATTCGAAGGCACTGGCAATGAAGAACCTCTAGCAGTCGTCTCAAAGGCAGGTGTCCCCCCTTGAGCAGGAGAACCATAAGGAGTCACAAAGAGAGTCGGAGTAGAGTCCGAGGCAGGTGAAGGCAGGACCCCGGTAGCAGCCAACACTGGAGCAGAATCTGAGGCAGGTGAAGACAGGACCCCGGTAGCAGCTAACACTGAAGAAAAGATAAGGAAGTCTTATTAGGGGTAGGGAACAGTAAAGCCATTTGAGTAAAGATTTCTCACAGGTAGAAATAAATGACAAACTTCAGAAAGAAAGATTACCAGAGGGAGAATCAATATGCAAAGCCGGAGCAACTGAAGGACTCCTAGCATCAACAAAGTCACTGGGCCGTATAGGGAGCACCTGATCGATCTCAATGTCTGATGAAGCCTGAACAGTAGCAGTCATCCCTGAAGAAGGAAGGAGGGCCGGAGGATGAGAATCACCATAAATGCCAGAGCGAGTCTCAGAGATTTCTAGCACATCCACCTCCGCACCATTCCTAGAGGCGCACCTCATCTCTATATTGCTTCTAGAAGCATGGCCTAAGGCATCAACTTCTGTGGCATCAGTCCCTCCAGTAATCTCAACATCAGAACGGTGAGCCCCAATAACCTCGTCACCAAGATAGCGCTCCTCCTCAGCTACGGTAGGGCGGTGACGACGCATGCATGGAATAAGGTCACAAAAATGATCGGAGGACTCAGCCTCATCATCATCGTCATCTATAACTGTTATACGAGGGGTGCGCATCTTCACAAGTCTTGCAGACAAAGGTAGGGTGTCGTCCAAGTCTGAGTCCGGCCTGGGGAAGGCAGCACGGCCAGGAGCTACGGTACTGAGAACGTCAACAACCGCAGGGTCCTACACAACGTGGGCAAATAAAAAGTGTTCATTTAAGAAGGTATAGTTGCAAGAAAGAAAGTAAATTCAAATCAAAAAATTTCGGATACCTCATGGAGCCTTTTGGAAAGGCGAGGAGCGGAAGGACTGGCATCAGAAGCCCTCTTGTGAGCCATCTTCTTAAGGCGGGTCGTCCGAGGACCAGAGGCCCTATTCAAAGAGACTGGTTCTGGAGAAGCAATTGCCAAACTAGAAGCAGACGCCCGAGCCGGAGGGTCAGTCGGAGCAGATAAGGTAAAGAAACTCTCATACATGTGATCAGATTTCCGGCTCTCAGGCAGCCGAAGAGAAGAGTCCTTCTTATAGATCGGTGGAGGCAAACATATGGTCGGTCTGCTCTGGACAAATGCAATAAACACATCGATATTCTTCCGCCAATATCGCCTGAAAGAGGGGGTAAAGCCCCCTACTCGGCTCAAGCCTGGCATCGTCAAAGACCCGGATATAGGAAGCACGGTATATACGAGTCCGCGGGTAAAGTGCTCGTAGCTCTCTGAGAAAGATAATGAAGGAGGTGCTGGCCCTGGGGCATATTGGTCAAACCCGAACTGACATGCTACACGGTCAGGTCTATAAATGGCACTATCAACGCCTTCCTCATGCCATACTGGTAATGAACTCGGACGAATCATGATCATCATATCAACAAAGGGTGCAGGGATGTTCTTCGACAAAGGAAAGGACACCGAGCGGGAGGAACCATGATAGATAAGCGGTGTGGCCACACCCACCGGTGGGCATACATATGGCCGTGCCACAAAGCGCCGGGGATCATCCACCAGAGTATTCAAGGATAAGGTGGAAATGGTACGTGACCAACGTGTAATCAACGGCTGGCAAGACTTCGCTTTCTCAAATGTCCGAGACCCATTAGTACCGAGCACGGGGATGCCATCTTTATCCACTATCTCCCGAAGAACCTCTGCCTCGAATACAATCGGAGCAGGGGCAAATTTTGGGAACCTCTCAAAGAAGAAACAAAGCAGGAACTGGCTGTGAATGAAGGAGACAGACTCATATCGACCTACGGAACAAACCATATCTCGATGTAGTAGATCCAGCCGATAGTAGAGATTCCCAAGAAATAGTGAAGCTAAAGGGATCCGATCTCCTCTGAAGAGCCTGACTGCCAAGGGGAAGACGAAAGGATTGAGGGAATTCGGAGGTGTGCTCGGAAGAATGAAGAATGAAAGGAAGCAAGCCAGAAATCCCAAGAAATAGAGCCTGGAGCCATACATCGGACCGGCCTCATACTCCCGAGAGTCAGGGTTAGCATATCTGGCCAAGGGCTGAAGATCCTTGAAGAAGTGGCAGATCCATGCAGTATAGGAGGCGTGGTCCGTCCTTACTCGACTAGTCCTCCTCGCTGAACCATCAAAAACGGAACTCCATCGGCCACAAGCTTGAAGATTTAGCTTCAGAGATTGGATCAAAGAGTCATCCTCGGGGGGTGTCCGCTCAGGGTCGAAGGCATCAGGGCCGGTCACTTCCAGACGCAGCAACATGAACACATCCTCAAGGGTGGGCCCCATCTCGTGCTGGCCAAGTATAAAGGTGTGTGTCTCGGTGCTCCACCGAAGAGCCATGGCCTCAAGGCTAGCATTGTTACGCCGGATGGATAGGGATCGAGATATTTTCACCAGGATCAATAGCCGGGAAGCCGCTGACAGAGGCTCTTGTCTGAGAGGACATCATCAACCCACTCCTGCCAACCGAAAGAAGGGTTTGAGAAGGCCTTGAACTGAGGATAACAGTATGGAAAGTCCCCTCGCTCAATCCGGAAGCGTAGCACCGAGGGAGGAGAAATGAGGGCCTCATGTCTAGAGTCAGTGTCCTCAATGAGACATAATGGAGCCCCCTTCGGAGATAGAAGAGAAGTGGTGGAGGTAGCCACCCGCCAGAAGGGGTCTTTCCGACCGAAATAAGGAGATTTTCTCCACTCAGATGCCGGAGGTACATCCCTCTCTTTCATGAGAGCCGGTTCTGATGACCCCGGGACAATGGGTTTCTTTCGAGAAGACATATGGCCGAAATAACATGTATAAATAACAAGGAGTTGACCATGTTAAAATTTAGAATATTGGAATTAAAGCAACAAATTCGAATGAAATTTCGTCGTCAACAATTCATTTTCTCGGGTATTTTTCAAGCTCAACAAATTACAGTACCAATATGTGCATCATCAACATACATATTTTCGGTTTCTACCACCAATAAGAGGTGCAATATCATAGGTCGTTTTGTGATGAAGTTCAATCGGGTCAATTTCTCAAAGTCACTATGTTCCATATTAAAGGTCCAATTTATACGAGGCTCAAAATTTGGACAGAGTAAAGTTCAATAGCAAATTTCAGGCCCGAGATCCGAAGTATATTACATTGCTCATCAGTAGCAAGATTCAATGGATCGTTATGCAAATTACAAGAATGTCCTTTCTAAAGTCCATGTTCATAAGCCCAGGGTTTTCTCTCTCCATGTCAAAAATGGAGCTCAAATACTAGTCAACAAGTTATATTCGGCCTTTTCTCGGTGATAAAGTTCAACAAATTATGTTCAAGCCAAGCCCCTCAATAAGGTTTCAAGTGCTAATATTGCTTGAGCCCTCTACATTGCCACAAAAATATATTTATATATATTTAAATATATTTATATTCGGAAGAGGGGGCCGAATTTCATACTCACAAATTTGGACCGTTAGAGGGGATGAAGTCCGAAGCCGATGTTGGAAATTTAAGCTGAAATCAGAGAGGCTTTACAGACTGTAATCAACAAGACTGGGCTAGGCTTGGCAGGACCACACACGTTGCGTTGAGTGGGCGAACGTGCGTGGTCGGCGTCGGACAAGTTGAAGCCGGAAGCAACGCTGGTACCACAGAAGAGTTGGCAACCACACACGTTGCGTTGAGAGGGCGAACGTGTGTGGTGTGCGTTGGAACCGTTGAAGTCAACAGTGATCAGAGATGGAGCAGAGAGAGGCTGACAGCGGCACTCGGAGGGTTGAGACAACAATCGATACGTAAACAGAGGTGGATTTCAGCGGTTGTAGGAGCAAAACCAAGGTCCGGTGTGCCTGAATGTCCGAGCTCACTAAGCTGAAGTAAAACACCGATGGTGAGGTGGGGAAATCAGCGTCACAGTGTCATTGCAGAGATGTCACCGAGGAGCAGTACGTTGCCGGTTGTGGTTCGCGAAAGCTGGAATTCACAGATTCAAAATGTACCAGAACATGTATCAATGCATGGATTCATTCGTTTATTTGTTTATTTTATTTATCCATTTATATATATATATATATATACATATGTATAAACAGTGCTGCCACCACACAAAAAAGATATATATATAAATAGAATAAATAAATAAACAAAACAATTAAAAGAACTTGCTCACAAATATACGCCAACGAAGGAAGACAGTGTTGAAGGCGTAGCAGAGTCCGTGTCGACGTTGATCAACAAAACTGAAGCTGAAAGACGCTAGGCCAGACCACACATGGCGTTGAGTGGGCAAACGTGCGTGGTCGGCATTGGACGAGCGAAGCCGGGAGCAGCGGTGACATCGCGGCAGAGTTGGTGACCACACACGACGCGTTGAAAGGGCGACGTGTGTGGTTGGTGCTGGAGCAACAGTCGAGGCTAGCGGCGAGGTTGCAGCAGAGAGACTGACTGTGAGTTGGCGATGAAGCTGGGCAGTCGAGGCCGGCTGTAGCAGTGGCGTCGGTGCAGGTCGTTGGAGCTGGGACAAGGCGATAGCTGGCTGTGACGTTCGCGACAGTTGGAGCTGAGCTATGTGGATGGCATTGCAATGGCAGTCGACATTGCTGGAAGCTGGTGCTGGTGCTGGCCTGCCGTGACAGTGGCTGGGTCTTCGGCGGCGTTGATGGACGCTGCGATAGAGGTCTGTGCGAATGGCAGCAGGGTGGTTTGTTGATGAAGAAGAGCACGGTGATGGCTTCTAGCAGTCCAGAAACGAAGCCTTCTTGGAGAGGAAGAAACTGGGTCTCTCGATATAGAGAGAGAGAGTAGGCTGAAATGGATGTGGTGGCTATGCAAAAGTTGGTTAGCTACAGAATAGGGTTTTTGAGCCTTTCTTTATATAGAAAAAAAAAGGGAGCATTATCCTTGAATATGCTGTTAGAATATTCTAAATATGTGTATGTCGTGTTTGCCAAACAACAAAGAAAAACGTCTGTGAGCCTTGTATAACAAATGCTTCTTTATTCTTTGGTTAAAAAATACATATTTCAGTGGGACAAAAAAAATACAAAAATACAAAAATACAAAAAAAAATAAAAAATAAAAAATACAAAAAAATAAAATTTTTGCTTGTCAATTTTTTTTTGTAAATTGAAGTGCGTCATCAACTTTATCCATAGGCTCTGTCGTGGCAACATATTTTTTATTTTTATTTTTTATTTTGGGACGTGATGCAAAGTAGGGCCGAAGAAGTGACAATATGCGTGTCCGAGAAATTTAAAATTTCTCATACACGCAAGGGGCAAATGTAAGAGGAGCTAAATTAATTAGGCCCAACAACTGTAAACTTTTATTTTACAATCCCACATCAGAAAAATAAGAAAAAAATGAGTTGTTTCACTATATAAACCTTATGCTCTCATTTAATATTGTAGTCTTATATATGTTTCAGTTCAAGATAGTTTAAATTTTAAAATTAAAATAAAATTTAAAATATTTAATTAATTAATTTTTGTATAAGTTGGTTGGTCCTTTGACCTAGCCGATAGGATAAACCGTTTTTCGGTTTGATTGATTCGCTGGTTTAACTGCGATTTTAGCAGTTTTATCAAAATATATATTGGTTAAATTTGTTTGATTCGAAAGAAATTAAAGATTGACCTAATTAAAGATTAAACGACTAAGATTGCTTGATTCGAAATAAATTTTCCGCCCAAACAATTGTTAACTTTTAAACAATTAAAAAAACTCCATTGATTAGCTTTCATTTAAATTTTATTTTGTAATCTCACATCGGGAAAAGAAGGAAAAAATGAATTGTTTCACTTAAATAAAATGAATCTTATACTCCTATTTATATAAGCAAAATGAGTTTTTAGTGAGAAGCATTATGATCAATATCTCATACTAATTTTTTTGATTTTCTTCATTTTAAACAATTAAGAAAATCCCGATTGACCGACTTCCATTTAACTTTTATTTTACAAAATATAAAATAAATAAATATAATTATCATATTTTTATTAAATAATATATTATTTTATTTCATGCATAGTACGGGTGATATGCTAATATATTATATAAGAAAAAGGGAGTTTCTAACCCATAAGCCTTATGGGAGCTCCAATATTATAATCTTAATTTTCTAATTTTTTGATTAAAAAAAAAAAAAACTCAGCATTTATTGGTTTCTCCCTACCCATAAGCTTTTTTACTTCTCTTATACCTACTGCTACGCCCTTTTCAACTTCTCCCATACACTATGATTAGTGATATGATTATTAAATTATTTTTATAAAAAATCTAAAAAACATAATTTGTATATTAAAAAAATATCTAAAACAAAATATCTAACTGCTAGTCTGGTGGAAATTTCAATATCTCAAACTAAAATTTCTAATTTTATGATTTTAAATAATTAAAAAAATCCTCTTTAGCTCTCATTCAAGCAAAAAAATAAAAAAATAATATCTCTTGATTTATGACTTCCAAATGGAAAGTATATCAAATATATAAAATAAAAAATACAAAGTATGCTAATCCATTTCACAATTCAAATTTGAGGGGCACTAAATATGGAAAGCATTCCATTAATTTAAATTTAAAATTATAATAATTTATTCCATAATATACAAGTTTTAAATAATAATCTATTCCATGATTTATCTATATATCTATATACTATTATAATTGTAAAATATTGTCATTTCATTAAGGTTGAAAGTTGTAATTCTTTTTTCTCATTTTTTATTTTTATTTTGTTTAATTGTATGTAACAATTGGTTTATGAATTAATTTTATATTCTTAAAATAAAATTTCCAAGTTGGATTCTTACTTAAATTATGTTACTATAATTGGAATGAGATTAATATTCATTCCTTAAATTTTGCATCATTTATTAAATTATAAAATAAAATTTCAAATTTAAATTATTCTTCAAATTATATAACTACAATTAGAATGAGATCAATAATCACATGTGTCATAATATTATTGGTCTAAATATAATTTGTTTTAAATACATGTGTTCAAATTATTAATCGCTATTAATTTTTTTCTTTTTATTGTATTAAATTTTATAAAAAAAAATTATATCCTTCTAAACTATAAGAATTTGAACAATAATATTTTTTAATATAAATTTTTTTTTTAACAAAAGAACAAAACATAACTTTTTTAGTACTTATAAAAAATGGTGGATTTTGTTAGATTTTTTTTTTAAAATCTCAATTGTCAATTAAAAAAATTAAAATAAAGAATAAAGATATTTTTGGTTCAAACTGTTAAAAAGTTACTTTTGCTAAAATAAATTAGAAAGAAACATTAATTTTTTTTTTAATTATTAAAAGTGATAGTTCGTTAAACTTTTTTTTATTTAAAAAAAGAAAGTTATAGGTGATAATTTATTATTCATCTAGAATTATTTTCAGATTAAATGAAAATACCATATTTATAAAGATTTTGGTTTTGACCCGACTTTTTGTTATATTCCAGACTCGGGTTTCGTGGTTTAATATTATATGCATGTTTTGTTTTCACTCCTTTAACTCTTTGAATTTGGGTTTTGGAATATGTTAGGCGTGTTTGGAATAGGTTGGTTGTTGGTTGGTCTAGATTGTTGTTGCCTAGATTTTGGCTTCTTCTCGAGCGAGGTTTCTTGCACTCGAGCGAGAATTGAGAGTCCTCAGGTTTCTTTCCCAGACGCAGAATTTTTGGGAAGGTAAAGTTCTTCGCTCGAGCGAGGCTTCTTGCATTCGAGCGAGCGTGTGCGTTTGTAAAACTTTTGAAGCTTTCCATTCCACGCTCAAGCGAGGTCACTTGTTGTGTCTGGTCATTGGAGCGACAACTCCTTTGCTCGAGCGAAGGTCGCGTATATTAGTTCGCAGCAGAGAATTTTTATATCACTTTTTGATTTCCTATCTTCTAAAAACCCTAATCCTGCACACTCTCTCTCTAAAACACACACTCTCTTTACAAATACCCCTTGTTCTTAACATCTCTCTATCCTAGTCCCTTTGTTAAAGAGTTGGAGCATCTCAAGGGCTTCTCTTTGATCCAAGTCAAACCGAATTTGGGGCATTTTTGAAGTTCTTCTTCTTCTCCTTTTGGCTTCTACACTTGAGGTAGAGATATTCTACACTTTGTTATGGTTTTTAACCTAGTCATTCGTTGTTATATATGAATGATGAGATTTGGGAGTAACTTGGGTAAAGTTAGGGTTTGGATATAGCGATCCCGGTTTTCCCTCCATCGGTTATTGTATTCCAGATTCGGTTCCATTGATGTCAGTTGTTGTATATGTTGTATTTTCATCCTTTAATTCCTTGTATTTGAGTTTTGGGGTGTATTGGGCAGGTTTGTAACAGGTTGGGTGTGTTTTGAAACAAATGGTTGCTGCCCAAATTTTGGTGTCTTTGCTCGAGCGAGGCTTTTGTCGCTTGAGTGAGCTCTGTGTTTTAGTTCCTTCGATCGAGCCAGGGTTCCTTCACTTGAGTGAGAGTTGAGTGTTGTGTCTGGTGGCTCGAGTGAGAAGTCTTGTGCTCGAGCTTGCATCTGCGCCTGGTTTTGGACCTGAAGGTTGCATTTCTTGGCTCGAGCGAGCTTTCCTTCGCTCGAGCGAGCGAGCTGTATGTTTTGGGTTTCTTCCCTCGAGCGAGCATTCTTGCGCTTGAGCGTGCTTCTGGGTTGCAGACCTGAAGCTTCGAATTGTTGGCTCGAGCGAGGCTTTGTGTGCTCGAGCTAGATTTTTTTGTGTCTAGTCGCTCGAGCGACCACTCAGTCGCTCGAGTGAGCCTCGAATATATCAGTTCATAGCAGCTTCTTCTTCTTCACTTTTCTTCATCTCTTTTGGTTCAAACCCTAGATCGGCTACTCTCTCTCTCTATATATATACCGTCTCTCTAAAAATATACCTAGTTCTAGTGTGATTCTATCCTAGTCCCTTTGTAAGAAAGGTTGTGCTTGGTGCGGGCTTCACTTTAATTTGAAAAATCGTGGATTTGGAGCACTTTGAGTTTTCTTCATCAACTCCTTTGGGTCTCTTCTTTTGAGGTAGGGATAGCCTACTCCTTTCTATGGGTTTTGACATAGATATTATGTGTTTTGTATAAATGGTGGATAATGGTAATTTTGAGAAAGTTAGGGTTTGCTTTGAAGTTATAAAAAAGGGGTTTTAAATTGTTAATCTCCATGTGTATGTGAGATCTTGGAAAATAGTATTATTGTTGTTGAATTGATGAAATTGAACCTTAGGGTTGATATTTGAAAAAGGGGGAAAATGCCCTAATTATGTTGAATAATTAGTTTGAATAATTAATTTGGGAAATTGTGAAATTGAGTTGAAAATCATGAAATTGGGAAATTATGGGATCGAATGGTGTAGTTGGATAAATTAATCACTCACCTCCGAAAATGTTGACATTTTATCTGTTTGATAAATTTATTATCTATTTAGAGATAACTGCTTTGGGCAATCGGTGGAGGATAGTCTTGATTATTGTAGGCACTGTATGTTGATTAGGGAAAACTGAAACTAATCACCTGGAATATGTCATTGAATATGACGGTTGGAATAATACATCGAATATGTGTATTGATTGATCATTGTATATGATAAGTGTTTAAATACATTGTATATGTATGTTGTTTGGGAGGAGATAGGGGATGTACTCCATGATTTGAGAGGAGATAGGGGATGTACTCTCAAGCCTGTTTGGGAGGAGATAGGGGATGGACTCCATTGATAACTAAGTTGGCCGGAGTGTCCAGGGTGAAAGTCCCGAAATTCTAATTACGTTTCCATAACGTAGATAATTGAAATATTGGAAGTGTTTTATTATGAGTTGTAGTCTCATGTGAATTGTAGAAGAATGGAAGTGTTTTAATATGAGTTGTAGGCTCATTTAATTGTTTGGTCAAGTTCTGAGCCATGTTCATGAATCGAAATTATATAAGTAAAGGAAAGTGAAATGAAAAATGGATGTACCTGTTGTTGAAGTGAAAAGTATCATGAGTTGGTTTATAAGTGTTAACCATTTATCGAATGCTAATGTTTTAGTTAATTCTTATACTTGGTTTAGTATATCTCTACTGGGCTTTGGCTCACCCTATATGGGACATCATTTTCAAGTACAGGTGACATGCCACCTCCAAGGACGTAGCTTGGGAGGCTTATAGGCTTAAGGATCTTTTTGTTGTTATTTTGTTGTATTACATGTAAACCAAGCCAATGGCTTATTTTGTATAAAGAGTTAGAACTCTTCTTTTGTTGTACCCAAGTGTTGACTTGGAAAGTTGTAAGCCCGTAGGGCACTTACTTTTGATGTCAACATGTAATACTTTTGTATCTAATACTCTGATGAATGAAAAATATGCTTTACTCTATTGCCTATGCATGTCAAGAATGTTGCGTTTATATGTTTTATTTTGAGGGCGTTACATTGGATCCAATTTGAAAGAGGGATTTCTATGTTGGGTTCTATGAATGAAAAGGGGGTTTTGAATATAAGGCTACCTTGGGTTAAAATGGTGGATTTGCCCTTGGGGTTGATATTTGGGAAAGGGGGAAAAATTGCCCTAATTTGTGTTGAATAATTATTTTATATAAATAATGAAATTGATTTGGGAAATATGAGATTGGGAGGATGTGTGAATAAATGGTGTAGTTGGATTTGATAAATCACTCACCTATGGGAATTTGATAAATTATTTGTTATCAAGGTTGGTTATCTGTTTAGAAATATCGGCATGGGGCTATCGGTGGAGGATAGCTATGATTGTTGTAGAAAATGCATGAGGATTAGGTGAATTGAAACTAATCATTTAAATTATGTCATTGAATATGATGGTATGATTAAATCATTGAATATGTATTATGGATGGTCATTGTATATGATAATACTTTTAAATATATTGTATATGTATCATTGTTTAGGAGGAGATGGGGGATTGACTCTATTTATAATTAAGTTGGCCGGAGTGTCCAGGGTGAAAGTTTCGAAACCTTGCGTATAAATGGGTGTCGATTCCCTCGGATGAGAATTCCGTACAATGGCAAAATTGAAACCTTGTGTATAAATGGGTGCCGATTCCCTCGGATGAGAATTCCATAAAAAGGCAAAACTGAGGTGCTTGTGTATAAATGGGTGTCGATTCCCTCGGATGAGAATTTCGTAAAATGGTAAAATTGAAGTGTTTGAATAATTGTTGTATTGAATTGTAAATCAATGAGTTGTAGTCTCATTTGGATTGTTTAGATAATAAAGAACTTGACTCATGGATTAACTTAAAAGGAAATGAATTTATTTGAAATGAATAGATGGAATTGGATTGAGATATGAGTATCAATACTGAATGGTCATGGGAAGTATATAAGTTGGTTATCAATGTTGAACATTTATCTGACACTTATATCTTAGTTAAATTTCATAAATCGTGTTAGTTTATCTCTACTGGGCTTTGGCTTACCCTACTTGGGAAACCATTTTCAGGTACAGGTGATAAGCTTCCTCCAATGACATAGCTTGGGAGGACTTAGGAGCTAAAGGCTCTATTTTTGTTATATTTATGTTTAAATGTTTATTCAAGCCGAGGGGCTTTATATGTATTAAGCTTAGGACCCATCATTTTGTTATAACCAAGTATTATCTTGGAAAAATGTAAGCCTATAGGGCATTTACTCCGTTGTCAGTAACTTGTTTTACGTGTTGTAGATTCAGAATGAACGTTTATGAATGTATAATGCATGTAACACCTTTTGTAATATAAACTATGATGAATGAAAGTATATCATCTTCATTATGCTCATTGATCTTATGAATGGATTATTCTTAATACATTTTGGGGGCGTCACAATATTAAATTTCCTTCTTATCTTTTTTTATTCAAATACTTTTATTTTAGGTGATTTTTTTTAGGGTTCATGATATTAAGATTTTATAGCATAAAGGACATCTAATATTTTCATTATGTCTAAGGTCTCTCAATATTGATCTAAAGAAATTCTCTAAATTCCAATCTAGAGATTTTTTCTAGATTTCCAGAGATTTTCTCTGGGTTCAAATCAGAAAATTTCTCTGTCTTCTCAATCACGATATGCAATACATAAATCGATCACCCAAATAAGCAACAACAACAACCAATTTACATATATCTAAAAAATTTCTCTGGACTTCCTAGAGAAATTCTCTGGATTTCAATTTAGAGATTTTCTTTGGATTTCAAAAAACGGTAATGAAGAGTTCAAGGAACAGAGCATATGGTTTTACTGTAATTTGCATTTGTCCATAGGAAGGCTAAAGAAATTCTCAGGATTCCAATCTAGAGATTTTCTCTAGATTTTCTATAGATTTCAAGAAACAATAATGAAGAGTTAAAGAAACACTACAAAAAATTAAGGTTTCAGAGACTAAAATGTAGGGACAAAATTATTTTTTAAGAACCAAATAATTTTGTTGCGAAAAGTGTCGTCACTCTTAAAATTTTAATTTATATAGTAATTAAATTATTTTTTTATCTTTAATTTATTAGTTATATAAATTAAAAAATAAAGTTATTATTTTTTTCTACTAATTTATCCTTGTTGATTTTAGTGCTTATCTACAATTACTTTAGTTTCGATTAATTTTATTAAAATATATATATATATATATATATTTTAAATTTAAGGTGGTGAGGATATTGATATTTTTGTCAAACTTGGTCAGTAGCATGGCCCCTTGACTTGACAATTCAGAGTCTGCATCCTTTTGTGTAACCTTAAAAATTAAAGGACCAGTTGTGATTTGTGGCACTAAATTTCTTGGCACTAATGGCATTAATTTCTATATCAGGTAAAAAAAAAAAAAAAAAAATAAAGTTACCAAAACAGGAAATTAGTGCCATTAGTGCCAGGAAATTTAGTGCCACAAAACATTTTTCTTAAAGGACCTTGCTACATCCCCCTAAAAATACCCCCTCTAATCCCCTTAATTTCCATATCAAGTTAAAAAAAAAAAAAAGGAAACAGTTGCCGAAATTGGAAATTAGGGGGATTAGGGGGGGTGTTTTTAGGGCTCCAAATCATTTTCCAAAATTAAAATCGTTCGAACCCTTTTGTTAGGTAAGGGTGTTTAGTTTTATTTTTTATTTTTATTATTTTTTTTTGTGAGGTGTGATTCTTTAATATTCTTTCGCTTCAAATAGACTTTTGTCTAATTATCGCTTTGATACCCAAAACAAGAAACATTCTGGTTGGGGGTGGCGGAATTAGCACTTTGACAATTAAGTTATACTATGTATGGGATGGGATGGATATGATATTTAAAAGACAAAGTCCAGTTGATAGATAGTACATACATTTTTCCTTCTATCTACCTTCTTTATATAGTCCTCTGGTGTAGATGGTGTAGATATTTTCTACATAATTTGACTTATTTGTCATCATCACTTAAATGTCTGAGCTCAAGTTCCTACTACACCTCCAGAAAGGATAGTCCAGGCCCACTCTGGTATTGAGCATAGTTGTTTACCGATTCTGCTTGATCCACTTACTCGGCACATCATTTGATCGACAAGCATGCTACTCGATGCATCACTTCTCGGCAATCCAATGGGCCTGGTTTAGTTTGGGCCTGTAAGGAATGGATTTAGATATGTTTTGTTTGCCAAATGTGCATGTTTTATACTGGGTTCACACATTTTTAAAGCTTAAAAGTTAATTTTTCTTAGGTAAGAATGGAGATAGCCATTTTAAGATATGAAATTATTACAGGTCATTAAAAATTAAAATTAATGGTCTATAATAATTATATTATTTTAAATTCGGGCATTTATTCATAAATCCTCTTCGTCTACTTATATTCCAGTTAATTCAAATTATTTTTTTATATTTTTGTAAATCTTATGAGTGACATAGTTATCAAAATATCCATAATAATCATATGGTGAAGTGAGCATTAATATGCACATTGACAGTATGAATGTTCTGTAATGTGAACATTCATACTATCAAATATGAATCTTCACATCATCAAATTTTCAAAAAATATTTGTAAAGGTAAAACTGTTCATAAAATACCTTAAATATTAGAATTAAAATTTGGTGGACTAAATGTCCAAATAATAGAATTTATTGAAATACAAAAATATATCATGAATTAATTGAGATACAAATACTTAAAAGAAGATGTCTTAATAAATTTTCCTTTTAAATTTCAAAATTCTTTTCACTATTTTTTGAATTTGAAATAGAAAAATGTTAGCAACATGTCTATTTCAAAACCTTGGATTATGTAGATCACCTCTCCAATGGAGGCTCTTACCATTCTTTTTTGATTTCACACACTTTCTAATATTTTTTAGAATGATACTATAGGGATTTTAAATAATTTGTTAATTTTTTTTTACCAAATCTCTTGTGTGAGTTCCACACTTATATAAGAGATTTAGTAAAAAATTTGATAAATTATTTAAGATCTATAGTATTTTCCTATTTTTTATTCTAATATAAAATTTCAATGTTACCATCAAGTCTAACTTTCCAAATTATAAATCTAGCTAGGGGTCCACCCCGCTAATCCTAATTGACTTTAGTATATTTTGGGAAGATGAAAATATTTAGTTTTTTTGTTTATTTATTTTTTTGTTTTTTGGCATATTTATAAAATTATTTGGGAAGATGAAAATAAGCAATTTTTTTTTGTTTTGTTTTGTTTTTTTTAAAATTATTTTAATATAATGTCACATCACTTACAAAATTATAAATTGATCATATTACCATAATTCAATTTTTTTTTTTTTTTTTCCACACACACGAGGGTATTTTAATATTCTTAACTTATTTTTGACTTTTCAAATGTTTTTTTTGCTTAAATAAACTGGTTTTTGACTTTATAAAAATAAGTTAAAAGAAAATATTTTTCTTTCTTTTCAAAATAGACCTTAATGGGTTGGAATTGATATTAAGGCCTCGTTTGGCAAGTGGTAATTTTAGTTAAAAAATCACTAAAAAAATCAAAAAGTCAACAACTTATATCAAGAAGTCAAAGATTTCGTTTTCCCTTTACCTTTTGTACATTTTTTCGTAAAAAATCAAAAATACTATTTTTTTTTTTAAATCATGTTGTAGTAAAAAAATCAAAAAGTTAATTAAAAAAATTTGTTTTCAAATGAGGCCTAAAAATTATAGAATCGAGCTAAAATGATTTTCAAATCCATTTGTTAAATTGGCTAGGTTTGAGAACGTTATTTGCAACCCGGCCCAACTTCTAATAAATAATATGAAATATATATTATGCTCATTAAATATATTAATATGTATATAAAAATAGAGTTAACTTAGTTTTATTCTATTTATTTTTTTAAAAAGATGTACCTAAAGATAGAAAACATACTTAAAACATACGTATACTTAGCCATGGTTTGGCTAACATTTTGGAGTTAAAATAATCACAAAAAGACAAAATAAGTTATTTAAATCAATAAGATAAAATATTACTTTTTACCCATAATCATTACATTTTTGTTATCACAAAAGTCAAAAAAATCTCAAAACAAAAATCAAACGCGACTAAAAAAGCCAAAATAAAAAAAATCTCAATAGAAAAAAATTGACTAAAAAAGTCAATGAACGAACCCTTAAGATGTAAATGTAAATGGTTGAATGATGTAGAAATCGTTTGGTAATGGGCTATATTAATAAAAAAATTATTAAAAAAAATACTCATACAATAAAGGTAAAGATGACTTTCTATTCACCCTATTTATATATATATATATATTTTTCGTAAAAACTTTAAAAAAAATTCTCTAACGTATTCATCAGGTTTATTTCTAGTTTTTTGAGAATAATTTTTTAGAAAATTCTATTTTTTTATTTTTCGTATTTTTTTACTAATTTTTTTTTAAAAAAAATTTAGGCAATTTTAAAATTTTTTAGACATACCTAACATTAATACACTTAAAAAATTATTAAAAAAAAATACTCATACAATAAAGGTAAAGATGACTTTCTATTCACTGTATTTTTTTATATATATATTTTTTCCGTAAAAACTTTAAAAAAAATTCTCTAACATATTCATCAGGTTTATTTCTAGTTTTTTGAGAATAATTTTTTGAAAAATTCTATTTTTTTATTTTTCGTATTTTTTTACTGATTTTTTTTTAAAATTTTAGGCAATTTTAAAAAAATTTAGACATACCTAACATTAATACACTTAAAAAGTATAATTTTCGTGAAAAAAATCTTTAAAAAATTCACTAAATACCAAAAATACAAAATACGAAAATTTAGTATATTTTTCATATATTTATTAATTTTTTAAAATATTTTTTCACAAATATTATTACTTTTTAGACACATCTAAATAAGATGCATCTAAAAAAGTAAAAAAAATGCTTAAAATTTTAAAAATATTCACTAAGAATAAAAAAATAAAAACTTAATTTTTAGAAAACTAAATTCAGAAAACTAAAACCAAACATACTAATTGATTTTTTTTTCCTTCTTACATTTTAGTTAAAAAAGTCATTTCTCAAACGGGCTTTTTAGTTTTGACAATTTGTGGTATAACTTGCATATGTGGTATATACACCTCAAAAAAGAAAAAAAGAAAAAGAAAAAAAGAAAATTACAAATAAATTTTTTGAGATTTGCTTAAAATACGAATTGTTTTTTGTGGTTCTAAAAATTACATCAAACCTTCTAAAGTTTCTAATTTCATAATAAATGGTGCATTTTATCAATAAATCATCAAATCAATTAACAGTTTTTAATGATGTCAAAAATATATTTCAATTAATAATTTAGGTAATTTTATTATTATATAGGAAAATAATTAGAAATTTTATTTTTTAGCTAATTCTGTTCAATAAAAAATCATTATAAAGTGGATATTTATAATTTTCAAACCATAGGATAATCCGTATTTTAAGTATATGTTAGAGGTGTATTTATAACTTACCCAAAAAAAAGTATGGATTTCAAAATGACACAAAATATCTACATATATATAAATAAGAGAAAAGAGCAAGGAAATAAGAAGAAACACCAGTGGTCTAGTGGTAGAATATTACACTGCCACGGTACAGACCCGGGTGCAATTCCCTGCTGGTGCACCGAAAAGAGCTGTGACGATGACTGCGCCTCTTGTTGGCGGTAGGGTCCGTCACACTTGTCCGATTTCTTCGGATGATCAATTAGCTCTTTCATTATCATTTTTGAGTTCCTCCTCCTCTCTAAAATATTTTCAAACTATTTTTTTCCCCCCCGTGATATCAATTTTGATCTAATCCAATTAATAGTATCTATAAACAATTTGATATAAATCAAGGGCAGAATAATCCATACGGAAAGGACCTAAATTATTTTAATGAGAGTGAGCAAAATATTTTGTTCCATGAATTTAGACTAGTTTTCCAAAGAAAATTTGTCCATTATACTAAATTGATATAATATTAAAAAAAAAGGGGGTAAAATTGATGTAAATAAAACTACAATGACTAAATTGATATAAGAGGGAAGCATTAATAAGTAGAATTTCCCGCTTGTTTAGTTGTATGCTGGTTTTTAACTTATGTTTTTTATTAGGCCTTATTTGGGAAGTTGGCTATTTTTGTTAATTATTTAACTTTTTAATTATTTTAGTCTAACTAAAATAGTTGTGTTTTGAAAGTTGGTTTTTTTTTTTTTTTTAGTTGATTTGATAGTTGTGAAAGAAAAAGTAAAATGATTATGAATTTGATGTGACATTTTGTCTTATTAACTATTTTAATTTATTTTGTCTTTTAGTGGGCTATTTTAGCCTAACCCTCTTCCCAAACACCCCCTTAGTGTAAATTACATTAACCACAATTTACAAACAAGACAATAAATCTCACAAGTTTGGCATAATTATACTAAAGACCATTTTTAGTAAGATCAAAACAATTGAAACTAATATTGTCACGACCTGCTCCTCGTACCCAAGGGTTAAGTATCGTGATGGCTAGTAACTGAAGTTACCTCTGACCAATTCTTAAACAAATTACTAAACGCGAGCGGAAAAATATTTAAGTGAGGGTATCAAAATAATCATTGGAGTTTCTATTTTTATACCAAAATTTATTGACCAAAAAGACCGATATTTACATATGAAGATTAAAAATTATAAATACTATAAGAGTGATATGTGTGTCTATTCTGCAGTTCCGCGTCTAAAACTCTCGAAAAGCTATTTCTGAATTCTATTGTTTCCTAAAAATTGGTAAACAACTATAACCAGATGGCAGAGTGAGAAATATTATACTAAGAGTATAAGGGCATAAAATTCACCATGGATAATTATGGGGCTAAACAGAGCTTGGTATTAAAATGCATAATATATAATACGGAAATCATTGACATATAATACAGAAATTACATAAATAACCATAATCAGGGTACAAAACAGAACAGAATATGGGTCATCGGCATGACAATCAGAATAGGAGTCAAAGGATTCATGACAAACAGAGGACCACAAAATAGCTATATAGAGGCCAATGGTTATTTAAGCTCCCCAAAACATAGGACCTCCATGGTAGTACTTATAAAATAATTATTCAAAACATATTTTAATAAACAGTTTTATCCATGGGTTTTTCTTATTATATAAAATAAGGTTTATAACATAAATAACATAATTAAAACATAATTACGTAAAATAAATTATGGTAACTCAAAATATATGTAAAATATATTATGGTGACTCAAGATATAATATAAGTCACCTTTATATTAATCTTTTATCGAAACATCCTCCTTTACTAACTGACTACTCTTTTCTTTGTTTCTCCTTTCTTACCTCGAGGCACCCTTATATAGATGCCTTTCTAGCCCTTTTCTCTCTAATCTAACCATTTCCTTCTCCTCCAAGGAACCACGTGGTATCACCACGGGGCCCTTCCTTTGGCATACTTATCTTGATCTTTTTTTTTTTTTTAATTTTCTTTTGAGCTTATCGGAGCTTTATCTACAACAACTATCAATTTAATTTTACATTGACCCTAGTTAATAAAATAATTAATGTAAGTTAAATTACATTTTATTACATACCATTATAAAATTAATTATTTTATTTTATTATTACTACCAATATTATTATTATTGCTATTATTATCATGATTGATTATGGTATTAAAATACTAATATAAAATTTAAGGACAACTTAAATTTTTGAGTTATTATAATCTTCCCTCCTTTTAAAAATTTCGTCTTTGAAATTTGTCAGATGGGTAAACTATCTGTTACGCACTCTGATAACTATATATATATCAAGAATAAATTTGATAATTAATCTGATATAAAATATTACTAAATCATTACTTCAAAAAAATTACCACGAATTCTAATTTGAACCTATATCCGTTGAATGTGATCCTTATCAAATTTTCAAACTCACCCACAAAAGTGATATTTTCTTAAGATTCACTATTTAAAATTACTTATTACAGAGTAAAATATAAATAACACAAGTTGTCAAATCCTTACACTAATCGGTTACTTAACACAGCCTCACAACACACTACATACACTATCGTTATTTTATTTTATGTTGCTAATTTTTTTTTTTTCATTTACAGAAAAATATATACAATTATATATATAGTAACAAATACTCATCTATTTAATGAAATATCATAATTATATATACCACGATTGTTGCTACACAAATATTTAATTTAAATAATCTAGCTCAACGTTTCTCCCATCCTATTTGTGCATATGTCTTATGCTCCAATGTTTTCATAAAAAATAATTTAAAAAAACCTAAACTCTGATACCACTTGTCACGACCCGCTCCCCGTACCCAAAGGTTAAGCATCGTGATGGCCAGTAACTGAAATTACCTCCGGCCAATTCTTAAACAAATTGCTAAACGCGAGTGAAAAAATATTTAAGTGAGGGTACCAAAATTATCATTGGAGCTTCTATTTTTATAACAAAATTTATTGACCAAAAAGACCGATATTTACATATGAAAATTAGAAATTATAAATACTATAAAAGTGATATGTGTGTTTATTCCACAGTCTCACATCTAAGACTCTCCAAAAGTTATTTCTGAATTGTATAGTTTTCTGAAAATTGGTAAACAACTATAAATACATGGCAGAGTGAGAAATATTATACTAAGAGCATAAGGGCATAAAAATCACCATGGATAATTATGGGGCTAAACAGAACTTGATATTAAAATACAGAATCTATAATATGAAAATCATTTGACATATAATACATAAATTACATAAATAACCATAACCACGGTACATAACAGAACCTAATAGGGGTCACTGGCGTAACAATCAGAACATGGGTCAATGGATCCATGACAAATAGAGGACCACAAAGTGGCCAAATAAGGGCCAATGGTTATTTAAGTCCCTCAAGGCATGGGACCTTCGTGGTGGTACTTATAAAATAATTACTCAAAACATATTTTAATAAATAATTATATCCTTGGGTTTTCCTTATTATATAAAATAAGGTTCATAACATAAATAACATAATTAAAACATAACTACGTAAAATAAATAATGGTAACTCAAAACATACGTAAAATATATTATGGTGACTTAAGGTATAATATAACTCACCTTTATATTAATCCCTTATCGAAACATCCTCATTTATTGACTGACTACACTTTTTTTTGTTTCTCCTTTCTTACCCGAGGCACCCTTATATAGGTGCCTTTCTAGCATTTTTCTCTCTAATCTAACCATTTCCTTCTTCTCCAAGGAACCACGTGGTATCACCATGTGGCCCTTCCTTTGGCATGCTTATCTTGATCTTTTTTTTTTAATTTTTTAATTTTTTTATATTTTCTTTTGAGCTTATCTGAGTTTTATCTACAACAACTATCAACTTAATTTTACATTGACCCTAGTTAATAAAATAATTACACAATAACTCCTAATGTAAGTTAAATTACATTTTATTACATACCATTATGAGATTAATTATTTTATTTTATTATTACTACCATTATTATTATTATTGTTATTATTATCATGATTGATTATGGTATTAAAATACTAATATAAAATTTAAGGGACAACTTAAATTTTCGAGTTATTATAAATACAAATAATGTGTGGATACAGGGCTAAACAATGTGAAAGATGTATTTTAGTGTAAAAGATATGATAATATTGTCTCTTGATTTATACTATTAAGGAATTACTGATGAAAATAAGACTAAATATTATGTTAATTAAAATATTAAGACAGACTAATGTATTTATGTTAAGATTGTGTAAATTAGGCTCCATTTGGGAATAAGTAATTTTAGTGGCTTTTTAGTTATTTAATTATTTCAGCAGGGGAAAAAGTTTGTGTTTAGAAGGATGAATAGATTTTTTGTTGGATTTTTTGTATGGAAAAATGTGTTTGAATGATGATGATGCTTTTGAGTTCACTCTTCGAATCTCAGAGTGGAACAATGAGGTCTTTGGTAATATTTTTAAAAGGAAAAGACATTTACTGGCTAGAATTGAAGGCATCCAAAGAGCTTTGACCAATACCTTTTCTCATAATTTACAGATCTTAGAAAAGGACCTCATTAAGCAATATAATGTTACTCTGTTCCAAGAAGAAATGCTTTGGTTTCAAAAATCTAGATCTAAGCATATCTCCCTTGGAGATAGAAACAACTGGTATTTTCATGTGTCTACAATCAACAAGAAAAGGGACATTAAGATTAATGCTCTTAAGGATATTGATGATAAATGGATTATTGAGAAAGAAGGAATCAAGGCTATTATTTTAGATTACTTCTCTAATCTGTTCAGAAGAACTGATACTCAGAATCTCTAATCATTGGAGAAATATTGCACCAACCTATTTTACTAAAATGCATTGGAGATGGCTAATGCAACACATGCAAAAATGCATCTAACCTATTTTACTAAAGAAGAGATTAGAGAAGTAATCTAAAATAATAGCCTTGATTATTGATAAGGCTATTATTTTAGATTACTTCTCTAATTAGTAAAATAGGTTGGTGCAATATTTCTCCAATGATTATTGATAAATGGATTATTGAGAAAGAAGGAATCAAGGCAATATTTCTCCAATGATTAGAGATGGCTAATGCAACACATGCAAAAATGCATCTAAAATATGCTCGGCTATTCTAAGATGTCATGTGAAATGCTATAATTGATACATGTATTCAAATTAGAATTGGGATTGAAATACAATGCAGTTAGTATGATGCGCCGAGCCCAGTGCATGCAATATAGATGAATAAATGCACGTAAATGCTAATTGAAACATGCCCTAAAACTAACCACCGTAAGCGGGTAAGTAAAAGGGAGAAAGACGTAGGGTTGGAAGACATGCACACACTCACGCACACTTATTACAAAATTCGCCTCTCGACGGAGGGTCCGAATGAATAATACATGCCAACTAATTAACTAACTAACAAGCTAATTAATTATTACATAACCGAATGAATAACTAGCTACAACTAATTATTACAAAACTCAATTAATTAACACATTAACTAATTAAATCGCAAATGAAAGCTAATTAGCAAGTAAGGAAAATAGCAAACAATGCTATTCCAGCTCTGTTTGGAGGAGAAAAGGATGCATGCTCGATTGCCGTCCTGAAAAGCTCTCTGGTTGCTCTCAAGAGGCTCTGTTTGCAGGGTGTCCTCAAGGAATTCTTGCTGAACCTTACCAAAACCAGCCTAGGGAATGCATCAGTGGCCTGCCGGCCATGGGGAGATGCTGCCGACCACCTGCCGGCCAAGGATGAGGAGGTGCCGGCCATCTGTAAGGCACTGCCGGCCACTGATGTGCTGGGACACCAAGCTGCAACAGAACGCAAAATAGAGAAAAGGGAGGGTCTCCCAAGGGTATGTATGCACTATGCCACCTCATATCACCTCGAAACATCAAGGGAGAGGCATAATTGGATCCATGACCATCAATTACACATCCCGATGCATGATGGCCAAAGATCCAATTTGTGCAAATCAATAATAAATGAATGCACAAATAAACATCTAAAAGCCTAGAACTCTATCATGGATAATCAAGAGCGTCGGCGACCGAGAATTGAGACACGTTTCATCACTTGAAGTATGAAACGCCCCTCGTTCCTCGTGCTCGGATTAACACTTAATCCAAACAACAATGCAACACAAGCATGGTAAACATGCAATATGTCCTAAGCATGCAAACATGCAACTACATGGCATACTCAATGCAAGGTAGTATGATTAACTTAACAAAGCTAATGGCATGCACAATTCTAATGCTAACAACAACTAGCATACTCAATGCGAATATCAATTAGCATGCTCAATGCAATGGTGGCATACTCAATGCAATATATATAGCATACACAATGGACTTAAACCAAAAGAGTAGACCTCAGTCATGCCCCAAATCAGTGGCCATTAGTGCTGAAATGATGATATGAAAAGCATGAAAAGGCAAGGCAAACATGCATGCCAATTGGTTCAAGGATTAAGGCACAAAGATGCGACTCTTAAGCACACTTAAAGAGTGACAAGTATGGATATGTGACAGCACCACAAGTTTTGAAAACATGCATGGAATGGTGCCAAACCACCTTAACAAGACAAACAAAGCATGCGAGAAAGCTCAAAGCTCGAAATTAGCAAAAAGACTTAAGCCAAGGCTATACAAAGCAAGCCCCAAAGGGGCAAGGGGATCAAAAACAGTCCCAAGGCAGGCCAATGTGAGACTAAAAACATGCTTGAACCTAGCCATTACAAGCTAGAACAAAGGGCCAAAACATGAAGCATGCAAGGCTACAAAAGGAGTGTTATACTACACTTATTAAAACGAAACATGGCATGACTTGGACAGCATAAAACAGAGTTACATCATGGTATAAGAAAACCAAAAATGCACTGATATGATGACCCAAAGGCCTAGGCTTAATGGTATGCATTATGATCCATTCATGAGGCATAAAACATCAACTCTTCAAGGCATTTAAAGCATGTCAAATGCAGGTGTATGACCACATTTCATAGACTGAAATAACATTCGAAATGATGGCAAAGCATGTAAACATCACATGTATGGCATGGTAGGGGCCTCAAACCCAAGGCTAGTCAAAGCATTTACACTATAGCTATACAAAACATGAGTGATATGACCATGGCAGCCCAAAATAGTCTTAGAATAACCCAAAATAAGAATAAAATCATGCTGGAGCAAAGCCAAAATATGCTGGAATGATGAGTCAAATCAACATGCACATAGGGCTAGTAAGCAAGATTTGTGCTACAAGTATATGGAGCATGCAAAAGATGACCAAACCAAACCAAAACAGAGGTATGACATGGAAAAACATCACCAAAAACCTACTGAAATGGAAACAAAACAAGCTAAAATGACATGTCAAAGCATGAAGCATATAAAGCTAGTTTAAGTGATTTACACTACAAGTGCATTAGGCATGCATGGAGTGACAAAACCAACCCAAAAAAAATCTAAGGCATGGTAAAACATCACCAAAAACCTACTGAAATGGAGCTAACACATGCAAGAAAGACATGCTACTTTGATGAGCCACAAATGGGATTACACTACTCATACATGAAGCATGCAAAAGATGGCCAAACCAGCCATGGACAGAGTCAAGGAAGGTCCTAAAAGTCACAAAAAAAGACCTAAACTAAGCCTCAAAAGTAAAGGGATACATGCTTCTTTGATAGGCCAATGATACAAGCAAACAAAACAAAAAGAGAGGGGGGTCACCCCCTCTGATTTGAGGCCTCAAAACCACATGCCTACCACTGAAAATCCACTGGATTTCAGTGGCTAAAAGGCCAGACCAAGACTACCTCGAAGGCCTTAAAGCATGGCACAAAACAAAGCAAACAAGGCAAAGAAGAGGGTTGTGCACCCTTAACACCAATAAGACCTTAAACAATCATCAAAAGCACTTAAATGCAGAACTTTTTTCAGTTGAAAGTAAGGCCTAAAACAATATGCAAGGATGGCCAAAATGAGATACAAAAAAATGCTAAAAAAGGGGAAATACTCACCCTTGAAGATCAACTTCGAAACCAGCAACCTCAAGGGCCAAAAAACAAGTTTCAGAGCTCAAGTAACACTCTCAAGAACCTCAGTCCAAAGGTGGTGGTGTATCTCTATGTGTTGTAGTGCAAAAGTGCAAGAAAAAAAAGACTTTAGAATACTATTCTATGCAATATAGAGAGAGAGAGAGAGTGTGAGAAATATAGAGAGAGATATATCTTCTCTTCAAAAATGGCTGAACCCCTGCTAAGGAGAGAGGGCCTCTCCTTATATAGAAGAAAAACAATGCAAAGCTTGTTAAACAAGCTTGGAAAGGGGCTCATCCCTCCAAGGGAAAGGAGTGAAAACCAGCAGGCTCAAAAGATCTGGCGTGAAACCTGCTGAGACAAGGGGTCTGCCGGCCATCAGTGGTGGCCGGCAGTGGCTCATTGATGGCCGGCAGGCTTAATCAATGGCCGGTAGTAACAAAGGCATGGCCGGCAGTGGCAGGAGGTGGCCGGCAGTGCACCAAGAGAATAAAGCTAGAAGGGCCAATACATGGTCCAAAAATGGGGCAGAAAGAATACAGGGTTTGGAAAGCTCAAACCTGCGATGTTCCGCCGTGAAAGTTGAGTACCCGACGAGCAATCGAACTTGTTGTTGGATGTACCTGCATGCACAACCAAGTCTTGAAGACGGTCAAAAATGTGGTGTCTACAGACCCACAAGCCTCTACAATGTCTCTTATAAGATCATCACCAAGCTTATTGTGGATAGAATTAGACCTCTCCTAGATAATATTATTAGCCCAAATCTGTAATAACCCAAAATTTTAATTATTCTGTAAAATTTATACTAATATTATTTAATCACAGTTGGGAAAATATACGATTTATTTTGTATTATTATGTGTAATTTTGTAAAATAATATAATTAGTTTAAGAATTGAGCAAGGTTTAAAATAAAAAAATAAAATAAAATAAAAAGAGCAAACCGAAGCAACACGTAGCCTAGATGAGCTTGAATTGAGGGAGAAGAATTTGGAGGAGCCACGTGTGTAAGTTGTGGCTTGGGTTGCCTCCTATAAATAGGGAGGAGGTGTGGAGTTGAGGCAAACAAAGAAAGGGAAAAAGTACCGGCAGTAACGAAGAAAGAGTAAGATATTAATTTTAAGGTGAGTTATATTATACCTTGAGTTACCATGATATATTTTACGTATGTTTTGACTTACCATAATTTATTTTACACAAGTTATATTTTATGAGTTATATAATACATGTTATATTTTATAAACTATATTAATATTTTAATTACGTGTGTTATTTTTTGAACTCTATTTGGTTAAATTGAAATCCATAGATATGTTTGTTTAACTTTTAAAGAATATTTGACTATGACCTTATAAACAATTATGTTTTGTAAGTACCACCACGGGGGTCCCACGCCTTGGGGGACTTAAATAACCATTGGCCTCTGTTTGGTCACTTTATGGCCTTCTGTTGTCGTGGATCTATTGACCTCTATTTTGTGCGGAGATAAGTGCTACACTATTGTAGAAGCCACCTCTATAATCCGTACGAGCCACCTCTTGAATCCATACCTCTGTTCTGACTATCACTCTTGTGACCTCTGTTCTGTTCTGTTCGGTACCGTGGTTATGGTTATTTATTTACACAATCTCAGTTTTGCTACTTAAATGATTATTTGTTCAGACTAAGTTATTTTAAATATTTTAGTTACATAACTATCCATGGTTGTTTTGCATCCCTTAAACTCTTGGCATAATATTTCTCACTCTGCCATGTGCTTATAGTTGTTTACCATTTTTTAGGAAACAATGTAATTCATAAATAGCTTTTGGAAAGTCTTAGACGCGGGGGGCTGCGGAATAGATACACACATCACTTTTATGATATTTTTATATGTAAAAATCGGCCTCTTTGGTCAATAAATTTTGTAATAAAAATAGAAGCTCCGATGATTATTTTGGTACCCTCACTTAAATATTATTTCCTCTCGCATTTATTGATTTGTTCAAGAATTGGCTGGAGGTAACTTCAGTTACTGGCCATCATGATGCTTAACCCTTGGGTACGGGGAGCGGGTCGTGACAAAATCAAAGTTGCTTCATCGTTGGGAGAAACCCCATTGATAATATCATTATCACATAAAAAATCTTTCATACTTTGAGGAAAAAAAAAAAAAAAAAAAAGGCAGAGGGAGTGGTATGATATTGTAGCTCGACTTTTTCGCGCCCCCTTTTGGAAGCTCAGAATAAGCCCTACAGTTCGGACTCCCGCGGTTCTAAATCTAATCTCACAAGTGTAATGTGAAATTGATAAACACCAAAGAGTCCAAATTCGGCAAATCTTTTTGGAAAATCGATTTTGAATCAAAATGCCAAAATTGGACTGCTATGCCAGATACAGAGTAGCCACCTAAATATTTTGTTTGTTTTGGGGAAGTTTAGGAAACCCATGACTCGTGTCAAAGGCCACGTGTCTGTCACTACCAAAGTTGCCTTGGCTCGGGAACATGGGCACGGGAGGGGAAGGTCATGAATTGAGCACCCCCGCTCGCTCGATCAAAGGTCGGCCTCTACTAATCATGATATGAATCTTATTTACATTATATGCTCTTGTTCCAGTTTATTAGGCTAGCATTACTACGTGATGCGTGCACACAAGGTATAGGCTAGTTTGCTCGAATTGGAACAATTCAATCTCATGTTTGTTTTTCGAAAACGGTTTGAATTTGCCACTCAAGTGGGCTTAAAGTTTGTGAATTTGCCATTCAACAAAGTGGGCTTAAAACATACATTCATTGAATCATTCCAATTCAAGCAACAAGCCTTCATCCACAGGCACTTAAACAGTTTAACAAAAAAAAAAAAAGCATTTAGCTTCTTGACAAGCATGCTAGTCATGACAGTCATTCATACTCATGCAAGTATGCTAAAGCACTAAAAACTCACCTAGTACTCCAAGCCAAGAAAAGAAATTAGTTAGAAAAATGCTTGTTCCTAACTATGCTAAATGACTAATGCAACATATGCGAAAATGCAACTAACAGGCTCGGCTACTAGTATGGCATATGGATCAATTTAATAACATGCGGTCTAAGCACGTATTCAAAGAAGTATTTAACTAACAATGCAGTTAGAATGATGAATCGAGCCTCGGTACATGCAATACAAGATGAATGGAAGCAAGCATAAGGTATGCTAATTGAAACATGATGCTCCTAATCTAACCATCAAAAGCGGATAAAGAAAAGGGAGAAAGACGTGGGGTTGGAAGACATACACGTTATTACAACATTGCGCTCTCACGAAGGAGAGTCCGAATAAACTAACTAAGCTACACTACTTAACTAATTATTACAAAGTTTGAATAAATAAATTAACTAACTATCTAAGCTAATTAATTAAGAATCTAACTAGGCTAAGCTAATTAAATATTACAACACAAACGAATTTAATTAATCTAAACTAATTAAATAAGTACAAAACAAACTACTTACCTACAACTAATTAATTACAAATAAATGATTTAAATGTTAATTAAACTAATTAACTAATCCCGGGAAACGAGAGAGGTGCATGCATGCTCGATTTCCACCCAAAGAAACATCTGATGTTTGCCCTCAGAAAGTCTCTGTTGCACACACTGATTTCCTTCCCCAGATCAACTATGCCATGCTTCACAAGCACACTGCTCAAAATTCATTGGTGGCCGGCCGGCCACCATTGAGGGGTTGCCGTCTAACAGTGATGGCTTGCCAGCCAGTAACAGCGGCCGGCTGGCCACTGATGACACACCTTTTTTTTTTTTTTTTTCTTTTTTTTTTTTTTTTCCCGCAACAGAGAGCAAACAGGGCAAAGATAGGGTAATCTCACAGGTTATTTGTACTCTGTATCCTTCCTTATCATCAAAACATGCTGAAAGGAGTGATACACTTGGTTCCAAAACCATCAATCAAGTAATTTCATTGCACGATGGCCAAAGAACCAAGGTGTGCAAGTTTAATAAATGCAAAAACAGGACCAAAACTATCACCCTATCATGTATGATCAAGGGCAATGAAGGCCTAGGAAAGTTGACACATTTCATCACTTTGAGTATGAAATTTCTCAATTTTCTTTGTGTTCAAATTAATGTCCAATTTGAAGTACAACAAGACACAACCAATTTCTTATTTTACACCATCTTAGTTGCAACTTTTAGTTATTGATATTACCATTCCATTCTTTAACCAATTAAGTCCACTGGTGAGTAATCCTCTAAAAGAGAAGGAAGTGTCAAACAAGGGGTGGTTTAAGGCAAGAGAGAGGTATCACGCTGTTGGTAATGAACCCCCAAAAGAGGATTAAACCATTAAGCATGAGCTTCAATCTCAAGCTTAAACAACCCTAAGGTTGAAACAACCCTCAAAGCAAATAAAAAAAGTCAAGAAATGAGGGAGATTGCAGAGATTAAAGTGCTGAAATTAGGTGAGAAAAGCACTAAAACATGGCAATCAACTCAAACAAGTGGTGTCTAAAGGCTTAAAACACCAAGCTTGTGAGGACTATTACACTAGAGGCATGCAATATAAGACTCAAATGCAATAATCAACCAAAAAGAGAGTTAAAATAGTCCAAAATAGAGCCTAAAACATGTTGGAATTAAGCTACAAATGGCTAGAAAATAAAGCTAACATATGAAACTAACTAGGCTAGCAAACAAGACACAAAGAGAGGAGGCTAACCCCTCAAATTTTGAACTTCAAAGCATGATTTTTACAACTGAAAATAATCTGAAATTAAATGCTCAAAAGCCCAAGAAAAGATAGTTTGAAGGTGGGAAACAAAGGTGGAAAAGCCTTACAAGCAAGGAATAAAGAAGGGTGAGATACCCCCAAACCTTAAATGGCCTAAAACACTAATTTCAGCCCACAAAAACAGAGTTTTTTTATAGCTCAAAACAGCCCAAAAAACAATAGGAATGGATAGAAAAACAAATATACAAAGTAAGCTTAAAAGGGAAATAGTATACCTCTTGAAGCAAAGAACAATTTTAGGCACTAATTCAAGCCAAAACCACCTTTAAGAGCTCTAAGAAGGCTTCAAGTAACCTCAGCTCAAAGATGGTCAACTTTGGTTAAGGAGATGTATGCAAAAGAGTAGTGTAAGTAGGCAAGTACGCACAAATTTGCAAGAGAGAAAGAGATTTTTGTTCCAAAAATTCTAACCCTAAAAAATGGGGGAAGAGACCCCATATATATAGAAAAACATGCATTTGGCTGAGCTAAATCCCTTCATACACGTATAGGGAGCTAAAGCCCATTGTGCCAACAGCAGGAACAACTGTCAACAAAATATTTGAAAAAAAGACACTGATGGCCGGCAGGCCACTGATGTGGTCGGTAGGCCACCAATGATGGTCGGTAGGCCACATCATTGGCCATCAAGGCACAATGGTGGCCGGCAAGGCACAATTGGTGGCCAACAGCCCACCAGAGGAGGCTTGCAGGTCCCAGGGTCTTGAGATTTGAAGAACTAAAGTTTTGGTCCAAAACAAGGCACATAATGGAGAAGGTTTAAAGGCTCAAAGGTAGGGCATTCCATCGAGAACCTCGAGCACAAAAAAGGAGCAAATGCAATCATAATCATCGAGTGCACAAGCGATGACGTTCAAGTCTTGAAGACGGTCAAAAATGGGTTGTCTACAGTTGCCTCTCTTTGACAGAACTCGAAAGTCATAAAATGACGCAAGTGAATGTCAAAGTCCTATTTTGACAAGGCCGAAAACAAATGGTTGCACCCGCAGGCTGCCTACGTATCCCTTTGCAAGGAATCAAACCAGTGTAGTTCTGGGGCGATGCAAATGATATGCATGCAAAGTAGTTTGGAGGTTGGACTTACACACTTCGCGAAGCCGACCATGTTAAAAACTCATGATCATGTGAGATGATGCAGTAAGCAAATAACAAGATGCGATAAGCAAGAATGAATACAATAAGCAAGATAACAACATATGAATGAGCAGCTTCACGCTTAAAACCAACACAGGTTTTTATACAAAAGATAAAACATTCTAACCTTGCCAAAACAAAAGATGAGGAAAGAAAACACCGCTCAGGGTTGTGTTTCATGCATCCTAAGAAACTGAGAACAAAAACCGCTCGGCGTCGTGTTTCACATGTCCCGAGGAACTGAAAACTGCCAGGGCCGCGTTTCACGCGTCCTACCACTCGGGCGCGTACTTCGTACGTCCCGAGGTAAAACCCGTCCAGGGCTGCGTTTCATGCGTCCTAAAAAACAACCACTTGGGCGCGTACTTTTTACGTCCCGAGGTAAAACCCGCCCAGGGCTACTTTTCACACGTCCTAAGAAACAACCACTCAGGCGCATAGTTCATACGTCCCAAGGTAAAACCCACCCAGGGCCTCGTTTCACGCGTCCTGAGAAACAACCACTCGGGCGCATACTTCGTACGTTCCGAGGTAAAACCTGTCCAGGGCCGCGTTTCATGCGTCCTGAGAAGCACCCACTCGGGTATGTACTTCGTACATCCCGAGGTAAAACCCACCCAGAGCCGCATTTCACGCGTCTTGAGAAACAACCACTCGGGCGCGTACTTCGTACATCCTGAGGTAAAACTGGCCTAGGGCCGCGTTTCACGCGTCCTAAGAAACAACCACTCGGGCGCGTACTTCGTACGTCCCGAGGTAAAAGAGAGAGGTGTACGGTAGATGCACAAAGGGAACAAGTGCGATAGATGCATGAGGTAAAGGAGTGCGATAGATGCATAAAGGTAACAAGTGCGATAGATGCATGAGTTAAAGGAGTGGGATAAATGCAGAAAGGTAACAAGTGCGATAGATGCATGAGGTAAAGAAGTGCGATAAATGCACAAAGGTAACAAGTGAGATAGATGCACGAGTTAAAGGAGTGCGATAGATGCATAAAGGTAACAAGTACGATAGATGCACGAGGTAAAGGAGTGCGATAGATGCACAAAGGTAACAAGTGCGATAAATGCACGAGGTAAAGGAGTGCGATAGATACACAAAGGTAACAAGTGCGATAGATGCACGAGTTAAAGGAGAAGGCTCTCTTACCGAGGCGTGAATGACTTATTCGGAACTTCTCTGAATAAACCGTACATACAATATCGTGTATTTCTTCGAATGAACCGTACATACAATATCATGCATTTCTTCGAATGAACCGTACATACAATATCGTGCATGCGTAAGAAAGAAGCTTAACAATTGCGATACAATAATTGTACATGTTCTATGTAAGAAAAACAACCAAGATATGATGTTAGTCGAAGGCATGTTCTGCACAGGAAACAAAAGCATTTTCTATGCATGAAATCAAAACGAATGCATATTTTGTATTTATGAATCATAACCGATGCAAGACGCGTACACAAGTACATATATGAAACGCATATCTTATGTAACAACATATGTGAAATGCATATTCTATGCGATAACATGAAATAGATATTCTATGCAACAACGTGAAATGCACATTCTATACAAGGAACAGAAGCCTATTTGACAAAAACAAATTCCATGACAACCTCCGATTTACCTTTTGGAAGAATTACAATATGTATAGAGAATACACCTCGTTCATGTTGACAAGTGACAAACATTGTGCACCGAAAACACAGTTTTGAGCTTCCTTAGAGACAATCTGAACCCAACAGCGAACCATCCCTTCATTTCTTGGAAACCAAGGACACAGAATAGCATTAGGACTCCAAGGGAAATCACCGGCCACTTGCCGGCCATAAAAGAGGGCTGCCAGCCACCTGTCGGCCTTCCATAACTTTTGCTGGCCACAAAAGTGGCCTGCCGGCCACCCGTGGCAGATTCGGGGTATTTGGGTCATTTCGGCTCGGGTCTTTAAATATACAACTCAACTCTTCATTTTCTCACAACCCCACATCTGAAATTCTTCCCTCTCTCTCTAGGTACTTTTTCTCTCTAGATCCGGGCTTTCTACGTGTTTTCCAGCACCCCACGTGAAGTTTATTCGCTAAACCCTCTTTGTTTACTCCGTTTTGAACCGATTGAAATTTGATTTCGGTGTTTTTTCTTAGAGTTTCACCATTTGAGGCTTGTTCCCCTCGAGTTTCTCTCAGTTTTCAGGCCTTTTCCCGGGCTTTGACTTTTTCTCCTACTTTCTCTTTCTTAGGGTTGACTTTTTCTAAGTTTGCCATTTTTCCTCCATTTTTCGACCACTTTCTCATCTTCTTTCCAGATGGCGGATGACATACCTCATGACGGAGCTTCCCTAGAGGTCCCTCCTGCATTTCCACATGTTCTTGAGGCAGAGTTTATTCCAGAGCCCGAGCCAGAGCCACTACCACTCAGAGTTCGACCCTTTGATCCGACTACATATCATCCTCAGACACACGTACTGTCACTCGGGGGCATCAGACATTTTAGCGCATTCACGCAACGCGTTCCTAAGGACCTCCTGCTTAGGGAGCTGGATTCCCACCTTTCTCACGGTGCCACTGAGGTATACACTACACCCTTATGTTTTCTATATTTCGGCACTTCATTTCTTGATTTCACCGTATTTCTTGCACCGTATTGTTTACTTTCACTGCATTTCTTGCACTGTACTGTATTCCCCACACTGTCTTCTATCTAACTATCCTTTTATAACTTGTTTATCATTGTCTTGATCATAGGAGGACTCTCACTCTATCAGAGGCTATGGAGCCACAACCGCTAGGGATTGGTATCTAGAGCTCCCCGCTGGCGTACATTACATCATAGATGAGGCTGGCTTTGGTTTGTTCTGCTCCGGTCTTTCCCGCCATATAGTGAGTCGGCCCTTACTCGGAGCATTGGTAGAGAGGTGGTGGGATACCACAAACTCCTTTCATTTCTCTGCTATAGGGGAGATGACGATGACTCCCTATGACTTCTCTATGCTCACTAGCATAGGAGTAGGGGGTCACTCGATCCCTTATGATATGGACATGGGTGAGTGGGAGGCTGCTTGGATCTTCCTATTGGGGGCACGCCCACCACTATACCGACGAGCCATGGTGCGATACAGTTGGTTTGCGGAGTAGTTCCGTGGGAGCGAGCCGCAGACACCAGAGGAGACTGATTAGTACGCTTGGGACTTCTTGATGTTCCTACTCGACACCACCTTGTTTGCGAACAGGTGGAACACTGTAGGATTATATCTTCTGAACACCTTGGTGACACTGCCCCAGGTCCGGCTTTATGATTGGGGCGGCGCTAGCCTTGCCACATTGTACGACTATATGAGCTCCACATCCCGCAGGAGGGGAAACAAAGTCGGAGGCTATTAACGAGCCTAGGAGGTATGCCATGCAACTTTCACCTTTGATTCATATTTTTCTGTTTCCATTTTTGTGCTTTCTGCTTTGCACTTTTTGTACACTACATCTGCATTCTTTACACCTATACATTGTTCTTTTTGCATCACACATTATGTATTCTTTGCATCTATACACTGTGTACTCATTGTTGCCTTCTGTTTCTTGCATTCTGCATTCTCGATATCTGTACTTTCTATGCACTGTATACTCATTGTTGCCTTTTCCTTGCAGCTTTGGGTATATGCATATTTCCCAACTCTTGCTCCAAAGTCGGAGGTAGAGATGCCTCTCGTTGTGCCATACTTTCACTGATATGATGGTAGATGCTTACGGAGGACCCGGGGATCTTCGCATTCTTTCGTCGGTATTTTGATACGGTGACCGCCGATGAGGTAACCCAAATTCACAGTTATTTTTGCTTTACTTCGACTCTAATTCATACCTCGACATCTGATGGCAACTAATAATCTGTGCATTCTCTGTTTACAGATCACTTGGCAACCTTGGGCGACGATGTCGGCCGGAGTTAGAGACTAGTACGTCGGAGCTTGGAGAGCTTCCTGTTTTTGGCTTCTGCTAGAGGGCCCAGTTTGTCGAGCCTGGTTTCTAGGCGAGCGGTTCGTGCGCCAGACCATGGGTTTGCTTGAGCCAGTGGTTCCCATGACGCCTCTAGCATCTATGAGGGCTACAGAGAGTCTCTCTTTCCAGGAGATGATTCAGTTCACCGGAGGCCTAGATGCTAACTATTTTCTTAGGGAGGGGGATTATTCGACATTCATCTAGACATACCTCATGCCTCCTTTGACCGGTGCTTGTGCTTGTGCAGGTAGAACAGTAGGTGCCTCTACGGCAGGTAGGACTGGGGCGATGAGGGCTAGGACTGGAGGGGCCCCTTCCGCTGGGCAGGTCACTGATTGGCCAGAGCTTCTGATCGAGTTGACATGCTGGCGGCATACTGGGGATCCTTGCCAGGTCTCGATTGGGCCTGCACTGACCGGGCATGCACTTGTTGGGGTTCGAGGCCTGACTTAGGTATGGACCATTCTTTATGTTTGTATCCCACATTTCATTTTAGATATGTTCATTGCAGATACTGATCACCCAAATACATTTACAGGCCTCCACAGAGTACACGGGGAGGGCTCCCGAGCTGATAGCCTCCCTGATGGGTATGGTGCAACGGAGAGAGGTGTTGCTCAGTCTCTATGGCATTCAAGTAATTTTCCCTATTCTCTGCCCGCATTTCAGTATTTTCCACACTGTTGTACACATCATTCTTACTGAAGCACTGATACTCATACCACGGTATACATTCTGTCCCTTGCCACATCATGCTGATATGCTGTACTGACACACTGTACTGCTTTTTCACTGTATCTAGCTCATTGCATTCTAACACTTTCAACATACTGCATTTGTAACTATACATTACATCTGATATGTCAATACTGTATCTTTTCAAGTTCTAGCCGTACCGAGAGCACCAGCGGTGGCGACTGCGCCTGCACCATCACTACCTCCTCTAGCAGCAGAGGGAAGAGAGAGTCGGGCCCAAGCACGCGACCAAGAGGAGCGTCGTGGTCGAGGGCGTAGGAGAAGTCCGGAGCCGGTGTTGAGTGACAACGATGCTGAGACCAGTGGCTTCAAAGAGGCAGTGAGTCCATAGTCTGAGTCCTTCAAGAGTGGAGATAATGGGGACTCAAGATCTGAGAGTGGAGGTGATACTGAGTTAGGCTCTGAGGCAGAGAGCGGTGATGATTCTGGTTTCGGCTCGGCATCTGAGTCAGACAGCGGTGCTAATAGAGACAACTCTGAGTCTCCACCTAAGAAGAGGACGAAGAGGGCCTCTTAAGCCTGAGATAGTTGGCGCTAATTCATTTGTACTTTTTCTCAGTTTCTTTTTGTTAGTAGCATTAGCACATGTATAGCTGTAGGAAGTTTTATTTTGCTTTAAAACTTGTACTTCTCTTTGTAAAAAGCCATGATCGGAATGAAAATTCGCAGTTTTATGAAAAATGTGTTATCATTTTTTCATCATGTGCACCATATATGCATGAAACGAACAAGGAATTGGGAATGGCCAAGAACACTTAATTAAGACAAGATGCTTAATCGGGTAATAAACCAACCAGCAACCAAAATACAAAATGCAATACAGACAAGAAAGGCTCAAAACAAGACCTTAAAATGCAACTTGATAATCAAAACAACCACAACTTGATAAACAAAACAACTCAAGTACAACTCAACAAACTTGCTAAAAACCAAAAAGGCTCAAAACAAGACCTTAAAATGCACAAAGAGCAGAACAAAACACATTCCTGTAGCATTTTTTAGCACACTGGTGGATGGCAAGACAGACAAGAAAGCTGCCAGCCATATAAAGAACTTGCCGGCTATCTGCCGGCCATGGATGGAATTTGCCGGTCACCAATGTGCAGAACCTCCAGATTGTTGACAGTTGGCTTCCACTCACTGCCTTATCTTCTACAAAAGCTTTAACTTCGTCATTTCTTCTCTAGAACTCATTCTAGCTGCTATTTTTGCCACAAATGGAGCCATTTCTTGCCCAAAACCTTGCTGATTGGATTGCAACTTTGGATGGCTCAGAAAAGGTGAATTTTCAGGGTTTCGGCTTAAATGCACTTTTTCCATTGAGTTGGACTCCACTTTGTTTTCCATTCCTTCATGCCGCGGCTAGATGTTGGAACCCGATTATGCACATTTTTAGCTTCTGGGGACAAGAAATGTGCCCGACAATTGAAGAATTTCAGGCGCTAATGGAATCTCGATGTGATGAAGAGATCATGCCCTAGTCTTGTTTTGGCCACGCCCAAGCTTTGGGATGGATGCGTGGGCACACTATGCACAAGGCTCGATCTCGGCCCCACCACTGAGAACTAGACATTCCCAGTTTGATCCATTGATTTTTCAACGCCAGTGACCACAGTGATTGTCTTTGGCGGGGCTTTCAGCAACATGCCCTCTGCTTATGCGTGCTAGCTCATTTCCTTCTTGCCCTGGTTTTGGTGGATCTAGCATTCGCTTGATTGAAGTGGCGCAAGGCCTGAAAGAAGGCAAGAGTTGCATTGGCTTGGCACTAGCCGAAACTTTGATGGGCTTATACGCCTTCCATCGACGGGAGACTACTAGATTCGTGGAAAATCCACTACTTCTCCAGGTAATGTTTCCCACCCTTTCTAATATGTGTTTCCCACATCACTCGGCACTCATGCTCTGTTTTTCTCTCAAAGCACTTTTCTCACTTTTCTCTCAACATACATCTCTCTATTCTTTAATCTCTCTTTTCTTTCATCCTTTCCCAGGTGTGGCTAATGGCAAGTCGAAAGTAGTGGATTCTTGCCCTGTACACTCAACTCGAGACTATTTCTTCCGCCACCAACTAGTGGATTTCCCGAATGAGGGGTGGTGGTGTGAGTGGATGTGCAACAGGTCTGCTGTTCACATAGCTTGGCGTTGCCCTTGGCTTAATCTGACCGAGATAAGCTATAGCATGGCTCGACAGCCTGGCATTCAGCTGATTGGATTGACACACTATGTATTCTACTTCCCTTTCCGGTTCAGGCGTCAGTTTGGGCACGATCAGATCTGCCCAGAAGAGGGGGTCGAGTACCCAGTTTCATTCCCCTTTCGAGGTTCACATTTGGCTAGATACCTCACTGCTTGGAGAACGAGAAAACTTCTGGACCCTGTCCCTAGTTTTAGTTGCGCCCTTTCTGGCGAGTGCCTAACTTTGCTTAAGGATGAGGCACAAACTGGGCCCACTTTAGCATCAGAAGCTTCCATAAGCACGAGCGGGAGACGCAGGAGCACCTGACTCATTTATGCCCCTAGTTTATTATTTTTGTCACTCCCCAAACCCGTCCCTATAGGTTTAATGTCGTAACTGGCCAGTAATCCGTGATTACCGAAGGCCTAATTGAACAAAGCAAATGAATGGGGCTAGAAGAAGCCACGATATAAGAATGTAAAACGTCCAACGAGCTATGAACTCACATGGGACAAAAGACTTTGCTATATAAATATATATATATACATGTACATCAAGATATTACAAATTTATTAAAAGACAACCCAAAGAGAAAAGTCATTCCCATCAACAACAAATATAACACCAGTGACAACCGACCAAGACACGTGAGTGAGTTTCAAAAGGGTAATCACTGGGTCAGCCAGCGCTCCAACAGATAAGAACCTCGACGCGAGGCACAAAAGGTAGTATGACCAAAAAAGAGGCAAGATTACCGTCACTACGTCCCCTCATGAACTGGATTACCTATATATACATATAAAAACGTGAGCTAAAGCCCAGTGAATAATAGCTGAGTAAAGGGGCTCTGAATGATGATTATTATGTAAATAACTCATACATTGAACATATCCTTCTCTTATACAGAAAGCACAAAAGTATATGTGATACATCCCATAGCAAACTAATACAGACGGTCTAGAAGACTGAGCAGGTGGTCATAAAGGTCGAAGATCGGATGTGATGGCCATCACTATGGTAAACAGGAGTTCCATGAACTGGAACTGACAGAGATTCTCTGTAAACATATGAACAGATGCTAGGGATGCCACGGTAAATAATGTAAACAGAAATAAAATCAGCATTCATAAATATAGGAAAACAAATCGGAGCAAAGCATAAATTTAAAGCAGAGAAAAGGTAGTTCAAATTAAATATATTTTTACAACAGTGTTATTCACAGTGGGTTCTGTGATGCAGGTGACTGGAACGTGGTGTTTGACCTACACAGATAGATACAAGCATAACACACTTAATTTGTCATACACCGAACTAATTAGTTTCATTTCTTGGGAGTTGGTTGGTCTAAATGCCTTTCACTTCGTTTAATGCTTATGCAATACAAATGAACGTCAATTATAGATGCGAATCACGCTAACGGAGGCCCGAGAGTAGGGTAAACGAAGCAAAAAAGTGAAACCGAGGCTACCAATAGCTGGACGTGTGGAGGTCCTTGGCCGCATGTGCGGGGCCCTCTCCGTACGTGCGCCACCAAGTGTTTTTTATCCAGAATGCCAACAGACTCTCCCCTATTTTCCACACGTGCGGGCCTACCCACCGCATGTGCGCCAATGCTTCCCGCACGTGCGGGCTCCCTAGCTGCACGTGCGGTTTTGGGTGTTCCAGAACCGAGTTTTTGCCCTGTTTTTGGAACTTCAAACCACCAAGAATCAAACCCAAATTCACTCAAATCAAAGGCCAAAAGTTAAGAAACATGGTATATGAACAATTACCAAGAATAGGGCTTTAAATTCAAACATGAAATCCCTTAATCTCATAAACAACTTAAAGATTGAAGAGGAAATGCACATGGTAATTCTTTGTCTCAACAAAACCATAGAAATATGACTTAAATTCATACAAAACCATATAAATGAGCAAGGTTATGGAATACATGCAAGGTTATGGAAAAATACCTCCTATTAGGGTTTATAACACAACTTATATCACCCAAATCCCTCACTTTCTCCTAAAATTTCATGAGTTTAAGATAACAATACTCTTATGCAAGAAATTAGGAAGAATTCTTACCTCAATAAGTTAAGTTAATGAAGTTGTTTCAAGCTCTCTTCTTCTCTCTTTCTTTCTCTTCTTGCTCTCTCACTCAAACTCTAGAACACTCTTGACTCTCTCAGATGTCTCTCTCTCTCTCTCTCTCTCTCTCTCTCTCTCTCCCTTATATTGAGCTCATATATATATGCACATCTCTATATGCAAATTTCTTAACTTCAATTACTTAAATGAGAGTCACTTTATTTAAATTTCTTAATTAATTAATTACATTACTTCCTGACTTAATTTAAGGTGAATCAACTCTACTCACTTAGTCCATTAACTAATTTTATAACTCTACGATTTAGCGAATCAGACAGGTCTTTTCATAAAGGAACATATCTGTTAACAAACATAACTCACATAAACAAGCATGTAAGGCACAAATGAATGCATAATTCAGATTAATTATAAAAGTAACAGCTAAGTAAAAGGTGGGTGTTACAGTTTTGATATTTACTTTTCAAGTTTGATGAATGTAATAAAAGCAACTTTGATTTGTATTGAGAGTTTGAGAACTTTGTATTAAAATCAATGAAATTAAAGTTGTGAGCACTGAAAGTTTTCCGTTTGGTCCAAAAATAGTCTAAGTTGTAAAAGGAAAAATTTGAACAAAAATTAACTTTTATTAAAACTTTTCAAAACCATTTTCGAAAAGGACCACCACTTGACACGCATGGAATCTATCCTCGAGATGTACAACACCGAATCCAAAGATCAAAAATTGCCCCTTGACTGAATAACACTGCTCAACACTATAACCAGTTCTTCTTCCAGAGTAAGGATCACAACCGAACTTTCAGGTAAAGAACAGACAAATATGACCTGATCAGACACATGGACAGGATAGTTGAGTTGGAGGGGTTTACGACCGAACTTCAGGACGAAGTTGCCTATGTATCTCGAAGATTGGAATCAGACCTTACGTAATTCGGTTCGGGTTCACTCGAGTATTAACTCTCTTCTTTTGTGCTCTAACTTTTGCCAAGGCCGCCCTTTAGGGTTTTCAACCTTGCGAGCTCAGTTTTTCTTTATTTCTAATTTTTTGTGCTCTAACTTTTTCCTAGGTCGCCCTTCTGGGTTTTCGGCCTAGCGAGCCTCTCAGGGATAATACTTCTTCAACTTGTCCATGTTGATCGGTTGGGAAAATTCTAGGCCATCCAAGTCCATGAGAATAACAGCTCCACTCGACCAGATGGTTTTGATGATGTAAGGACCAGTCCAATTGGGTTTGAACTTGCCCCTAGGGTCATGGATGGGAGCTCAATTGTCTTTCAGCACCAAATCCCCTTCTTTGAGATTCTGGAACTTAACTTTCTTGTTGAAGGCCCTAGCAATCCTGCGCTGATAACCCTGAACATGGTACAATGCTTTCAGCCTTCTCTCATTAAAAAGCATCAGTTCTTCGAACCTACTCTGCTGTCAGTCCCCCTCTGCTATTTGACATTCAGCCATGACTCACAGCGATAGGACTTCTATTTCGATTGGCAGAACAGCTTTCATTCCATAGACAAGAGAGTAAGGAGTTACCCCTGTAGACGTCCGAATTGAAGTTCTATCCCCAGAGTGTGAATGGCAATTTATCTGGCCAGTCCTTATAGGTCTTAACCATCTTCTGTAAAATGTGCTTGATGTTCTTATAGGCGGCCTCAATAGCTCCGTTGGTTTGCGGCCGGTATGTAGATGACTTGTGAAAAGCCACATTGTATTTCTCCAACAAATCTATCACTTTTTTCTTGAAATGGGAGCCATTATCTGAAATGATCTTGTCCGGGACTCCATATTGGCAAATGATGTTGTTTCGGATGAACTTAGCCACATGCGCTGCTTTCAACACTGCGTAGGACTGAGCTTCCACCCACTTTGTAAAGTAATCAATTGCCACCAGAATGTATTCATGCCCATTTCGATCCTTTTGGTGTGATTGCGTCGATGACATCAATTCCCTAGACTGAGAATGGCCACGGTGAAGTCATGTTATATAGTTTCGACGGCGGGATGTTCATGCGATTTGCATGAATTTGGCATTGTGGCATCGCCGAACAAAACCGATACATCCTCCTCTATAGTAGACCGTAGTAACCTTGCCTGAGAATCTTCTAGGCTAACATTACTCCATTCATGTGCGCTCCGCACTCTCCCCCATGGATGGCCTCCATTAGGCGCTTTGATTCCTTTGCTTTGACACACAACTTGTGCATTCCCAGATGACCCCTCTTGTACAGTTTACCTCCGTAGATGATAAATTGAGCGGCCATTCGCTGTATTGCCCTCTTATCTTTGGCATTTGCCTCTGGTGGATAAACCTCATTTTCCAAGAAGTTCCAGATATCATAGAACCAAGGGTTTTGATCTTGTGCTTCATCTACTACGGTGATAGTCTCATAGGCCAGCTTATTTCTCTGCTTAATAATGATCAGATGTATCCGGACTCCAAACGGGATGTCTATCATGGAAGATAAAGTTGATAAGGCGTCAGCAAACCTATTGTTCTCCTTTAGTAGATGCATGAAAGTCAACTGCTCAAACCTAGGAATCAGAACATCTAGGGTCTGGTGATAAATCTTCATATTTTCTTTTTTAACCTTCCAGTCTCCATTTGCTTAAGACACAACCAGGTTCGAGTCTTCAATAACGTCCAACCTTTTGCTCCTAGTTCTAGGGCGGCTTCCAAACCAGCGATACATGCCTCTTATTCTGCTTCGTTAATGGATACCTTGAACCGGAGTTTGAAGGCTAAAGGTATATGGGATTTGTCGGGTGCTATCAGCAACACACCTATCCCATAACCATATTGATTGGACGCTCTGTCAAAATACATTGTCCAAATCTCTTCCTCGACTAGTAGAATGGCTTCATTTGGGAATAGGTATTCTACCGCTTCATCCCCTTTTACTGGGTGATCTGCCAGGAACTCCGCTACAACTCTCCCTTTGACCGACTTGCGAGTGACATACTTCAGATGAAATTTAGAAAGGAGAAGCAACCAACGGGCTAGCCTACCCATAAGCACTGGTTTCTCAAAGAGATATTTGATGAAATCTAATCTCGAAACTAGAATTACGGAGTGAGCTAACAGGTAGTGCCTCAACTTCTTGGTAGCCCATACCAAGGCCAGGTGAGCTTTCTCCAGCGGGGTGTAATAGGTATCATAATCCAACATTTTCTTGCTCAAGTAATAGATGGCTTTCTCCACCCTATCCTTAGATTCCTGAGCAAGCATGCATCCCATCATTGTGTCTGTTACTAATAGATACAAAATCAAAGGCTTCCCCAGCTTTGGTGGTGACAACACAGGCGAATTCTGAAGGTACTGCTTGATCTGCTCAAAAGCGAATTGACACTGATCATCCTATCAAAATTTCTTTCCTTTCTTCAGAAGACCAAATAGTGGTTCAAAAGTCAAGGTTAATTTAGAAATAAACCGTCTTATGAATTGCACTTTACCTAGAAAGCCTTGCATCTCCTTTTCAGTCCTTGGTGGTGGTATTTTTAGAATGGCCTTGATTTTGGAAGGATCTACCTCGATGCCCCTTTGTGTGATCAAGAAACCCAACATTTTCCCTGCTGTCATGCCGAAAGTACACTTCTGCGAATTCAACCTTAGTCTATATTCTTTGATTTGATGAAAGAATTTTTTCAAGGCAGTGTAGTGGCCCTCTCTTTCTTTGGACTTGACAATCATGTCGTCCACGTACACCTCGACCTCTTTGTGGATCATATCATGCAGAATTGTGGTTGCAGCACTTTGATAAATAGCCCTGGCATTCTTTAGCCTAAACGGCATCACCCGATAGCAGTAGGTTCCCCACGGCGTAGTGAATGCAGTTTTCTCTCTATCCTCGGGTGCCATCAAAATCTGGTTATACTCGAAAAATCCATCCATGTAGGAGAGCAATGCATGACCTGCGGTGAAATCCACCAATTCATCGATGTGTGGCAAAGGGAAGTCGTCCTTCGGACTGGCTCTGTTCAGATCTCTGAAGTCCACACACACCCAAATTCTGCCATCTTTCTTTGGCACTGGGACGATGTTGGCTAACCAAGTTGGATACTCAGATACTAGCAAGAACCCTGCGCCTATCTGCTTGGTGATCGCCTCCTTAATCTTCAAAGCCTATTCCGGGTGTATTCTCCGCAACTTCTGTTTGACGGGTCAGGCCTCGGGGTCAAGAGGGATCTGATGCTGTACAATCTCAAGATCGATTCCAGGCATGTCTTCGTAGGACCACGCGAAAACATCTTTGAAGTCTTTTAATAAAGCGACTAAGCGCTCGCGCTCATTCGAAGACAACGTGGACCCAATCTGGACCAGACGCGGATCGTTCTCAGTACCCACATTAAAAGCAATGATTTCATCAGCAAGGGGTTTTGCAAACCTTTCCTCATCTTGATTAATCAAAATTTTCAAAACTAGAGGAATTCCTTCCTCATCATTTTCATTAAAATTTTGAAAGTCCTTATCAATGCAATAAACAAGCGGCATGGAGAAATACTCAGAATCTACAGTGGTATTCTCATTCAAAAAGCCCAACTCATCTAGCTCTTCGGTTACAACCGACTCAAAAGCAAAAGAAAAAGACGACCTAGACAAGACCTTGGCATCCGGGTTATCACCCTTAAAAATACTGGACTCAGACTTAAAAGAATCAGAATCTGATTCCGACTCCACAAACTCTATGGAATTAGATTCTGGTTCACTACCCGACTCAGAACTACTAGACATGTAGCCCTCCCCCAGCTGCTAGACGAGAGATGGTGCGTCAGATGCATCCAAAATACTACTAGAAGGGTTCACACCCGGTTGGTCTTCGATCATGGAAATGGTCAGGTTATCCCCCAAGCTCTCTAAGTCGACCGGAGGATCCAAAAGGAGACATGCCAGTGCTGCCCTTACTTTAAGTTCGTTGTTGCTTGCGTTATTTTCTATGCTCTTCTCAACTTCAGTAGTAATTGGTTGAGCCCTTTCCTCTGTATCATTGTCTTGCAACTGCAAGTCAGAGAAAATTTCAAAGCCAGGAACACGCCGTTTCTTAGAATTGAACCAGGGTTTAGGGAAACTGCAAAATGGAAGTCTTCTCCCACCTAAACAAAATGTCCATTCAGGGTTACCCGGATTGGTCTGTGCACAAGCTCATAGCACTTCTCGGTCTGCTTAGCTTTGGCTCTGCCTGCTATCTCTTTTCCCTTTCGAACCTAATCCTCTTTGGTAGGCGTATAGCCAAGACCAAAGGCATGCAGATTATGTGGCACATTGGCCAGCGCTGTGACACCTTTCTGGCCGCTTCTTCCCAACCCCATTCCTGGCACATGTCGGAGCTTGTTCATGAAATAGATTGATTGGGCACTGACATACAAGCCCTTATCAGCTACCAAGATGGTTTGCACCGCTCGGGCCTCAGCTAGAGTGAACCCTGAAAGGAACACATCCTCCTCGCCATGAACAATTTCCAGAATAGGTGAAGTACCCTCTGGCGGAGGATGTATAGATGAATTGCCGAATACAATAGCCATCCCCTTTCCATGGGGGTATTTCAGCATTTGGTGGAGGGTAGAAGAGACAGCTTTCACTTGGTGCAACCAAGGTCTCCCTAACAGTAGATTGAAAGTGGTTGGCACATCCAGGACATGGAACTCAATATCTTGTTGAGCTGGGCCAACTTGAACTCTGATCTGTATCGTGCCCATAACCTCTCTACTCATATTGTCATACGCCCGAATTACCTAGGTTGTAGGCACAAAATCTGCTGGTTTCAGGCTAATGGCATAAGCTGTGCACGATGGGCAGATGTTGATTGCTAACCCAGTGTCGACCAATACCACTGGCACCCACTTTTCTCTGCACTCTACTGATATGTACAGGGGTTTGTTGTGTGCTAAGCCTTCCAGCGATAGTTCCTTGTCCAAAAAGGTTAGGGTTGGCACAGCGCCTCTTGGGAAAACCAGCCCTACAAGCTGTTCAAGAGTCGTATCAATGGACAGTTTGGCTCTATCCATCGCTGATAGTACAGCCTATCAGTGCACTCAAGAAGCCATAAGCAGACCCCATTTTGAAATGTCGGCCTGATTTTTCTTCAGCTGTTTCAGCACCGCCTCTTCTAACTACTTTTCCTTCTGCTTCTCAACCTCTTTATCTTTCCCGGAGGCCTCGGCTTCGTCCAAGTGCGGGGGCTTAAAATACCGCCCACTCCTCGTCATATGTTCAATCTCTTCAGAGTACCAGGTGTTGTCTGGCAGGTCTTCACCCTAATCTTTATCGGTGTGAGCCACAAGTAGATCATCATCCTCCCACCATGCACCTCCGGCAGCCGACAAATAATTGTCCGGCTCCGTTTTGATCATTTCCTCATCAAAAGAATCCTCCACAAGGTGTTGGGCTTTTCCAGCTTCCTGTTTATCTCGATCCCTTTCTTGTACAAACCGCTTTAACGCGACTTCCTGCTCTGTATCCACGGTACTCACGACGCCGAGTTCTTGAGCTAAATTCTCGATACTGGTGCTCTCCGGCAATTTCCCCTTTTCCTCGGCTATTCCAACCACTGCAGCTGTTCTTGCTTCTTTTTCTTCAGGTTTTAGTTCAGTTTCTTCCTCTCTGTCAGTCTTGTCACTAAGCCACCCGGAGTTGTCATTCAACCCATTTAAGATCAAACCAGTCAATCTGCACGTCCCCCTAATTTTGTTCGTTGTAGAACTGCAGATTGCCTAAATCTTCTTCGAGCTCCGCTAGATCATCCAAACCTTGACTTGGGCCATCTCCTCTGACCACATTGACCTCTGTTGCTGTTGGCAATGCCACTTCGGGCTTGTTTTGATCAACTGGCACAATGTAATAGCATAGTCATACATCCCCTCAGATAAGTCCGTAGAGCTCTCAGGCAATGGATTAGCATTCTCCTCCGAGGCTAACCTCCCTCATTCTGCCATTACCACCACCACTGATTTAGGTTAAAGTGTGAAAGTGTCCATCACGCATAAGTCCGTGCTTTCAGGGATGAACACGGCTGGTTTGGGTAGGTGGAAAGGGGTAATATATACGCTGGGGTCATATGGGATGGCCAGTGCACGTATTAGGTTTAAGTGTTGGGGTAGGGGAACTTGGTTGTGGATCGGGAGAGGGTTGGTGGTTACATTTGGCTTTCGGGGTGGTGCTATCACCTTGTTGTCGATGAGATCTTGAATCTCATGACGCAGTCCGTAGCATTGGTCGGTATCGTGATTGTGCTGCTGGTGAAAAGCACAGTATTTGGTCTAGTTGTGTTTAGGTGGAAGAGGATCAGGTAGTGGGCGTTGTTCTAACGGCTTGAGATGTCCTTTTTTGATCAGCACCCTCAGGGCTTGGGATAAAGGCATATAGAGTGGGGTAAAGACCCTTTGAGATCGGGCCTGGTTGTTTGAGATTTGTGGAGTTGTGCTGGCGAAAGGGTCAGCAGTCTTAGCTGTAGTGGTGATAACATTCACATCAGATGGCCACGCAATTGTGCTTCCATTGGTGGTTGCATTGGAACTGCATATAAAAGGCCTCTTGGCCTGCTCCTTCTCATTAGTTATCAACTCCTGTTTCATTGCATCTTCAACCTGAACCCCTATCTCATGGAGCTCAGTAAATGTGAACAACAGTAAGACAATCATCTTCTGCAATAATTTCCCTTGCAGATTACGAACCACCATCCTGATTTGATCTTTCTCGGATGGCTTGGTAGTCATCATCGAAGCCTTGGCCCTTCACCTAATTGCAAAGTCCGAGAAGCCCTTCTTCGACTCCTGACGGGTTGCCTCAAGATCACGGGTTGTGACCTCGATCTGGGTGTTGTAGGAGTACTGTGCGATGAAGGCCTCAGCCATTTCCTTCTAGATTTGCTTTACTAAATCCTCCAGCTTTGCATACCAGATAGCCGCTATCCCTAGCAAGGTCCGGCCAAAAAGCAACAGCTTTTGAAGTTTGGTGAGGCCCATTGGCCGCAGGATGTCTGAGAATAACTGCAAATGGACCATGGGATCCCTAGAGCCATCGAACCAATCTATGTGTGGCATTTTGAATATGTCTGGAAGAGTTACCGCAGAGTCGGTGTATCCATCTTCGATGTCAGGGATTGAGTTCAAGCCCTGTGCCCGTTTGAGAACCTTCTCCAGCTTGTTGACCTTTAGTATAGTAGGGTCAACCTCGAATTCAAATGGCACCTCAGTTTCGTACATTGATGCCTTGGAGGCTTGCGGTGGGATGGGATCTACTAGGTTGCCCTGATTCTCAGCCTGAGCATTAGCAGTGATTCCGGGTGCTGAGATACCCACCGGAGGTGCATGGGAAGCAGAAGCCATTGCTTGCTGTGGTTGCTGTTACTTCAGCTTGTTTCTCACTTCCGTTTGGTGGGCTGCAACTTCAGCTTGGCGGGCAGCATCTTGCTGTAAGGTTTCTACTATTTTTTGGAGATGACAGATCAAGTCCTCCATATTGGCTGCAGGGTACTGAGTCATTTGAACATGTGAGTGATCTCTCATTGGCCTAGATGTAGAACATTATCCTTGATTGAATGCAGGTGATTGTTGAACTGGTGAGTTGTGCCTAACTCTCCTCTGTTTCGTAATCGGTGGGAGCGAAACAAACACTGGTTGTCCCCTAATAAGATCCTCGGATCTGTAAAGTCGCCTCACACGGGTCCAAAGTGCTTGGGGGGTAATTGAACTGTCCGAAGCAATTGTGATAAACTACCTTGCAAAAAGAAATAAAGCAAAAAGAAAAACAAAAATTAGAAACCGCACAGCACCTCAGCTCAGATGTGAACAACACACAGATGTAATGTTAAGCTATAGAATTGCACTCAACACTGATTTCTGCCCCCAAAATCTGATACCCAAACTTGCAACTAATACGTACATTCCTATAGAGTTTCACTCTAAAAGCACATACCAGTTAAGTAAGAGCCAAAACACCTCTATGAGGGGGTAAGGTTACCATGTCCTACTTTCGTTAGGAACTAGGGTTCACTATTCAAGTAAAAGTGTTTCACATAATCCTGGATTCGGATAAGCATCCTGTCCTAGTTTGGAACAGTCTCTACAGCTTTCGATATGCAATTAGGTCAAATGGTCAAAAAGGGTACCTGGGCAAGACTATATAATATACCTCTCGCACCTAACACCGAAAAGTGAAAGGCGGATCAAACAGTACAGCGGTAATCCAGGTCTAAGGGTTATGTTCCCATCATGACAGAGCCCGTGACCGGTCAGCCTTTTGGCAAGCTTTTTAAGCAAGCCTCCAGCAAACCGTCCAGGAATAGCAGATGGCAAACACAGTGACTTAAATGCACCAATGCAAATGCAATGCAAAGAAACAAATAAGTGTAGATAAAATGTCATATCATAAGTTCGAGTCAAGTTTTGTAAATTCCCCTACAGATTCGCCAGAAAATTGTAGCTCGACTTTTTCGCGGCCCCTTTCGGAAGCTCGAAATAAGCCCTAAAGTTTGGACTCCCGCGGTTCTGAATCTAATCTCACAAGTGCAATGTGAAATTGATAAACACCAAAGAGTCCAAATCCGGCAAATCTTTTTGGAAAAGCAATTTTGAATCAAAATGCCAAAATTGGACTGCTTTTCCAGATATAAAGTCGCCACCTAGATATTTTTTTTGTTTTGGTGAAGTTTAGGAACCCATGACTCGTGCCAAAGGCCACGTGTCCGTCATCACAAAAGTTGCCTCGGCTCGGGAACTTGGGTACGGGAGGGGAAGGTCATGAATTGAGCACCCCCGCTCGCCTGATCAAAGATCGGCCTCTACTAATCATGATATGAATATTAGTTACATTATATGCTCTTGTTCTGGTTTATTAGGCTAGCATTACTACGTGATGCGTGCACACAAAGTATAGACTAGTTTGCTCGAATTGAAACAATTCAATCTCATGTTTGTTTTTCGAAAAGGGTTTGAATTTGCCACTCAAGTGGGCTTAAAGTTTGTGAATTTGCCACTCAACAAAGTGGACTTAAAACATACATTCATTGAATCATTCCAATTCAAGCAACAAGCCTTCATCCATAGGCACTCAAACAGTTTCACAAGTAAACATTTAGCCTCATGGCAAGCATGCTAGTCATGGCAGTTACTCACACTCATGCAAGTATGCTAAAGCACTAAAAACTCACCTGGTACTCCATGCCAAGAAAAGAAACTAGTTAGAAAAATGCATGTTCCTAACTATGCTAAATGACTAATGCAACACATGCGAAAATGCAACTAATAGGCTCGGCTACTAGTATGCCATATGGATCAATTTAATAACATGCGGTCTAAGCACGTATTCAAAGAAGTATTTAATTGACAATGCAGTTAGAATGATGAATCGAGCCTCGGTGCATGCAATACAAGATGAATGGATGCAAGTATAAGGTATGCTAATTGAAACATGATGCCCCTAATCTAACCATCAAAAGCGGATAAATAAAAAGAAGAAAGACATGGGGTTCGAAGACATATGCGTTATTACAACAGTGAGCTCTCATGACAGAGAGTCCGAATAAACTAGCTAAGCTAAACTACTTAACTAATTATTACAAAACTTGAATAAATAAATTAACTATCTATCTAAGCTAATTAATTAAGAATCTAACTAGGCTAAGCTAATTAAATATCACAACACAAACTAATTTAATTAATCTAAACTAATTAAATAAGTACAAAACAAACTACTTAGCTACAACTAATTAATTACAAATAAATGATTTAAATGTTAATTAAACTAATTAACTAATCCCGGGAAACGAGAGAGGCGCATGCATGCTCGGTTTCCACCCAAAGAAACATCCGCTGCCTGTCCTCGGAAAGTCTCTGTTGCACAACCCTTGCATTGATTTCCTTCCCCAGATCAACTCTGCCATGCTTCACAAGCACACTGCTTAAAATTCATTGGTGGCCGGTGGGCCAGAAGTGGTGGCCGACTGGCCACCATTGAGGGGTTGCCGTCCAACAGTGATGGCCTGCCGGCTAGTAACAGTGGTCGGCTGGCCACTGATGACACACCTTTTTTTTTTGCTACAACAAAGAGCAAACAGGGCAAAGAGAGGGTAATCTCACAGGTTGTTTTTACTTTGTATCCTTTCTTATCATCAAAACATGCTCAAAGGAGTGATACACTTGGTTCCAAAACCATCAATCAAACAATTTCATTGCAGGATGGCCAAAGAACTAAGGTGTACAAGTTTAATAAATGCACAAACAAGTCCAAAACCATCACCCTATCATGCATGATCAAGGGCAATGAAAACCTAGGAAAGTTCGCACATTTCATCACTTTGAGTATGAAATGTCTCAATTTTCCTTGTGTTCAAATTAACGTCCGATTTGAAGCACAACAAGACACAACCAATTTCTTATTTTGCACCATTTTAGTTGCAACTTTTAGTTACTCATTTCAGATTACCATTCTATTCTTTAACCAATTAAGTCTATTGGTCAATAATCTTCTAAAAGAGAAGGAAGTGTCAAACAAGGGGTGGTTTAAGGCAAGAGAGAGGTATCATGCTGTTGGTAATGAACCCCCAAAGACGATTAAACCATTAAACATGAATCTCAATCTCAAGCTTAAACAACCCTCAAAGAAAATTAAAAAAAAGTCAAGAAATGAGGGAGATTGCAAGATTAAAGTGCTGAAATTAGGTGAGAAAAGCACTAAAACATGGCAATCAACTCAAACAAGTGGTGTCTAAAGGCCTAAAACACTAAGCTTGTGAAGACTATTACACTAGAGGCATGAATACAAGACTCAAATGAAACAATCAACCAAAAAAATAGTTAAAACAGTCCAAAATAAAGTCTAAAACATGCTGGAATTAAGTTACAAATGGCTAGAAAATAAAGCTAACATATGGAGCTAACTAGGCTGGCAAATAAGACACAAAGAGGGGAGGCTAACCCCTCCAATTTTGGAGTTCAAAACATGATTTTTACTACTGAAAATACTCTGAAATTAAATGCTCAAAAGCCCAAGAAAAGATAGTTTGAAGGTGGGAAACAAAGGTAGAAAAGCCTTACAAGCAAGGAATAAAGAAGGGTGAAATATCCCCCTAACCTTAAATGGCCTAAAACACCAATTTTAGCCCACAAAAATAGAGTTTTTTTATAGCTTAAAACAGCCCCAAAAATAGTAGGAATGGATAGAAAAACAAATATACAAAGTAAGCTTAAAAGGGAAGTAATATACCTTTTGAAACAAAGAACAATATTAGGCACGAATTCAAGCCAAAACCACCTTTAAGAGCTCCAAGAAGGCTTCAAGTAACCTCAGCTCAAAGATGGTCAACTTTGGTTAAGGAGATGTATGCAAAAGAGTAGTGTAAGTAGGCAAGTATGCACAAATTTACAAGAGAGAGAGAGAGAGAGAGAGAGAGAGAGAGAGAGACATTTTTGTTCCAAAAATTCCAACCCTCAAAAATGGGGGAGGAGACCCCATATATATAGAAAAACATGCATTTGGCTGAGCTAAATCCCTCCATGCCAGTGTAGGGAGATAAAGCCCATTGTGCCAACAACTGGAACAACTGTCAACAAAATATTTGAAAAAAAGACACTGATGGCCGGTAGGCCACATCATTGGCCGGCAAGGCACAATGGTGGCCGGCAAGGCACAATGGTGGCCGACAAGGCACAATTGGTGGCCGACAGCCCACCAGAGGAGGCCTGCAGGTCCCAGGGTCTTGAGATTTGAAGAACTAAAGTTTTGGTCCAAAACAAGGCACAAAATGGACAAGGTTTAAAGGCTTAAAGGCAGGGCATTCCACTGAGAACCTCAAGCACGAAAAAGGAGCAAATGCAATCATAATCATCGAGTGCACAAGCGATGACGTCCAAGTCTTGAGGACGGTAAAAATTGGGGTGTCTGCAGATATTTAAAGTTGAC